>JAXCHB010000024.1:2592500-3317500 GCA_036926305.1 Uropetala carovei
TTTGAAGAATCGGGTACGGCGTTTTCTGGAGCAATAGTTCCTCTAGGTTATGAAAGGACTTTGTGTACATCGCGTCTCTCAACGGATTTTTGTTTTATTCGCTCATTCACGATCTCGAAAGAAAATCGAATTCATGGGAAAGGTGTATCCAAAGGAAATCATTTTCTATTGATAGATAATTAACTTGAGAAGTAGTACGCTGCCATTCATGTGTATTGTTGCAAAAAATCTTAATTTTACCCTAACTTAATTATACGTAAAAATTTGTGCGGTTACATTTGTGAACCAAAAACCAACACGGATGAGTTAGCAATAAATTCGCGTAAAATCGGAATGTGAAAATCGGCGAAATTTTTGTCTCGGTGATATTATTTTTTTTGTGAAAGATTTATTCGCTTCGCAGCATCTAACGCCGATTTCAAGTAACGTTACTTTGATCGCTGATGCAGGGGTTTCCCAGCAGGAAATAATAAAATCCACTCGGCGAAGTAGATGAATAGCTTCATTTGGATTTGTTCGGTTACTTGATTCTCGAAGTTTAGAATCTTACCCGAACTCCATGACGGCGCGGCGAAGGAAATCTTCGCAAATTAAGGCTCGCGATTTATCGCCGTTGATAAACGACCGTGGGCTCTTTTTAGTTCTCCTTTTAGGTAAGATCAGAAAATGAGATATTATTGCAGCGTGGTGCGTCTGCAGAAATGGCTCCCATATTCCTATTTTTTTGTGAAAGTTTGAAGGTGATTTGAATCTTTAATGTAACTCTTTTAGACGGTTGGATTGGGATCGGCCCAGATAAAATGAATGGAGAAATCGTGACTTGGGAGTTGAACAATACACAATAAAGGGGCTAAAGAGAGGAGCGCGAAATTTGGGAAACCATACCGACCGCGTTTTACTATATTATGCGGAAGAGAATAAAATATTATGTACGCGTATTATATATAATGTATGCATGCATGTTTAAATTTATGATGATTTATTGAAATACTTACATACACATGCTCTATTTAAAAAACGAGTGACAAATGGGCATAGAGAGGTAAAAATGATTAATAGACCGTCAATACATTCTGCATTGCAGCGATGAATTCGACCTCAACATATTATCATATAATCGTCCTGAGAATATTTATCACAAGCGTGGATGTAAACACGATGCTAATGTACATTATGGACGTATATAAGGAGCAATCAGTCTTATGGTTTTAATGACTAAGCTTAAAGCAATTAATATTCTTTGTGTTGATTAACCCTCCCAGCCACACGCTCTGTTCTCAATGTAATTTCAACTGAGGTGTAAGTACTTTTCTTCGTTTTTGTATGTTTAATATATGTTTAATTTTATGTTGAGAACAATTTATTCAAGATTAAATTTTATGGTAGACAGTGCTTGTGAGCGTGTTAGAAGAAATGAGTAGTTTCATGCGTGAGGAGTACAAAAAACCCAACCCATAACGATAAACGATTTATATATAAGTGTATCTATATATATATATATATATATATATATATGTGTGTGTGTGTATATACATATATATATATATCGATGATAATAATTTAGTTATAACTGTAACAAACATGCATTTCAATCTAACGTGATATAATATCGAATGCTCAACATATAACGGGAGGCACTTTCAGCCACTGGGATTTTATACTTCGGAAGCGAAAAGTAAGGTAATAAAAGATGTGACGGCGAGATTGAAGATCGAGCACAGAGGAAAGCTACACACACACACACCTCTTCCGACGGTATCTATGGTGGCAGAGTATTCGGAAAATGTACGATAGAACGGACGGAGATAGATATGAATAGGAGTGTCGGAGGGGAGGAGAAAGAGACAGTGAAGGATGGAGAGTAGGATGAGACGAAGGGAGAAGAGAGGGAGAGGGGATACTAGAGATATGAGATAGGTTGTCTGGTTGTCATGGAAATCGAGAGATACGAGGTAGGGAAGGGTAAGACCTCTCGGAGTGGTTGTCGATGGGTGAGGAGAGGTGTGTGTGAGGGTCGCATGGAGGCGGTCGCTCGGTCGGCGGTAGGATGTTTGAGAACATGCCAGGAGGACCGATGACAAGACAGATGACGAGGGGTGAGTTGCAGGGAAAAGTGCGGAAGATGACTCGGGAGATAGGAATATTTTCCCTCGAGTGAGGAAGAGGAAATGGTGCGGCGAGATGCGACTTGGTTACAAATTCCAGTACGAGATGTCGAGTAGGTCAGGCAATTTGTCTTTGTTTAAAAGTTAAAACTTCAGTGGAGGATTCTGTACGTTGGTGTTTTTTGGATTGCTAGTGAACCTATAATGTAATTTTCAATTAGATTAATCTAGGAGTGGAATGGTGAAAAAGTTTAATTTTCCCAGTGTTCGCGGGTGTTTAAATTTATGAAATTTTGGGCGAATCCAAAAAATGTTTTATAAATGTTGTAGGTACTGAAAAAGAAATATTATTTAGCAAATAGCATACAGCAAATTAATTTTATCCTTCAAGTTGTAGACGAATGCTTAAGGTCTGTATTTTTGTACTTGATTAATATTTTGATAAGGCGTCTTTTATTGAAAGTATTTTGGAATTGTTTGTTTCGAGGTTTATCTTTGTTCTTGAATTGACTGAGCACGAGATCTAAATGAAAATTATGCTAGTTATTCGGTGCTATATTATATTTTCCTGAAGCTATAGCTTTTAATTATGGCAGCAAACAAATAACACGCAGAGAGATCCAAAAGTGGATAGATAAAACACCGCAGCATGTTGAAAACAAACGTTAAATAGAAAAGAGCACAAGTCGACGTTGTACTGAACTACGTCTAGTCAGTTAAATATAAATTATGTTTGGTACGCGAAATGGAAATCTTAATGTTCCCTTTGTGATGCACTGGCGGCTTAGCGCATTGGGCACAAATGGAGCGCATGAGGGAAGGGGACCCGGAAACGGATGAGCGAAAAAGATATATTAAAAGAGCTCGAGAGGAAGACTTGAGGTGGAGAGGGACGTGAAGAAAAGGAAAGCGGAACGGAGGAGGAAAAGTAGAAGAGGCAAAACGGCGTGAAAAAAGAAGGCAAGAAAAGAGAGGACGAGGGAGACAAAATGAAAGGAAAAGGTGTAGCGGAGGAGAAACGGAGTTAGTAAAGCGAGAAATATAGCGCGGAGGAAGGACTCCGTGAGTGCAAGGTCAGACACGGAGCCCTTAGAATGGGTCCTAGTAGAGCAAAATGATAAGGGGATGACGAAGGGAGGAGTCACTTGTCTCGAACGTACGAAATGAATCTGCGGTACGCCTAAAATACGAATTAAGTACGTTTACAATCGCTTGTTTGTCAATAAGAAGGAAACTAATTTAAACTAACACTTTTAACTTGAATGTGTTAATCATTCAGACATTTTTTATCTCGAAGCAGCATACATCGACAGAAGGACAATGAAAATTAACGTCTATTTTGCAACATATCCAATTTTTATCTCTCAAGCAGCTTATCCTTTCGATAAAATTGTGATAAATGTTAAATAACTCGACTATAATATTTACATAAAATGTAACCAGCTCCCGAGGGAGATGCGGTTTTTAAAAAAATCGTTCGGTGGAGATGGGAATGACGCGTTGAAGAAGAATACGGATGGGGCTAGATGGAACGGAGTCGTAAGAAGGAGAGAGGAAATGGAAAGGTAGCGGTGGTTACGTAGAGGGTGAAAATTTTATAAAGCGAGGGAAAGGAACTGCGCCGAAGAGGCAGCGCATGGAGGAAAGTGTGACTGAATTTGAGGGGAAGGAGAGGAGGAAGAATTTTACGGAGAAGGGATAGGGAGTGAGAGAGGAGGAGGAGGAGGGAGAAAAGAGGAGATAAGGAGGAAGAGAGAAAGCGAGGTTGTGAGTTGAGTCACGCCCAAGAGGCCTCATGTTGCAGCGACTCTTTTTCCTATCTCATAGGACCTTTCTTCCTTTCTCCCTCTTCCTCTCCTCCATTCTCTCTCTACATTACGCGCGATGGACTTTCGCTTTCATTTCAGTCTCTCCTCCTTTATCCGTTTTCTCTTTCAATATTTCATCCTAGCTCCTTCCTTCGCTCTCTAGCCATCCATCTGTACTTTAATCTTTCTTTCTCTCCTCTCATCTCTCTCTCACTATCTGTTCTGTCTTCGATCTCATTCTTTTCCTTCTATCTTCTTTTCATCTCATTCCACGCAGATTCGTTTATTTTCGCTTCATCTCTTCTTCCCACACTTTCTTCTTGTTTGTCTCATCACGTCCTTCGCCCTCTTATCTCTCACTTCTTTCTTCGCATACTCTTTTTCTCTCCTCTTTTTGCCTCCCACTCTCTTCCTCAATTTTGACTTTCTCACATACGAGGTATATTGAGAAAGTATTGTTATCGCGAAAAAATTCGACCTCGAGATTTTTACCGAAATATACGTTTTAGGTGTCGCCGAGTCCGAAAAAGTGGTTTTCCCAATGTCGTCTGTCTGTCTGTTACTGGCTGTAGAGCCTAAACGGTAGAGAGAAAATGAATGAAATCTCTTACTTAGACATTTTATCGTACTGAGCAGAGTATATGAAGAAATGGTCGACATTGCCCAATAATTAAGTGAAGTTTATTCTGCGCATTTTTAACAACAATTTGATTTTCTCAAAAACGGCTACAACGATTTCGATCAAATTTAGTACAGTTACTTCAGTTTACGTCTTCAATAACACTTTATAGTTCATATTTCTCAAAAACATGAATATAAGGCTAGTTTATTCTAGGCAGCTTTAGCAATAATTTTATTTTCTCAAAAACGGCTCTAACGATTTTGATAAAATTTCGTACAGTTACTTGAGTATACTTCTGCAATAATACTACATTTTTCATTTTTCTCAATGAACGAATATAAGGTTAGTTTATTCTTGGGCAACTTTAACAAAAATCGGATCTTCTAAAAACAGGCTCATACGATTTTCATCATCTAAAGTTAACTAAACGACGCATTAGTTTACGAGAAAGTTTGTACAGTGTATGTTGTACCGATTTTTTTACTCTCATTTCATTCCCTTCGCTTCTCCTTCCCTCCCATTATACCCCATTCCCCGCACTATTTATCTTACTCCACCTTTTCGTTCCTTTATCCCGCTTCCGTTGCTCCCCTCCCACTTTTCTTCCTTTTTACCTCTCTCTCTCTTCTCTCTTTCCCTCCCATTCCCTCTATGCACTCCCTTTTTCTATTCCATCATACGTCTCCGAAAGGAATGGATAAAGTTTTCCACGCACGGAGCACGCAACGTCGGTTAAGAATTGGATTCGAGATTTGGGATCATGCATTGCGTACATTTTCTTCCGAGTGGATGGATAAGTTTTTCGAAAACTTGGTGCCTCCTAGTATTTTTTTTTTTTACACATTATTAAACTTTCTCCTCTTTTGATCTATATCTATTTTCCGCGAAAACAAAATAATTAATTTTATAGCCCTATTTTTCGACGAAAGAAAACAAACAAGAAAGGCAGACGTGCTGGAATTATTATTTTTTATGGTTTGGCAATATTTCATCCCGAGAGAATATGGGAAGAGTGTTGCTTTAAATGGAAACGGATTTTTTTTTAACGGTAGAACAATTTAAATCGTTCGTTTTCGAAAGATTCCGACCGAATTGTTCGGAGAATACCGATGTAAAGTTTAAATTACGCCGAAGTCATGCTCTTAGACTTCACAGGTCGAGTTTTTCTCCTGTCGCTATTCGTCATTGGAGAAAGTTAGCGCCGTTTGGAAAGTATTCACTTCAGAATTACCGTCCTTTTCCATTACATTTGAAACTCGCGTCGTTTCTTTTGGTGGCAGGTCTGCATACGAGAGAGAACGTGGTAGCAGTTTTTAGTTTTACGACTGATTATTATTTCGCTTCACCCTCTATCCTCTCCGCTTCCCGACAAGCATTTTCTGTCCTCACTTTCTCCTTTCTGACTGCTGCTGGTTATCCCGTCCTGCACCCATTCTAAATACGCAGACGTGCCTCGACGTTGCGGTGCAGAAAAGGGGGAAACTAAAAAAAAGAATACAAATGAAAGGCGGCAGCCGCTGTTTGGGCAACATCTTTCGGAGAAACGTGTCCGTGTTTTGAAAATGCAGAGTTTCCTCGACATTGGACACGGGTGGAGGGCTGGCGGAATATGGCAATGTGGGGGAGGTGGTAAAGTTTGCGCCCCCGGCAAAATGAGCGAATGTAAAAAATTTTCGCGCTTACGCGAGGGAAAATTAATTTTTGAGTAAAAAATTTTTCTTCTAAAATTTATTCTTATTATAATTTTTGTTTTTTAAAAGTGTTTTTTAAAGCTGTCTCTACTTAAGGAAGAAATAATTTTCGTGGATACTTTTGGAGTTGGTCGATCGTGTTCATTTCCTAAACTGCATGTTTATGTTTGTATTTAGATATCAGGTAATATTTCTGGACGGGAGATGCGTTCCCTCGCGTACAAATATTGCTCTGTCAAAATAATATTTCTTTTACTTCCACGAGAATTTAGAAAGAATTTAGAAAGAATTTTGTATAGAAAATACGAAAAGTTTATTATTCATAGTCTTTACGAGGTAATATATATTATTAGAAAAAATCTATTTTTTTGTCATATTTGAAAAGATTTATTAATATTTAGAATAAATAAGTGCAAAATGATAATTTGGTACATTTAGAATTTGTTAGTAGTCTGATTACAAATTCACAGACACGAAAAAAATTTACGTTTCACATACAACTTAAGCAATACTGTATTACGTTTTCTTAAATTGCTCTGCAAATGCAATTAACCGATGTTTATGTTCGATGGTCGTGGCGACAAGTACATTTTTTCTTCAAGACGAAATCGTGCAATAATCACTCGGCCATTGGCGCTAGCATGAAATTACACGAAGGTATTACTAAACGGTCCCAAATTTAGTAAAAGTTGTTGCTTAGCAAAGTAGCGCGGAAAAATATATTTTCCTCGAAAAAGAACTTCGGAAACAACCCGGTTTCCCATGAACTTGAAAATTTACGATTCTCTAGGCTTCGCTGGATGGCTAGCACACCGTCGCTCATTCTGCGTCGTATTTCCTCTCATTTGCCTTTCCGTACTTGATGTATCCTAATCATCTGTAGTTGTTTTGCCTTAGAGAAAGGAAAATTGTTGAGGTGGTATGAAGTAGGAACGAATAGAGATGGATAGAGAATGATCGAGAAAGACAGAGGGAAAGATAAAGGCTGATGTAGAGAGTAATAGAGTGATATAATTAGAGAGAGGTTAACGAAATAGAGGAGAGTTTTAGGAGTGAAAGACAGACAGACAGACAAACGACTTTATTAGGGCGAAACTGAGACTATATAGTCCCTTCTTACATTTAACCCTTCGTCAACAGGTACAAAAGAGAATAAAATAGTACTAATAATTTCACAGAAAAGAACGATAAAAAAATAGAGAGAAACAAGCAAAACACCAAATTACAAAATCGGAAGAGAGGAATAGGGAGAGAAGGTTAGAGAAAGACAGGCATAGAGAGAAATAGGGTTGAAGAGGAATTGTAAGAGAGAGAGGGGGATAGATATAGGGATGAAGAGGAGTAGAAAGGGTCTAGAGCAGGGGTCGGAAACCCGCGGCTCTCTGAGGAATGACCTGCGGCTCTCGACGCCCACTTTCCCGCTTAAAGCGCACCAGACGAAAATGACGCCCTCAATTGATAATAATGTAATCGCTTTCAATAGAAGTATCCAGTATGGGCTGTTGAGTAAAAATTTCATTTTCGACTTTCTCATTTTCATCCATAGTCCTAGATTCATTTTCTGAAAGAATCTTTTTATTTTCTTCATTCCAATGTTTATTTATATTTTTTTTATCGAAGAAAAACACGTAAAATATCCTTTTGTTTCTCGAGCTCTTTTTGCGAATTATCTCCAAAACACCGTCGTATGGGTGTGTGCGCGCAGCTTTTAAATAAACAGATGTCATTAAATATGGCTTGACGGTATTTAATACGTATTTTTTTCATTATACACACTCTGTGGCTCGTCTCATGTTGGATTCTATACACGTTTGGAAAAAATGGCTCATCTTGTCAAAGAGGTTTCCGACCCCTGTTCTAGAGTGAGGGACAGAAAGAGCGGGGATAGAGTTAGAGGGAGTGAGTGTTAAAGAGAGGGAAAGGGGCGTGCGTCGAAGAGTAGAAATAAAGGGAATGGGGAAAGTGGCAAAGGGAAATGGGGTTGAAAAGGGGAGGCGGAGGAAGAAATGTGGCAAAGAGAGAAGTGAGAGAAAGAGCAGTCGGAGGGATGCGGAGTGCGTGAGAGAGGAATTGAGGGCTGAAGAAACAAGAGAGGGGAAAAGAGTCGGGGAACGGGATGGAGAGAAGGAAAGAGAGAGAGAGAGCTAGAATGCGAGCATGCTCTTTTGTTTTACGACGGTCATTTGTGACGGGAGTACGTGGGGTTAGGAGGAGAGAGAAGCGGAGAACGTGTTGTGAGTGGCATACGTGCTTTTTCCGCGCGGGCGTCGGAATCGCGTGCTTGCAAAATGTTGCATATTTAGTTTTTCTTTTCATTTCGTCCTTTCTTTAAAAAAAAAGGAAACTCGGGACTCATCCGGCGCTAAAGATTAATGAAAGCGGCGATCCGACGATAAACGTCCGCTGATTTCGACGTCACGACACGGAGCGTTCTCGAGTTCCCCGAGGGGCTTTAGGCCCGAACAATCCCGCGCCTTTTATCGCGCAGCGTGATGTTAAAATGTAGAACACGGCGTCGTTAAAAGAAAAACAGCTGACCGACAGATCGCGATAACAATTCAACGCCCGCGAAACTGCGCGTCGTAATTTAGTGTTAACCGTCTTTTACGGATGGAAATGAAACGAATAGCGTGATTTTTGCGCGATTAATCCGTTTTCACTTAGCTCCCGCTTTTGTCGTTTTTTTTCCGGTCTTAATTGCACGGAAAATGTCGGAAAGCAGAATATATACATATCCGAACCCTCCGCGCCGCGGACCTCTGCCTTATCAACGTTGTGCAATATAGGTTAATGCGTTGCATAACTGATGGGGTCGGTGTTTGAGCGCGAGAGCGGCCCGGAACAGATTGCATCAGAAGCGAAGCAAGAGTAACAACCTTGTTCCAGTGTTTGCGTCCGAGGAGGTCCGCTCCGGTTATTTCACAAATAAGTTAACGCAAGAACTACGCGTGTAGTTTTCATTCATGAAATAAAATGTAACCTCAACCGTTTCCTATAATAGAACTCGAACATTTCGAAGATTTCTTCGTTTGTTTTTTCACAAAAAACTCGTGCTCGAGTCTTAGATCATGTGCGTATTACAGTTTAACTTCGAAGCATATCCTGAATCGGGAAAACCTTTTTTTTTGGTTTAATTGTTAAAAATTTTATTTAATTTTTACTCGCAAAATTTTTACTGAATTCGGACACATTTTCACCGGGTGTTTGCTAGGTGATATTTATCTATGTATACAGCAAAAATTTCATTCGGCATCCAATTTTGAGGGGTTAATTAATGATTCAGCGATTTACTTCATAATTACTATTTTTTTTCTCTCAAACTTTTATTTGTGCCGGGGATTTTTAATTCTCTCTCTTCTGAACGACCATCTACGCTGGATCGTAGTTGGGAACACAATTGACTATAAATAATAAAGTATTAAAAAAATAAGCAAGAGTCGTGACCTATTCAATTCTCGCTTTGAAGCCGCACTCCTCTCTCTCTGTCGCGAAAAATACAAAATCATCAATTAGTAGGGAAGAAAAACACAGAAACTCCCTCTGTCTCGTACACTCTTCAAACCGAGTCGTCTTTAAGGTCGTCCGAGTCCTGTTAGATAGATGGGGCTCACGCTCGCTCAGCATCAACTAGACCCATTTCGTGCAGCCTTGTTGTTTCGTATTTATCCTGGAGAAAGCGTGTGTGGGTGTGTTTACATGTGGCCTCGTGAACTCTCTTTTTGCGGTAGCCTGTGTGACCTGGGTTCAGTCCTCTCGAGACACCTGCGGCTCCTTCAGCATCTCCCTCCCACTCATCCTCTCTCTCTTAGTTGCCATTCTTTCTTCTCTCTTTCTTCCCCTCTATCCTCTCTGTGCCTCTGTTTGGGAGATAAGTACACACACGCACATGCAGTACTCGTGTACGTAAAGGCTACGTACCGTGAGACGCACCCCCCCGTTATTCGCCTACGGTGGTCACGGAGTGCGTTTTTAGATGCGAATAACTTCACGGCACTTGTCGGGCTATTTTCAAAGATGCGTGTCGCCGCTGTTAGTAGTGTTTGTGGGTCTTCGGAATGCGTTTTCCCGAGTGACTTTGCATTATTCGTTTTTCGCTGTTGCGGTCTGAAAATACGGTTTTGGGAGACATATTTCGAATTGTTTATTTTAAGCTTGCAACATTTTGTCTAAAGGGTTTTATTTTATTTTAAATTCTATGAAACAAACGCCTTTAATTCCAGCATCATCTTGCGCGATTCTTCCTAACGGTATAAATGTATTCGTTGAAATGTAAAAACTAAGCTTCTACCGTTTAATGAGCTCAATAAATGTATTGTTAAATACTGGAATATGAACTATATCTTCTGGAATAAACTACTATATAACAATTCTGTTTTCGTATTTTTCTGTATTCGGATGTACTTAACTATGCGTTATAGGCGGCAGTATATGTGCGTATTCAAAGTTGTAGATTTTAATATAGTAATATAAACATTCAATTCAAATCTAGGGTTACATTAAGAATGAATAGTAAAATCCATTTAATAATCAACCATCTTGCTATTTAAATCCAAATAGCTGATCAAACCTGATGCTTATTCTACCTGCAAAAAAATCTTTTGACCGTAATTTATTTAAATAGTTAGAAACGAGGATCGCTGAATTTCCATTGAAGATAGCCACATCGTAGCCTTGCACGCAAGTTTTTTGATCACCCGTTTTATCTTCCAATATGTATCTGCTTAAATACTTAGTGAAATACCTGAGCCAAAGGGAAAATAATTGGCATATTGTGCTCTGTGATATCAAATGATATCACCCGTTTTATCGTCCAATAGGTATCTGCTTAAATACTTACAATTAGTGAAACACCTGAGCCAAAGGGAAAATAATTGGCATATTATGCTCTGTGATATCAAATGATATCACCCGTTTTATCGTCCAATAGGTATCTCCTTGAATACTTACAATTAGTGAAACACCTGAGCCAAAGGGAAAATAATTGGCATATTATGCTCTGTGATATCAAATGATATCACTGTTCATAATGTTTGGTCGCAATCACTGCCAGAATCAAACTCTTAGAAGCGGGAGAAAATTAACCATATCCAATCGAATATTCATCAGTCCCTCCTTTTTGGCCGTATATTTTCTTAAATAGTCCTCAAAGGCGTGGCTGCTTCTCCCTTCTTCCCTGGTCCCATGCATGTTTAAAACTGCCTTTCCATCGAAGAAGGAGAAAACGGTAAGAACGCGCCACCCGTCCGGTCGAAGCTCTTGAGCAGTGGACTCTAGCATTCCATGGTCCGATCCCTGCGCCCCGGATCAAATCAGCGCCGAATCTATTATTCAAGGGCCCGTCCTTCACAGGGATCTGAGGTCAGGCCTTCCTCTTATTCCACCCTCCTTTTCAGACCCCTCCCTCTTTCTGTCCCTTTACCTTCCCAATCCCAATCATTTCTTTCCAGTATACTCTCCATCTCACGGGCTTTACCGTTAGTCGTTCCAAATCTGAAGAGGCCACATGCTCCCAAAAGCTAATCCAGACAGCGTATGTAACTATTTCCCCAGGGTTACATTGCACAGACTGTTATCATGTGGAATTTACGGACATCCTAACGGATATTTTTGGTCGTAATTCGTGCTAGAATGGTATCTCGTTTCGTCGGTGAGGTTATATGAGATCTTTCATTACTTATACTAAAGTATCTCAAGTATTTTACAGTAACCTGGTTAACCATAGTATGAAATGTTGCATAAACTGCAAATGCACTGGAATTCCGTAGTTATTTTAGTAAAAGCTTTCTGAAAGCAATAGGTACATGTAGAAATGAAAAATACCCTGTCCAGCAATGACTTCCAAATATCGAAAATGTTTTAGGTTTAACTTAAGATATACGGCAATTTTTTTAAATCAGTTAAATTGATATAAAAAAATCAATAACTTTTATAACGTCTAATTAAATTAAAATTCCATTGACCTCTTTTTACTCATGTATAAAGAAGGTAAAACTAGTAATAGTGTTTATTGACCATCTTAAGTTTTTGGCAAAACAAAGGAAATGTTTAAAATTTCGACTGAAAATTTTATGGAAATTAAAAAGTTGCCAGTATAAATGTTAATTTTGAAGAGGGTGCGCTGCGAGTTGTTTGTATAGTTTATGGCCGACTTTTTGAATTCCGAATCGTACTCGTACTGGCAACTTTCGGAAAAATGACCACCCACAATTATCGTAATGGTGTTTACCTGATACCATAAGTATCATAAGTATTGGCTTATTCCGTCGTAAATATTAAATCTCTTTTCATTATAAATAGCCAGTGCCGCCTTTCTTTTGCACCAAAAGTGTGATAAAAGTAAGTTATGGATCAAAGTTCAATTGAACAAATCTTTTACTTCAGCGGATTATGCCTTTGCGTCTTTTACATACTTCAAATCAAAATATTATCCTCTTTATTATCGTAAATAAGAACTTTTTGGAGAACGTCTAAATTTGCGTCCCGAAACGCACAGTTTTCGCGCCGGGGTCCTAAGAAAACCTCCCCTTTATCGAGCCGAAGAATGCGGATTCTCATTTGGGAGAATTCAAACACAAATCCTCCGGCCATGGCGGCCAGAAAAACATCTACTTCATCCTTTCATTTTTACCTTTGGCTGTCGTTCTTCCTCTCACTCCTCCCTCTCTTCCCTCCTCTCTCTCCACCATACCGCTGGAAATAAAACCCTTTTACATATTCCGCTTTCGGGATTTCGCACTCTTACATTTCACCCAAAACGGTAGATTCCATTCCGTCGACCGCGATGTGTTTCCTCTCGTTTCCATCTCTCCCTCCCCCCCCCCTCTCACACCGTACCTTTCTCCCCCCCCCCTCCCCCCTTCTCTCTCGCCCCCATACGCATCGACCGAACGGTGAGGGGAAAAAAGGGAGGTTGTGTGGGAACGATGTAGTGCTGCAGGAAGCGGGAGTCGGAGGTGTAACATAGAATGGACCTAAAGACTAACCGGGTGGTTCTCGCGTTTTCATTCGCCCATCTCCCGTCCGCTACCCTCGCGCCGTCCGCGTTAACAATCCGAAAGGCGGCTATTGCAACACCGCGTCTCAAAGCTCCACGCCCTCCAAATTTGCCGGTAGGGTAGCAGAGCGACGCCTTTGTCGCGCCAGTACGCTATCCTAGAAGGGATGAGAATAAATTGCTACGTAATACGTGGGCGATTTTTCTTTCCAAAATATGAGAGATCAGATGTCTAATTTATTTTTAAGATTTCTTAATTTACAAAATCGCTATTAAACTATAGGTATTTTTTTTCAAATTTTCATTTCGTGAATGTTTGTAGCCAAGAATCATTTTGATCCTTTTCTTTGCAATTTTCCCTGCGCCGCCTTCTCTGCACAGATTACTAAGGAAGGCATAATTTCATTATTCAATAAATCTCCGGGTCTGTCGGACTATATCGTCATTTCTCTCTTGAAAAATCGATACATCCAGATTTCCAATCGATTACTTTCCGTGGCAAATTCGTAAAAATTAGAAAATAGTGCCAGAATGACGCTTTAAGAATGAATTTGAAAGAATCAGATCAACTTAATAAAATTTTCGCACTGTCTTGCTAGAGAAGATTGCGTTCCAACCAAAATATTGAATAATCTGTTTTGACAGGACCACTTTGTAGAAGTTAATTTTTTTAAAAATCTCAACGTATTATTACTCTTGTTGTCCTAACGAACAATTTAACTTTGTTTGCTCTTTTGATTTAACAAATACAGCATTTCCATCATACGATAATTATGGCGGAAAAACATTCAAAAATATTATGCGGTTAGGGAGTTGAAATACGACGCCCTTAGCTTTCGCGATCCATTGTTCCGAGGTTGCCTTTTCGTCTTTACCTTCTAGAGCCTAAGCGCACGCAACAGCAGGACTTCGTTTCTCTGGCAGACGGCAGCGGCGCGCAATAAACCTCCTTCGTTTTCATTCCCTCACGCCCCCCCCCTCCCCCCACTCCCATTCCTCCCGAAGGGTGTTAAAGTCTCCCCTTAACACCCCTTCCATTCTCTCAAGTCCCTCTCTCTCTCCTCGCGAGACTTCCTCCTCTCCCATCTCCTTTTCCTTTCGTTTCCCGCTCCTCCCTTACCGTTTCCCGCGTCTTTCCTCGCTGCGAGAAAAATCTCCGAAGTGTGATTGCGATCTTTCTTTCTTAGTTCGCTACGTCTATTACTTTTATCATCATTTCTTCTTAAAACTCCAGCCCACTCTCATTTTCTCTCCTTCGCTCCGCTCATATCTCCCCCGATTGCAATGGTAGAAAACTCCTATTTCGTGACTGTAGACGTTTATTAATAATTAAGGTCAGGTTGGGGATAACTGCGCTGGAAATGTTTGAAGTTTCTCTCCGTATATCCCTTTCACTCGCCGTTCTCTTATTTCTCAGAACGTGCGTCTTTGAGATGCCAACATAAAATGTATGGAATCTTTGATGTTTGTTCGTGTGTGCTGGTTTTTCTACGTGTCGAGGACGTGTTCTGACGTTCTGCCGACTTACCTCTTAGAATTATGCATTATCTTCGCTCCTGACTTTTTGGCCTGTTTTTTTTTTAAGTTTATGGGATTTATTCATGGCATCGTGATGCTAGTCTTAAAATATTTCACTTTTTCTCGCCCACGATGTCGATCTTGACAAAGATTTAGCTGCGACTTTTCTCATTTCCGAAAATGTATTAATAAAAGTTAATTTTTCTTGAAGTTTAAAATAATTTATATTTCTTTACTGTCGTTACGCGAAAACTTGAATTTTTCTTATTCGATTCCTTGTATTTACATTCGCTTACAAGGTATACATACATACATACACACACACACACACACACACACGCACACGCACACGCACATATATATATATATATACATACATACACACACACACCACACCATATATATTTGTTTAGCTATCATTTTTTTCCGGATACGTTCCTTATCTGTTCGAAGTTTTTTTCAGATTTTTTTCTTTACAAGATCGTCATCTTATTCATACTCCAGCGAACACCCATCTTCCGCGTAATTCTGCATTTCTATCTTTCCTGCCTTTTCCCCGCTATTACATCTCCATCCTCCCGTTTCCGTACCCTTCTGAATACTTTTATATTTATACCCTCTCTCGTCGTCTGATCTTGAATTTTAGTCTTCGCATATCTTTCTTTCTCCCCTCCCCCTCTGTTCCTCGACTCCATTCGCTGTGACGCACTTCTCGCCATCCAACCTCTCTCGCCTGTCGAGCGTTCTTCTTTCCTCGAATTGCTCCGTATTATCTAAACTACTTCCGCCGATCGAAGAGTTTGAATCGCGCGCTGGAATGACTCACAATTGACTCCGGCGAAAACCTCTTAGGTCGCATTTCTCGTTCAGACCCAGGAAGAGAGAGAGAGAGAGAGGGTGGGCCTGTGGACTTGCTGATATCGGATTTCGAACTTAAAAGACGGCGTTCGAGTCACATTGAAACTACTAGAATTATGGTTATATTTAGACGCGGCGTTCTGAAGTCCTCTATCACGAATAACTTCCAGAATTTCATTTGAAACATCAGTGGAGACGCGTAAAGTTCCAAACATTTGTTTTTCGTGTCTGCATTCTATATTCATAGTCTGAAGATGAACTTTAATTTATTTGAGTTTCGAAGTTAGCATTTTCATCGCTTTTTTTCACCTTTGATATTCCATATTCATTACCGACCTTCGCAGAGGGATTGTCATTGTCTTTGGCACTCATTCCTGGGATCGCAGGTTGACGAGAGATGAGTATCTTTGTTATAATGGGAAATGAGGAAACCGAACAAAATCTGCTATGACCGGGAATCGAAACTGGGTCTTCCACTTGCCGGGCGGATATTCTAGCACTGAACTACCGTAGCAGACTAATTCTCCTGGTTCAGAACGGGAATATTTTCTTAGTTTGGGACTAAGCTATGCTATGCTAGTGTCAAGCAGACCCAACGGATCTCCTCAAGGAGATACATCAAAGAAAACCCCCACCCTTTCAATGGTGTGAATGCCTATGTTATAAATTGGTGAAATGAGTGATCTGAAGATCCTTATGCGACAGGCATAAGCTGTATTGTTGGGAAATCCCATCCCGGTCATAGCAGATTTTTCCTCCTGTTTCCTCATTTTCCGTCATTACAGCTTATGCCTGTCGCATAAGGATCTTCGGATCATTCATTTCACCAATCATCGTTATCGTTGATATTCCGTAATAAAATACCCTTAATTGCTATGCACGAGCTATTTCAAAGTAAGTAAAATTAATAAACCTAATTTAAAACAGTAAAAGTTAAAGAGTGTGGAGAAAAACCTAATTTCTGTCGTTTTTTCATTAATTCAGTTTTTCAGACAATGTCACTTTGGTTATTTATTCGTTCGCGCAGTTCTGCCGGAGTGAAAGTTATTAGTTGCCTGAGAGAATATCGCAAGGGCTTAACCCAGAGCGTAAGTGGGACGCGCAAAAAACCCTCGGCACTCGTCATTCCTTTCTCTCCTAGCAGCTTCAACCCCCTAGGGGTACCGTGGTAGGCCTCTCCATCCCCCAAAAGACTAACCTCCCCGTTCTCTCGGCCATCCACTTCCTTCCTTCCTACCATCTCCGTGCATCTATCCTCTCTTTCTTTTTCCTTCTTCTTATCCCCACCCACTCGTTCTCCCATTCGGAACCTTCCACCGTGCCATTCTTATGCTCACCCCCCGTTGGGAACCATTTCCCGTTTCTCTCTCCTTCGTCCCTCTCGGGATCGACTCGCGGCTCAGGGAAAAAAGTTCTTTTCTTCTCCTTGCCCCTTTTCTTACGACGGAGTGATGCGTTGCGGTCGACGGAGGGAGAAGGGGAAAAGGGGAGAGGAGGAGCAGGCTTCATCCGCTCTCCCCCGTTCTCTCACTCATCCAGCCTATGCTCCCTCTTGTTTTCCCGTCTCGTTTTTTTTTTCGCCACGGCGCAATCCCGGTTTTCTTTAAAGCCGATCGTTGCAAACACAGATCAAAATATCTGTTTTCCAAGTTAGTGTGGCTGGAGAAAAGTAGAACGAACACCCACTGAACAAAACGACCAAATTGCGAGATTTTTTATTTTGAAAAAGGTTTTCAAATAATATAAATGTGTAATGGACAGCATACGTAATACTAAAACCTGAAACGTAAAGCCAAATGGAACGGGAAAAAATCATAAAACAGGAGAAAAGTTAAGAGCCAATTGAGAATTGTTTCGCTGTATCTAGGCACTTTTTTACAGCTTTAACATGTATGTACTAAAATATCCATAAATGCGTAATTTAGATAGATGAGGCTGTTTTTCTTACATGGACTGCTTTGTAGACAATATCCCTCTTATTATATCGCGGCTTTTGACCTTTCAGCAACCGATACTTAACTTATCCGATTTACCTAACTCGAACGGTGCGGTAGAAACCTAAATTTTAGACGATGCTCCATTTGTATATACAGTAAAAACTCGATAATGCAAACTCGGTTAATGCAAAATGCTCGTTTATAAGTAGTAAAATTCAGGTCTCTGGGAAAACCTAGGTGCATGATTCGTTTTTACAAACCTCTTTTATACAAATCATGAAATTTCAATCCTCTTGAAGTTTGCACTAACGAGGTCGCACTGTATATAGGAAGGGGATTAGGAAAAAGGTTCCGATAAAAAGTTGTAGCATTTAATTTGCGGATGACGGAGTGGAGAATCACTCTTCACATACATACTTTCTGGTTCTCTTTCTGCCACTCAGTTTGCCTTCAGAGTTTCGTATTTTTGCTGCTCTCATATATATGTTTGGATGTCCAGCAGCTGTCGCGCCGATGAAGCAGGATAAAAATGCAAGAAAACAATAAGACACGGAGGTGTTTGAAGGGATATCTTCCTTGAGTTGAGAATCTTGCATGACATTTCAGGAGGAACGGATGCGAGATTTGTACGTCACAATCTTGCAAGATGTGTCATTCAACGACAGAGTAAGAGATAAAGATTCTAATGTTCCAGCGGTTAGGTGAGATATAAAAATAAGCGTGTATCCTGATGTGCGTGGGTAGTACTGATTGATATGATAACCAATTTTTTATTCTAAAAATGTACTGCTTTCTATTACCACGATATGGAACTTTTGCTGCTAATTGTTACTTTAGTTAGACTTGTATTATGGTTGCTTTGGCAAACTCGATCAGAATGTAGCAATTTAATAGTATAATTCATATTCTCTATAAAGAAAAAATTTCATGCATGAGAATTTTTTAAGCTACGACAAATAATCAACGTATATATTAAGTAAGTAAGGGAAGGTCATGTCAGTCACAACCCAAAGCGAAGCTACCCCTCCACTTTCACTCAGTCACGCTTGAGTGGAAGTGGACTGGAAGGTAATGCGCGGGGCGCAAGGAGGACCTGCGGGTACCTGGAATAGGGATCCGAGTCTCGGTGAGTGGCGACGGCAGCGACTTAAATGACTATTATATAGGTGAGTAAAAGTATTGGCCAAAGCAGTTCAATTTGAGTACTGAAATTGTACCCATTTCGCAATAAAATATTCTCTTCCATTTTAAATCAGCCAGGCTTGAGGAAAAGTGGGGGGAAAGTAAAGCCTCTGTACCTTTGCCCAATGCATAGCATATGCTTACTGTAGTTTGCGTTCATGTCTCTGACTCTATGGACATAACGATCAAAAAGCGTTGGGTTGTGTTGGCTGGAAGAAGGGTATAAAAAATCGTTTGGTTGGGTTGGTTGAAATAAGCGTTTACATTTACCAATTCAAAATGCATTGTGTCATGTCATAAGGAGATTATAGATTAGTTATAAACGATGAATTATTTGCTTTCTCATTTATTCCTCCACTAATCAGTCCTTTTTAGCTATGGTATTTAGCCTGGTATTTCGTAGCCCAGCTACGGAGTATTGGTTCATCTAGGGCTGTGGCTTAAACGCGCCAAGTATCAAGGTATACCAGGCGCACACCCAGGATTTTGTCTAGGGGAGGGGGGCTCAATTCTAACAAAAATATTCCACGAAACATTTGGACAATTCGGGGTCTCCTTAACTGCCTGGGCACCTACATATATGGTTAATAAAAACTCTTATAGTTTAAGGTTCTTAAGTTAGAAAATTTAGCGTTTTGGGGGCTAAGCCCGTCAGCCCCGCCCCCTCTGGTTGTACCTCTGGGATATACCCTCTGTATCTTTGCTCAATGCACAGCATATGTTTACTGCTATCATGTCTCTGACTCTATGTACATTTTTCGATTATATTACCGTTAATTAACCTTCAACTAGACAAAGAATAGCGTTATTCGCGTCGCACTTTTGTATAATCATCGAAATTATTGTTGTAGCAACGTCAGTCTTTATACATATTAAGGTAAATAGTTATTATTATATATGGAGTATTTGTTTCTCTGGGCCTATGGCTTAAATGCGTCGAGCATCAAGGTATACACTTTCTACATTTGCTCAATGCATAGCTTACTGCAGTTTTTCGATCATGTCTCTGACTCTTGTGTGCATTTTCCGATTAAATTAGCATCAATTGAGCCTTCAAATGGAAGGAAGAATAGCGTATAAAAAAATCGTTGGGTTGTGTTGATTGTAAGAAGGGTATCAAGAAAATTGTTTGGTTGGGTTGTATGGAAGAAGGGTATAAAAAATCGTTGAGTATGTTGAATAAAGCGTTTCAAATATAACGTTGGGTTGGTTGGAAGAAGTGTTTCAAAAAATCGTTGAGTGGGTTGGTTGGAAGAAGGATTTCAAAAATATCGTTTGGCTGGGTTGGAATAATGGTATTAAAAATACGTTTGGGTGGTTGGAGGACTTTCTTAACATAATACTCCTACAGATCTCCGATTTCGGAGCTGTACGGGCAGCTAGTATATTATTATTGCAGTCATTTCTTCATTTGTAGAAAAATATAATATGAAAATAATTGTTTCAATTTAACTAATAAAATATTTCTGTCTTTGTTGCAGGTAAGCCGAGATACTTCTAACGACATTGATATTGTTGCTTTATTTGCTGGTGAGTAAAACTACCACTTAAATCACGATAGATTCTCCTATGTCGTACTTGTGTCTTGATTCCAGGAGTGTCTTTACTCCGTTTGATTTTGATGAAAACGAATATAATGTATTTTTATTTGTATTTTAAGAAATGATATATCGATTTCCGAGATATTAGATATTTTTTATTTGTAACTTTGATTTGTAGCGAATCTTTTCTAAAAAAAATCGCTAACGTATTTGGTTTGTCTGCCCGTCTGTTAGGACGATATCTCTGGAATTCTGAAACTTAGATAAATCATATTCTCAGGGTAGATTGATATGTACGAGGGATAGACATGTCTTAAATTCGATTATTCTAGGGTTAGCTGCTGGGGATTAATCAGAAAAATTGCTAAAAGTATGCTCTACAAATTTAGGCAACCAGAAATACATAGCATCTGTATGTATAAGATAGAAGTCTGTGAACAAAGTGCCTAATTTCCTCTACAATTTTATTCTCACTTGTTTTACTTCTCGTGTTGTCTGGAAATTAATGTATTAGGACATTGTTACATGAATATGATTTACCCTCGAAACGGTAAAATAACTTATATAGCAGTAGATGAAAGATTATAACATGATGGAAATCATTACCGTGAAGTTCGAGAAAGATTTTGATGGGATCGCAAAGGAGAAATTTTTTATGATTTTACTGAGAAAAAATATTCACTCCAAACAAAACAGATATTTATAATTTTTGGAATTGATGGTACATTTTATGTTTATTGGTAGAAGTGCGGGGTTAAGGGATTCGCAACAAGGTCGGAAGCTTTAGGTAGTGGTCACTGATGCAAAAAGTTTGGGATATTATTCTGATGATTAAGTATATTTTTATCATTAACTTATGCAATGTTCATTCCTGCCTTTCCTTTCTGACGGATAATAGTTAACATTATTTTGTAAGGTTCATTCAATGTTGTCAATGAACCATGGAGTTTTTATTTAAGTTTATTTTTTGAATTAACGCTTATTCGTATAAGGTTTACATCTTGAACTCTTTTGATTTTAATTAAATGCTTCACTCATACTTCATGTTTAACGAGAAATTACACTAATATACTAATAATTATACGAGAACTGTCTTATCGACATTTTGTAATAGGTAATATTACCAGGGCCGGATCAATCATGAAGCGGGTAAAGCGGCCGCTTCAGGCCCAGCTTTTAAAGGGGCCCCATTTTTTCAGTGACTACCTACGTTTTCTGTCAACTTTTCACACACTACCGCCATTATTTAAGAAAAATATATTTGTGAAGAACCAGTATTTTACTACATATATAATAAAAATGTCTGTAGTTGTAATCCTATATTAATAAATATATAAATTAAACGTGTTTTCTTTGTCGTCAAAATTTTCAGGAAGGGAGGGGCCCATTTTAACCCTTCCGCTTCAGGCCCCGAAATATGTAGATCCGGTCCTGAGTATTACTTGAGTCTTTCAAAGCTTACATTATTTTATAATTAGGTAGCATTGATATTCCTAGCGTTGACTCATTTCCTCATATAATTTTTTCTATTGAAGTTTTTTCATTTTTTGTTTACCGTACAAAATGGGTAAATCGCTCTATTGTAAAGACTTTAAGAAAATCCCCTTAATTAAGTAAAAATAAAATAAAAGTTTTGCTTCTTATGTAGATTAATTCCCTGTTAAAGTGGATCATTAATATCGTCCTTCAATCCCTCTCAGGTTCGAAATCCTCTTACTGAAGAGCTCAAGTAGCCGAAGAATCTCATTAAAGAAAATTGCTTCAATCCACTTTCACTTCAAAAGAATGCAAATCACGCCGTTATTAAAACTCCAAGCTTCATATAAACATCTTAACTTTTTATGCATCGCATCCAGCCTTATATATGTATTATTTTTTATTTCATCTCCAAACGATCCTCCTTATGTTTCATACGGGAGAAACCCCATACCCATAATTCCTGACGTCGCGTCATATATCCGTTTTTCTCTTTTTTTGGAAATCGGTTCACTATACGTGGCCATCCATCTTTTCCTCTAGGAGAAAACACTCGAGCGGTAAGCAAGCAGAAGCAGAAACAACACGGTTCGCTGAATTTCACGGAAGTAGCCCGATAGGACGTTTTCGTCGGATAAAAAAATATGGAGCATCTCGAAACATTCATCAAACAAGCCACTCGCGGCGGGAATTTTTTCTTTTGCGATCAAACAGAAGCCTGCGATGAAAAATCAACACGCCACCTACACTCGTGCGCAGGGCTCCTCCTTCCCGTCGCGAATTTTTGCAAACGATCGTCATTTTTTAGTGCGATTCGATCTCAATTTATCCTGGTAAAAAGGCCGTATCGGATGCTAGCGGCGAATGACCGACGAATGTCGCCGTCGTCCCGTCGACTCGCGTATCATGCTAACGCGACGTCGTGTTATAACGCGGAGCGGCGTCCTCCCTCCTCTGACGCCTGACTTTCTCCCCCTTCTACCTGCTCCCTCTCGTATCACGCACAAACGTTAATTGATTGGTGAATGCGAGCTCGGCCTAAATAATTTTTTCCCGCGTCACTTTAATATTTGTGGCACACGACGCAACTGGACGCGTCTCTTTTTCCCCCATTGTTAAGTGAATTTGGGGCCGTTGTCTCCTGCTCCTCTGCCAGGTCCCGTTTTCCTCTGGCATGTTTAACGTTACACTTCAGCGTTATCTGTATTTATTTTCTCTTATTTTCCTTTGCATATTCACGTCCGAAACTTTCCCACAAATATGAATATAAAATTAGGCGCCTGTTTATGACTCCATTCCGAAACAGTCCCGTCGTATATTTTTTTCTGTTTGCCATGGGAACCATTAGGGGCGAAAGGAAACTTAAAATGACAAGGAATGTAAAGTTGATTTTCATGCTTCATATGAAGTTTCATTGTTCTTTAAACCGAAATACAGGGTGTCCCGAAATAATGTATACACACTTTAATAAAGTATATCTTTAACACTAAAGCTTACAGACGTAAGTAAATGGTTTGGAAATTTAGTTGAAAGTCACAAATGTTAAAAATGCCCATCATTAACGTCAATACATTTTTGATAACAATGCACAACATACTGACACACTTTTAGACATGTTGCTTAACAAGGGAATCCAACCAGCTGGAATGTACACATGGCCGGATGGTTCGCCGACGGACGTTTCGCCGACTGGACGTTTCGCCGACTGGACGTTTCGCCGACTGGACGTTTTGCCGACTGGACGTTTCGCCGACAACGTTTCGCCGACATAAAGTTATGCTAATAGGATGTTTCGTCAACAGGACATTTCGCCACCGGAAGTTTCTCCGACAGTACGTTTCGACGACAGAGCATTTCGCCGAAACGTCCTGATGTCGAAACGTCCTGTTGGCGTAACGTACAATCGGCGAAATGTCCAGTCGGCTAAACGTCCCGTAGGCGAAACGTTCTGTCAGCAAAACGTCCAGTATGCTAAACATACTGTAGACGAAACGTCCTGTCAGCAAAACTTCCTGTCGGCGAAATGTTTTCGTCGAAACGTACTGTCGGTGAAACGTCCGTTGGCGAAATGTCCTGTTGACGAAACATCCTATTGGTATAACTTAATGTCGGCGAAACGCTCAGTTGGCGATACGTCGAGTCGGCGAAGCGTCCTGGAGGCAAAACATCCTGTTGGCGAACCATCCGGCCATGTGTACACCCATCTGGTTGGATTCCCTTGTTAAGCAAAATGTCTACAAGTGTGTCAGTATGTTGTGCATTGTTATCAAAAATGTATTGACGTTAATGATGGGCATTTTGAACATTTGTGACTTTCAACTAAATTTCCAAACCATTTACTTACGTCTGTGAGCTTTAATGTTAAAGATATACTTTATTAAAGTGTGTATACATAATTTCGGGACATCCTGTATATTTAGATTAATATACATGTAGTGGCTTGAGATAAATAAAAGAAAGACTTTTGGCGATAAGAATTTTCCAGCTTTAATAACACACAAACTTAACAAACTGAATTTGGACATCAACCCCGTATGAAATACAGTTTTGGCGCAATTAACTAGGCTGTACAAAATTGGCTGAAGTGAATATTTTCCTAATGACTCCACCATATCAGTGTCAAAAAATACCTGCAGATATCCAGTAGAAAGTGTAGTTCGCTAAAAAGGATAAATTACAAATCCCATTCCTGATCCGCGCGAATTTCAATGCAAAAAATATCACGAAAGGTCACACCTTCCTTCACCAATAAATGTTTTCTCCTCTTTCCATTTATGCGCACAAAACTGCGTAGAAGCAATTACGTCGGTGCGATTACGAGGCACGATATAAGCTATTATCGTCGTATTTGTCCAACGCTTTGGCCGTTATTCATCCCTCGTACCTCTTGCTTCCCCCCTCTACGTCTCAATACACATCCATCCCTATGCCACACGCATCCGCTCACCTTGTTTCCTGTTCTGACTCCCCTTGGGGGAAGCAGAACGGACAAAGTGGTCGAGTACTCTTGGCTCGCCTTCGGCTTTTGACCTTCGGTGCACCGCGTTGCATCCCTCCCTTCTCTCTCATCCCTCCCCGTGCTCGCGCCTGCTGGACTGCAACGATTTGTACGCCGTTGCGACGCGTGTTGACATTGTTAGTTGCCGGCCCCGCGGCTTGTACTTTCGCCCGCGGCCTTTGTCTCTTGTTCGGAGGGCGCGCTAGTAATGCACGCAAAATTCCGAGCCAATTTTTCGCCCCTGAATCAGCATGCGGTGGTTTTTCGTTCCCTTCCTTTCCTCTCTTTTTTCCCGTTGATTTTCTCTTTCGCAATCCTTGGGGCTGTTTTTTTCGGCAGAGCTCGAAGGGGGATTTATATTGTGAGGGGTCGTTCCGAGAAAACAAACGTAAACAGGTGAAAGCGATATTGCGAATAAATGATGTCTTTAGGTCTATATGCTTTTACTAACAGGTTAAAAATTATGGTAGGTGTTATACTGATGCAGATCTTCACTTTGAATTCAGTTTTCGTTTGTTATTTCATGTAAATGAGGGTCATACAAGGTTGGTCCTTAAATATTAATGATTGAGTAATACGTTAAGGAATAAGTTCACAAAATTCTCTAGTAATAAGAGAAGGGTGTAAACGCAACTTAAGAGCACTGTTACCATCGAAATAGACAATTAAGGAAACCTTTGGTTAAAGTTTAATTCTAATCGTCATAAAATTCAAAGGATATTATAAATAAACAAAACGTGAGACTCTAAACATTAAAGCATTTTCATTTGAATAGTAAACGTTACCTTCTGAAATATATTAGATTTTCATTACGTTACAGTGAATTAAATGTGCTACTTTCAGTTATCTTTACCATTCTGTTAAATTAGCGAAACGATATTTAAATTCATTATGATCGGTCGTTTTATCCTTATGCACTTATTTCAAGTACACATATGATATTGGAAAATCGTCAATAAAAAAAGCGACTTACCAAGGTTCTTATATGCGATTCATACTTATAACACGAGAGAAAAAAAACTTGTTTAGGCCCTCGTACAGTCCACAGGTATCCATTCGCTCGCCATTAATTCTATACGCTTTAACGGTGAGGTCAAGTCTTACGCAGAATCCCTTGTTTTTGAGTTTCCGCTTAATTTATCCAGGGGAGAGGATTTTCCTCGCTACCTCGTGGGAGCATCATTTTGCATAATAACGTTCTCGGAGCTGCGCCCCCGCATCCTCCCACAATCCCTCTCCCTAACCCCTCCAAAAATACCTCCCTCTTTCCATCCCCGTCCTCACACGCCGGATCCCTCCGCTCTTCATAACCTGCTGGCGGCTTTGTAAACCCCTTTCCCGTCCCGGGTCCACACGCACACACACGCAAGCACGCCGCCAACGCATCTCTCTCAAGTTTATCGGCGACGCTCGCAACGGAATCTCAACTGTAGACGGGACATCCATCTTCCCATCCCCTTTGGCGTCTACCCCCCTCCTCACCCTCCTCGTCCATTTTTTCATCCCATTCCGTCTACCCTCTAGGTCCCTTCTCTTGACCGAAAATGGCGAGGGTGTGTTATAAAGGGAGACGGATTAGAGTGACGCGGAGGCAGCAAAGGAGGTGGAGACAGGGAGAGAGGGGAAGGAACGCGACAAAAGAGAGAGAGAGGGATATATTAGCGACCAACTCGAAAGGGGGACGTCAGGAGTATGCAAGGAGTTGCGTTATTACCTACTATTGCTTCCTACAAAACCGTATCTCGCGAATAACTTGCGGGCGGTGTTTAGCTCTTTCATTCCGCGCGGATTAGGTCAAATTTTGTACGTTGAGGATTTATAAACAGCTTCAGTAGGAGTAGAGCGTGATTGTTTTCGGTTATTATCGACGAAAGTGTTTAATCGTGTTATTTTTTTTTTAAATTCATCCGCGCGAGCTAGTTGTTGACGTGACGTAGGTAATGAGCTTGTCGTGTTCAAAACGTTTTTTGTTTAGTATGAAATAGATCGGTGAAGCACTTTTTATAACGATGGGTTTCGATATCGTTAGATTATGGATATTATTGTTGTTGCGTTTTCCGAATGGGTTTTGTTACGCACGAATCAATTAAATTTTTGCCGAGTCCGAAGTATCGCGAGACTTTTTCTGTCACGGTAAAATTGAAGAGTTTTGAACAGGAGAACGTTGTCGGCTCTCATGTTTTCAATCTCGGTAAGTCCGCTATCGCTGATAATGAAAAGGGTTTTTGCGTAACTTGTTTACGAGTATTGGCAAGCTGTCAAAAACATTTAAACGATACGTTGATTGCGTGGAAATCATCGATAAAAGTTGATGATAGAAAAAAGCATTGGCTCGTTAATATGGACAACCCCAGTCCAACAGAGCGTTTCAATCAGCCGCGGATTTGTTAAATGAAATGCTATTCCCTTCCACCTCAAAACCATTAAAGGAAAGAATATGAAATAAACACTTCTCTCCCCATTCGAATTTATTGACAGATAAAATTCGTTTCGCTCGCATGGCCGAGGTAAATGCGTCGCAGTTCTTGTAACGAAAATGTAATAAAAAATTTCTACCGGTGGACACATTTATTTTAAGTGAATAATAAGGATTGGAACCAAGGCACGTTGATGTGGAGGCTGAAGCGTTGAGACCGTCAGCCTCCGAGGGCGTTGGTCAGGAGAATTAGTCGATGAAAGATGGAGAAAGAGAGGAAGGGTGGAGGACGGGATAAGAGGGGGAATGGGGCGGAAGAAAGGGGAAAGGGGAGGGACAGAAGAGGAATGGTGTGTGGGGAGGGAGAGAGTAAGGGCAGGAGGGAGGAGCGGAGGGATTGGAAGTCAGAGAGAGGCCTTTGGGATGGGCGGGTGTTTTCACTCCGATTGATCAACGCTTTGGATGTCCTGACTTGGAAGGAAGGGATAAGTAGGGAGAGGAAAGTTGGGAGGCAAGATCTTTGAAAAAAATTAAGCTCCAGAAGATATCCCGGATCACACAAATCGACGCATCTCTTCCCATTTTGCTCAGACGAGTTTGGAAAAGTAAATGCGCAGATTCGAAAGTCTCGCGCATTACGAAAGTATGCATGTTGTTACTGGATAAATTGATTGTTCAAACATAGTGTCTTAAAGGTGCGTGCATTGAAACGTTTTTTTTCGAATCTTCTGTTTACCAAAGGTGTTCTTTTTATTCTTTTGGTATTGGTTTCATTTTTGAAAACACGAAAATCATTATTATTCGAGCCATTAGAATGCCCAATAGAATGCTGTAACCGAGCGCGATGAGTATTTACGAACGAAAATATTTTTAGGGCTATCCTTTTTTAAATGTCACTTTTGTACTAAAAATGAATGATGACTTAATTTTCGACTAAATTTCTTGATTTTATGTGTGGGAGCTCTCTGTAAAAATATCCTCGAACGCTGTTTATATGATACACATCTTTTCCCAATTTCTGGATATACCTCCAGGTTCTAAGAAGTGTGTAATAATATTAAACGAGGGATACGAGTGAGGCTTCGCAAAGTCTTCCTTTTACACGAGGAAGCCATTTGAATCAGGATGCGCTTTGGAAAGGCTTATAAAAAATGAAAAACTTAATCGCCACTTTCGAAGATGGTGGTGGGAGGAGGGTAAAGGGCTACGTATAAGAGTGGGAAGGGGGAAAAGTAAGAGGAGAATGAAAACCGAGTTTGATGTGTGGGGTCGAATGGGGATGATCGAGAGGAAAGAGTATGAATGAGCACTAGAGAGAGAGAGAGTGAGGTATCCTGTTTTAAGGAAGGCACATCAGCACCCAATAGAAGGGTGAGAGGGAGGCCCGTCGGCGTAACCCGTCAGTCACAGGTTAGAGGGCGTTCAAAATAGGCTCATCTTCCTCACAAAACGAACCAGCTCCTCTTCTCGTCAGCTACAGACTAACTCAATGAGGTTTATCTTTCGGGAACAGGAGGGATGAGTTTTTGTGCGTGTGTGTGGGGGCTGACGAGGGGCACGCTACTTTCTTTTTTTCGTTCCAAAACCTCATCCCTTTCAAATTAACCGATCTCACCCACGCTCAATTTCTCTCCCTTCCCTCTCCTCTCGCTTTGTAAATACTTTTGGAAGGTCCACACTTTAGGCGCTGCTTTCGTGACCTCCACCTCTCCCTGTCTTTCTCTTTCTTTTTCCGGCCGCCTTTTCTCCTCCTCTCGGCTTTGAAGTTTGCTTTTCCGTTCCTTGAGTAAAGTGGATTAACGAACCGCGTGGCACGGAGAAACGATTTCGGAGTGGTTTTGTTTGCGAAAGTTTGCGGCCCGCTGGAGAGTCATCCCTTTTTATGTGTTAGTAGCACGAATTGATTTTCGCCCAATCGGTTTTTCGTTATTATTCAGGGACGGGGAAGATTGGTGCGTTTTTCCGGCGTGTTCAGCAGTAAGGATTGAAAAAACGATGGAAATGCTGAAGTATAAAATGAATTTGAGGCATATTTTGAAGTAGCTCCCCGTCAAAAATTTTCACATTTAGTTTTATTTTGAAAATGCTGATTGTACGGAAAAAACGTTTAGGATAGATTAGGTAGGTTTTTATTTAATAGTTATTTTTAAATCAGCGAGATGGGGACAGTAGCTTACCGTTTCTATCGGTAAGAACCGAGAGGAAAAATGGAGTTAAAGTGTTTTAGGGAAAATATCACCATTTGCAGCCACGAAAATAATTCGTCTGTATTAAAATTACATTTTTGACTTAATTTTAATGTTTATTTACATATCTAGGACAATTTTATTGAAACTACATGATGAATTTTCTATTGTTATACTTTTTTATAATCGTATTCACCTCTAAATTGTTGATGTATTAAGGAAATTGGTATTGACCAACTCTAAGAGGTACTGCAGGATAAAGTGTTTACTTCTCCATACAAATTGCTTAAAAATTGCTGAAAGTTCTAATCTTTATATTTTAATAGGCATTTTGTTGAAACGGCATCATAAAATTGATTTAAAATAAATTTCTTATAAAAACTGACAAATTAAAAATAAATTAGGGTTAAAAACTCCGGAGTCAACATGTTTTGATTGTAGTTTAATTTAAATGAAACTTAAAAAGTATTTTTTTAACCCTCAGATGTTGCTGTTACATATTTAAACATTTTGGTGCATTCACGGATTTCAATTGTATTAGATTCTACGCTGTGTATGTTATATATATATTATATATGAACAAAAGGAAGCCAAATTAATATGGCATTGTTGGCTGCGAAATTAATGCCATAGGCACATCAGTTTATTCTCGAAAACTCATAGGTCGCATTTATTTTTCATGTCTGTTAATTTATCAATTTGAGGCAGCGGTCAAAACCGTAAACCGCACGTTTCAGACTATCGATGCGACCCTAAGGTCGTTAGGTTAGCGTGATGTCCACTCTAGAATTTCTCGTCTCATAGCCTTTTCCCCTTTGCCTACTTATACCTCAATTTATCCCCCCGACCGTCAGTCTCCCCTTTACGTCATTCCCATGTCTCTTCCGCTCGTCCTAGAAAATACCCCTTAAAGCTCGTCCATTTATCAAAACGCCTCTCTCTTCTTCCCTCGCCTCGCCCTTACCCCCTTCCTCATCGCGCAACCGAGCTTACCTTCCTGAATGGATAAGTAAGGCGGCGGCGTCCAAGGGGCTGTGAGAGCGGGTCCCTGGGTTCGAGGCTTTCCTCTCGCTCTGCAAACAGTCACGGTACTCCTCGGAGATGTTTCGTCCTATCGCCGACAATTCCTCGATGAGACTGTCGCTCACGCGAAAATGGTTTGCTGCAGAAATGCCATTCGGTGAGGGAAAGACTGATTTAAATTGATGATAAATGGTCTTAACGATTCATTGCTGGATTTTGCTGACTTAATAGGAAATGACTAACCCTCTTGCACGATTCAAACATTCTCATGCTAAGATGATGAACCTGTCATAGGTTTAGAGACGATTAATTATGTTTGTATAGGCATTAGAACGATTTATATGACTCTAAATGTACATAGAATTACCTGTATGTTACATTATCAAAGATTAAATATTGATATTTTTGGACATAACATATAACACCTTGTATAAATTGCACACGTTTTGCAAAGACTTAGAGCGAAGCTACAGACAACATTATTTGAATATCCTGAATGCCAAATATTATTACTATGTTATTGTAATGGCCAAAAATGCTTCCAGGAATTTTATTTAAAGTAAACTATGTTACCCATCTTTCTTGTTGATTATTTTCTCGAACGTCCAAATGAATTTCCACAATTGGGTAAATTACGAGAGCAGACAAAAAATACACAATATTTTATCAGATAAATACACATCAAATATTAGGTTTCATGAAATATCAGTAAACATATTAAATTGACTGATTATATTCATATTTCACCGCTAGACATTTTTATATTTAATGATTCTCATCCACTTCGTAGTATCCTTTTACACAGGTATACGTATAAGGAGAAATGGTAGTTTGTTACGCTAAGACAGTGGTTCCCAACCTTTTTCAGCCCAACGCCCCCTTTTTGCTGAAAAATATTTGAATAATGAATACCGCCCTACACAGCTAAAAAACTACAGTCAGCCCCCGGTTTTACGACAGGTTAGGTTCCAGGCCACCGTCGTAAAGCGGATTCCGATGTAAAGAGGAACCTATTATTTTTGGAGCCTGTGGACATCATAGAAATAATACAAATATGTATAAACCTATCTAAACATTAATTTGAAAAATATGTAAACCTTTTCAATACAAAAATATAAAAACTATTACATAATGTACACAACATTTCATAGTGGCGTAAAAGTGGATTCGGTGACTTAAAACTGGATTATTGGTTTGGTGGGGAAATCGACGTAAAATCGGATCGTCGTGAAGCGGTGGCTGAATGATTCGCAAACCATATATCATGCTAAAATATGCCTGAGTATGGCCTGTTCGCCACATGCAGCGATAGGGGACCTTGTTAGATGCTGTTTATTCAGTAGATGCCTCTATTGTCGAGTTGCACTAACGGTTGTCCACGTCTACAACAAGCGATTCGGCGTCCAACTGCACGCATCGCACGCTAACATAATTCTGTACTTTCCTATCTGGAATAACCATTTCACTACGTCTTTCTGCCGATTTTATCTAATTCATCAAGCTCATTCGTGAAAAAATTTACAGGCGATGCCCAAAAATTTCACATAAAGGTGATTTTTGTGCGCACAATGTTTTTATGAGGTGCGCTAAATTTTAATCGTTTGCAATAAATTGCCAATACATTATCTTAGCTTACGTAGCTTGAGGGTTTAAATAACTTTTAATACGAGTTATGGGCCTTGAAGCAAAACGTGCAGGATGAGGAAAGGGTTATATTCGGCTCGACAAGGAAGTTTGTTAAAATAATCATGAAAGAAACATGTTACAGGTGTTCCCTATGGATGTTGCGACTATTAATTATTCTTTGAGGTGTTTTATATTGCCTATTATATTGATTTTATAGGTTGCGATTGATAAATGTTATTTGCTTACGGTGTATATTCGGACAGGAAATAGGCGGAGAAAAGGGGAGAATGTTAAACGTTGGGAATCACTGCGCTAAGGGGAATTATTAGGTTTTGCTTATGTCCAATCAGGAGTATCATCTCTATACTTTGTAGTTTTGGGCAAAATGTTAACCAAGATTCACTTAAAGATTTCCCACTTGTCATGAAAGCAGTCGGTCTGCACAATATTAGAAACCTGATTATAATACAAAGGAATATACTAATTTTGTAGAAATTTAAGTTATGAATGCATTGTCATTTTTTATCAGTCGCCATCTAAGATAAAAGAGACCATTTGAGCAAGGCTTGAATTTTCCTCTTCATATATATATATAAATCATGCGCCAAGCACGCTCCAAAACGGAGAATTTATCTCCAACAAAGTTGAATCGCAGTGCAGTCTTCTGTTACACTCATAAAAACACACACACACACCTACGCCCTTCATTCAAATCTTTTCATTTGCCGCTGACCGTAAAATTGCGAGATGGATGCACACGCCCCTTTGTTTGGCCGATGAAAAAAATCTCATTTTTTCGTGGGCTGCAGATGCGGTGGAGGGAGAGGGGAAAGATAATTTTTCAATCCCTGAATTCCCATGCCCCGTCAGTCTAATACGTGGGCGTATGAATGAAATGTGTTATCGCTAGAGGGCAGGCATTTAAGTGGATTAAGGGTATGGGAACCTACTACTAGTTAGGGAATGCATCCCTTTCCGACTCTCTCTCGTTTCTGCTCTCTCCTTCTTGCTCCCTCATTCTCGATGTGAACAAAAAAAAGTCAGCGTCGAAAAGGATTTTAGGATTTCTTTTTAAGTCTGTGTCATATCCATCTTTTTTTCCGCGCTAGGATGTAGTGTGTGGAGGGGATGGTGACGAGTGTGGGTGGATAGGTTTCGCGATTTATGTGAACTTGGGCTTAATTGACAGAGACTCTTAACCGTTGGAATGTTATCGCTCGGAGTTTTAGCCCCATTCCCTCTCGCGTAGGAGGATGAGGAAAACAAGAGAGGGAAAATTGTAAAAATATCCCCCGTGATGGGAGACAGGGTACTTCAAACTTTTTTGCACAGTGCATAGGCACGGTATTGAATAAGTGATGAGTGTTTGATAATTACCCCTACAGGGTTGCGGTGCCCAAAATGAAATAGCAAGTAATATAACTAAAAAGTATTATTTAGAATGACATGCGGAAATGAAATTTCCAGTCATAAACTGACTGTCGATCTGCGCTTTCGTTCATTTTTACCAGCCGTAATTTTTTCCTAATTCTTTGTACGCGAAAAGTGTTTTTGTTAAAAAATATATATACACACTAAAACATCAATTGCGAACAAAGAATATAGCGTTAATTTGTTTTTAACTCATCCGTTAATCTCGTTTCCATTTGTTCTGGGTACTCATATTATAGCGTATTATCGTTGATTTTAGGATTGGGGTCTTTATAAATTAATTTTAACTATAATTTTCGAAAAATACTTTTGTTGGCAAGTTTTAAGGCAAATTAAGTGGTAACTCTTTCTGTAATCATTAAATAAATGGCTTGTAGAGTAATTTATGTTATAAGAGCATAATTTTTAGGTCACGGAATTAAACTTCCAAACAAGTTATATACTGAATATTTAAACACCATACGGATATGGTTATAGTTGCATATGTAATAAAATTATATTATTTTATGTTAGAATTTGCTATTGCAGTGAATGCGAGAGAAATTTGATTTCGTAATACTTGATTATATAAGATAAGTTGTCACATTTTTGAAGTCATGTTAGTCCAAATTTTATAACATAAAATAAATTTAAAATTCACCTTATTTTTTTTGCACAAAAACTATTTTAAAATAAATAAACGATATCAGATTACGTCACGAATGAAATAAAATATTTTTTGGCAGTATAATCTACCAGTGATATTTTATCACATCAAAATATAAATTTAAAAAGTCAGCCAATTAAAAATTTCAGCTTACCCTTGACTGGAATAACTAAACGAAAACATTTATACGATTTTCCGTTTTATCTGAAATTAAAAACCCTACTTCTTAGCTTTCACGGGAATTAATTAGTTGGCATTACGTTCATATTATATATATATATATATATATATATATATATATATATATATATATATATATATATATATATAAAATATATAAATTTGGAAATTATATTCTTAGTATCCATACCTGATATTATTTTTTATTTCGCTTGCACTTTCAGCAGCGGGGTGTATTCAAATTAAGAGACGTGTTGATTTTGGAAAATTAATATTTGCTCAATCTTGGGTAAATAAGCGTCTCTGTTTGCTCGGCAAGGAAAGGAGGCGAGGGTGGAATGTGTAAAAATTCTGTAAACTCCATCCGAGGACACATTTTCCGAGACTCTCTTCTCCAAATTCTCTGCTCCCTCCCTATCCATCCAATCAGTTACACGCTTTTTACCTTTCCACCTTGAAAATTCCCATGTTTAACTTGAATGAATTCCTTCTTCATACTGTTAACCTGTATACGTTCCAATACAAGAGTATTCATATAAACCCTGTTTTCACGCCAAAATTCTTCGTTTTTTCTATGCCTAACATTTGTTCATCGATCCCACCAATCTTTTCGTAATCTTGAATGCATATTGTTTACATGCATGAATACATAAGATACTTTTTATTTATTTTTTACACCTCTCTCATATTCATTTTTGTTTCCATATTTTTGCTTTATAACTTTTTTATTTATCTTCTTCAATCTTTCCTCGTTCAAGGGGGTATATTCGAAATAAATTTGATTTTTTGCCCTTGATCTTCTGAATTTCTCTTCCTTTCCTTTTATCTATTTTAGGACTGCTTCCTCAGAAAACGAGCTTATAGTATCAATTTGTTGGTCTCTTTTTTGTGTACTCGGTTTGTTTGTATTTATACAATCTCATAAATATTTTTTCATGAAAGGAATCTTAAATGAACGATATGGATTACATATACAAGCGTTATAATTTTACATATATGATTCATTTATTTTATATGTACAAAGAAATCCAAAGTTTAGCTGCTGGTGAATTTTTAAAAGGTCTTGGAAATTACTTATTTTCATTCTGTAAATTTTTTCGAATATTGTAGTTTTTGGTAGAGCTGTTCAAAAACTTGTAATGATATTTTTTTAGAAATTATAATAATGTGAGACAAATTTTCAGATAATGTAAGGTTTAGTAGATATTAATAATTTTTGTGTGGCAACAACAACTGTTCTAAGGAGAATGGAGAAAATTTGAATTTTTTATTTCTGGGTATTTAAAAATAACTTATTTCTGTAAGAATGTTTCGGTTATATGTGACGATCCACAATTTCTTCCTAAGGTATAAATGTATTGTGTAAATTAAGTTTTATTTATTATCGAACTATTTAGATTGTCGATTGTTTTGCCATATTCGCTCTTTGTAATGAAAATGCTTTTCAAGGATGTTTTTTCTACAGTTTTGTTTTTCTTCAACTAATTTACTTAATTTTTATCATCCTTTTTTTTTTAACCATTTCGGCCTTATTCCTCTTCGTTTGTTTCATAAATTGCTTGTGAACTAATAAGAATGAAGCTCATATTGAATTTTATTTTTCAAACAAGTTGATCACTTTTATTTTCCGTAATTTTTTTCCTGCATTACTCGTACTTTTGATTTCAACTAATCACTTTTGATTTCAACTAATCTCTAATGAACCGCTAGTGGCCTGGAATACATTCTTGTAAACGAATTCTTCGGGTCCGACCATATCATGTAAAACTCTTCATCTCCTTGTCTGAGGTCTCCAAATAAATCAGTATCAGCTTTCATCCAGTTTAGAACAGGTTCACGCCTTATTAACTCTGTCAGAACACGCCTCTCGTGACCTTTGCGAGGATAATAACATTTTAATGGTTTTATTCGGAAGCCGTTTCATACCAATATCTTTTTATGGCGTGTTATGTCAGCACTTGATCCGTGGAAAGTGCAACTTTCGCTTCCACAGAATCCTTGTCTTACCATGAATTGCAGTAAAAAGAAGGCTTATAATTGGATACAGGAACAAGTAACGATTTTTTTCACTCAAGACAATCACCTAGGTAGCTTTACGGATGGAATCTGATTGAAGAACTACATCTTAACTATAGCCATGAAAAGTTTGGGATAAAACCAGATGCGCATTTTGGCTAAATAGCAGTTGCAATCAAGAGTGATTTACCGATGGTAAATTCTTTTCTAAGAAAAATATATTGGATTTTTGAATGAAAAGTTCATACATTACCATTCATGTTTTCGCGATTAAATATTTCTCATTGAACAACGTTGCATACGTCGTATATACGTTAGCGTTACTAGCATCACTCAAGGGCGTAAAACATTTAAACCTCACAATTTCCACAATTTTGTGATAAATATTTATAAGATCACGTGTGCTAGTCGAGCATCTTCCTTTCAATATCCTTTATCGGTTTTGTATAGTCATTGAAGTTGTCTTATTTTTCGTACTTTTATTCTCAACTTTAATTACAAGAAGACTGCGATGCGTGCATAACAAGATATTTCATAGCCCCAATGAATCCCACATTAATAACAGCCTTTTCTCTCTTGTCTTTGTTCCGTATTTTCCTTGCTGTCAGATCACGATATTTTGCACTCTCCAATCTCTCAGCCTCTTACAATTTCGACTCCCACGCGCACACGCTTCTCCGCCATCCAATTTCTTTGCTCTTCAACGTCTACCTATCTGTAATCTACCTCTTCGTTTATACTGCCGTCCTAATCCTTTCTCTCTCTTCCTCGATTCTCTCCAATTCTCAATTGGGGGCAAACCTTCCGCATACCTTCTCTCTTTTTCTATCTCATTTTCCACTTTTATCTCTCCATCGGCCGAACTTCGCTATCCCCCTTCCTCCTCGTACCCTTCCAGAATTTCTCAACTAACGCCATCCCTCCCTCCGACATGCCAATCCATTAAGGACGCCCTGCCGTATTCAAGGTGAAGTGAGGTCGATTTTTTCGTATCCTTGCCGAAAGAGGGCGCCACAGACCGACCAAAATTTGGAAATAGAAGAACGCTTGGCTCGCCTCTCTCCCTCTTCCCCATTCGCGATGTCTTTGTATCGTGCGATACGTGCGTTGAGAGATTGGCTAGTTGCGGGTAGGTGGGGTGGTAGACGATGGTGGGAGAGGAATACGGGTCTGAGAACGTGAGGAAGCGGTTTTGATGGAAGGAAGAGGGAGAGAATAAGAGAAACGGAAACAAAGATATCAGTTAAGCGAACAAAATAATAATATCTTTATTTTTCGAGTTTCAAGGAAGGTTTTTTAACATTGATTGAGTTGTAAAATAAGGTAACCACCGCATCGGGTTTGACTCGTACTCGTACGTGTTCACGGTACAACCTTCTAGGTCCGAGTTGTATTTGAAAAAACCCTATAGAAGTTAGCCAATGCCTACTTCGAGAGGCTATTTTCAGTGATGTGCAACATTTGTATGGATGAACATGATAAGTCGGGAGTGAACTTAGTGGAATCATCAATCGTTTAACTAACTTCTCTTATTTTGTAACACATCCGAATTGGCTTGGCTTGCTGAAACTCAAAAAATAACACAAATATTATTGGAATTGTAAATTATAAGAAAAATTTATGTAATACCAATTAGAGTGAGTTACTTTCTTATAATTTGGATTACTTATATTTTCTAATACATATATTTTTAAGTTCCCGCATTACAAATGGTATGCAAGTTTTTTTATCTTTTAATTATAATTTTCTCCTATGTGTATATATTGGTTTGAAGGAAGGATAAGCGGGACTTGATGGATGGGTATAGGAGCCCTTTTTTGCCCTTTCAGATTTGAATTGTGTCTTGCACTTGTAGCCATCTTCTATGTTTTGACAAATAGTCAACCTTGCATATATCAAATGGCAAAAAAAATCCCTTTGATCGACATTGAAGACGTACATAATCATGAAGAAATCGTATGAAATGTATTTTATCGGAATTTCTTATAGTAAAATGAAAATAATATCACACACAAGTTCGTCTACGCTAGTTTTCAAATCATGGACGAATGCGACCAAAAATTAGGCTAAAGGGAACATAATAGTAGCTACAATTATAAGAAAGTAAATTCTATAGTTGGACTAATTGTGTTATTTTTCGGAGGGGCAACCTTTTGTAATTTTTCCTCAGATAGGAACGACTACCGTTTAAAGAACACGCTTCCGCCGGAATTGTTAGTGTATAGTGCTTAGTACGTGCATATCCAACATTTGGTTTGTGACAGATTTCCGTGTTTGTGTGCATTTCCATCTGGATACAAACTTGTTTGTCTTCCGATTTGTGTACCTACGTTCGCTCTTAGGTCGAGGTGTGCCTAATATGCTAGCATACTACGTATTCTGACCTTTATGTAATCTACAAGTGGATGTGACAAAATTTAACGACACGCTAATTCACGTGTTATATGTGTACACGTGGGAGAGAGAAAATCTTTATTCACTTACTGAGAGGAGAGAGAAAGAGAGAGAGAGAAAGAGAGAGAGAGAGAGAGAGAGGATTTTAATGCGACACCCTACTTATGTTAGAGTCGGCTTCTCGATTTCTCTCTCCTCTTTCATTACGGAATGCTAGTCTGTCAGCCGCCGTTGCTCGTTTTGCTCGCTATTGAAATTTAACGCGGATAAAAATAATGTTAAATCAATGAAATGACAGTATGAGAACTAAATTAATTTCCATATTACAGAGCTGTTAGAAACGTCCATTGAAGTGGAATCAACATTTAAATCGGTAAAGAAAGAAATAAAATGTGTTATATCGAGAGAAGTTCAGATAATTGAAATTTAATCCGCAAATTCCGTCGTTTTTTGTCGTTTGACAGGTTTGAGAACGAATTGGGCGCAATAAATTTCCATCGCTCCTAACTATAAAAATAATTGGCTTATTTTATGAAAAATCTTTTTGAAGTAAATTTTATGAAATACATTAAACAACTACATTAAATTGTGAACACGGAAGACAGTTTCTCAATAAATGTAAAGAAATGACAATTGCTGGAGAAATTGTCTTTAAATTATATTCAAATACTTAAATTAATAATAATTAATATAAACGCGTTGGTGTAATTACATCCAAAAACGTGACGTATGGATATGGAATATGCATTAAAATGTATGTAAAAAAAGTTCATGATGTTGACTTTAGCTAAGCGTTATTTTAAAATGGCAACAAAAAATCCAACGATTGTTATAAATATTTAATGAGCCTTACAAGCTAAATGCTGATTATTGCCTATCTGATATGACTAGGAGAAAAGAGTTGCGTCTTAGTCAGTAATTAAAAGATCTTCGGAGTTATGTATAATTTATTACACTCAGTAATTATTTCCTTCATATTGTAAAGGTACATATATGTATTATTACAGAATATATTATCTAAAACTATACCGTTGTAATAGCATATCTTGCTTCGGTAAATTTTTAAATAATATATCCTATATTTTCTAATATAAATTAGTTTGTCGTTTCGAGTGTTAATCATATTCATTTAACAATGTGGTATTGCGCTGACTTCCTGGCAAAGGAGAAGCAAATAAATCAGTTAAAGATAAAAAAAATAATCTCGTATTTCCAGTCAATGATTACATCCAAGAAGGAAAAACACTCAATACTACAAAAAGAGATCGGACTCACTGCTGCTGACTTATTTCCATTACTCGCTGTTATATTTTAACAGATTTAACTCATTTTATACAAATTGAGTTTTTTTTTTAAAGAAAGAGCGTTTCAAAAGTAATGGTCTTAATTTCGATTTAAATACAATTTGATGGCTGAACATAAAATTCAGTATGATCACCGACCCCGTAATTGATTCGAAATTCTGCGAATAGACGCACCAATGCCTCATTCAAATTAGTCAATCACGACGTGTTGGAATTTCTCACTTTATACTAGCGAAGGTCGTCCTGATCAAGTATATTCGTTAATGGCTCCTGTTTTTTCGAACTTTTGTGCTAATCTTATAATTATGCAGGCTAATGGAACTTGCTTCTGAAATATTTGCCACATCATGAGCACGACAATGATGCGCTCTTTATTCACAAGTAGCAAGGGTCCTGTAAACTTAAATCAGTAATAATGCATATAATTTGTAAATAATATTTATCACTTTATCTGAAGGCTGAAACCTAATAAAAAATAAATCATAGGCCGACAATATGAGGCGAAAACATCTATATTAAAGATGATGTTTTCGCCACATAGATTCCATTACATACATTTCTAATAAAATTATGAATTGAAACTATTGAGATACTTTTATAACGCAATTTATGTTGCCTGTTAATTGTTATAGTTAATTAGTTGGGTCAAAGGTGGCGGAATGAGTAATTATTTGACGAACTCAAACGTGGAAATGACGAGTGAAGTGGTCATGGCTATATTTTACGTTAACTTGAGGTAGTTAATGAATTTTTAAAATTTCATTCTATTCATTCATTTAATTAATAAAAGCAATAGCAAAATTTGTGAGGCGCCTTTAAAAAATATTGGAGAAATAGGAAACCTTTTTTGAAATTGCTCTGCAGGTCATTCAAGCTCATCTCCATTTGACAGCTGATTATGCTTTTCCATCCTATTTCTGTTATTATAAGAATCAAGTTTAGCAGAACCCAGTTATGACGGTGTGGAAAGGGCCAGGAAAAACTCTAAATATTTTTCTCCATTTCAAATATAATTAAAACTCGGTGTCGCGTTGGTCGTAATTACAATGTATTCAATTCTCAAACTAGAATGAAAAACTGGCGGAAATGCCCCCTCTTTTGAAGCAGATTCTCCCATAGCATATTTTCCACGGTCAACGAAAATATTCTTTATTTTGTTAAAAGATCCCTGGTTACTTTTATCATTTGCATGAATTAAAACCGGCGTAACACGGAAGTTCGTCAAACGGCGCTTCTTGAAATTGCTGGAAATATTTTATCACTCTCACAAAACGCGACGAAAAGTAAATCGATAGGAAAAGCCTGCGGAAAATCACGACCGCCGAAGCTTCAGCCACTAATGCGGCGCCCCCGCGAAAACTATCCCGCCCATATTAAATAGGGACGGGCGTATTGATATGAAAAAATGGCCCGGGAAACCGGGAGCAGATAGTTACTGATGGGTTTACGGTTAAAGGAAGACTGATGCCTTTCCACGAGAAGACGCGGAGAATCTCGCTTGACAAATGAGTGAAACGTCCAAGGGAAAAGGGAAGACGCATCGACGCGGAGGAAAAGCGTTGGAAAAGTTTGAAAAGTGGGAGGCAGGATTTGGGTCGTCGTCGTCGTCGTCGTCATAGGAGGCTGGAGGCTCTGGAAGAGGCGGAGAGAGGCGCGCGTCTCACCGGAGGAGGCGGGGACGGGAGAGACGGTTTAGAGATTTTCTTCCACCATTAATTTATTCATGGGACGAGCAGCAGCAGCGATTCCCTCTCTTTCTCTCTCTTCCTCATTCCACCAACACGCACATACCGTCTTGAGCACGACGGGGCGGGGAAGTTAAAAAGAAAATATAATAACGAAAAAAGTCGACCGGCTTCCTCTCTCTGCCATTAGGGCTAGGAATTACTGGAGAAAGTGCGCCGGCAGCGCCGCCGTCACTTTTTGGGGTGGCTTCTCCGTTTAGGCACCCGATCTCTCTCTCTCTCTCTTTTTCGTTTTTTTTTTGGGCGTGGGCGACTCTAGCGACTATGATCTAAGTGGCACGTAAAACGGGGATTTTTCGAGTCGGTCCGCGTGAAGGGGATGAGTAATAGAAGATGGCGGCGGGAAGGGAGGAGGTCAGGAGTAACTTAGGAGGAGGAGGTGTGGAAAATAGAAGTATCCGGTGGTTTTAATGGTCGGCTGGAATGAATGTTTACTAGCGTGGCAAGGGGGACGTGCGTCGCAGGGAACGCGATACTTTCCTTTTTTCTTCTCTTTTTAACGGAAACAAAGTCGATTTGCCTGCGGGGCACTAAACGTTTAGGGACGTCCTGATTTTTTTTCGGTGCTTTCTTTTTTTATTTACGGGGTTAAATTTTCCACAGCGTCGGACTTAACGGGCGCAATCTCCGTCAGCTTAGCATAAATGGGGTTTAACAGTTTGGTCCTTACGGCGGGGAGCGGGTAAATGTTGCCGGAGTGATTATCTACTCGTTCAATTATCGGTCGCGCACGGTCGGTGCAGGGAGGCTGGCGCTTATTTTTCGTTCTCTTCCGTCTCCTATTATGTCTATTTACAGAAAGACTATGTATTGAATTTCGCGTGTTTATTTAATAAATCCTGTTTTAATTCGAGTTTTTTTAAGCGCGAGTTTGGAAGCATATGCCAGTAAACATTATTTCCCAACCAGTAGAAGAAATAATCCAAATTAATATTTTTACGTAAAACATTAGTCAACAATAAATTAATGCTTAATGGACAATTTCATGTAATGCCTTAAGTATTCCTAATAAATATGTATGTGTGCCCTCTGAATAACACTGCTAGTTAATTTATTATCTACATGCCAAGTTACTTGCAATTTAAATATGGAATATATTATTAGATTATCGTTTTACGCTATTATCTTGCCTTGTAACTGATAAATTATAGCAAGATTTCAAACCAAATAAAAATAGAGGTCACTTACCAACGAATTAAGACATATTCCTTGAAAATTTTTATCCTTTTTTATTCATGTCGCATCACAGTATTTGATCTCATATAGAATTAAACGAGAATATCATTGACCTTATAGCCTCCTTCATCACCCGAGTAAACAAGAGTCGGGCGAGAAAAAGAGAGAGAGAGAGAGACAACTGGAAATCGATTCACATTAATTCGATCTTGAAACGTGAGATGCATGTACGAGGTCCGACTTCCAAAAATGATCTTTATTTTTTTTTTTGGCGGAAAAATAACACGTAGCCTTCCTTCGAATATTCTCGGCGTCGACGTGACACACGTTTCTGCTCACGCGTACCGGAGCGACTTTCTTTTTTGCTCGCCGCCGAGCGGTATTCCTCTTTTTCTCCTCCTTGTATCTCGCGTTACGCGCCCTTTAATGTATCCACTCGCAGTTGGAAGTGAGAAACGCTAAACACAACCTTTCACGCCGCCCCTCCGTGAATTTAAATCAGCCGGTGCCGGTTTCGCTCGTTTTGTTTCTTTAACGAGAGAAATAAAACTTGTACCTGTTCAACGAGGTGCTGGCGAAAGGAATAATTCGTCGCATAACTCCTCTTCGATTAGATGAGCCAGCTGGTGTAGCGGAAAATCACTCGAAATCCTTAAAGAGTGGGCTCGTAGTCCTGGCAGTTGATGTTTCCAATTGTGGTTTACATTCTCTGTCACCTGCAGAACGTTGTGGCCCCCTGGATATCGATTAATTAAATAATTATTTATAAATATATCTGTAGTTCCAACTTAAGTCAACCAAACTTAGCTTATAATAATAATGGCGACAACAGTTGGACGTATTCAACGCAGTGACCGATGTCTCTTGGACAACCGGTTTTGGTTAGGGAACTTTATATTATGGGCTTTTACGGAACTCTAACATTTTTATATAACAAATATGCTGTCGAACGTCACATTTTTCTATTATCCTGTGTTTATTCTATTTTATATATTTCATATTAGTTTTCTACTCAAAAGTGTAGAAAATTTTGTAGTTTGTTAAAGCTTTCAGATGAACTAAAATCGCGCGGAACCCTTTTTAAAAGCCCTGCCAAAAAATTGCCCTATAAGAGAGATATTTGAATTATTTCGGAGGCTCGTTCTGACGTTTCGATAAAGCGTTATATAAAACAAGACATGTATCTTCAATAAAATTTTAAATTTTACGTTGGATTTATTTTCAAAGCAAATCGACGTATTAAAACAATGCCGGTGTTTATTTGTATATGTGAGAGAGATCCGGGGATTTTATGAGGATATCAACACGCTCCAATAAATCTCGAAGTGGATATCTATCTTCGATAATCGACGATCTCCTCAATTCATTTCGGCTCACGAAGAGAAGACATTCCCCTTAACTTAATTCCCCGAATATCCGTCATCTTGAGCGTAGAAGAGGCTATTGCTCCTCGCATATTCCTCGTCTGACGTTGGTCCTCCTTCGCTCCCCTCTTCTCTTCTTGCTCATCCGTCTCGTCGTCCCCTTCCATTCTCTTTCCTCCCCGAAGAATGCGCCCGTGGGAAAGAATTCCACGCTTAAGCACTTTGGGGATGGGGACTTCGGGTGTTTGGAGCAGGAGAGAGGAAGGGGTGACCAGGAAGGAAGAATGAAAAGCTGGAGCGGGAGTTTAAAAGGGGCGGTATGACCGCCATATCCACGCTAGCCAGCCGGATGACAAAAGTGAGAGAGAGAGAGAGAGAGAGACAAGGCACTGGAAATTAGAGCGTCTCATCCCCATCCCACTCCTTCACCCATTCCATCCTTCCCACACCGTCGTTCCACCCCTTCCCACTATCGATACGCATATTTATGAGGAAGGGATATTATTATTATTTTTTTTCAAATATGAGGGGTGCGCCCAGCGATAGCGGCTCACGCCCACTTTGATTTAGGATAACGGTAGGAAGGATGGAAGCAAGAAAAGGAGTAGGGCGAGAAAGAGGAGACGAGGAAGAAAAGAGAGCCGGGAAAGGGAAGGAGTTGGAGAGATATAAAAAGTTTGAGGGGGAAGAACAGAGAGAGAGAAAGAGAGAAGGCAAGAAGAGAGGGGGGAGGGTGAGAGAGAGAGAGAGAGCGATAGGAAGTGATAGGGGGAGAGATTAGAGAAGCGGGAGAGCTCGGGAAGAGAGAGAAGAGAAGCAGTGTAAAAGAGGTGGATGTAGAGAAAGGAGAAGAGAGGTAGGGAGGGAGAGGGTGGTAGAGATAGAAAGGGAGATAGAGGGAGAGAGGAGATGAGAAAGGGAGGAGATAGAAGGGGGAGAGGAAGGCGGAGAGAAAGGTAGAGATAAAAAGTTGGAGAGAGAGAGAGAGAGAGAGAATAGACACGAGGATGCGGAGAGAGATAGAGAAATTGGAAGAGGGAAAAGGGCGGAGCAGGAGCATTTTGGGATATGATTTACTCCCCGCTTGGTCCCTAAGGGTATTTTCCTGGGTAAAGGGATGAGGCGGTTAGGGATAGGACTAAAAGAAAGCTGAAGATCCGTTCTTTCGTTTCCCGCTACTTGTTTCCACCCCCCTCTTCTCCTCTCCCCCTTTGTTTGGGCTCGTTTCGTGCCTGTTTTCCGAAGGAGATGATGGGCCGGATATAATGAGGCGTGAAAAACGTTTCTACCCCTTTAAGGACCTCGGATGATCTCTTTCCTTTTGGAAATCGAACCGGCGCGCGCCGCGGCGGCGGCTGCTGCAACGCACACGTGAAAAGACAGGGTTTGGAACTAAGTTAACTGTGAATTAATATTTGGCGCCAAAGTGTTTTTACCTGCGTAAAAGCGATGATAAAGGAGAAGCGGTGGTGCGTGACGTTGGTAAAGGCGGGGTGGGATGGAAAATATCAGATGGTGGAATCGCGAAATTTGAAGTAAAAGGTCATTAAGGTTAGCAAGCCGAGGGGATTCACGTACAGTTCGATAATTCCGCGTTGCGGAGGCGGCGGTACGTCAGGTGCATGTCGTGACGTTTTGACAAGTGACATTCGCGGGATGATTTCATAACGTTGCGGTCGATGATGGTGATACCTAGCGATTATGAGTCCTTCGCTACATTTTCTGTACATGAAACAACCAAGTAGAAATAACGCATATCTGTGTATAGAATGAAATGATGCCGTTTTTTAAATTTATCTAGTGGCTACAAGTTTTCATATAAATCGTCAAGAGCTCTAATATTTATTTCGAGGGGAATAAAGCGTGGTAAGCTTTAAAAATTATTGTTGTTGTCCCCCCCTCCCCCCCCGCAATGAGTGCTTGTGAATTCGGCAAATTGAATTCTCGCGTTGTAGATAGTATCTTGCTTTTTAAATTATAATATTCACAGTTATCAGTGAAAATTAGAAAATATATACGCTTCAAGGTTAATAAAATCAAGTTAAATTCGTGTTAATTATTTTGTTCGGTCGGAATATAGTGTTAAATAAAACTAATTTCTTCTTCCAACGTTTGTCAGTAGTTACCCGCATTGCTTCGGCATGACAAATCTTTCGTCGTATCCGTATTATATAGTCAATCAACACTCATTATCATCGACTCACGGATCTAAACGTCCTTCCACTTTTTGTAGGTGCTTCGTAGATTCACCGTGAAATGGACGCCCATGTCTGCGGCGAAAGTAAGACCGTGAGAAGCTCTATAATCGGCCCCACGCCACGATGATCGCTTTCATGATGAAGGGATCCATATGTTTCTCACTCTTCGCCCCCCTCAAACCCCGTGTTATTGATTTTCTCCATTTTTCTCCCTCCTCCCCCTCTCTCTCCAGCTTTCGACTTGCTTGAATATTGGGTATGCTAGCTTCAGATGGAACGAAACTGAAATTAAGCTCTGAGTATTTTCTTCTATAGCTCCATGAACAATTTTAAAATTACGGTTTGGTTTATTTGGGAAAATCGTTGACATGGTTATGTTTTAGATGGAATCTTACGCACATTTTATCATTTATTTTTTTTGGTCGGAGCATATGGTTTTTAAATGTTTAGTTTTTATTTCCTATGGGTAAAATTTACCTTTTTCTAATCACCTCTATTCCATTGATTGATAATCCAATAAGTGATTATTTACATGGAATAGGTGGCATTTGACTGAATCTTATTCTATAGATATTTAATTTTGGAAAGTGCGTAAATATTTTGTGGTTTGAAAGAAACCATCGCTACGAATTAAGGACTTTTAGCGTAATTAATTTTAAAAGAAATTAATGACGAGTATAAATAAATTAAAATTTTAAATTAAACCTAAACGCAATTATCTTATCAGGTAGCTCAAGGACGTAGGATTTTTTGTATCTATCATTATTACAATAAAATCAGATACTCTAAAAGTTTCTTATTATTAAAAAAACTATTGAACGAAAGGAAAATTTATGACAGCCGGCTCGTAAATATGTAGTCGGTGATTTTTCGATTTGCACCTGCGTATTTTGTAAAAATGTATTTAAGCACTACCACTGACACAGGTCTCATTTATGATAGGAAACCTTAGCGGATAAAGTGAAAAATTTTCTTTCGCTGTTTAGATTGAAAAAAGAAAGCTTACTATTGAAAGTTTCGAAAAAGGTCGCATGGCTTTCAAAAGAAAGCCGATGAATTCCATAATGGAAAGACTAGTCTTTCCACCATGGATAAATTTTATTAATTTATTTTTCTGTCTCGAGTGGGGAGAATTCGGTCAAAATAAGTGTCGTGTCAAAGGAAAGATTCAAGGACGACGCGAATCTCAAAAGTAGAGAGTTACCTTTTCTTCGAACCAAAAGATTGGATAAAAGCTCCACTCGGAACGACGGTTTGTGTTATGACACGTCGTCATTAATCATTTTCCCCGGCCCCTCGATCGTTTCCTGAAGATCAAAAAGACTTCTTTCATTCGGCCGCTGCCTCTTGTGTCAAAGAACTCACCTAGATCGGCGTCTTGTTCGGTCGATTTTGTATATCCACGACCGACACACAATTGGGGAATGTATTCGAATTTTACACACGGAATTGTCAACTACGAGAAAATGAGACAATGCCGTTGGTTGAATATGGCTCTATCTGTGCTCGGTTAAGCTCAAAATAATGGGTATGATGGCGGAAGTTGATTCAGTATATCCATCTATTGATCTTGTAATTAATGGAACACGGATCCTGTTTTGAAAGTTTGTTTAATACGTTCTCTGTTGAAACAAGGAAATAATTATTCGGTTTGGTTAGTTTGTATTTGTGCTGTCGAACCTCTATAACTTGAATCATAAAGGGAGGCAGACTTATCGAAACTTCGAGTCACAAATTTTTGACTTATAAAGGTTATACTATGCGTGAATGTATGTGTCTATAGAAACTAGACCTAGATAAATAACATTTGTAAGCTCTTTAGTAATGTTTTTATTCTGCATTCACTGTTCCATAGCATATAGGAGTGTTGTTTAACGATAATTTTGCTAAAGTGCGCTAAACCCTAGAGGTGAGTAGGAGAGAGGAAGCAAAAAGGGATGATGCAAGTTTTGTAGGGTATGAGGGAGGAGCCTAGTGTGCCAATGGTGAGGTTTCCGAGTCTGTGCCTGCCGTCCTTTACCTCCCCGAGATTAAAAGGGTCGCCGATGAGGACGAAGCTTAGTCATCATTGAGGTCATTAACTATTGCCTAGGGTATGCATATTAATGCTACAATAACTTTTTAAGTTGGCGGGATGGAGGAAGGAGCGGAGGGTTTTAAAAGCGGGCAAGGAAAGAGAGAGGGTGGATCTGGAATAAAGGGAGAAGAAGCGATCCCTGAATTTAAACGCCCGAAAGACTGCCTGTGGAATTAATATAATAGCCTGGTTCCGTCAAGTTAAAAAGTACATGATAGAAATGTATTTGAAAATGGATTTTTGTGTATGTACACATGTACACACACACAAACACGAAAATAAGCACATATTCATTTTGTGTACAGAAAGACATAATCGGTCGAGCTTCGGTATTTTTAAATCTTATTGTTAGCTTACGTTTAACATTATCTGTCTCTTACAAAAACGCTGGAAGTGTGAAAGTAAAATATAAGAGTATGATAGAGCGGATTATTATTCTGTTTTTTTCATTAAACAACAGTGAAATAAATTCCAATTTGCGTATCATCGCTTGTAAGACGAAAAAAAAAGAAATAGCTTCTAATGTACACTTCGAATCGATCGACCGATTACATTAGGTAAATGAGTCATAATAAAGTCTAATAAATAAATCGAAAAAAGGTGTATTTCAGGACTCGGGTAATATTTTCCTATTTTCTTTCGCGAAAGCAACGTTTCTCATGAATGCATTTCCGTTCGTGAGAAAACATTTTCGAAATAATTATTGCGGAAGCCGTAAACCGTCGATTTCCCCGAATTGTAACACTAAGAGACGTCTTCCATCCTCGAACGAGCCCCACAGAGAACCTGTCTTTTCAATTCCTCCGATATCTTCTGTTTCCCACCTCCTCCTCCTTTTCCCATCTCCCTCCTACAGAATCACCTCGAATGTCGGCCATGGCGACCTTGATTTGCTCTCAATACGTGAAAAATTTATTATTGCGGAAGGGATTTCTACTCATGGAACGAGCTCTCAATTCGTTTTAGAGTGACGTAAGTGACAAGAGGGATAAAGAGGGAGACATTTTCTAATGAACACCATGCAAACATTTAATAGCCGTGAGACAAATTAATGTGGCGAACGAAATGTTTAATTCTTCCGCGCTAGATTTTATACGAAAAACACCTTTTTATCTTCGCCATCGTAAACTCCGAAATGCTGTTTCAGACAGGTATAGGTATAATAGACTTATTATACGCGATAGTTTGTAATAATGCGTCCAAGTATTTTCTCCGAAAGATAAGAGGTATATTTTCTCAACCTTTAAAGACCTGAAATATTGATTGATTTCTTTGTCGCGTGTGACGGTGTCAAAAAATACTAAATCTCGCTTTAAAAAGCCGAAGTAATATTTTTAAGGATCTGTCATATACTTATACCTGCTTTTCAAACGCCTCATTTGTGTGATGTAAAGTTAACGAAAAGACAAAATTGTTGATATTGAATTATATGTGGCTAACGCGAACAAAAAAGTGCCATATTATCGTAAATGGATACTTCGTTTTTACTTTCTGATGTACGAAGTATAGTGAGAAAGTACATATTGTTATCGCGGAAAAATTCGACCTCGAAATTTTGATTGAAAGATATGTTTTAGGTGTACCTGAGTCCGAAAATGTGGTTTTCGCAATGCCGTCTGTCTGTCTGCCTGTTATCGGCTCTAGAGCCTAAACGGTAGAGCGAAAATGAATGAAATCTCGTACTTAGGAATTTTGTCATACAGAATAGAAGCTTTGAAGAAATGGCTGACATTGCTCAATAATTAACAACAATTTTATTTTCTTAAAAACGGTTCTAACGATGTTGATCAAATTTCGTACAGTTACTTGAGTTTGTCTGAAATAATACTACATATTTCATATTTCTCAAAGAATGTATATAAGGCTAGTTTATTCTTGGGCAACTTTAATAACAATTGGATTTTCGAAAAACTTTTGTATAGTTATTTAAGTTGATGTTTATAACGATTCTACATAGTTCATATTTTTCAAAAGATAACTAAACGACGCATTAGTATATGAGAAAGTTTGTACAATGTATGTTGTACCGATTTTTCACTTTCTCATATACGAAGTATATTGAGGAAGTATTGTAATCGCAAAAAAAATCGACCGAGATTTTTACGGAAATATAAGTTTTAGGTGTAGCTGAGTCCAAAAAAGTGGGTTTCGCAATGCCGTTTATCTGTCTGTTTGTTACTGGCTCTAGAGCCTAAACGGTAGAGCTAAAATGAATGAAATCTCTTACTTAGACATTTTATCATACTGAGCAGAGGTTATGAAGAAATGGTTGACATTGCTCAATAATTAAGAAAAGTTTATTCTGCGCATTTTTAACAACAATTTGATTTTCTCAAAAACAGCCCTTAACGATTTTGTTCGGATTTCGTACAGTTACTTGAGTTTACGTCTTCAATAATACTACATAGTTCATATTACTAAAAAAATGAATATAAGGCTAGTTTATTCTTGGGCAACTTTAACAAAAATTGGATTTTCTAAAAACCGGCTGATACGATTTTCATTTTCGAAAGATCACTAAACGACGCATTATTATGAGAAAGTTTGTACAATGTATGTTTTACCGATTTTTTCTCTGGACATGGAATGAAAAAATAAAATTTTTAGGTTTAGTGTGTTAGAGATTCTATGATATGTATGATAACATACTAATGTTTCTGCACGTGATTCCTGTCTTGTAAAACCTTAGAAACTCCCTGAGAATAGTCGGGTATTACCTCATGTTGATATCAATTATTTTGACAGTTGGCTGATTTTCCCTCAAATTGTGACTAGGACACGAGTTGGCACGCACGTACATACTTGATTTCCGAGCTTTTATTCCAGATAAATTTCAAGGAAGAGAAAAATTCTAATTTTAGAAATAGTCGAAACTGGGTGTTGTGCTTGCTGGAAAGATGCTTTAACTAACTATTTTATAAAGCGAATATTATTCTCCATTCTCACCACTGATAACCTGGGTTCGTGTTCTGTTCAGGTTCTGAATTTTTTCTTGCCCCTTGAAATCCACGTTCAGGAATACGAATCTATATATAATACACTTCACTACATACATCACACCTTGTTCATTTCACATTCCTCTAACTCTGTAGCTCAGAGGCTACAAAATATCTCTCATTTTAACGATCAATTTTTAGACTTACATAAACGTTTTTCTTTTTAAACAGCAAAGCTTTATATCATATCAAGACACTGAAATTAGTGTGCTGGGAAATTCAAGAAAACCCTTTCGTTTTTCTCGCTTAACCTCAGCGAATTTTTAAAAGCTTTTTTTATTTTTTTTTTAACCGAGACTATTTCTTTCCTTGTTGATTCTCGGGTGAAAATCCATCTCCATTAGAGAGTCGTTTTCGCCGTTCTCCCACAATCTTTTCTCCATTCTTGCGGACTTATCTTCCTTCATCTGCCCTTTTCCTTTTCGCGTATTCTTCCCTTTTCTATTTTCGTTCGCTTTTCCGAATATGTAAATCACCCTTATTTCCCCTTCCCTACATTTTAAAAAATCTGGCTCTTTTTCTCATAGCTTTCTATTATTTTTTCACTTTTAACCCTTCGCACTTTACTTCAACCCCTCTCTCTCTTTCCAATTCACTCTTTGTCGCCGCCTTTTCCACATCATTCTTCCCTTATCAGCGCAAGCTCTCCCACTGTTTTTCCTCGCGCCACTCCGTCCCTCTTCGCCGCCTCCATTTTGTCGTCGCGTCAGAAGAACGTCCGTTGTTGCCGCTACTGTAAAGGCCTTTTTGGTGCCCTTCCAGTATGTTTTTTTATTCCGTCTATATCTCCTCCATTTCTACCGTCTACTCCCTCCTCCCCCCTCTCTTCTACGCTCCTCGTCGTCCTTTGCCTGAAATCGTGTTCTCTCTCCGTCCTCGTAACAAATTTCTCCTCCCGGATCCCGACTCGTATAAACACACTCCTACTTCTCTTACTACTGCTAGCCTTGCCGTGCCTACCGCGGGTCGGCGTAAAAAAAAAAAAATACACGGGAGTTTTAAAAATAAAATCGCGAAAAAAATTCGCGCCACGGCTCTCTGCTCTCCTCGTTTTGTTTCTCAGGCGAAGTGGCGACTCCTTCGGGCTGCCTCTCGAGCTCACGTCTTCTCATCCCGCTATCAAACTCTTTAAGCTCTCGTCTCCCCCTTCCGCTTTCCTGATTTACCGGTCGGCCGCTGGCGGCGTCTCGCGCGCGCGCCAAATTATTCAAACGACGCTGCGCGTAGACGCGGCTCCGTTGCTCCATCAAGCAAATTAGGACAACAAAGGGGGAGGAGGGAGGAGGCGGTGGGGAATGTGGAAGGCTTCGAGGAGGTTTTATCCGTCCCCAAGGTATTCCTCCTTGAAATTGGGTGCTGCATCTTCGGTAACTTACTCCCCCTCTTTTTTGCCTGGTGCAATTCCACTGCAAAGCCTGAGGATCCATTCGGGTAGAAATGTTTCGAAATTGCGTTGTTAAGGGAGATTATGTAGCTTGAAAGATTAATGGCATAGATTCAGGTGTGCATTTTCTAAGCTGCTCCTCCTAATGTCTAAATGCATTACTTATGGTAGTAATAGTGGAAATCATTTACGGTTTTTGGTGATTAATGTGGAATGTAAACATGTTACGAATCCATTTTCTGAAGTGTAAATGGCTTTATTACGTTCATTTACAAATATCAAACCTTTCGATAAAATTAAATTAAAATAATTATATGTATGTATTATTGAAACATTAAGGGAAAATTACTAAAATTTATCTTGGTAACAGTACTTTCCATCGTTGATTAAGAAACAGTAGATTTATCTTAATGTGAGCATATTGGGTCATATGTGATCGTTAACATAAAACGGCCAATAAAAATAAAGGTCAGATTTTTATACCGAATTCCGCCTTTTATTACAAATGCAAATATCCATTGATAATAATAAGCGGCATCTATTGCAGTTGAGGTATCTATGATGAATTTACTCGTATAAATTTGATCTGATTGCCCATCAAAATTTCAATTTCCAATTAAAACTGAATGGATAGATTTAATGATGCAAGAAGTTCTCTCTTCAAGGCAGACGATCAATTCAATGACAGACAAATATGTTTCTAATTTATCGAGAAATTTTTTTGTATAAGCATTATTACAATTTAAGAGCTTGATGATAGGAAATGACGAAAGAAAAAGCACGAAAAGGCGTTCGTTTTCCGCTACTCGAGAATCCATAAGAAGGCAATTAAGAACGGATCGTCTGCCATTGTCGGAAAATTAGGACAGACGTAAAATTAAATTCACCTTTAAGACGTCTGAAATGGGATGGAACGAATTCTTTCTTGTCGCGAAAAAAGGCGAGGAGTTTTTTCATCTTGTAAAGAATGCCAAAATCCTTCAAAAGAAGGAGAAAGATTTTAATTACTAATGAGAAGCACGACCAAAAACAACAAACATCAAAGATACGTATATCCGGTATAATGAAAAAAGGCTCTATTTATATACCGCTCAAACTCACAAAGTGAGGCATTTTTTAATGATGCCTATGCAAGATGTTGATGAACGAGAAAGCTAGTAGAGGGGGAGGAAACAATTAATTAGATTGCTGGCCTACATACCATCGTCGTAAAGCGACCGGTGTCCGTGCCGCGGTTATTAAGGCTACACTGGCGATTGAAAACTCTTGATATGAATGTAACTTGAGGATTTAAATAAATATCCGATTTGTCTCAGAAAGAAATCAAAGGAAGAAAGCTGGAAAGTGAACGTTGGAAGATATGTGAGGGGGGGAAGTAGACGAAAAGGAAATCGTTGATAGTACAAAAAACAGAAGAAAAATGTGTAAAAATAGTAGGTATCAGAAGGCGGGAAAGAATGGAACTATAAAAAAATCCAAAATAAGAGTACAGGGAAGAGAAAATTTCTATCTATTATAAGAAATGTAAGAAATAACATTGAATAAAAATTTAAAATTTAATTTTCATTATTTCTTAAAAAGAATCTCCTTAGCCTTACAAAAAAACGCTTTTAAAATATAACCAACAACATCAGGAACATTCCCGCGACCGTATTAGGATCCGCGACATTTGTTTTGAGAGGCAGACGCATTAGCCGTTCCTACACAAAGGTTGGGAAAATTAAAAAGGAGAAGAATAGAAAACGGGCTTCGGTGCTTATTATCGAAGGCGGAAGGAAGGGAGAGAGATAAGGAAGCATGGTAGGCTGATGGACTTTTACAGGCCTTGGTGGAGGGGTGGTTAGCGTGTCTAACTCCCTCTGCAAGGGTCGCGGGTTCGAATCCTGCCGAGGACATGTCGTTTGTGCTTGTCATAGAAAATGTATTACAACACATGTAATTGGGGAAACCTGTTTGTGTTAAATAAATGATTATTATCATTGGGAGGTAGAAGAACACAAGAAATTAACAACCGAGATGGAGTAGCAAGTCTACGAATGGAACGGGAAAAGAAATTTAAAAATATTCGAAACAACGTAACCAAACCAGAGTGAGCGCCAACCCGAAAAAATTATACACTGCGAGGACGGAGGGTTTTCGTTTGTTTTTAAAGAGAAAAGAGCGGTGCGAGGATTGGTCCCGCAGGAGGAGAGAGAGAAGGCGGCTTGGTAAAAGGGGGGAGGAAGGACGGCAGTGGTACCGTAGAAAGGGCGGAGAGATGCAAGGAATAGTGGGGAAGGGGTAGGTAGTCTGAAAGTCGTGGTGAGGTAGGGCAATGTCTGGCTTTTGGCCAAAAGGTACGAGAGTTTTGGAGGAGGAGGAGGAGATGGGGAGGTGGGTGTCGCCTTCCTTTCCGATGGGGAGGGAAGGATTATGGAGATAGAGAGGTCGGGAGGAAAGATCGGGTGTGACGGAGGAGGAGCGGTTTAAAAGAAGGCTAGTCGGTCGGACAGATTGCTCCCTCCACGCCTCCTTCCCACGTCCTCTCTCTCTCTCTATCTCTCCCTTCCTTCCTTCCTCTCTTCCCCTTGCCTCGCCGGAGGAGGATAAATGGTGCAAATTCCTTTCCACGCCGCTCTCTCCCTCCCCAGAGCTCGACCGATTTAAAGAATATATCGGCGGATACCTAAAGCGATAAGTGATTACGCAGTGAAGGCCGCTCTTGCGGAAAATTAACAGCAAAGGGTGACGTTTAACTCTTCGAGTGGCAATTTACTCGGACGCCATCCGGATTATAACGGTTGGTCTTCCATACGGTGAGATTTTACGCTCCTTTTCCGCTTTCCGATTTTGGAAGAGGCATGTATTTTCGTAGAGCGTGAGTGAGAGAGGAAGACAGGGTCTAAGTATTTCCCTATCGTACATATCTTGCTGAAGGAAGGTAAAATAAAAAAAAAAACTGAATAATTCTGCCGGTCACCATGAGTTTAATGACACCATTTTGCCGGCTTGGAACTACTTGGAATTTTACCGGTTTCAGTTTGCGATGAGTGGAATTTATGGTGTTAAAAGGGTCGGTGATCTCTATTGAAGGGTACTTTCTACTAGAATAAATCCAAAAGAATATATTTGATGTAATTGAAAGAGTTCTTAAAATGGGAGTAAAAGGATAACTTCCCTAAAGCTTTACGAAGCAATAGGAAATCGTGATTTTAGTTTTGCTACTTTGACGATGTATTTTAATGAATGTCCATAAAAAGGAATGCGATCCGATCCCTTTCGAAACAATGTTGTAACTATTACTTGCTACCTTTTCGACGATGAAAGAAATACTCTGATAAAAAATTCAACAGTAAATTTATGTAGCCTAATTATTATATTTAATTGCAATTAAGGAGAATTTATGCTTCATTAGCAGTAAATTGAACTCAATAATAATTTAAATTGCTGCGGTTTATGAATTTTTTTAATGATGAGCTGCTTAAATTTCACTTAACTATTTCATTTTATGCACAATCAATCAGCTTTAGAGGCGATATTTTCACGGAATGTCATTACAGTTCAAACAGTTTTAGAGGAGCTCTAATAAACGAGCTCATGGATAAATATCGGAGAGACTTCGATCGCATCGAATTTAAACATATACATTTAATCAACATATGAAAAATTTTAACCATAAAACATTCGCTATAATTTTTATTTGACATTCTTGTAGGAATCAGCTCAACACCAACTGTAATACTAAATATTTAATTATATCACGAAGCTTTGTATTATATTGCTCAATTGAAAAGTTTTTTTAATCATTTAATTCTTATTTTATATCCGTCGTGCGGACTATTGCCTCAGTACAAGAATGCAATTACCAGAAGGAGCTTACTACGATATGCTAAGGTATTTCGCGGACATGTTACGTCAATATCCTGACTCGTAGGAGTCGTTTCCTAATTTTCTCGCTCTAATAAGTCAGTTGAAATTACTTTTTAAGCGTTTCTCGGACTTCGCCGACGTTGTTGCACTTTGAAAAAGGAATAAGGACGAAAAACAGCAAAGCTTCAATTTTACGCCCTTCGTGAACCTGAGCAGCGTGTTGGACAGGGAAATTGCCGCGCTTGCGTACGGAACCAATAAAACGTGCCGCGCACTCCTCGTTTTTTCTCATTTCCTCCATTCTGGGTCTCGGACTACCATCTCCTACCGCCGTCATCTCTTTCACCGCACTTTGAAGCGTCGACCTCCGCTACCCTTTGATGGCAATCCGGGGGATTAGCAATGGCTTTATTTCGTGACGCTCTCGCGGCTGCGGGCATCGCACATAGCGTGCCAAATCCACATCCAACACTTTCTTGTATTCTATTTCTCGTTTTCTACCTCTTTCTATCCTCCCTCCTGGTGTCTTTCTCTCTCTCCCCTCCGTATTTCTCAATTTCGGCAAAAAAAGAGGGACCCTTCCATTCAATAAATTCTGCCATACAAACTAATTCCGTGCAATATCTTTCATACCATAAATAGATATATTTTTACGGATTCATCGAAATAACCCATCGGTCTTGTGTTTTAGATCTGCGTTTATCTTGAAGTATTCAATTTAACCTGATTTGCGTATCGTTTTAGAGTCGAATGTGTAATTTTTATAGAAAATATCCCGTTATTGTTAGTTTAAGTTTTAATAAAACGTGGGTTGATATTTTTTAATGTGTAGGAAGAAATAAATCTCTACTAAATATATGTAAATGAACTCGCTTCATAAATGTATGTTTGCCTCTTAATTCATATCGTTGGCAGATGAACAAATAATATATCTATTACCGTACGCAAACACTATTTACTGTTTTTCCCTACTCTCTTCTGTCTGTTTCACCTCGGCTATTATAAGCGCTTTATCCCGAATAATGGGTTAAGCGTTCCTTCATTATTCGCTGTTACCCCGCGAAATTTATGCTCCAAGTTAATAAGCGCACGCTCAGTTGCAGTTTCGAGTTTACCGTTCTCTTGTAATCTTTCTCGCGGCGATAAATTACTTTCTTTCTCCCCTCCTACTTCTCCTGCATCTACAAGCCACTATCAATGTTCTTTAAGAACCGCTTATGCTGCTTTAATGACCTCACTGTATACGCTTAAAGCACTGATTCGCTAGAGAGCGTTTTTGCTCTGTACGCGTTCGCCCGATTAACGTATCCTTGGAAAATAAAACTTTTCGTGATCATTTTATTAATTTCCTTCCTAAAAATGCCCATTTCTGGGAATGGCAATTAAAACTTTTTAATCGTGCAAGTTATTTGTAGGGCTGACGTTAATAATTCATGCCATTTGTTTACATTTGTTTTCTATTTAGAATTATTATGTTGATTTACTGCAAGTTCGTGATACGTTTACTGCCTTTAAATTCTTTTTTTAAACTCCGTAAGAAATCATAATCGAAATTGTCCATCTAAAGACATAGGAGGAAAGTGCAGCAAAAACTCTGCCATAGTAGCCTAAATGAAACATTTTTAATTAGTAATTTTCAGCATTAGTGTGCGATGACGTAAAATAACGGACATACAAACCAACTCATTGTTATAAATTGGCATTTTTTTAGTATCAGGCTATATTCTTTGTGAAATATCTTTCGCCCCCTAATTTCACATGGTCGATAGGCTAGAGATCCGCAGTTTTCAGAAGCTAGTTTGCGTACGGAGTTTACTGAAGGATGGTTGACGGCGTCGCATACGTTTTTTGTGCGCTCGACCTTGAAATTTTACCTGGCAATTATTTCTTAATTCAAAACCCCTCTTTTTGCACATGTTGATACCTGGAAAGGACAAAGCCGCGTTGAATTTTTCATCACCACTTGACTCCCGTCTCCCCCGCCGCTGTCACCTGCCTTTGCTTCGGCTCTGAACTTGGTGGAAAACACACGACCTCGAAAAGTAATGCATACTCTCGCGGCGCACGAATGCTTGACATTTCCAAATGATTTTTTTGCCATTTTTATTTATGGCTGTTTATAATTCATTCCAAAGCGGCTCATTTTTTTGTCCCGAGGGAAACGAGACTGATTTTTCAAATTTTTAATGCTACTTCTCTTTTGCCAGGCATCCCTAATCCAAAGCCAAAGTTACGTCGGAATAATAAAACGTTCGGGGTAAACTTTTTTTTCGCATATTTATGAAATTTTAATCGGATTTCAATTAAACGAGGATCGGAGCATCAGTAAGGGCTGGTTGTCGCTTTCATTTTAAAATTTATCAGAAGAAAATAAAGAAATAACATCCCTGTTTGTTTATTTAAATCCAAAATTATAATAAACTACTATGAAAAGTTTAACGTTTAGTTAAAACTTTACTTTTCTATCATACTAATTTGAGAGGAACAGTTCTCTTTTGTACTCCCGTTTATTTTAAGTGTGAACTAAACACTTAAATAAAAAGTAATTATTTCATTCAATGCATTATATTATCTTTTAATTTATTATTTCCTTTTAAAGTCATATTTGTAATATTTTTACGTGTACGAGAGGTTAACCTAATGACCTAGAATTCTTAATGCGCTTATGAATCCAAGTATGATGATACATGCGCATGTGACACTAACAAACATACGAAATGTAGGATCTCCAAACACGACCTGAATTTACAGCTTTTATGCAGTCACAAACTATCAGATACACGGTTTAAATTTGAGAATGATTGATTAGGAAGATAAATTCTCATGCTGTACTCTACTTAGATTCCTACCGCTATCTTACGAAGGAAAATTATACTAATGTGCGTTTCAAGCATGCACTGATCATTTTATTATGAAGGTATTAACATTTTATTTCAAAGAATCTCTCAATCTCCTGAAGCAGGGATGTCAAATACATATTTCGCTAGCCATAGGCGGCGAATCAGCCGTATTCATATGACGAATCGATGGATTTCATCAGTTATTTGCGGTTTTAAAAAATCTGATACTGCGTTCGGTTTGTCCATCTCTTTATAACTTCTAAACGAAAGCATATATAGATTAGTTTTTCGCCAATAGATTTAGTATTGCCTCGTTGTGCACATTTGCTTATGGAGGTCTGTCTGCCTTATGTGCTAACTCCTAAAGGAAAGCAGCTAGAGAAATAGTTTTTTCGCTAATCGATTCAGTATTCTGTCTAGTTGTGCAGGTTTTTTCAGTTTGTCCGTCTGTCTAATAAAAAAAAATCAATTTGCTCTCTGCTTCAGCAACTCTTTCCTTTCGTGTTTATCGTGTGATAGCCACATGTATAGTGAAAATTGAAATCCTATTGAACACCTCTGCCCTATGGGAAATCGTTTTATAATCCGTATACATTCTTCTCGTCCAATTATTGGAAATAGAAACACGTGCTTGAAAAATATCTATCTATTCCTCCATATTTTTTGTATCAATTTAACCTTTCCATATACAAAAAGTTTTAATATAAACTTTACATAAAACTGATGCATAATTTTTGTACTAGCGCACATTGTTTTAGAGAACGTTAGTTTCAAAGTTAGAAAGTAATATTTTTGTTTTTTCGTTATTTTGTTATCAAGGTTCCGATTTTTTGGTATAAATATCCCTTGCGAGCATTCAATAGGAAAAGGTGCCTCTATAAAAACTGCGGTCGCTTTCATTGGCGGTATACCTTCTCGCGTTTTAGTTGAATTTGGCATGACATTTTTTTGGAAAACCCTTGTAGTGCCACTCCATTCTTCGTAGTAGAGATTTTATACGTAGTCGGTTATCTGATGCTTATTTAACCATTTTATCACATTTGTTTCTTTATGATACAGCGACCAGGTAGTGGATCACTCTTAACTTCGGCAATATTCATTTAGTAGATCAAGATGAAATACAGCTGAATCACGTCAGGCAACGATGGTTAAACCCAATAGCTTCTTGTTTTATAAAAACAATCCAGAGATAGCCACAAAAATTTGTTTCCTGGAATTTTGTTTAAATCAAATTAAATTGGCGATTCTAAAGAAGAATATTATTTGCCTTTATCGCATGTTTCGCTTTTTTAAAAAGGCCTGTGAATGTATTACGAAGCTTTAAAAAAAAAATGCGGAATTCACTTTAAAAAAATAAAAAAGGAAGGCTTTGGTTACACTTTTATCGACGCCAGGCACACTTCCTTCTTTTTTCCTAATGTTTTATACTCATATCTTTCATGATAATCTCATTTAGCTCCCAAATTTAATATTATTTTTTATTAAAACGAGCGTCCTAGCTCTGGAAAGCCATAGAGAAGCCGTTATAACTTCGCCTGGTTTGTGTCTACCAGGAGAGGACGAATTTGGTGCGGCAGTGGAAGGTAGTCGGCGGGAGTGGAACAATGGATAGCAGAGAGATTTTCCGAGGTGGAGAATGCGCGTGGGTCCTTCTCCCCAACCGTCCTCTTTGTAGCTTCTCTTCTCCTCCCTCTCACACACTCGGGTATCCATTGCAAAGAAGAAGCATTGCCCATTGGGAGGAAGGTCCCTCCCTGCGTTAGACCGACTCTTCTAAGCTATCGTTGCCTGTGAAAATGCGGGATTTCGCCGCATTCCGCCGGATTTATTAAAAAAAAGGATATCCCCCCTTTTATATTCTTGGGCATTCGCGTGTGGATGTAGAAAGATAAATAGATGATTCTCTTTATCCGGGCCGTTGAGGTCCTCTTTATATACTTAAAACTCGGAGAAAGAGGAGAATTTTGTGCCGCCATTATAAATCAACACGGCCAATGTTTTCACCTTATCGGAAACCCCCCGCGATCGATGCGCCTTTGAAATTCCGTATCGATTTTCTTGCAAAACCTAAAGGCTGTACAGAGAGAGGTGTCTGGCTTTCGCCTTGTTTTCGGAAATATTTTCTTGTTGAACGAAATTAAAGTTCCCGTTCTTTCATCATAAGCTATTCATAAGACTAGAAACAATAAAATGTATGAATTGTTTTGCTTTAAGCCAACGCTATACAATAAAGGTTCTCCATTCTGTTTTAGTTAACGCTTAGATACAAGAGCTGTTGTGGACGCGGGCTATTTTACTTTTCATGAGTTGAAACATTAAATATTTTGGAGTTCAGAAGTATCTATAAGCCGTTGAAATGCCTCAATGTAAAGATACAGCTGGTAATCTAAAAAAATAGTTGTACAAACATTGTTTTTCAAATTATTCAGAACTTTTTAAGGCCTTCAGATAAGTAAATGTGACGCTCGTCGCAATAACATTGGAATTGAACTCCTTCGAGCATTTTTCTGCCCATGAAGGACAAATCTCTTATTTACTAAGGCGGCTGCATTGGAACTTAAGGGAACAAAAAGTGTGAATATCATTGCAATAAAAGAAGCAATTTAGGAAGAAAGTTCCATTAAAAGGCTGACGCGTTCTCTCTTTTAAAACTTTTTCACCGAACGACTACAAAAAATCGTTCCTAAATAGGTTTTCCCTTAGAATGGTCGAGATAAAAAAGCCTCGTTTGTGCCCTGGATCGGGTTAGTCGACGAAAATTTATCGGGAAAAATATAAAAACCATGCCACGGTTCGAGCCGTTATTTTTTAAATAAAACATCTCGGGAGGTGAGGCTTTTCGGTGTTTGCGAGCGGAGGCAGGGAGAGAGTGGTAGGAGAGGAGAGGGAGAGAGGAAGGAGAGGGAGAGGTAGGTGAGGGAGAAAGAGAGAGAGAGAGGAGGGAGAAACAATATAATGGGTGGCGGCCGTAATGGAAAAAGTTGGATCGACGGGTTCTGGAGGGAAGGAAAGAGAGGGTGAAAGAGAGAGCGAGTTCCGCCGATGGGACAAAAATGCTTCATCTCGCCCCAGAAGATGAAGTCTCCAAACAATTGTTTTCGAGGAGATTTTATATATATATATATATATATAAAACTTCTGTCCCTCCTCTCCGAACCGCTTTCGCTCCGTCGCCTCCTATCTCCTCTTCAAGCGCTCGATTAATTTCCGTCGTTTGCGCGGTAGGGTAACCGCCGTGTGAGGTACACAGGGCCATCCATACTCGAAAAGCCATCCTTGTTTTCTCGCGGAGGGAAAATAATTTTCTGCGTCGAATGTTTGTCCGTATCCTTCCACTCCTTTTTGTGTTTACATACGTGAGCATGAGAGAGAGAAAAATTACGTTTTCTCCTAGCAGAGACTTCTGCATCGCGATATTCGAGAAACTATCGCACCGCCGCCGGAAGGAGGAAAAAAAAAGATCCGATAAGACAGAGAACGTAGGATAAAATACTTTTTCACGGACGTGCAAGAAAATCCGGTTAAGTTCGGGACGTGTCGGAGGTGAAATAACTTTATAGAAAAAAAGTAGCCGTCCAAAAAGAAATACCCTTTTTTTCTTCCCTTTCCGTCCATTTCCACTTCGCCCGGGATCTAGACGATCCGAGCGTGGTAACGGGTAAAGAGGAGGGATGCACACAAATGTCGCGCCGCCGAAAAAAGGCTCGTTTCCTCCCACCGAACACAGGAATGTGCATGCAAACAGTCCGCTTTACACGCACGATTGTATGTGTGTGTACGGACGTCTAGTATACAACGCGTAAGCGCGCATAATCTAGGCGACATTCTCCCGGAAAACACGCCGGCGTGCGCATGCATTCCGAACCGCGCCAGAAAAGTATTTTTCCTCGCAAAAGTGTTACTCTTCCCATGGTGGTAACTCCTCTTCTTCCTCCTCCTATCCTCCCTCCCTCCCATCCTCCCTCCTTCCCTCTCTCCCTTCCTCTTTGCCTTCCCTACCATCGGTTCCACTTTCACATACACCGAAACAAACACCCGTAACGCGAAAAGTCAGCCGACACAGTTATCGGTGGATTTATTGTTTTCCGATAACCTTACAGCCACACCCCCTCTTTCTCTACATTCTCCCCAATGCATCTCTCTCTCTCTCTCTCTCTTTATCCTAACGCTTTCAAACCAAACCTGCTCTATTGTTTCTCTCCTCTTTTCCAACTCTTTCTTTTTTCTATATTCTTCGCACGCTTCTATTGTCCCGTTGGTTGTTGTTTATTCTTTAACTCGTTTCTTAGCTTTGTTTCCCTTTTAAGGGTAACCCCTTTTCCTTTCTCTCATTTGTGTTTCTATTTCCCATGGGAATATTTCTTGCGTCTCATATCCATTGCTTCTTCCTCCCTTAGATTTTCTTCTCTATTTTCATCTAATCTTGTCGTATAACTTCTTCTACTTAAATTAGCGCGTTTTTGTTTGATTCTCATTCTTTTTTAATCTTCCTCCTTCAAAACATCTTCCTTAATGCGGCATTTTTCAGCTCGTGTAAAATTAGCATTTAACTTCTGCGTAAAATTTTCAGTACAAATTTTAAGAAATTTTCATGAATTGTGATAAGATATGTAGTAATGAAGTCGTTAAAATAAGAGACTTGTTTTATAGGGAATTGAAGTATACATCTTATAAATAAGCTTTTCGTATTAACAGTGTTACTTTCTATTGACGAACGTTTAATGTTTAAAGATATTTTATCGTGTATTCGACCTCATTATCGTTTTTTCTTTCTCCATGACTTGTTTTGTCTGTCTTTTCAAAAATCTATGTTTTCATTTCTTGAATGCCCTTCACGATTTCTTTCACCTTCCATGCATTTATATTCTGTTCACTATCTAAAGTCTCTTGGCATTGAAAACGCCACTTATCAGCAGTCAATAGGAGACGGTTCGTTTGGGAAGGTAGTGGGGGGAACTCAGTGTTACCCTTGATTTCGAAGCGTTCACATTGGTCTGCGTTGCCATTTCTACCGCCGTTTCCTTGCTGTTGTTGTTCGTGATTGGGTATCTGGCCTCCCGCGCGAAAGTTGTGAGGGCCGATGGAAGGGGAAACGTTCGTGATTGGCTACTTGCTCTATGCCAAGAGACTTTAGATAGTGAACAGACTATAGATCCCAATTCCTTGAGGACATTCCTCTCATTTTCTTTAAAGTAGCGCCCTAGCCATGGTACCTATACACTCGCTCAATTGTAGTTCGGGCTTCCGTCTAACTTACAACAAACGCAGGCATACATATTGCTTCTCCTATCTTTCCTCCTTTCTCTCGCTATCCTTCTCTTCTTCATCCTTCCGGACCCTCATGACCTCCTTGTTTTTTACGGGTGCTCCTCATTCCTCCGAAACCTCTTAAGCTCCATCCCTTTCATCGTACTACATTCCTTGCTGTTAGCATCCTCATTCCATTTCTTTGTAAAGATTGGGGAATCCTCCAAACATCCTCTACCCCGTCCCTACCCATTTCTAATAAGCCCTTTCTCTCTCTTTCTCCTCTTATATATATGTGTGTGTGTGTGTCCTGTACTCCTTATCTTCTTCCTCTTTCCGAAGCTCGTTAACCCTCCGACCTATCTAACCCACCCCTCGATCTTCTCTCTCCCCCGTTCTCAGCTTCTTCGTCGTCAGTCCGACTTAGCGGTACATCTCGCTCCTCTGTCGAACCCCCGATTACCCCTGGGAAAAGGAGAAGGTGGCGGGAGGATGTGGAACGATCTCGAAGAAGGTCGTGGAAGAAGAAGACAAGATGAAGAGATGTCCTACGAGGAAGAATGGCGAAGAGGGAGAGGTATCGGGAGGTGGGCAGGGAAGAAATACACTGGGATTTTTTTCTTGAATTAGGGAAGATAGGATGTGGAAGAACGTGGTTAGAACGGAGTGGACGATTAGAAGATTTTTCGTAAAAAAAGTGGAAGGTAGTGCCGACAAAACAGCGATTGGATGAGGAAGAGGAACGGTAAGTAAGAATATTTAGGGCAACTAGGTGTTGAAGGAAACCCAGTGAACACTTACCGGAAGTAGAGCCGCTGGGGTGTTGGAGAGACACATTTGTAGAGGTTAGAGCTTTCGGGATGATCCCTTCGTCAGCACAAGAGAGACACAACACACAAAAAATATATATTGGATAATCTTTTGATATTTAAAGTTCCGAATATACTGACATTTTACTTTGATATGTGTGTTGTGTCTCTCTTGTGCTGACGAAGGGATCATCCCGAAAGCTCTAACCTCTACAAATGTGTCTCTCCAACACCCCAGCGGCTCTACTTCCGATAAGTGTTCACTGGGTTTCCTTCAACACCTAGTTGCCCTAAATATATATATATATATATATATATATATATATATATATATATATATATATATATCATTGGCGTAGCCAGGGGGCGGCTTGTGGGGTCCGGACCCCCCCGTTAGGTATTTAAAACCCACTCTACAAATATAATAATAAGAAAGAAAGTAATATTTAAACTCGTACATGTAAGATATGTGTTATTAAATTATAAAAAAGGGAGCCTATTACAAAATCAAAATTAATTTACTCGCCTTGTATTAATGTTAAAATGAAATAATATATATTACATATTCCTGTGACCCTGTGTACTGAATTTATATCAAAGTAAAATGTTAGTATATTCGTAACTTTAAATATCAAAAGATTATCCAATATATATATATATTTTTTGGGGGGGGGGGGGGGAGGGGGGCTCAAAAACTTGGACCCCCCCCTAAGTAATTTCTGGCTACACCCCTGATATATATATATATATATATATATATATTCGCTCGGATTAGAGAAAAAGGCCATACGATAGTGCGTGTGATGCAAAGCGAAAAGGTTCATGAAGGTGTCGAATAAGATTTAAGAGCGAAAGTACAGAGACAAAGAGAAATTACGATGAATACTTCGTAGGGATGAGTGGATGTTAGTTAAATCAAACGCGAAAGGAGTGAAAGTGAGGACAAGTGAGGGAAAACAGAATGACATAGTACACAGCGTCGAAATTCAAGTTTTTCTTCCTTGTTCACTGCGATTACAAAATAGCGAGTGAAAATCATCGTAAGATTAGGTAGGGAGGAATATTATGCATGTCTTTAATTGAAAATATGAAAATAAGGGTAGTTATAGAGTTTCGAGTGAGCGTGAGTCGTGATATACGTATGCGTCATAAAATTTTCATTAGAAGGAAGAACGAATTTTTATAAGAAAAATTGATTTTTTCACGACAGACAGTCATTTTTATTGTACGTTAAAAATGTTCCTTTGAGAAAAAGTAAACAGTAGAAAAATTACCGAAAATGTTATGATCCAAAAGACTTGCAGTGAAAATGGAGAAAACACATAAAATCATTAATGATATAGATGTCACACTTGAAGATGTTCCCCCACGAAGGAAGAAGAGATGCGGAATTTGTCATCGGCCTTTTTGAGGAATACAAAGAGATCCTGCGTCAAAGACCGGAGGGATTCTCGAAATAGCTTCGCGCCGGATATGAGTTTGCTCCTCTGTGTATGTCCGGAATTTTAAAATGGTTATGGATTGATGGAAGTGGAGGGTAGGAAAACTTAGGTCTTGTGGAAGTCAAGAAAGCGAACGATAGCAGAGGGAGCTTGGTATGCGACCTGAGGATGGTAAATGCGAACGAGGAAAGCACGAGAAAGGGTAGGTAATTATGATTTTGCAAGAGTCTGATTGGTACGAATAATTAAAAATTAAAAGAACAGATCTATATTTGCTTGAAGGAACAAATCAATATAGAATTGAATGTAATTGGTACGGGTGATTCAAAATTAAAAGAACGGATGAATATTTGTTTGAAGGAATAAACCAATATAGAATTTACGTCTAGAAAAATGCGTTTTCATCGAAAGCTCCGTCCTTTTTCCTCCTTTCTTTTCGTCGTCTCTTTCACGGCCCTCCTCTCGTCCCCCGCTCCCCTCCTACTGCCCCATCTTCTCATCTCGTCTCGCGTTCTTTCGTCGTTTCTCCCTCCGTCCTTACTCTTCCTCCATCATCTCCCCCTTCGCGTCCTGTCCCTCGTTTTATTGCCAGTGAAAGAATGGTTGGCGGGGAAATGGAAGGAAGCGAAGGTAAAAGTTGTCGCAGAGGGGATGATGGGGTCGGGAGCGAAGAAGATGGGATTCCTTCGGAGTAGGTTGTGTGGTAGAGAAAGGTGGCAATGAAAAGGGACCTGGAAAGGGCGATAACAGCTCCCGAGTCTGGAAGGAGACGCGATTATTAGTTTGTGGGAAAAGAGGAGTCGTGAAGGATTGAGAAGTTGGAGAATTTCTCGAGATTTCAGTGGCCGCGTCATGATTGAGGAACTTTTAACCCCCCTTTGAATGGAATCGTGGGTATATTTGAAAATTTTTTCCATCAAAACTTATAGTGATTTCTTCGATGGTAGAAGTTTATCTTCGGTTCGACGAGCATTTTGAGTAATATTCTTAAAAATCATTGATTAAAACTACAAAATTCTAACTGCTTGAATTTTAGAGTATTAACATTTGGATTTAGTAGTAACGTTATGTGGTAAAGTTTTGGATTTTGTTTACTTTTTGTCACAGAAATTATTTTTTACTACTAACACTTTTAATTTAAAATAGGTAAAAATAACACCAATCAATCCTAATACATTAAAGGTAATTGTTGATACACATGTATGATGTTCAATGAATATATGATGATAGAGAAACGTCATCACAACTGTATATATTTAGTTACAGATTATATTTTCTTGTATCTTAAATTTTCAGCAGCACTGCGATAACCCTGAATTTACCATGCGACTAGAATATCTCATGGTAGATTTCCTCCTATACTCCGTTTCCTATTTTATACAACCTCATATTTTTAGGTTAGGTAGTTTTTACGCTTTATATTTTCGTTTTAGTATAAGTACTGATTCACCCTCTTTCTAACCTTCCACAATCTTCTAACTAAACCATCCGACTGCAGTCTTTCTACATTCTTTTCTCGTCGACTTGGGCTTCTTCCTATCGCGTCGTTCTCGACTCTTCTAATTTTAATACAGATTAAAATCGTCTAGCACGTGTGCTCAGTATATCTCTTTATTTTTCTCCCTCGCCTCGATCACATCATCACGTCTCCATCTTCGCTGAATCGACAAAATCGCTAACTAATAAAATCTTCCGCCATTCACCGTCCCCATTATTCCTTTAGAGCCGCTTCAGTCTCTCATGCCAAACCATAAGCAATACGTGCATGCCCGTGCATCTCTTAAAAGAAAAACTTTCTTATCTTCAGAGTCGTTTTCATGGGTCTCCGGGAATTCTCCCTGCTCTACTATCTTAAGGGCGATGACTCTATATATCTTTCACGTTCCGCATCAATGGAGGTATCTTACCTCATTTGTCCTTAATCGTATACGTGTTTTTTTTAAAGGTTCACGTATACACCATGAGATATTTTTTTTAGGTTACACGCTACTGTCGAGTGATTTATCAGTGGTACTTGGCGTCAGATTCGTGTCATGCTGTGGTTATTACACCTACGACGCTGCTATGATTGATGGTCTAAGTGTCCGCGTAGCACAAAATTTCGCGTCCTCCTTTGGATCTGAAATGTGGCCTGCAAGCCGAGAAGCTGGACCGCGGCCAGATGTGGTCAATTTGCCTTGTAAAATAAAACGTGACAGCTTTCGAATAAAAGAGCTATAAGGATTGTTGTGAAGAGAAAATGCATCTAAAGTTCTGAAAGTATTTCTCCTTTAAATTTATGAATTATTTGATGTTATATAATTCGAGGAGTTGATATTTTCCTGTTAAACTTTGAGTTATCAACAGACGGTGCTTAAGTTATTATTAATATTTTTCATTGTTTAAATCACTCGTATATTATTTGAAGAATCTGATGTGGTCAATACATGACTCTCTTTCTCACCATACAGAGCAATGGTTATGATTACTCTCGACATCAGTGTCCTCAGGAATAATTATCAGCAATTACACACTTGAATAATATAAAAACTTTTTCAATAGTCTTTTAAAGAAACAATAAGTAAAGAAAATTGTTAGCTGTTTCTATGGATAGCAAAATATTGATGCGCAATTAAAATTACCCTTGGCAGCGTAAGCAACGCTGTCAACAATTTAAAAAATTTAACATAGCAACTGAAACAGTAGCATTACTTAGCGACGTATATCTATCTCTACATGTAATAAAAACGTAGTGGTCATCATGATCATGTGTATCATGCTTATTTTTCATTTGCATTTTAAAATTACTTAGAATCATCGTACAAACTCGGGACTTGAACCAAAGAACGCACAAAAGAATGAAAATATATTTTTGTATCGTCGATTTTACGAATCGTTACATGAAAAAAAAAATATATCCCGGTAAAGTCCCAGGTTGGACTTCATAAGTTTACACGGGACTTTCGAGTTTTTAATGTGCAAGGATTCTTTCCATCCTTCATCAAAATACCTAAATATGGACCCATTTTCTTTGCTTTTACTTTATTTGTCGGTAAAACTTGTACAATGTCTTTTTACTACAATGTTTACATGTTATACGGCCGAAATTTTGAGAAATAGGCATCCTTTTCCGAAATTTTGTGGATTTTTCGTACTCTTTCCTGATGTTGCCAAGACGACCCTTATTTTTGTCTCCGATTCAATTGGCATCAATTAAGCATTCAAATAGACTAAATAATGGCGTTATTTGTTTCGAAATTTTGTTTAAACACCGAAATTATCGTTGTAACAATGTCAATCTTTAGACATGGCAACGGAAATAGTTACTGATAATTATTTAGGAAACTGTGTGGGAAGCATTTAAAACGATTGACCAAAGCAATTGAATCTTCTTTTACCATATGGATGCTGGAATGTTACCTTTTCTGTAAGTAAAATTATTATGTTTTACATTTTTAATGTTTATTAACGCAAATAGGCCCACGCATCTGGTTTACATTTACCAGAGCCAGTGTTGAATCATGGACAACTATACGTTGGCTTTTAAAGGGTTTCTTCCTTGCAAGACATCAAAGTCAACATTTCAGAGAGCTACGGACAAGGAAATTTAAGAAACGTAAACAAGAAATTTTCTGTGAAGTACTTTTGGATGCATATTCATTGCAAAATGATAATCTCTCTATATCGAGCGAAACGGGGGTTGGTGAGCGTAGCGAAAGATCTATAATGAAAATTCATTTAATAGTAATGACATAAAATTTGTTGACATCGTTGCTAACCATTTTCTCCTATTCTCAGATTAGCTCATTGTCAATTTGTTGACTGTTTCTTGCTCTTTAAAGTAGACTGAAAACTACCATCACGTGTTCCACCTGGAATTATCAAATAACACAAATGCTTAGTGTCATAAACCTACATAGACCAATTTTTTGATATGGACAACTTTATATAGCTATATCCAGATCCATCTAAATCCAATGTATGATAGAAATGAAGGGGCTTCGAGCCGTTTTATGAAAAATATTTCATACAAAACTCATAGAAAATTACATTTTCTACTATTTTAATAATAACAAATATTTACTTAAATTGAGATTTAAAGGAGATGTTGAGAGAAAGGAAAAACGACAGGAATAAACCTCCACTTCCGGTTGTCCTATATTGTCCAAAAACTAATCAGCTCTTCTCCCTATGATGCAAATGTCGTATTTGAAATTTGGTACTGAAATGGCAAATACTTTTCGAGTTATAGCGCCCACAAAATTCCTATGAAATACAGACACACACACACAGTTATCATCGAGAAAATAGTCAAAACATGTTCTAGGGACCTTAAAACGTGTATTTCCGTTGAACTCTCGGAATCAATTTTTACTTTCTTCATACGTAATAATGGGAAAGTATTGTATTCATGAAAAAAATCGACTTCGAGATTTCAACGGAAATACACGTTTTGAGGTCCCTAGAACACGTTTAGACTATTTTCAGAATGATGTCTGTGTGTGTGTATGTTATTGTGAGCGCTCTAACTCAAAAAGTACGTGTCATATCGTTACCAAACTTCATATATAACACTTTAACATGAGCACAAAGAACTGCTTAGTTTTTGGACAACGGGTAAACGGAAGTCGAGGTTTATTCGAAACCCGATTCGGTTCTGGCGATATTTCTTCGTTAAAACATCATTATTGTATTTAAAATTCTATACAAAAGTTATAGAGAATGTAATTTCCTACAACTTTCATTTGAAACAATTTTCTATTGTAGTTATTGTTTAGGAGTTATTTATAAATAACCGGTTTTTCGGTTTTCTCCTTAAAAACTTCGTTATTGGTAATCTTGGTGAGGACCAAAGTTGTAGAGAATAATATTTCTTCCAAGTTTTGATTTAAACAAATTTTCGTAGAACCATCCATTCGGAGATATTTTGCTTTTTCTTAATTTCCAGTATACAGCGCCACCACCACGTAGCGGTGGATTATGTAAACATATTCAAAATTTACGTAATTTACGGCAATGACGACTGTATACTTTTACGATACGAAATAATAATTTTGCCTTATAATGCTATTCATAAAAAGAATTTAAATATCTATACCCCAAATATGGAGAAAGTCATGTGTTGGCCACATCAGATTTTTTGTATATGACCCTTTCCCTATACTACGTATGGGGGAAGAAAAATTAAAAGGATTTACTTCTCTGTCATTTATCTGTAAAACTAGAGAAATAAAGCTTCTTGTTTTATCATAAAATGGACTTTTAATTTTGTTTAAAGATAACTTAAATTTTAATTCATCCAATTTGACCAAACTAATAATTCGGTTTAATTATTCAAATTAAATGCCATTATGATAAAAATTCCCAATAAAATGCAATTCTTTTAAATAAACTCGTACTTAGTTATACCGGCTGAGTTTTCACCTCGCGTTTAATGAGACACGATGAGCAAGGGGAATGAGGCAAACGTGTATATCCTATTAGCTCTACATCGTTGAACCTTCCGCTTGATTTCATTTAATTTTAGATCTGATAAACAAAGAGAGGCATCCTGATGCGTATGTCATTTAGTTAATTCACTAAATTGGCTCGAGAGCGAGGAATTAGGGCTCTGGACGGTAGTTGCTTAAATCTGTGGCGATTTATTAGCAAAAATCCACTTACGCGGTCCGCTACCTCTCTGTAAACGCCTGCAATGCTATGCAACTTGCATTACGGAGGTGTATTTATTGTTGCATATGGTTACAGGCGCTCTTACCTTTACGGGCCATAGCGGAATACGGGAGCCGAAGCGACGCGCATGTTTTGTATTCTTAACAATTACTTGATGAATATTCGCTGTTATTTTTGTTTAGTTTTAAAGACATGTATTTAATTGAACAACGTGATTGATTAGGTGATTCAAGATACAATTACTAAGGTTTAATTACTTGGTAATTTTAGTTTTTACTTGTGGTTCTTAATTGAGGCAATGATTGTTTCGCTACTAGTTATCCATTCCAAGTTATTTACATATGGCATGTATAAACATTCAAGTCTTCATAAATCCGCTAAGAATCTACGAAGAAATTTTTTTTAAGTATCCGCGTTTGTATGATGATTGCTGAATGACGGGTAAAAATAATTTCGTGCGTATAATTTTGTGTGCATTCTATACATTTTAAACTAAAAATACTGCTTTCGCCGAAAGAAATATTTATTTCAACTTATCGCAATCTTCGCCATCAGGACAGTTAATAATGCACAAATGTGAGATCGTAGGGGAAAAGGCGAGACGACACAGTTAAAACTTCCTGCATGTCGCATTCTAGAGCTCAAAGAGGATTGGAAACGTAAAACATCTTTGTCTGGCCAGCGACACCCTTCCACGCCTTCTAATAGAAAGCAGTGGCTCTCGACGCAATCGGCGCTCAAAGGGAAAACACCCAAGGAAAAGAAGATAGATTCGTGTGGGTTAGAAAGATAGAATGAGGGTTAAATGGGCCGGGGTGGAATGGGTCAGAGAAGGCGTCGAGTGGGGTGGGAAAGAAAAGGGGACAAACGAGCTCTTTTTACACTCCCGGGGTTGGATCTCACGCCTGAATGGAAAAGAGCAATCGATGTATGTGCGTATGTTTGCGTGGGGGTGTGAAGATGTGGGACTCTTCTGACCAAAACACCCTCGTTTCCACGGACGCTCGAAATGAAAATAAAAAAAGGCCCGCATGCGTTGCAATCCTCACAAATCAGATGGCGAACGTGATCCGGGATACCCGTTATCTCACAACGATGTTTCTTTCGTTAACCACTCGAAAAAATTTTTCTTTCGCTGCGGAATAATGTTCAGCATCGTTTCGTTTTTAAATATTTTACTTGAGTTGGTGCTTAATTGTCAGTGTAGTTAACTGAGAAATGGTTATTTAGGTGTATAATTGTTCAGTAAAAAACGAATATGGTAACTATACGGAATTCCCATTGAATATGTTAGAATTTGACATAATTTGCTCAGATTCTTAATGTTAATCATTTGTTGGCGCTGTAATATTTTTTCATAATTTAGAAACAAATAAACACCTTACTGCTGATAATATTTGTTTTTCGGTTATTTAGAGCAATGGGTATGAATCACCCTTTTAATTGTATTGTTCAAAAGCTCTTCCATTTGGTAGTGTAGATTTGCGATTTTTTGAGCAACACGTGTCTCGTAAGCGTTGCATCTCACTGTCGAGGCCGTCTTGTTTCAATATTTAAAGAAATCATTTATGTTAAGAACTGCTCCAGAGCAATGATGGACAGATTTTAAAATATTCTCTTTAGAAGATTGTATATTATTTGAGTAACCCTATTTTTGCTGTGTCGGTTCTATACATCCTGATACATTTATATTAACGCCTAAACACAATATCCAACTATATCTTTGCCAATATCATTTTTGAGTTTCTGCAATTACATTTCCGAGTTATTTGTAATCTGTTTCGCAAAAATAGAAACAAGAGTCGTCATATTATGTTATGTAATCCTCTGGAACGTAATACCTACCGAGGATCTTCTTACCGGGAAAGAACGTCCTAGGATGACCCCAGCCGTTAATGTCTTCCCCGATTTAAAAATTAGTTCTCCTACTTTCCACGCTCTCTCGTATCATCCAGACTTCCTATGTATCCGCTTCCAAAGTAGCTATATTGTTTACCCACTATTTTTTTCGAAGAACCTATTCCGAGCTTTGGCGTTCCGTTGGACTGCTGCAGTGGTAACGACCGGAGCGTTCTACCCCTTCCATTCTCCCCCGTCTTGATTCTCTCACTCTCTTCCATTCTACCGCTCCTCGCTGCACTCTCAGTCACTGCTTTGCCGTTGCTGCCATCCCTCACTCGCTAACTAAAACGTCTAAAATCCCCGTTACTTCTTCCCGAGGAAAACCCTCTTTAAAATACGCCTATGCGGTGATGTTCACTTACGATAGTGGATAAAAAATTACGAATGAACTGTGAAAATTAGGTCATCATTGTTTGCGTTCATTTGAATTCCGTAAACGACGTTTTATTTTTCCAACAGTTTGTAACAATTTTCTCATTGTTCAAAAAAATCCTTTTTTCTGATTACTAAATTCACAGAAAGATGAGTTTTGTGGCTTATTATTGTACCAATTTTCTCTTTCATAAAACGTACAAAAATAGTTTTTTTTGGTATAACTTACTCTCGCCGTTTGCTAGCTCAAAACTTCATCCTTTATTACCTCGTTGCCTATGACGTATTCTACTTATCACATATTCTCTTCCAGCTCTCCCAACAAAATTCATCTCGTAAAACAGTCTCCGGCATCTTCCATTCAAAACTTCCGCTGAATAAGCAATATAAATTTACGAATGTTATGTAGTATAAGCTCATTTTTTTCGGGTAGCTTTTTCTTTGAAATATTTATTCGCATAACATACAGAGTGATTCAAAATTATGTATAAACACAATAACTCTGTCTCAAAAACTTTATTGGTTAAACATAAACGAAAAATATATTTACACTGGTGGAAACCCATCAAAAATGATGGGAAGACAATTCATCTTGATTGGATGAAAAAACCACTTTAACAGCTCTTTAGTCACCATATTAAATCTAGGTGACTGTTTTTACGTTCATCAAAATCTTTCCTTTGATAATTGCTGTCTTGTACAAAGACTTTCACATTTTTATAATTTATTGCTCTTGTGAAGGCCACGTAGAGTTGACCATGTCCAAATACAGACTCAGGCAAGTAAACACCAACATGATGTAGTGTTTGTCCCTGAACTTCATTAATTGTCACTGCAAAAACCAAAATGACTGGAAATTGGCGTCTTCGCACGGTGAAAGGTAAACTACCGTCACTTGCTATCAAATTAATGCGTGGAATAAACACTCGTTCTCCTTTGTTATCTCCCGTAATAATTTCTGCGTCGATAAAGTTATTTTGAAATTTTTTTACAACCAATCGGGTACCATTAAGAGGTCCTTTTTTTTGGATCTAAATTCCTAAGTAACATGATGAATGCTCAAACTTTGAGACGAAGATGATGTTGTGGCATACCCGATGGACATAGCGAAATTAATTTAGTATTAGAATACAACAATATTTAATATTTAAATGTAAACTTTATTTTTTGTTTCTATGGAACGAAATGTTACCAAAAATGTTAAATCAATCAATCGCAAAGGAAATTGGTAGTATTAGATTCATGGGTTAAAAGTAAACTATTTAAATGTAAACTTTCAGAAAATTAATTTAATATTAGAATAAAACAATACTATTTAATATTTAAATGTAAACTTTTTGTTTATATGTAACGAAATGTTAACAAAATTGTTAAATCAATCAATCAATCACAAAGGAAATTAGTAGTATTAGATGGTTTAGATACGTGGAAATTTGATACACTGAAAAAATTAGTTCAGATGCTCAAAATGTCCATACAAAATAACCAAGTTACCTACAAAATACAGCAATTTAAAGTGTTTATACATAATTTTGAATCACCCTGTATTTATATATATATCTTATTTGAAGGCTTCTTCCATTTTTAGTAAATATTAAGTAGAGGACAATGGAATCTCGGAGCAAATGTCTTGGTAGTACGTATTTGGGAAGAGTGCGAAGAAAACAATAAAATGTAGAGATCTCCACAAAGTGTTGTCAGCTTTTACTTGCTTTTGAGCTACAAATAGGCCCGAGAGAATAAATTTATTTCTATTTTGAGTTTTATAAATTTTTTTGCGGTAGAATAACTTTAAATTGAAAAAGTTTCAGAAACTACTGTAATATCATAAAAAACGGGAGATGGTTTTCCGTAAAAACTGCTTCAGTTGTCAAAAATAATGGTTTTGGTGGTTTTGTTGTTATACAGGAAATCATCATAATGTTGGGCCAAATTTGAGGTACGTCTTCTGCATTACCATTTTAAATCTTATTCTTGGAACTCAGAAAAACGTAATGTAGTTAATTCAAACTTATTTTATTATTAAGCAATTACCTTTTCAGTTCTTTTTCGTTTTCGGAAAAAGACTTTACTGGAAATTTTTTTATTGCATTATTAAAAAGTCCTTAACTACTTAATACTTCAGCACCTTTACCAGCGTTTTATTAGGTAGCTTGTCACACAATTGCGAATTCTGTTAAGTTTGGCTGGTGTAAAATGGAATTCCGTTCTCTTTATGAAACCAGGGATTAATCACCATATATTCATAAACGCAACTAACAGAAAAATTTAGGACGCATATATCCTCTCTTCGCAATCAAATAAAAAAGTTACCGTGAAGTTCTTTTGATTTCATTTCTATCTTCGGTTCGTGCGGGATTAATTGATTCACGTTGCGGCATACCCTTCAGCATCTCCGATAACGCCGGTTCAAATTTATTTTTTGCTAGGTTTAGCGGTTGAGGGAGGAACCAGCAGGATGGGATGGGCGTCGGATATCGTAAAAGGAAATCGATCACGTTAATGCAACTTCGTTGGCTTCTTCCTTCATTTTCTCCCATCCAGTGCCTCCCTTTCTCTCAGTATCGCCATCCTCGCATTACAATACATGCGAGCTGCGGAACAAAAAGCTATGCACGACAAATTGACTTTAGATGGTGCCGAAAATAAAACACTGCAACAGCATTGGGAAGTAACGAACTCTTTTGCTGAAGCCTTGATCTATGGAAACGCGAGCGGGAGGCGATCCGGTTATAGGTCAGTAAACCCAAAGGAATAGTATCGGCTAACGGAAAGAACGAAAAAGAAGGAAATAACCGCGAGGGAGAGTGGGAGCAGGAGGAAGGGGTTGTACGGGGGGGAATGGGTTATTAAAGTAGCCGGAGTTAGTTCCTTCACCGGAGTAATTTTTTGGAGTGAAATCGTGAAAAAAGGTAGAAATTCGTGCATGTCTAGAAACGCTATTAAGTTTTATGTTATCGGATTCTCCTCATATCTGCAGTCGGTTTTCCGTAAATAACTGGTTTTCTAAAAGTCTTGAAAGAAAATGTTATCTAAAAGAATAGTCACGAGTTTCGTTATATCCTCATCGAAACCAACTTTAAAGTTTTTTCAGATAAAAGGATTGGCAGGAAACATTTGCTATTATGTTAGGAAAAGTTTATGTACTTGCAATTTTGATGATTGATGTTTTTAGTATGGCTATTAGCAACATAAAATTCTTAACTGTTTAAAACATTTGCCTTTTGTTATGCCAGTGAAGTGGCGGAAGCGTTTAGGAGAATAATTATTTCAATATTTCTTTGACTCCCGTTTTAGGTAATTCACCTTTTCGAAACGTTGGCGTAAATCATCAATACTTCGGCTTCGGTGATTTATGTTACACATTTTATTTACTTCTAAAAAAGCTCATCCACAAAATGTGCTTCGTGACTAATTTTGAGTGAGTCAATTATTAGTGGTATTTACAGAAATAACAGTAATACAGGAATCTATTTTAGATCCAGAATATTTACAACAGAGAGAAATAACTCTAGGGCTTTTTAGTCGTGAGAAACTGCTTCAATTGTGAAAGAAGTCTTTTAGCAGAATCACCACGTGTTACGTAATAACGATCCTTATAAACGCATACCTACGAAAATAATATCATTATTTTTGCTCCTTTTTGAAATATTGAGCGATTAAACTTAAAATCTTTCTATTGTTTTATGTGGAACGAGTAAATAAAAATCTCTCGAAGAGTAGTCACGATTTCGATTCCGCTGGACAGGACGAAGAGGCTATGGAGGGGAGGGAAGGGAGGAAGAAGGATCGCTGGAAGAGAGACGCGGAAATATTTGGACGCCATCCAGGCTCCGGGTAACGGACACGAAAAGATGCCGGAGAATTCACTGATGGAGACAACCGGCCGAGAGACTTTTTATCTTGAATCTTTAGCGTGTGAGCAATGCAGCTGGGTCACTCTCGAGATGGTACGGTAGAGTGCAGATTCCGGAGGTTTGTCTGAGAATAAGCTGACAGCGAGGAAGGGAGAAAAATGTAGACTTATGGGTAAGAAAGGAAGGATTATTCTCATACGTTAAGAGCAGAAATGAAGGCGAGAAGAAAGGAATAACACAAGCCGAATATCTACGCTTATGTCTGTGTGATTATCTGTATGCACGTACACAAAACTTGGAATTTGTGAATGTGTATATGAATGCGAGTGCATGTATATGTATATATACACACCCAAGCGTAAAAAAGATACATGCATGAAAGAATATGATAGGAAAAGGCGTCGAAATAAAAATCTGAGAGAGAGAAAGGGGGAGAGAGGGAGAGAGAAAGATGTAAGCACTAAAGGTTTTAGGCACCACTTGCAAGTAAACAGGAGAGAATGAAAAAGAGAATGGGTTGAAAAAAATGAGCGATAAATTAGAGGGGAGAGAAAAAAGAAAGAGTAGAAGGTTACTGAGGAGTGAGCTTTATTTTCACATGGTAGAAAATGCGGACGGAATGAAAATTTTGCTGAGACTTGAAGGATAGTACTGGGAGGGGCAACTCGGGTCAGACGGCGTGAAGGAGATCATAGCAGGACTATATTTTATGAATACTACCATGTTTGACGACAAAACGTTTCTGAAGGAAAATTTCCGTAAAATTGACGCCTTAAAATGGGGACCTAAAAATTTTACTTCTAAAGACTTCATCAATAATCAGAATGTGAATATATAATTTATTTCACGATGGTTAGCCAAATGTAAATTTATGGTTAATTAATTCGACTCGGGATAATTTTGAATGACTCATTTGATCCTTAATTAAAACGATGGAATTCTCAAGCAGAAAAGGTTAAATTATTTTACCTTTCGCCAAGTAAAAGGTAATTTTGTTTAACACTGTTGCATTATTCAATAGTCTTCAAATGAAATCGGGTCTCTTTCAATTTTTCTTCTTCACACAACTCATTTTTATTAACTTTATAACAAATGAAGTATTTTACGCATAAAGTGTGCATGAATATTTTTTAAAATTATTTGTGACCTATCACTACGTGACTAAGTATTCGCTAGATTTTGCACTAAATATCTGTCTACCTCATGCGTAAAAACACTAAAAATGTCGCTTGAGCGAGCGATAAGTCCCAAAATTTAGCAACAATATTGCTAACTCGGCAGCATTGGATGAGTTGATGGAATAAGAAACGGACAGCGGGAGAAATGGGATGAGACTGCCCGAAGTGAGCGGAGCGATACGGGAGAGAGAGGGAGCGAGAAATATTGAGAGAGAGAGGGAATAGAGGACTAGCCTTGTCTCTCCATTTCGCCCTCGGTTGTGGTTTTCTTTGGAATGGTATGGATCATTGGCGTAGGGATGGGTGTAGGAATGGTTTTACAGGGAGTAAGAATTCTTGCACGCTCAGCGGATGTTTGTTCGACCGCAAACTCTCCCTCACGCTCGCCTCATTCTATACCCGTTTTCTGTATTTTTTCTTCACGCACTTTTGCGATAACAACGAGCTGACGGTTGGTGTGGAGGGGGGGAGGACTTCCCCTCACATCTTTATTTTTAACAATCAAGCGGATTTTTTTTCTGAAACCAGCCGATTTGCGCTTTCCCTTCTGATTTGTTTTTTACGCCAAGGGAAATCAGCCTTATTTACAATGTTAGCTAATTTGTTCAATCGATATTTGACAGCTCTTTTAGTTGATTTTGTATCGTTTTATTAGATAAGAAGATGAAAGCGATTATATTATAAACTATCTACTTTTTTTAACAGGTATATAATTTAAATTCTGTATAAGTGGTAACTACTTCATATTTATCGCAGCGGTATTATTTAGACTAAATCCCAAATTCGCATAACTGGATGCATGCTTGAAGAATTGTCTCTCTCCAATAGCCATTAATGATTTTGGGTGAACCGGATTTTCACTTAGGCTGCGAAGAAGTGGTGATTCAACGATAATGGCTATTTTAGAATCAGTTTACAAATTTGATTTCAGTTACAAGGTGGACTCGATAATTCTCTTTTGAATTAGAAATCTGCTTGTTAAATCGGGGTAATCCAAAGAAATACGGACTAAATTTCGAATTTGGTGCAATGGACTCAACAAATTCATCGTAGATGTATCATACAGATCCGTAATACTGATTAGGAGAATAATGCCACTTGTTGGTTTTATTTTATATATCATTCATACCTTGCATCCGTTTTCTCTCTCTTACAAACAGCTTTCGGCATTAAGATTTGAACGGTAAAAGCCCCTCCATTTATTTATCTTCAGTTTTTACTTCATATTTCTCTTCTCGTCTCATCCCATTCCAACACATTCTTTCCTTTACCCTCCCGTCACCTTTTAAACATTGACCAATCTCCTTCTTTCCTTCCGACCATGCATACTCCACCTCTCCCGCCCTTTCCCATTCTCCGCATTATTCCCACCCCGTCTTCCGAGAGAACCTCGTTTTTCCCGCTCCCTTTAAACGCCTTTCCTTTCCTCCACCTCCGCACCTTTCCCGTTGAGCATGTTTTGCTTCTCCCATCCTTATGCCGCGTCCTACACCGCACATCAGCATGCATGGGAATTTCGAAAGGGCGTACCCAAAACACGACCTCTCTCTCTCCCTCCCTCTCTCTCCATCTCTTCCGCACACGCTCACATAGACTCACGGCGAGTTTTCGCCCTCGACAGACATTCCGACCCTCAACCCATCTAAACCCGCCTCCAAAAGCGCAATAACCTCCTCTCTCGTTCGCTTGCTCTCTTCCTGACACGTCTACCATGCGCCTCTTTCCTTCCCGCTCTCCACCTCTTACACCAAAAACATTGCCACTGAAACAATCGCAGTCAACCTTGTATTTCGAGTTGCATCAAAAGCCAACAACAGGATCTGTTGCTCCTGTAACACGCCTTTCTCTCTCATTTTATCCCTTCTCCGCTCTTTTTTTCGACTCTGTCACAGTAGCCACATTGAGAGGGCTCTTTAATAATTATAAAATCTTTTATATGCGTTCGTCCGGTATGTATTTATTTATATATTTTGGGTAGACCATTTTTTGTTCCCTCAGATCTCATGAACGAATGATCGAATCGAAATGGATGGTGCATTGATTGAAAGCGTATGGCTCGTAGACGGTTCTTAGACTGTAATTTCTTATCTCATCTAGAAGTTAAACTGTGAAAGTCAAATTTTACAAAAATCTATTTGGTTTCTTCTGAGAGCGTTTTGATTGGTTGTCCAGAATCGACGGCCTTGCCTTTAGCAGTAAGAAAGTGAACTACTTTATAGTCGTAACGTTGTGTTTTGCTCTGACGGTAGAAACGATAGCGGGAAATACTGATTTCCACCCGTGCTGTCATTTTGACCAATAAATGGCGAGCGAAGTGATAATGGTTAATCGTACGAAAATATTTGCTTATTTCGCTTATGTCATTTTATACCTCTACAATGTTCACTATTTGTTTAAAAAATTGAACTTTTTCGTAAAATCATTGATAACTCGTAACCAGAAGATGGGGTAATGAGTTCCTTTGGGAAAGTATTTCCATTCCTCACGCTGGAGTAGATGGCTTCTGGGTAGAAAGGAATCTGCGAAAATTTATTTTATAGGAAAAATAGTATTTCCTTTCAGTATTTCTGACGACAACGGACAACTTTGACATCAGGTATCTGGATCACTTTAAGACAGTGATTAAATTATTTTTTGGAAAACAAAAAGATTTTATTGTTAATGTATTTTAAATTCTTAATTGCTTGTTGTCTGGATATAAAAACTCTTTCGGATTTGAGTTTATCTCTTAAACTGGTTCATATTTATCAATGTTCTCGTTTCTAATTGAAACCTGTATGCTTTTATGGCTATTGTGACATAATATTTCCTCAGTTAAATTTTTTCTTCCAACATACAAATTCACTGGCAGCATGATTTAATGCATCCGGTTTTCAACAAGAATAACGTTTTCCTTAATTCGCTTTATACTTTCCTACAAACATTTAAAATTTACTTTACAATTAATATATTAAATATAGCCACAACTGTATATTAAAAACTTTTTTTCAGTTCTCTTCGTGAAGAGTGAGATGATTATTTCTACTTTAGGTTAAAAAAACCTTTGGGTGTATCTCCCTTTAATGTATCTTTCCAAGCTACCACTCTTCCAACTAAATCGCAATTCCCGTGTTCCCATTCTGCGCCACACTAATTTCTTCGATCCGTTGTAGTTAAACGTTACACATCGATGGACAAGACCCTTTCGTTTGACCAAATGATCCGAAATCTTCTTTAAAATTGCTCATACTGCAGTATTGAAGCTCGGTGAGAGTGTTTCACATCTTCTCAGAGCCATTGTAACTTTCTTTCTCACACTTTTGATATTCTGATTATTTACTCTAATCTTTATTTACGCATTTGCTTCATTGATTTCTCTATTGACTATCTTGCTTGTTAAATTTTCTTCTTTATCTTTTTCCCGTTATAGTATTTTCACTTTCTCCATGCGTAGTATAGGGAAAGTATTGTGATCACGAAAAAAATCGACTTCGAGATTTCAACGGAAATACACAGATACAAAGATGCAGGTGATAGTTGGAAGAATGTGAGGAAGTACCTTGATTAAAATAGATATTGGAATGTCATCAGCTCCAACGGCAGATGACTTGACCATTTGAGGAGAGCGCATCACATCAAAGTGACTGAATGGAGAAAGTTTAAACCTTCGAGTGGAAGGAGGAGCAGATTCAGCAGAACGGGATAATTCGAGTAAGATTTTATTTTTTAAGTCAACATCAATTGAGATAGGTGGCGTTGTGAAATTAGTGCTGAGAAGATCTAACGATACGTGAGGCGGTAAGCTGTGAGAGTCACTGACTTTTCCGATTCCAAAAGAGGGAGGGAGGGAAAGAGAGGGAGGGAGGGAGAGAAGGGGAGGGAGGGAGAGGGAGCAGGGAGGGAGAGAAAGAGAGGGGAAGGGAGAGAAAGAGAGGGGAAGGGAGAGAGGGGTAGGGAAAGATATGGAGGGAGAGAGAGAGAGAGATCGAGGGAGAGGAAGACAGATGGAGGGAGAGGGAGGGAGAGAGGGGGAGTGAGGACGGAGAGAGAGGGAGGAATAGAGGAGGGAGAGATAGGGAGGCAGAGAGGAGGGAGGGAGGAAGGGAGGGGGGTGGAGAAAGAGGAGGGAGGAAAAGGAGGTGGAGAGAAATTGGGAGAGGAAGGGAGGGAGGAAAAGAGAGTGATAGAGGGAAAAACAGAGAGGGACGAATAGAGATGGAGGGAGAGAGGGGGAGAGAGGGAGGATGGGAGAAAGAGGAAGGAGGAAAAGGTGGAGAGAAATGGGGAGAGGGAGTGGGAGGGGAGGGAGAGAGGGAGGTAGAGAGAAAGAGAGGGAGGGAAAGAGGGAGAGAGAGAGGGAGAGGGAGGAAGAGAAATGGAGGGATAGAGAGGAAGAGAGGGGAAGGGAGGGAGAAAGGGGGAGGGAGCTATGGAGGGAGAGAGAGAGAGCTCGATGGAGATGGAGGGAGGGTGAGGGAGAGAGAGGGAGAGAGAGGGAGTGGAGGAAGAAGAGGGAGAGAGGGGGATGGAGGGAGGAGAGGGAGGGAGGGAGGGAGGTAGAGGGAAAGAGGGACGGAGGGAAAGAGGGGGACGGAGAGGGGGGAGGAGGGAGGGGGAGAGGGGAGGGGAGGAGTAGTTAGTTAATTTCAAAACGAAGTTTTAAAAAATACGTGAAAATGTGGTCTGATCTCGGCCCCGAACGCCCCTTGGCTGACCGCCATAGGGTTATTTCACCAGTCGGGCCATTCGCGTAGCTCTCATCCCCGGGGGGGATGCGTTATCTTCTTCGCCCATTGGGCGATCGTGGACCTCGGTTCGGTCAGGGCGGAGGAGCCCCTTGCTTCAGACCTATTATCACGCAGGATCCGATTGAGTATATATACTTTACAAATGTGAAAACATTTTTACCAGCGTTAACTGTTTGGGCAGATCTTTCTGATTAATTATCACGTTAACCGCATGACCCTCCAGTAAATATCTGCTACATTTTATCCTGAAAATGGATATATGAAATATTGTATTCTATCGATATTTAGTAATTCTGGTACGATGAAACTTCCAGAGGCTAACAACTCCATAATACGACCATAGGACTTTTAACTTCGGCGACAGAGAGAGTTGTTGTCATGGAAGCTTATAATTGGCATTGTCGTAAAACTGAGAAAATCATGTATTTATATGATTCTAAACGTGTTTTTACGCTAATTCGATCAGGATTCGGATTCTGCCTTCGATAAAAATAAACTTTGTTTTTTTCTTGATTCAATTATCCAATTCTGAAGTTCGTACTATGTTTCTAAGTAATTAAAAAATCCAATTGAAAAATAAGCTGCACTCATTCCTATGTTATTCAAATGGAGAAAATTAAAAAAGAAAATATATTTTTAATTAGAAAGGTCAATGAAATCGGTATGAAAAAAGAGGGCTTCGCTTTGAAAATTGTACGCTTCTTTTCACAAAGTCGAATATGTTTAGCTCGAGTTATTAGTATCAGCTTTATTACTCCTAAATTGATCGTGTAATAGTTGCGCTGATAAAATATAACGAGGAAGAAATATAAAATTTGGGGTGAATGAGTGGAAATAAATCTTACTCATGTAAAATTATGATGCGGCCCGCGAAAGCACGATGAAAAAGAAAGTCGAAAATTTTAACGCACGAATTCATAGATTTTTCTGAAAATTTTGTTAGTTGAACTTTTAATGTTGAAATGTTAGCCATAAAGATCATTACTTTGATAGAATTTTAGCTTGTATGGCACCTCAGAATATATTGGTAACTCCGATTTAAACTCTAATCCAACCCGCAGAAGAATTTGCAGCTTGCGATGCGGCCCGCCGAATGATTTTCAATTACCAATAGATAACCAGCCGTGTAGATAAGGTTAACCGCATGCCGTCCCAGTAAATAAATATCTCCTCGATATTCGCCTGAAAATGGATATTAGAAATATTGATTAATCTGATTAATTTTACGCTACTAATTTTATACTTCCGATTTTTTACTTCTTGCTAAATACGCATATATTATTCCGGTAATGAAAATTCACCTAGAAGTTCGATCGATCTGCTGAAAATGGATATTAGAAATATTGTATTTTATCGATCTTTATTAAATCTGGTACGGTGAAACCTCCAGAGGCTACCATCTCTCTAAGACGACGATAGAACTTTCAAATTAATAGATTCATACCAAGTCTAATTATGATGTGTTACATATAGTACTAATATATATTTTACATCTATTTTTGATAAAAAATTTAATTGGATGGAATTTGACAAATTTTTACTTTCTCCTTACGTAGTATGGGAAATTATTATGATCACGAAAAAAATCGACTTCGAGGTTTCAACGGAAATACACGTTTTGAGGTCCCTAGAACACGTTTAGACTATTTTCGGAATGATGTCTGTGTGTGTATGTGATTGAGGGATCTCTAACTCATCAAGGACTTGCCATATCGTTACCAAATTTCTTATATAACACTTTGGTATAGGCACAAAGAACTGATTAGTTTTTGGACAATAACGGTTAACCGAAAGTCGAGGTTTATTCGAAACCCGATTCGGTTTTTCCGATATTTCTCCGTTAAAACATCATTATTCTATATACAATTCGATACAGAGGTTATAGAGAATGTAATTTCGTACAACTTTCATTTGAAACAGTTTTCCATAGTAGTTATTGTTTAGGAATTATTTATAAATAATCGGTTTTTTCGGTTTCCGTCAAATATCTCCTTAATAACGTCGTAATTGGTCATCTTCGTGAGGACCAAAGTTGTAGAGAAAAATATTTTTTCCAAGTTTTGATTTAAACAAATTTTCGTAGAACCATCCATTTCGCAGATATTTTGCTTTTTCTTAATTTTCAGTATACAGCGCCACCACCATGTAGCTGTGAATTCTGTAAACATGTTCAAAATATACCTAATTTACGACAATAAGGATGACTGTATTGTTTTACGATACGAAATAATAATTTTGCCTTATAATGCTATCCATAATAATTTAAATATCTATACTCCAAATATGGAGAAAGTCATGTGTTGGCCACATCAGATTTTTTTAAATTTCTGTCATTATTTTCTCTTATATTAACGTGTTTTGTTAATTAAAATTCTTAAAATAAATTATAAATAACTATTCAGATATCCTGAACGAAATGCGTTAAGAAACACGTTATGTAACGTAATATGCTCTCTTAAATTCATTCTTCACTGCGGTGAAGCGGCGTAAACGTAGGTATTGATTTTTTTACACAAGGACCGCTGTCATTTCGCGAAATTGACATATATTAAATAAAAATAAAACCAGAGACTTATTTTTTTAATGAAAACATCAATTTAAAGCACTTACCAATTAGGTCCGTCGATTCATCACAAAAAAATTGTATCAAAATTGTATCAATTACAGCCGCTGTCGTATCTCTTATTCATTACACCAATAATACATTTGGTCCCGTGGTCCGCCATCTACGTAGAAGGCATCTCTCTTTACCTCTCTCCCTTTTGTTCCGCATCCGTCCCCGCTTACCTTCATTACCTCAAATCACTCTTCTCGTATAACGCTGCAGACCGTCTTTTTGCCCAGCAGCCCTCGTTATTCCGTCATTGAAATGTACGGACGATCTCCTATACGTTCCTCGGTGACGTCAACGTGCAATGACTTGGCTCGACGATGCGGCTGTTTAGACCACGTACGAACCATCCTTACAATGGAAACGTTGGGTCTCATTCACCGCAGTCGCTCTATTCGTCTCTCTTCCCTTCTTCCCTAATTCTCTTCATTAATCTCTCCCCCTATGTCCTCTTACACGGCAGAGCTGATCAAGTTCATAATCAGCAAAATTGTAGTTTGTGTTTGTGTGATATTTATAAAGTCTAAACGTCACAATTCATCGTTATAATTGGAATAAAATACGTGACTCGTTTGAGCTTAAATACAAAGTTCTGAAAAAATTATCTTTTGTCGAATAATCTCTATACATTTATACGCAGTTATTAGAATATTATGATTTTAAAAATCTATTTTATTTTGGACTTTTGAGTTTTCAAAGGACAAATAGATTGATTTTAAGGCTTTTTACGTTTTGACTTTGTTTAAGCATGAGATTCTCTTCCTGTTTCGTTTATAAAATTGTAAAATTGGAGGTCGAGGATGCTATTCTCATCCAATTTATAAATTAATTATTTTTGTTAAGTGAGTTAACGATACGGAATTTGATCTCAACATGGTGTACTTACTGATGGGGTCGTGTTCCCTGTGATCAATTACATTTTTCGAGTCACTTCTTAAGAACGAAATTAGTCAATGGAAATTAATTGAAATGAAAATGCAATCAGCAAAATAATTTACACGAAATGATTGGGCTAAATTGGCGCATAACTTACCTCATTAAACCCGTTGGAGAAAAAATGCCATAACCATCGAAAGGGAAAATACGTCATCATGGTGTGATCATGCGCCAGTCTTCAATTATAAATTAAACATGTTTCGCTGGTGAAATATCGTACACGGAAATGACAAAAATAGAACTGTCCACTGGGTGTGCACGTATGTATGAAATTGAAAACATTTTTGCGATTTAATGGGATGCAAGCGGCGGAGCTTGATTAATCGTAAATTATGAGCGTTCATTTTTTCTTCCCTTTTCTTTTTTCATTTGTTTTTTGTGTAAAAAGCCAACACCGCTACCACACCCAACCAACAATGGCTCTGCAGTTTCCTCTCGATATATCGCAGAAAACGGCCTGCGTTCTTTCTCTCTCTCTCTCTTCCTCTAATGCAAAAACAAAATAATGCCAGAACTCAGAATGTAGAGTGCGATTATCTCATTCTATTTTTCTGTATTTTTTACAACTGCCACATTATAACTCGTAACGTTCTCACAGCCCTTTCGGAGTACTAAGGTGGGAATACCGAAATATTATGAGTGCACTGTGAGCTATGGAACCACTAGGAGAGGAGGGTAACTGGAGAGTATTCCAAAACTTCCATTCCTATATGGGCCTCTTCAGGACTTAATAATGTTACGATATTTTTATATGTTAACTGCATTGAAAACGAATGTATCCTTTTATTACTATTTATCTTGATTGTAAATACTGGAAACATTTTTATCTTCAAGTGTGTGTAATTGTATTTTTATTTTGTAAATAATATATAGTTACTTGTACGTACTTCTGATTTGTTCGAGAACACAAAAGTACTTATTTTTTACGTATTTATTCGCTAATTTCTTTACATAGTTTCTTTCTAAACGCAAAGGAAACTTTGTCGCAATTTTTCCTCATTTATTTATAATCCTCTCATATTTCGTCGTGTTGTACGCGAGGTGGGGACGTTAAAGAGAGTTGGAGAGATAGAGTGAGGAAGAAGACCGGTCATATCGTCTCGAAATTAATCTTCCTCCGACTGCATTCGAGGCGTAGTCCGCAGCATAGCAACGTTCTATTCTCCTCGAAACACGGCGAGCATATACGATGTTGGTAGGCAGGCAGCGACAGCGCCGCACTGCGTCTCTTCGACGTACGAAACTGTGTGCGCATAGTAGTCTCTCTCTCTTTTCTCTCCTCTTCCTCGAATATTCGTGTGTGTCTGCGCGTGTGTGTGTACTTATATTTATTTCTCCCTGGCGCTACGTGTTGTCATTAATGTTTCCATTTACATCCGCCTTCATCGTTTCCATGGCAACGATAGAGCTGTCTCTCCGGAAATCGCGGTACACGATTCGGTGAGTTCCCACCAGAGGGGATGTTATGAGTTTTTTTTTCGCTTTCAGAGGTGAGAGTTTTGGGAAATGTTAACGGTATAGCTATAAAAATTAAGATTCAATTTTTTAATCCTGGAAAATGCATCTTTTTGTTTGCCATGTCATTTCTTCATGATATTTTATACATGAATAGTTTTTTGATATGGCTAATTTATGACTGATTTTTTTCTTAGTAATCTTTCGGTTAAAATTTTAAAGTCACTACTAATGAAAAAGAGGTCACCAGCATTGTGTGAGGTTTGAATTACCACATCGCCAGTATTTTAACCATTTTCGGCCATTTAATTGAATTTCTTGAATTGTTTAAGAGTTTCGTTTGTCAATATAGTACTATTAGAATTTACCGAAAAGTAAGGTTCCCATGGCCACACAATTTGTCACAAGCATATATTGACATTTTGAAAATATGCAGTACCTATATAGTACATTTTGGGTACTATTTCTCTACATAAAAACCGTATCTGTTGAGGCCCTTATCCCAACGTGATATGTTTATATATTCCGTCTCTGAAAAATCGGGCTCTTGTTGAGCGAGCCATAAATGAACTGCGTTTTCCACTTCAGCATTTGATTAAAACCGTTGACCTCCCAGATGTTTCTTCAGCGGCCCAAACAAGTGGTAGTCAGAGGGGGCAAGGTCTGGACTGTACGGTGGGTGTTCGAGAACTTCCCAGCTGCATGACTGCAACAATTCTTGAGTTTGACGCGCGCTGTGCGGTGTTGCATTGTCGTGATCACTCCACGAGAAAGAAGTCCAGGTCGTTTTCTTCTGACGTATTCCCTCAATCTTCGTAACGTCTGGCAGTAAGCATTGGCGTTAATTGTCGTTCGATGCTGCACGAACTCCAAGAGAATCATTCCTTCACTGTCTTCCAAACACTGATGCCATTGTCTTTCCGGCCGTTGCACACTCTTTGAATTTTTGGGTTTCGGCGAAGATGTGTTTTTCCACTCCATTGTTGCTTGCTTCGTTTCGGGAGTGAATTGATGGACCCACGTTTCGTCACCTGTCGCTATTCGTTCCACAAACTAGTTTCCTTCCTCTGCGTACCGCTGAAGATGTGATAGACAAGCTGTGGAACGCCGAGTTTTGTGGCCTTCAGTCAAATGTCTTGGGACCCAGCGAGCACAAACTTTACGGTATCCCAATTCTCGATACACAATGTTATGGACCGTTCCTTAAGAAATGTTCAATGCAGAGGAAAGATCCCTTACCGGCCGTCTTCGGTATTCCAAAATCAACTCCTCAACACGCGCAGTGTTCAGATCTCTTGTAGATGTGATTGGCCTTCCGCCGCGAACTTCATCCTGAATATTCGATCTCCCATTGTTGAACTCTTTGCACCACTTCCTGAAAACTTCCGTAAACCTCTATCAATTGTCTGTGGATTTCAGTTGGTGAAATGTTTTTCGCCCATAGGAGATCAGGTTTCTAGCCGCGTCGCCATTTTGTACGCAAAAAAAAAGAAACGAAGTAGCGCAGACTGAAATAAACCTATTCGGCTTAGAGCAGTGTTTCCCAACCCTTTTATAGTCGCGGCACCATTAAGTGACTTTTCAGAATTTGGCGGCACCCCTCCCTCAAGAAATGATAGCGAAGGAGAAAACCAGATGCCTTCTATTGACAAACAACAGTGAAGTTGAACCCCTAACCTCCTTCTCAACATCTTTCATTTCGAAGTGTCTTTACGACGAAATGAGGTTCGTCTTAACTCTGGTTTGGATTTTTGAGAGCCGAAAATGCTAAATGAGGCTAAAAATGGGAAAAAATAATAATTTTTGCGGCAACCCCGCAGAACACTTTACGGCACCCCGGGGTGCCGTGGCGCCCAGTTTGGGAAACACTGCCTTAGCGTATCCACTAGTATCATTGTATCCACGAGCGGAAAACGAAATCTGAATAACACATACAATGTTACAGCCCGGGGAATCTTACTTTTTGATTGCCCCTGGTATTTTGGATTGAAAATCAGTTTATCAGTCATCATTATTTATATATCTTTATTATATATTTTATGTATTATCAATTTGATATTGTTCCGTAAGCGTAGTAAATTTGGGGAATGTTATTTTTTAAAAGGTACTGAGGTTTTCCTGCTCCGGCTATAATTTTTCTACATTATTTATACGACATCAATGGATATAATTGTCCAAACTTCACTGAGTCTTCGATATAATAAATTATAGGAAAATTTTGTAAAATATAAGCGCATCACGTGTAACATTATTCTCTGATAGCACATGGAAAGTTGTGAGGTGTGGTGAATTTTAAGTCGGGTAATATGTTTTAAGGAAATACTGTGCAGTGACCATCTCTTAAAAGTAAAACAGGTAAAGGGGACAATTAAGGCATTTGAGCAGCGGAAAAATAGAAAAATTAGTACATTTTCAAGGCGAAAAATTTTCAACCTTTTCTTATTGGATATTGTCCTCGATTGTCCAGTGTTTTTCACAAAGTAGAAGCGAGAGATCAGTGAAATGGAGGACGCAGTGTCACGATTGGCCGTTTAACATTTTGTGGGTCACAGGGTCACCTGGTGAGCTCAGCGGTCAGAATAGTGACCTAACCAACAACCACTACCCCTTGGGTGGCAAATTCACCCAATTACATTGGTGAAGGCTCTCGCGTTACACAATCGCCCTTGCATTCCATCGAAATCCGATATCAGGCGCCGTTTAATTAAGCCTTCCCACTGTGATCCTCCTCTCACCCATCCACCCCATACACACGCTACCCGATTTCACGACATTCTCGCGTGCATACTTCGAATCGTCCCGTTCATGCATTTTATAAATGCACAGTATCTATCTGACTCTCTGCATAACCCATTTGCGATAGATATTTATCACATCTCTGGTGATGGCGATTTTTCTACTTTTATTACCCCATTACTGTGTTTTCTCGCGTAATTATTCCTATATTTTTTTCGAAAATATGCAGTGTTTGCGAAATCCTATGTACGGAGAGCTTCAAAAGCAAAATGTCATATAATTAAAAATACATAGCGTGTTATTCCTAAATGCTTTATATCGAAATTACGAGGATTTTTACAAGGACTGTTATTTTGGGGGTTCGACAATCCAAACTAATATAAAAGACAATGTCACTTTGTGTGTAATGATTTTTGAAGCTTAATATCTCGCAAAGGACTGAACCAAATTTGATGAAATTTTCAGGATAGCATTATGATATAAGAACAAAACGTTTTAATGTATTGAATTCGAGATAAAAAAACCGAGTACGACTCCAGGGGATAATTTCCATTTCCAGTAAGTTAAAAATCAATTTTTCGCCGTGCAGGCTTTCAATTTTTTCGATTAAAATTAGAAAGAATTGACCTACGAACTTCGGATGTGAAGCATTTTGAAGAAAACAATGTAATGATTCTTGTTCTGTTCGTATTTTTCCGTCTACAGTTCGAAATCGCTCAATTTAAACGTTTAATTCACACAGTTTGAGGAAATCTAGCCATTTTAAGGGGATATTGCCTTGCCTGCCAATTCCATTGTTAGACCTCGATATCATATTGTTATTTCAATCTTTATGGATGTAAACGTGCTTTGATAGCTTTTAATACGAGAGAGAGGGAGGGAGGGGACAAAGGGAGGTGGAAGGAGGGAGGGGGAGGAAGGGAAGGAAGGAGAGGGAGGTAGAGGAAGGGAGAGGGAAGGGAGAGAGGGGCAGAGTGGGAGAGGGGGAATGAGGGAGAGGGAAATGACTTTCAATACAATTTATGTTTCTGATTCCAATTTGATCTGCATAAATAGCTTGAACGATCGAATCTTTACTCCCGTTGATATTTCAATGGGCATTACACTAATTAGTATATAAAAGGCGATTAATTTTGTATTTGTACACGCAGTTTATTCTTCTACAGTAATTATTGCAGATGATCGATTTATGATAATGTGCGATATATCAACAGAAAGGATTATTGACTAAACTTTACATAATGTCTTTTAAAGAGAGAATTATATTGGGTTCCGGGTGTATGCGATATTGCCATCCAAATTCATCGTGGTGTGTTCTTATTGTAAATAATAATAATAATAACTTCATGGATAATTTTATACTGCTTTCACGTCTGTTTCCGAGACTTTTCGAAGAAAATAAACACCCAAATATCGACCCGAATTAATTCAAATTAATTAATAAATGTGATATTTTTTATCGTATTATAAATTAATATTTCCGATGTTTTTATCTCTCTCAAGATTCACTGTAGTATGGTGACTAATGTTAGTTTTGAATACTTAGATATTCACTTCCAGCTGAAAAATTTCTTGCGTGTGGCATATAAAAAGGGAATTTATTTGACTAATTTTAACCTCATTATCAATAGATAATTATGTTATCTTTGAGAAAAAGAGAGAGTCACTTTTTCAAAACTAAGAAATAAGGTATAGATTTAGAAATAGACATACTTGATACAAAATTATAAATATTTGCTTATATAAAAAGTAAGCGTGTTTTTTATTTGACCTTAAATTTAAGGATTTGTTCTCTAATCTGTGAGATAAACCCTCTTCGTCTAATTTTAGGCTACGTTAAATCGTGTATCTGTAATGTGGTATTTTTCCGTAGATAAAAAGGAAGATTTCTTGATATGTACACAATATTAAGAGAATTTATTATTTTTTATTGCCGCTTTGGTGTGGATGTAAACCGATTACCGATAATAGTCCACTCGCTTTACGCGGAGTCGCTGACCCCACGTGAAGAGAGTTGCCACGGCGTATTGTCACGCTAAGGTTCTGATAAAACAAAGTGCTTTCTGGAAACTCCATTCCTTTTGAAGTTCCCAAAGTGCCGGCGAACATCGAGTGGGAAGGCTTGCCGATGCCTTCGCGCATTTTCTAGGATAGCTGCTTGGAGATTTATGTAATGGGCTCCTGCTCTCTCTCCCTTGTCTTCTACTACATTTCTCGTTCCCATATCTTATCGCTTTCATGAAAGTTTTCCTTCAATGCGCACATCACTTTCTTTTATCTTCAGGGAAATGTGTAGCTTATCGTCTTTTTCGTGGAGCTTTGCAATGAGTTGCCGATCTTTTTTTCGTGCTTTAAAGACTTGATAGTGAATTAATGAAACGGCTCGCTTAACTGTTAAAAAATATACCAGTATATCCTTATGGTTTTTAGCAGCTTCTTACCATATAAATTGTTTTTATGACTATTTCTTCACTTTTTCATAATTGAGTTTCGCTGTGAAATTAGTACTACTACATTGATATGTTCGAGTTTATATACGCAGCTTGCTATCATCAAGTTAAACGAAGAATGTTAAATTTATTTGGAAAATTTTTGGCTAGTTTATATATGCGTCGAATTTTGTTTCATTAGCGGTCGGAAGGTTGCATTTGCAGTAAGAGGCTCGATTTTATATTTCGAGCCACTTTTGTTATAAAGCTAAAACTCCTTTACACTTTTGAGTGCACCATTTTATTTTTTAAAGGTGTTTTTCGGGTAACCATCCGTAAGAGAGGAGCATTTTGAAGTTCATTCGGTTAACTTCATGTATTTTGATGCAATGTAATTTTTTTATTTCACTAAGTTAAGTTTCACAAAACATTTAAATACGAAATATTCTTCCGAGTTTTTACTTAAAATACACTCTCTTTCCCTTTCTTGTCTAGATGAATTGAGAGATAGGTATAATGTTTAATATATAAACCATATTGTTTGACATTGAGTTATAATGAACATTGTAAAATGTTTACATCATGGATAATAATTGTCAATGGCGTGAGTTTCTTTTTTAAAAATTTCGAATTCTTGTTTAAAAAAATCAGTATTAATTTTGGAAAAAATAATACGGCAATTTATTTTTTATGAAATACTTTCTCTAAACTAATCCTTTCCATTCTTTTACCCTCAGGTGAAGCAGAATGGGCTGAAAGTTGAAGAATAGCCTATCAAAAAAGCTTCTCCCACTACAGAGAAACTTGCCAGAGGAAAGAAAACTTCAGTTGGGAAATTGTTCCAAATCAGTCTCGCTTTACATTGTATAGTTCCTTCTCTTACAACTTCGCAGAACCGTCCTGCATAAGAAAACCTAATAAGAACTTAGGTATCTTGACTTTATACCCCTTCAACCCAAACCTCTCCCTTCTCACCCTCCCACACCCCCTGCCACTCCGTCCTATCCCCTTCTCCCAAACCTCTTCCCCCACTTCTTTGTCTATGCTCTTTACCCTTTAACATCCACCCTTCTACTAGTTCTCGAAGGTAAGAGAGAAAAAAAAACACTTTCGAGAAAAAGGCGTCTTTGTGCGATTTTAGAAGAGTTGGAGACCTAAACTAAAATAAGAGTGAAAGAAAGGGGTGCGGAAGGACTATTTCATTTTGTGAGTCTTGCGTGATTTATGTCTTCATCGGACTGTGTCGTGTGTTAAAGCTGCGTCTCTCTCTTTAACCTGGAGTCTGCCTTCCCATAATAAGGATACCCTTGGTATCCGTAACCAAGAGATCCTTTTTCTCCTGCGTTTTGCTACGAAAAGTTTCGTTACCCTTCACCTCACGATTGACGCAACAGTGTCGCCGCAAGTCGTCATCCCTATTCCAACACCCGCGAAGAGTTGAAGACCCCATCGCGGCAAGATGGCGAAGAGCGTGAGGTTGATTACGCTGGCTTTAATGGTGAGTTTTATTTGATCAATGTTTTCTTTAAAATTTTTTATCTTAGCAAATTGTAATTCGTGTCTAGCGCCGATTCTGAGGAGGCAGCAATATAAATTAGGATATAAAAAGTAAAGTTGATGAGCATCCTTGAAAAAGCAGAAATATGAGAATTGGATTCAATTTAATTTGACAATACGGTATTGATTCAGCTTTTTGAAAGGTTGAAAGATGACGTATTATTATTTTTAATCGACTTAATATCAAGATAGGTAACTTGTCACACTTGTACCGTAAATTCTTCCATGAATAGTTAAATATTTTGAAAATTTGATTCGTCTTGAGGACCTAATCGCGTTATCAGTCCGGATATATGTTATTTTTTCCAAAATCATCCTTCGTATACCCAAGTTTTAAAACGTTTTGAATAAAAAACCCTTTGCGAAGCATTACGCTCTTTAAAAGCCACTTAATGCTTAAGATTTCAAAGAAAAAGCGTTAAACAGATATACGTTTCCTATTGCATCTGAAGCCTTTATTATCCATAAAAATTTGGTAAATTATTCTAAGTAATTATCCGAATAATACTGGATTTCGCTAGGTAATTCAAATCGCATCATTTAAGTGGAAATTTAAATAAGTTCTTTCACTTCTCAACGAAAAAAGGATACGATTATTAAAAAATAAACAGTAAGTGTGGCGAACAGAGGCGAGTTAAAAAAATATTTTTCCATATCCTCTTGACGATCAGCACGAGAATTTTTTTTTTCATAAAAAAGTTGTAAAAATAAAATATCCCCTTCGTCGTATCTTTCGGATACGTCGTCGTTCAACGCGCTGTCGCGAAGGAATTGTCTTACTCCATCGGATAGACACCCACCTCGACAGCTCACTCTTGGTGAACGAACCCGTAGTGTTAGCCATGCGAGAGGGAAGGAGAGCAAAGGGAATCGGACACACGATGGGGACACACGCACACGCGGAAGGAACGCCTCCTCATCTCCGGAATAACCGACTCCCACTCCCTGCTTCCATTTCTTTGTCTCCGCTTTCCGCTATTTCCTCCGAGACGAAACTGAAGGAGGTGGAGTCGTTCGGGTCGATGGAAGAAAAGATTGACTGACGAGAGGAGAGGATTCCGCCCCAGTTGTGTACAAGGGGCAGATTTTCCCACCGGAGGAGGTTGGAAGGAGGCGAGCGTAGGAAGGGAGGAGGAGGTGGAACCGCACATTCCACTCTCTCCTCACCCCTGCCCCTCCTCTTGTACCTTCCGACCACTGCCACCAACCTCCCACTTTTCCTCCCTTCGCCCAAAAATTCTTTATTTCTTCATCCATCCCAATCGATGGAACAGACGCCTCTCCGGTTTCTTTCTCGCGAGAATACTCGACTCCCAATCTTCCCCCTCCTTCCTACATTTTTCCGGTCGAGCGTTTTCTGGAGTCGGACGACGTCTTATAGGTCCAGGTGACTGCGGTGCTCAAGGTGTTGGAAGAGAAGAGACTCGAGTATTAATCAGGGCCACCGAGAGGGTGGGGATACCGGGGAAAAATCCCCGGGGCCCAAGCCTCTTGAGGGGCCCGGTATTAGGATCTGTCATAAGGTTTTCCTATCGCAATACGCGGGTGCAACCAATACCAGCTGGCGGCGTTTTCTCCATTTCCCATTTCCATTTCTCAGATTTGGGTTTTCCCAACTCAACCCACTGATGTTTTATCACCCCTTAGCACCCTGAAACTCCTCCCCACTATCTTATTTTTCTCTCCTTCGGGAAATTCCGTCTTTGGGTCCGAGGTCCGGACCCTCAAGCACTCGGAGTGTCGTCGTACGGTCAGTTCTAAAGAACAATATTGTTTACTCCCAGTTTTTTAGAGATGAGAAACTAAATTTTATGCGTTGAATCGTACAGTTACGAAATCGCGACCATTCAGTAACAAACTTAATGTTACGCTGTTATAATATACAATCAAATTTATACGTAAATATTATGAAGGAAAAAGTTGCGATGTTGGTAAAAAATCAGGAGGAATCTAGAAAAATGCCTAGAACGCAAACACAGAACTATGATGATGGGAAACTCTCCTTCGGAGGATCGATTATCGGTATGGCCCTTAGAAATGTAAATTTTGTGAGAATTTATTAATTAAAGTGCTATAGGGACATTCAGCTATAGTAGCAAAAATTTTAATAAATTTTGTAAGAATTTTCAATTTGAATGATGAGTGAACTCAATGACTTGTTAATATACGAACTCAGAAGATAAAAGAAAACTCAAATTTTCATATTTAATGTTTTAAAGGAAATATATATGTTGAGGAATACCTACCGAAAATTTCAGTTAAATAACGATATATAAAAATTAGTAATTTGTACCGGTAATCTTTTTATTAAAAATATAATGTGGCTTTTATAACGAAACCTTACTTTAAAATGTTCAGCGAATATACTTAGCTGCAATAGCATAAAATACAAAGCATATATTTTGGGAAAACCAAAGTTTTGGTATCTTTCGATTCGGAGAATTCTTAGCTAACGGATCTGGATGTCATTTAAATTTTATGTGAGATGTCTCCTCGGAAAAGCGACTCTTATATCAACTCTCGGTTCTTCGTGAAACTCCGGGAGAAGTTTCCGAATCAGCAAACGATCGGTTTTGCCTCCAACTTCACTTCTCCCAAACCAAAACGGTTTTCTAACTCGAGACTTTGACTCGGGAACGGCGACTACGTCCGGCGGAGTCATTGTCACAAAAAATACTCGGAACCAGGCAACCTAAACATTATCCCTTTTTCTATTTCCCTCTTTCTCTCTCTCTCTCTTTCATGTACGCATGCATGCACACAAATACACACACAAACTCTCACTAATACAATCGCACCGAGCGCTTCTTCGCCTCTTTGATCAAAGACCCTAAGTTCGATGCGGGTTCGTTCGAATGGTTTCATCTGGGAAGCGAAAATTCCGAAAACGGGGTAAAGGCCGTTCGCCCGATTAGGTGGTTCGAATAATGGTGACGTACTTTTTACTTTTGGAGCTTAAAGCATCTTTTTGGCCTTCCTTCTTCATTCCGCTATGCTCCCACTAACCACGCTACATCAAGCTACTTCTGACGAGAGTTTTCCGTACAAAATCCATTGAAACGCTAGGACTCGAAATAGTTCGCGGGTTAGTCTGGGAAAAAAGCGAACTGCAATGCTTTTACTTTGGAGGATCTTTCATCTGTTTTGGAATTAGAATTAACAAAGAGCGTTACATTAATTGGATTGGGCAATAATAGGAAATGAATTATATTTCCCTGTCCATCGATTCGTGAATTGTGATGCATACTCTCGTTATTTTATAATTTCTTTAAACACCGAAGGAAACCCTTTGATGGAATACATTCCAGTTGTAGAGTACTTTAAAGAATTGGTGATCAATGTTATTGCGGAATTCGCTAAAATCTTTAGGCCTTTTAATGGATATGAAATATACGACTCCTGTTTGTCTTTTTGGGCAAAATTTGTAACGATTAAAATTATTGGTTTGAAAATTTCAAATGTAAAAGACGTTGAAATGACATACTTCATATCGAAAACCACTCTATTAAAGTTGTACTATAGTTTTAAATGTAATGTAATTATCTGCATTGAAAATGTTGGTTAGATAAAATTTACGCGAGTAAACATATACGTATTTAATAATATGTTTAGCATTTATCTAATCCGCATTATGAATTTTTTCACTCTATTATATTTTATTCTATGTTGCAATTAGCTATTAAAGCATTTTAAAAGTTAATTGCTCTCCATGAACCATAATTCAAGATTTGGCATAGCCATTAGACTGGAGAATGAGATTCGGCCTTAAACGAGGACATATGCAGCAGGGCATTGCCCAACCCATTTTAAACTAATGAGGCAGAGACATTATGCTGCGCCTAGGAAACAAGAACCTTTTCGAAATCGTAATCAAGGAAATTTTACCCCGTCACCTCGTTCAAAATTTCCTAGCCAAAGAGTAAGAAGAGCACTTAAGATGAGTTTTTAAAAATGTTAAAAGAATGAGCTTGCAATTCCCTTCTCTTTTCCCCCCTATTCTTGAAGCCCCTCTAAGCGCCTTAATTGAGTAAACGCTGGGATTACCTTGCGGCGGTTTGAACTTCTCCTTAAAGAGAGAAAGCGGGTCACAAAAGGATTTTTGAAGATTGAGGAGGAATGAGAGAAGTGGCAAGGAAAAAAGAAGCCGCTTTAGCGGAATTTCGTATTTAAGAGAAAGGGCGATATATGCCGTAGGAGTGGATAAGGCTGTAAAAAGGAGGCTAAAAAGGTACTAACTGATAGAGGGGAAGAGAGGCGCGATAAAAGAATTTTTGTGATAATTTCAGGAGGGTTTTGTTTAATTTTTATTAATCGGCAAAGTTGCCACGACTAGGACATATCATAGCGCCCTTTGTATTTTTCTGAGAACGTAATGCGTGAAAGATGGTAAAATACGCTGAGTAGTGAAAAGGGAATGCTAAATGAGAGGAAGTTACCTCATTATGTAAATGAGTCGGTATTGTAAAAATAATCTTCTCCAAGGCGGTAAGCGTCTATTGTGTTTGATGAAATTGCTAAAGACTGCGGGGGAAATACAAGCAAGATCCGTTTGTAAAGATCCTTGAGCCATATGACGAAATTAAATACTCTTAGTTTAATCTCTGTATGGGGTAAATTATAGAAAGAAAATGCTAAAAATAAATAAATTGGTGAACATGATATATTTAAAAGCATTGAATCTCACGGCTAATATTATTAACAATATTAAGTCATTTGTTCTATGTACAACTCGAAAATAATTTATCAGTTGGATTTAATTCTTCATCTATGATTGGTTAGGTCCGCAGATAGTGTTCGTTGGTGTAGTACCATTTAATAAAAGACCAATAGGACATAGAAATTCCGAAAATATTCGATTGATGGAAATTTGCTGTTTTTAAGCAATCAAATAAAATTTTCATAGTTTTTAAATAATGCCGCTAAATCAGAAATAACGGTCTCTATCTCAGAATTGGCATTAAAGGAAAATGTGAAGCATATATAGCAGGACGCGTTTTATTTAAATCATTAAACGAGCAGAAATGTTACACTGACAATGAGAATTAAATACACCGTATAAAACCAAGAATATTGCCTAATTTTAACAACAAAAATTACGTAAATATACAGATCTTAAATATGAAACGTGTTTACATTGTTTTTTATCTCTTAAGTTTATCCTATCATAGTTCACCCTCTCTCTTCCACATACATATCAAAGCAATATAGCAAAGAATGGGGAGAAATGATTAACGCTTGGTACGCCGTTGAGAGGAGGGTAGAAGGAGCAAAAAGTTAATGTAATAGTTAAGGAAAGAAAATTCAAAAAAGACTCGGATATCGAAGCAGAAAATTTAGAAATAAAAAAGTACGAAGGGAAAGCTGGTGGTCGAGGAGTTTTTTGAGTAGGGAGTAGTGGAGAGAAGAGAGGGACAGAGTAAATCATCATCGAAACAGGAACAAGAGGCAAACAGGTGTGGAGGAGGATAAAAGGAAATGGAGAGAGATAGTGACGCGTTTAAACAAAACGGGGAATGGGGTTTTGTCTAAAGGTGGTGGCGTTTCAATGCGCGACCTCTTATTCTCTCTCCGCACATCCTGGAGCTCGCAAACTCCGTGACCCAGTTAGATTTAATCTCTACTGCTCTAATATAAATCCGGTTAACTCTCGGAGATAGGGCCGCGATGAGAAAAAGGGGAGGGATGAGGGGGGGAGACGGAGTGAATGAAGGGGTAGAACGACATGGAAGGACGGCGAGGAAGATACGGAGTCCAAAACATAGGCGAGAGTCTTTTGTTTAGCGATTTTCGCGAAGAAATTGATTGGCATATATATTGCCCAATAAGAGAAGACACGGTTTCTCGCCGCCATCTCTTTCCGCTTTAGCTCGTGGGTCCTTAACGCAAGCATTCTTCTTTTGATATCTTTAAGGAATTTAAGCGCATTTTCCGTGGAAAGGTGACACATTTGTATTTTTGTTTTCCTTTGTATTTATTGTTGGTATACGACAATGAGATCGTCGAGGGACGTTCAAAATCTCGAAGAAGCTGCCATCTGAATTTTAAGTTAAAATTTTCCGAGCCATACTATATTGTTCAAGCTCTGATTAATGTATATTTGCCAAGCCTGCAAAATTTTAACTGATTGATGATTAAAAATAGTAGTGTTTCGGTCTTGTGCATTCGAAAGTAGGAATTAGGTATAGCATACAAATTTAACTATTTTACGGGTAACTATTTCCAGCCTAGTGTTAATATACCTATTGATTTCAAGTAACTCAGTTTTGCAAGTTTAAGTAGTTTTATTATTGATATGATACCCATTAGAAGTAATTGATAAACTAAAACCTCTACTTAAAGACCCTTTATCGTAAACCTCCGTATTTCGTATTATTACCACCTTGGACCGACTTATCGTAACTATATAGCAAAAACCTCTATATTTCTTATCCTCCGAAATTTCGAAGTCCTCTCTCTATTCATGCTATCGGTAATTTGCACCCGCGGCTATCAAAAGTACCCCATGTATCGAAATTATAGTGCTCGCACACTCCTCAGTTGAAATTGTGCGACTTAAGGAGTTTAAGAATAGTGGAAAGTTACTTTACATGGGGGAACGGTGACTTTTTTTATCATTCGTTTTACAACCTGTCAAGTATGTATGTCGGGTTCGGGTGGACAGTCGGGTTCGGCCGGGTTCGGGTACAAGGGAAAATATATTTTCCTGTTCGGGTTAAAAAAAATTTGAATTACAGAGCTCTGCTTTACATACATTTCTAAGTGGCTACAAACCAAAAGACATCCATTGGATACTAGGTTGGATTAAAAAAATATATTGCCGAATAGAACACTTGAAGCGAAATATGAATATTTTCGCAAGCAAAAGAAGAGTAAAGAGAGTTTTTTTTCAAGGAGCCCATTAAAATCGACAAATTCAAAAAAACCTAGTTGCTTTGTAAATGTTTAAAAAAAGTCTTGTGTATGTTTTTCTTCGTGGACCATTTGCGTGTTCTGTTTATTTTCATGGATTCTTGATGGCGTTCCATAGCCCGATAAATATAGTTTGTTTGCTAATAAATAACGCGAGACAAAATTATCGATCAATCATTAATTTTACGAAAGTATTTCATCGATCCCTTTTTCCGCCATGTTGAAAAGTCGATCGCATGGAGACAGAAGAGCACGCTTCGGCAGAGAAAGGGAAGGCTTTGTGAGGTGTCCCAGCCGAGAGGCGGAGAAAGTGTTTTCTTCTTTTTGTGAAAGCGTAGGCAAGTGAGAAAAAGGGAGTTAGTAAGGAGTGAAGGCGGGCCCTTTTTATTTATGTCTCCCTTGGTAATGTGTTGTAGTGGGGTGTGAGTTCGGAACTTCGTCACAAAGCCCACCTCTGTCACCTTGATATGCTATACATGTATCCAGCACTATTAGTCTCTCTCTCATCCATCCCTCTTTTCCTTTCGCCGCTTTTTGAAAGCTCTCTCTCTCTCTCTAGCTCCCACACCGGACGGAAGCGGCTTGGCGTGTGCGACTGGGAGTAGGGGATTTGCGCAGTGTGTGTAGAGGAGAGGGAGGGAGGAAACGAGGAGAACGGAGGAGGAAGCACAGTCAGTGCCATTGTATTCAAAGGGATTCCGCCAGAGCACGCTGGCGTTTGTTTCGCGTGCGCGAGTACCACCGTTGTTGATTCTTAAGAGCACGTCCCGGTGTACCCTTTGTGCTCCGCTCTATCTCTCTCTCTCTCTCTCCTCCTCCTCCTCCTCTCCCAACCTCTTCCTTCCCTGTCCCAGAATGCATCCTGCTGTTATCTGCTCCTCTTAAATTTCCTGCCTGTGATTTTCTCTTCGACTTACGTTCCACCCACGTTCCCCTAATCCGTCTTCCTATCATTGTCTAAATCACGAGAGAATTCGTCCTTGGCATTTTGTCGAATTATTCTTCCGCGATGCATATTCAGCGATAAAATTAAATTGGATCAGGCTTTTGCAGGTGCCGCGCTGATATTTTTTTGTGACGTCGGGAAAACATCAAAGCGAGTGTTTTTTTTCCCTCGGGGATGGTGGTTTTGTCGAAATCAAAGCGATGCAAGCGTTTGTCTTTGTAATTGAAAGCCGCGTTACAGGTTTCTGGTGACGGTAGATTTGTTTCTTGTCATCTTTGTTTGTCCATTTTTGCGTCCAAATATATACTTATAAAATGTATCAAATTTTTTAAGGTTAAAAACGTAAAATCTCTATCGTCATTACGCGTTTCTGCCAATCCCGTCTACGAGTACCGGGAATTTTCGTTATTAATTAATTGGGTAGGTCGTTAGTGAATGTGAGAGTGTGGTGTTTTCGATTTTAAAGGAAGGATACCACTATTTGCGATCATTATTTTGTATCATCGTCGATAGATCTCTAAGCCTGTTCCTTTTTTCTCATTAATCCATATACCGTACTCGGATAACATTGTTCCACTAATGTATCTCGTTTCTAGCATGCCTGATTTCTACTATCCCATTGATTACTCTAGCCTCAGATTCCTTGTACACATTCTAATGTTTTTCGTCCTTTAATTTTCAACTAAAACTTTCCAAAGGCAAGTCTGAATTCAAATAGTTTTATTTTTATTACCATTTCATTTCACGCACACGCGGGAACAGGAAGTTTGAATTTATTTTAATTTATTCTAAATATTTTCACTTAAGTTTTACTGTTGATTTTAATTTTTACTTTTTCACCGTCAAAATCAATTAATTTTTTCTCATTTCTGTGTTTTATCGTTCATTTATCTTATCGTACTTATCTCCGCGGCATTCACTCATTAATTTCTCCTCCCACTGATTTTGTTTTATGCATAACCAAGACTTATTCCACTATTTTCATTTAGCCTTCTTAACCTGAGTTTTTATTCCGAATCCTGATATGGACCTATTGTTTTTAAGCCCACAATTTTAAAATCTCTTTTTTTTCCGTGGTCATTATAACTCAACCTACAATGGAGCCCTTTTACCTCCCACTTTCTCTGTCTCTTACTCTCTTCTCCGCAAACCGTACTCTCATCCCGTTTCATGCCGAAGCATTTAGGTCTTGAGTTTTTCGGTGCCACTCAACCCTTTGTCGATGGTGAAAGATACGCCAGGTTGTCGCGTTTTATTTTCATCTCGGTTTTTTCCTTCATCCGCTGTCCCTCTCCCATCGAGGCCGTCCTTTTCACTTCGATTCCGTCCTCACCAGGGCATTGTCGGATGTGACCTGATTCAAGAAGTAAGAGTTTCAAAGAACGCAAACCGAGCGGAAGATCTAATCGCCAGCTTCGGAGGAGACCCTTTCTTCTTGTTGGTTCGGTGGAATGAAGAAGCTCTGGGATACTTTCCTTTAAAAAAACTTTGGGTATGGAGTATTTTATTTTATAATCCATAAGGTGGAGGCAAAGAGGACCGTTGGTCTCTTTTAGGTCTCAGCGATGCTGTTAAGAAAAATTTGAGCTACCTAGTTCATATTATCCGCAAATGTGCGAAAAATTCTCGGTTAAAAAATAGATTTTACTCTTAAATATGCGTCTAATTAACAGATATATGGGTTTGGTTGGAGTATATTGGGTCGTGTTTCGGCTAATAGGTCGAGCTGAGAATCGTCCACTGAAATATTTGAGACACGCGGTTGCGATAAAAGCCAGCCTGCGTTTAAAATGTGAAAGGTGTTAGAGATCTATTTGATTTTGTTACATTCATATTCTGTTTAAAGTTCTTCGTGCGCTCCGAGTGGCGACTTAAACTTTAAAATAAACTTGTCATTTATCAAACTTCGCTAAAGTACATCAGCTATCATCGAAAATTTTAGATACGTATATTGTTATATACGGTTAAAACTAAGGAGCTGCAACTAAAAAAACAATTGCTGATAAAATTGGCACATTCACTGCAATAAATAATAAAGTTTAAGAATATCATTACGCAGTCTTCTGATTTTATGTGTGATGAGTAATTAATTTCCGTTTTTTGTGCAATTCAGTTTAAGTAGTTCTGTATATTCCCGTTAATAAAAACGTACTATTAAATGTATACAATATAATAAAAGTATCAATCAATGCTATAGCTAACTCCTGTAGCCGTATCAGGTTCGAAAAAATCCAGATTCGTGCTTCAGTTACAGAGTAGTCTTCCTCGGTGATAATTAATTGATCGTTTATTCTTAATAAATATCCTGAGTGCAGGATATCATATATTGGATTCAATCTATGAGGTGACCTCAATTATTTCATTTCGAATGAATTTACTCGTGAAATATGTAGCCACGCAGGACATCCTGCAGTCATTCAAATCTCCGCCTCGGCCTATTTTCTCAAGAAACGGCGCATACATAAATAACGCATGCGCGCATTCCCTCCATTCTCCTTCCTACGCCTCCACCGCTCCCGTCTTCGCGAGGAGGTCGGTCGTTAAACCCGCTCCTTCGTCCCGCTGCAGACGTCTTACGGTGTCTACCGCAAGGAGCGCAGACTTCTTGCAGTATAGGTTTCGGAGTCTGCGTCCTCCCATTTCATGCTCAGCGGCTCGAGGGCGTCGCCGGAGTGCCGCCTTGTGGTATTTCTCCGCGAGGGCGAGAAAAGGGCATTGAAGGGGTCATCGAGTGGAGCGGCGTCGATGGGAACCGAGGAGGTGGGGAGGATTGGAGGAGGAGGATGAGAGGGAAGTGAGGGGAGAGAGGTAGGGGAGAATGAAGTTGAGACTGTCATAAGATAGGGGTCGATGTTGCTAGAAGGTGGAAGGGAGAGGGGTTGAAAAGATGGTCGGAATGGGGTTAGAAGCGGAAGGGATGAGGGGTCGATAGAGTGTATGTGGAGAGGTATGGGAGGGGGAATGAAAGGTAAAACTGGAAGGACGGGGTGGAGTCGGGCTGGAATGGGAACTCGGAGAAGTTGACGCCATTTTCGAGGTCCTATGCTCTCCGAGCATTCGCTCTAAAGTGGTAAAACCCTCTTGAATTTTTTCTCTCGGCGTTTGAAGACGTGTGTGGCAGTAAGGTTCAAGACCTGATGCATTTGGCACGTAGCGTCCTAGGAATTCTCCCAAACTGTCGAGGTCTATCATAGCTGCCACCAAGGTTTTTTTGCTTTATACTGCAACTTCTAGTTTTTGGCCTCTTGAATTTTTAAGACCTTGTAGATTTTCGGTATTCTTCGTTTTATTAATTGTTTTTACGATTATAGAAGCTCTATGGTTGTGCAACCGGTTTCTGCTTAACCATTTTCTTAGCTTAAATAAAACTCCACAAATCTAGTATCACAAGTATTTGATTCCATAATGTGAGGTTTACGTAGTTTTATACGGCAGGTATTCTATACTACCCACTTAGAATTTTTTATAGTAAACTCCTTTTAAGTTAATAATTCAAGGTAATTATCGTAAGTTTTCATGGTATTTGACGAAAAACACTCAGTTAATCCACTTGGTCATGTTAAAGTTTTTTGATATTTTTAATTTAATGTAGGTATGTGAAGCATTTCATATAATAAAATATTGATTTTTTCAGTTAAGAAAGCTTCAAAGCATTTACCCTACTGCTTTCGTTAGTGTAGAAAATATATCAGACTTCAATAACTCTTCAAAATTAACCTGCGGTTCGTAAACATGTAAATTATGAAAAAATGTTCTCGGCCAGATGTAATCGCTCTCATATTATCAAGAGATTTTCTTGCTATAGAATGAAAAATTTTTGTAATTATATAAAATGGATATAACGAGTAAATTTCTCGGTGCTTAAATTGTAATAATTGATAAAGTAAAAAGGTTTATATTCCGTCACATTAAAAATGTAATTCCATAAATTATACCCAACCATTTTCTAAAAGCTTTAATTATCCCATGAAGATTAAAGAGAATATTATATCCTCTCAACCTGCTTCTCGGAATTCGTTTCGCTCGGAATTATAACGTAAGCCGAGCATGAACTGCCTTTTCCTCGGCGGTGAGTCTACCATGACCTTAAACCCTCTTTGAAAACGTTTCTCTTTCATTTTATTCACTCAAAAGCATTATTACGTCAAAATATTTTTTTAAAAACTTTCTCTCCCTCTCTCTCTATTTTCTCATCTGCCTAGCTCCGCTGTTTCGTTTTTCCCCTTTCTGAAGACCTTCCTACGTTTCCCTCCTTCCTCTCTCTCACGCCTGTGTGACAAGAAGGGGAAAAGGCCACATCTTTCTTTCCATCTCTCTTTGTTTTATTAGCCCTCGGGCTTCTATGCACGCGATGGGAGAGATGGGGGCGCTGTCCTCCGACACCCGCTTGCCCACGCCCATCCATTTCTCCTCCTCTTCCTCCCCCCCTCAAGCTCCCACCTTATTTTTCTCTATGTTACACACGGTGCTCTTTCCTACTCCCTGCACCCAACCCCCACAGGCGCCATTATACTCGTATTGTTTTCTACGTCTTCTCATTATCTTCTCTTCTCTGGCTCCTCTCTCCATTCCCCCTTTCTCTTTAATTTCTACCCTCTCACTTCCTCTTCCGACTTAATCTTTCTCTCCCTCCTCTCCTCCGTTTCCGCCCCGTTTTCTTTCTTTTCCTGAACCTTTCCCTTTTCTTCGCTTTAATTGCTGCTCTTATTTTCTTCCAGTTCTTATGTATTTCCCGAACAATTTGTTCATTTTCCTCTTTACCCAATTCCTCTCCATTTTTTCCTCTCTTTTCTTCCAATTTCTCTTTTCTTCCGCCCCTTTTCCCTGTGATTTCATTGTCGTTCTTTATAATTCTCATTTTATCCTTCCCCAATACCTTCGTCTCATGCATCTCTTCCTCTCTGTCTCTCTTCTCTTCCTCCTACGATTCTAGAGTTTTCTTTCAACTTTTTCACCGACAATCGCCACTCGTTCCGTCGTCTGCCACGGAGGAAATAATATCTTCCACTTTCTTACGATCATACTCTCATAGCGCGTCATCTTCTTTGCTCATTTTTACTCACGTGGAGGCATCGCCCTGAAAAACCGTCATGTCTATCGATTGGAAAATCGTTTCGTTGAGACGTCGGAGTAGAGGGCCATTGTGCATTTAATTTATCGCGTGCCTAAAATGTAGCAACCCGTTTAAATTATAAATTGCATATTCTTTTATCCATCTCTTGTCCCGCTAGATGTCGTGCTTCTTCAACTTCTTTTTCATAGAGAATGTTCTGAAGGTGCTTATAATGATTTTTTTAAAAATGAAGGTTCGATGTTTGCAATGAACTAAAAACAATTCTCATATTTTTCTCCTTGGACCGCTAAGTTGGGGAGTGCTTAGAACTTTGAAACAGTATTTCGACTTGATTTTCAATTCTAGAAGACGTGAGATTTTGCTTATGGTAAGCGCAGTGTACGTTAACAATTTAATTGGAGGTTTGACCCCCCTCCCCAAGAAAACGTGCTACAACCTCTTAGAGTTGGCGAACTTTAGTTGCTTAAGCTATTAATACTTCTTTCTAATTCCAATTTTGAATTACCGAGGAGTTTCGTGAGCAAGGACAGATGGAGTTTGTTTTTTCGAAATGTAGGGCGTCGTTCTTGCGACCCAAAGCGCTCTTCGTTTCTTTTAGGTCGATTATTTTAAGTTTTTTCCTTTACTAGAACATAAGAGCTCTTTTCCTTAATGTCCTGTATATTTCCCTTTAAATAGCCGCAACTTTATGATTTATTCATAAAATAACCGCTCAAAATGGTAATAAATTGAACTTGGCGGTGAAACAGTTTTATAAATTGAATATCAATCTTCGTATATTTTATATGCTTAGCCCTGTGTAATTGTCTTGATCACGAAAGAATGTTTTGTCAGTTGGTTAAAGTTTGTGTGCGATTTTTCACAATGACATCCATTATCGCCGTTGGCATTACGATTATTTCTTAAATTCATTAAAAATACTGCCCATTTCCGCTTCACCTGATGTCATTGCTGCCACACTGATATCCTTTAATTTTAGGCAATGACTCCAGAAACAAAAAAAAACTTGGTTTTATTTAAGATACTCATATTTTACCTTATTAGTTTCTCCAATCGGTACATATTTATCCCCGTTATTATCACAGTTTTATTTTCCAATTCTTTACGATATCCTGTTGCAACAATGAAACTCTTGCTGCCTTTGTTTCATTTCACATTTCGAAAGAGAAACTTTTTACCCCTTTTTGTAGCTGACACCATTTTCTCGTCTCCTTAATTCTTTCAGTTTATTCACAATCCTTCATTAACGCAAATGTCACCTCAAACTGAACTTACGGCTAGCCAATTTGCTCGGTTTTTCATATGATTCATCCGTTTTCCCTCCACTTTATACCTTTGAATTGCTTAAACCCTCTATTCTCCACAGTCCAACCAATTTATCTCAGTGTTATGTGAGCGTTAGGCATTTAAATCTGTCGTCTTTTAAAGGCGTTTTTGTCCTCTTTTTTCCGAAGGTTCGTTACTCATACATCCGGAAAAGTTACATGGAAATGACAGCTTAATGACTGACACTTCTTGCTTACTCCGTTTATATAACAGTGTCTTAAGAAATTTGCGGGCGTAAAACATATGTCGGATAAATATCCATTTCTTTCAAACCTCTTTAAAAGGAACGAACTATCATTCAGATCCAGCAGCACCCCCTTGATTTATGCGGAACGACCTGCGCTATATCGATCCCTTCTTTCTTAACGAGCGTTTACCTTTCCCTTTGGATTTCTTCCGATGCGATATTAATCTTCAGTCGCGACGCCTCTCGCCCCCGACCTCCTCCCTCCCTCCCCTCCCTTTGCGTTCCCTCCTCCTCCATGATAGTCGCGTGGTATCCCGGCAACCGTGCATGCGTCCGAGACCATCAAGCCGTGTGCTTGCGTGCCGTCTACGGCGTGCGTGGGATGAGCGGGGGAAGGGGGTGGGGGAGATACGGCGTCTGTGGTTTCGGAAGAAGGGGAGAGAAAGGGGTTTAGGGGACAAATGCGTGACGGAGTACTCGAGGCGGTTTTGGGTGTAGCAGTAGCCGGCTTATGAGGGGTGGTTGCGGGTGTTGGGACAAGGAGAATTGCTTGGTTCCCCCTCAGTCTTCGGTCGGTGGTGACGGCGGTGGCAGCGGTGTCTGTGGCGTTGGCCACTCTTCAAGCGTCTCAACGTTCGTGCGCCTCCGTCACAGAGGAATGGTGATCGGGTATACGATGGGAAATATCGATCGAAACTCCATCTGCTGGGGAATGCGAGAGGAGTTTCTTACCGACGAATTATTTCTTTTTATTTTGATCGATGGTAAAACTTTGAACGGCGGATGCGTGTCGCTGTTATTAATCTCAGCGTTCGAAACGGCACCTCGCCCGTTTCCAAACTAGGGATATAACTTTTAAATAAAGGGGGCTTTAATATAGCGTGCCTGGGGTCAGTTAAGCGTAAAATAAACGTGAGGTTGATAATTTGAAATTTTACTCTTATTGCTGTGCGCTCATAAAGTATCTTAAGCCCAGTTTTCCTCTTGCGTCGTTACAGGTCATCCGCAGAATTATCTCCGATCGTTTTGAGAAGTAAATCACGTAAAACTTGGATTATTCCAGTTCTTATTCAAGGAAATTCTATTTAAACGAAAGACTCTTGCAGCTAATATGATAATTTGCATTTTAAGGAGTTGCGGTGAATAAATGTGGTTTAAATAATTTTCGGGTGCTTCTTATAACACGTCCCCCACGGAAAGGCTTAGAAGACGTGAATGGCTCAACAAAGCACGTCAAACAGGCTTTAAGGAAAAATATTACGTGATAAAGAAGGAAAGACGTTTACTACCTATTTTGGAAAATATGCAAATGGCAATTAATGTGCGGTGAGAATCACCTTATACGAATGAGTTACGCCTTTTGTCCTCGCAGTTTGCACTGAATGACGAGGCAGGTAACTTTCGTTATGAATCGATTTTATACTTTTGTATACCCGATGATCATTAGCAAAGAAAAGGTTCTCGATAATTTACCTATACGATTTAAGCGGAAAATTTTTGTTTAAAAGAGTTTTAAATAGAATATCCGGGTTTGAGATTATTTAATTTAGACATCCGTAACTGAATGTGTTAGAGCATTAAGAAATAAAACAAATAACAATGATTTCCATAGGTCAGATATAAATGTTGAATGAAAAAAGGATTTAAAAGTGCTGAGTTTGTTTTATATTATCTCTGCGCGGCGGGTAAATATTTAAGCCAAGGTGTCACGTGATCTCAGGCGTACGGTGTTCTCAACGAAACGAAGCAATTGAATAGATTACACGTTCTATATAAACCACGTGCACCTAATTCGATTTAACTATCCTTCGAACCATATCCTTCTTCTACGTGCCTTCCATGACAATCGAAAACGCTAACGAATGGTTTAGAACGAAATTCCGAACGGAATTGAATATTTTCTTCGTCCGCGGAAGCCTTGTCAAATCTTCTCCAGTGCTGCCTGGCAAAACGCGTAGCTTTGCGGAATATAAAACTTGAAAAACATATATTTCTACAACGCTATAAATAAAAAAGTTTTCACCTCTGATTACGACTTTAAAAAATATCCCTAACGGGAAAAATATTTTAATCGGCGACATTGCCCCTACCAAGGCGGACGATCGAGCGAATTAAAAAAAAAAAGACATTGTAGCTGTTCCCTTCGTGAGAATAAATGGATTCATCACGCGTTTTTATCTCGAGTAGCCGAAAAAATAATTATCAGCTGGAATGCCGTGCCCACGCGAACGTTTTAACGAGTGTCTGATTTGGGTTGAGCATCTCGTGCGTGCGGTGGCCGAAACAAAAAAGAAACAGTCTAATTGGTCGGGTTGTGGCCTTGGGACGTTGTTTAATTCAGTTATGTCTCCTTCCCACTCTTTTTCTCTATCTCATTCACCCTATCTGTTTCTCTATCTTTCTCTGGCTCGCTCGACATGACTCCCGTTTCCTCCTCTTGTTTTCACGAAATCATTATGGGGTGTCGAGAAAGGGCTACATTAAAAGGAGTGCGAAAAAGTAGCAGGAAAAAGGGTTTATTCCTGAAAAAACAAATTTAAAAAAGTATGCAAATCACTGGTTACTTATTCTCGGCCGGTTAACGTGCTAAAAAAAGTTCCGGAGAAGAGGGTTCTTATACGTATGTTCACGCATGCATATGCAATTGTTTGTTTAAGTACTTAAAGATTATGAGTTGGTTCGGGGAGGTTCCGAAAATATTTCTTTTTTCCCCACATTTCGTCGTAAACCGCACTGCGGAAGCTGGTTTTAATCCGCTTGCGCTTACACCAATGTCATATACCTCTCTCTCTTTCTTTTTAAATCTTACCTTTCCCTTCTCACTTTTCCCAGCGCCACCTTTTACCCCTACCATATGCTATCCACCTAGGTTTTCCCCCCCTCGTCCCTTTACCCAAGCTTCAACTAATGTCTTTTATTTTTTTATATGCGTCTATCGCCGTTGCAGACTGCACTCGAGCGAAGAATGACGCGGGGAAAGGGGAAGTATCTCTCTTTTTGCGCACTGAGGTGGGGTTTTTCCGACAAAAAGATTTCATTCGTTCTTCTTTTTTTTTTGAAGCGGCGGATGGAGGGATTTTGCTTTATTATTACCATTTTTTCTTACTCTCTCCTCGCACGCGCTAATTTTTTGGTCTTCCGAAGTAAGGGAGAGATGAATAAATTGAAGTTGCGGTTTTGTTTTTTTTTCCATTCCCGAACGGAGCCGTTCGAATGTTTTCTCTCGCGTGCGAAATTTGCTACTACCGAAGATAAAAATTGAGGAAAAATACGTCTTTTTTCTCTGGATTGTTTTAACGAATGGGTTTATTTTACGTTTTTTTTTTTGGTGCGCTCGTTAAACACGTTCAAATACCCAGGTTTCCTCGAAATATGAGATGCATGCGATGAATACTTGGCAGTTACGTGCCATTTTAGAGTATTTGCTTGTGGATATACTTTTTTCGGCATTAACATTTTCTTATTAATGAAAAATCTGCTTACAACTCGAGGCCAATTACAGAAGATTATATTTATATATAAAAACTAGCGGAAGTGTCCGTTGAATTTCAACGAAATTTTTTAAACTAAAACTTTAACCTTGAAACATGTAAACATAGTATACAATTTTAACAGTCAAAAAAGCAAAAACGATGAAAATTGGTCCATATTTAGGTATGAATGAAGGAGAAAACCTTGCACTCTGAAAAATCGAGAATTGTGTAAACTTATAGGAAAATAATTATTGAATTAAGCAGCACCCCTACCCAAAGTTTTTAATCGCCATAAAGCCTACGTTACCCACAAGGTATATATATATATATATATATATATATATATATATATATATATATATATATATATATATATATATATATTCGTGACGATATCTTCAAAGGTGTGGATTTATATATAGAGAAAAACAAAAACAAAATTTAACTTATCTATACATCTATCTATACATCTAAACGTATCTATAAAGAAAAGTCTTTGTATGTATGTTTTTTTATAGCGCAGCAACTACAGCATTTAAAAACAAGAGGAAGGTGTCATTTTAAACCGAATAAAGTGTTAAGTGGTTTAGTCAGGTTTTTATACCGATTTGATTGACCTGCCTAATTAAAAAAATATTTTCTTTTCTCATTTTCTCCATTTGAATAACATAGGGATGAGTGCAGCTTATTTTTCATTTGAATTTTAAAATTACTTAGAAACATGATACGAACTTGAGACTTGGATGGCTGTATGAAGGAAAAAACAAAGTTTATTATTATTGAAGACAGAATCTGAATCCTGATCGAATTAGCGTAAAAACGCGATTAGAATCAGAAAAATACGATTTTATCAGTTTTATGACAATACCAATAATTATAAGCTACCATGACAACTCTTATTGTCGCCGAAGTTGAGAGTCCAATGCATTTATATGGGAAATTTTTTAACGTCAAATCGTTTTTCAATTTGTGTATGCGATTTTGCTTTGTTTAAACAGCAACCAAATATTTGTTGATTTTAATTGAAATATTACTAATAAATAGTTTTTAATGACATTTTCGTCTGGCGTAGAGTTCTCCAAAGCAAGCTGTTTTTAAAACTACGTAAGTAACTTCAATAATTAGACGTAGATTTTCTACAAATTGTGAATGGATAAATCGTTCCGTTGTTTCCCAAGTATTGTTGACATGAACAATTTTCCCGTAACATAACTCCAGGATGAGGGAATTGAGTTAATACTCTGAGGATAATATTCACTCTGTGATTCTTAAACGTTCTTTATTTACTTTTTTGTCTTTCTTTAAATTAATTCATTTAGTTTATTCCTTTGTTAATCCATTTTCTGTAGAATTTGTGTTCTTGCTGGTTTTACTTACAGTGTACGTTTCAAGTGGAGAAAATGAAAAAAGAAAATATTTTTTAAAATTAGATAAGTAAATAAAATCGGTTTAAAAACAAGACTACAACGCTAAACTCTTTATTCCGGTTTAAATGACACATTTCTCTTGTTTCTACGTGCTGTAGTTGCTGAGTTATAGAATAACATGCATACAAACACTTTGCTTTATAGCTACCTATAGATGGAAAGGTAGTGGCGTGCGATAATATGGAGTTAGGTAAAAGAAAAACCCAATTATGATACTCTCGCAGTGTTTAATAATTCGTCAACTGCATAAGACGTTGCGCATGCTGTGTCCAAAGTGTAAAGCTATGCATTAATGATACCTATTGATATGCACGGTTGAAAGTTAATATTTGTCGTTTTTAATGCGGGTAAGTTTATTTTCACTGCAAATTATTGGTTCGTTTCTATTCGTAATTAAATAAATCCCAATTGCAACTCGATGGAAAAATAGTTATGTATTTCGGTCTCACTGGAAGTCTTACTTTCTTGTTTAGTTTTGTTGTATATATCTCCAATTCAAAATTATTTACCGTATTTACATACAAGCCGCACTTTGTTAAAAAAATCATGTTTACAGATTAAAGTTGCGACTTATATGTCAGGAATAATAGGAACAGTCTAAAACGTGAGAAAATAGTTAAATTTAATTAGGAAACCACCAAATGTCTTTCAGGATTCAATACGGAGCATATGACAAATAGAGCCGGGACAAAGGCTAGGTGAGCGAGGAACCTGCATATGGCGCAGCGCACATAGGGGCGCAACGAATGACAATTTGAATTTTTAAGTCGTATCTTATAAACTTAAAAGATAAGTTAAATTTTACCTCTACATTGTAAATAAACTAGTTTTGAGGAATAAAATTGTATACTGTATACTTTTATTAGGATGGGGAGGGGAGGGGGGGGGGGGGGACAAAAATGTCTTACCTCGGCTCTGGTGACAAATAAAATATGAAATAATTATGACAAAGAATAAAAAAGAGAAAGAAATAGTTTTTTGATGACGTAACGACGTTAATATTTCAGCTTTTGCCTGCGGGAATTGCTAGGGGCCCGCGAGAACGATGTCGTTCATCGTCGGGTAGCAAAGCTCGTCACAATTTGGTCTCTCATTCCGACAGTTATATCGGAGGAGACATTTCGATTGTATTGCTTTCACTTAGGAAGTAGTTTTTATTTTCTTCTCTCACATTTAGTAAATTATCTATTTACGAAAATAATGTGGGGGAAGGGATGGAGGTCTGCGCATACAAACTGCGCGCATCGGCTGCATACCACGCGTCAAGAAGTAAAATACAGACGTTAATTTAATATATAAAATTGACTTCGTCGTCGTCGGTGGGAAACTCTGTGATGCTATTTTTAACAAACTTTCCGAGTAGCTAGAAGATTGACATTTGGTAGGAATGTTCGGTTCTTAAAGTGGAAGCCATTTACGAAAAACAAATTTCCAAAATCCCGATTCCCGAGAATGATTTCCATTCCTCATAAGATAACATGGAAAAATCGATATTTCGACCTGCAACCTTATTTTATTTTGCTTATTAAAATTTGTATATTTGACCTACGATTTTCGGACTTGGACTGCATTAAAGAAAAATAAATGCAGCTTCTTATTCTTATCGTCTTTTATCGCTTTCGAATCTAAATCTTTCGAATTTAACGTTTTAATATCATATTTTGACAAAATTTAGCGTTTTTAACGTGAAGTTGCCTTGCCAACCGATTACATTGTTAAACTCGAAATCCTATTACTCTCACGTATGCTCACGTATGCTCACGTTCTCTCCGGACCTCCATGGACCCTCCCGGCCCAATTCATAGGTATCAGAGATATCTCAGAATTAGTTTTTACATTCTCCAATATACGTAGTATAGAGAAAGTACTGTTTTCATGAAAAAATTCGAAATCGAGATTTCAACGGAAATACACGATTTGAGGTGCGCAAAGGGAGAAATGATTGTATTACCATATAATACATAATTTTATTCGCCAAATACGTTTGGCATAACCCGGGGATCGCCGGGTACTTTCGGCTAGTAATATTATATATGACGAGGTTCTATATTAACCGACTTGCCACGCATCCCGCGCTTTGGTAAAATACTGCGTATTGGGCAATTCACTATATTTGTAGGATCTGAGAAGGTGGAGTACATTTTTTCCGCTTCAGTATAAAAAAATAAGATAAAATAAGAAAAACTGTATAATGATATTTCATAAGTATTGTACTCATTTCCATGATGTGTGATGGGTGTAATGATATAGATTTAAATGAACATATTTTTACTTTGAGATACTTTGGTTAATTAAATTGGAGTGAAAAAACGAGAAACTATTTTATTTAATTGAACTAACTCTCTAAAAGTCACATTTTATACCGTGTAAATTAAAATTAAATAGTTGAATACATCTACATTTCCTATCCATGGATTGGATTATCACCTCTTACCCAAAAAAATCATTTTCTCATTTTTTCTTTTTAAGTAAATTTTTCCTGAAACATTTAAACACAAAATTCGAATTTAATTTTTTATTACGATGACACATTTTTTCCTTTAAAGCAGTCATACAAATTTGACTGATGTGAGATTATTACTTACTCTCTCAATATTTAAATAAAAAAATCTTCTTTATGTAAAATATAATTAATTCCAGTTCCTTTATGTAGGATCTACCAGTGGAGGCAGTCTTTTAAAGTAATTCCTGGTGTAAGAATATTTTATTACCCTAACCCGGAGAAGGCTACGAGCGTAACATGTTTGAAATCTTGAGCGTTTAAAAATAGATGAATCAAATAGAGCAGCTACTTTAAATTTTAATTAATTTTTATAAATTAATTATTAAAAAATAGGACCCATTTTCAAGCGATGCAAAAGATCCCCACATTAATGCAATATCGGCCACATCCAGCTTTTTCTGGGAGCACAGGCCTATTATATCGTACATATTCTCCACGAGGAGCTTTGGTTAAATCGTGATAACGACTTCCCATTCTCTTTCGGGGAAAGAGAAGCACTCGAAATTTGACTTATTTCTCGGAATAGGTCGCAGACATCAAACAATCGGCTCAAACATCTCGCCACCTTTTACATATTTTAGGAATGGTCTCATCTTGGCGCCTTGCTTCATTCTTGCTAATTCCAACAGAGGAAATGCGTAAATAGGTGATCCTTTGAGCGTAATTCCTCAAATTCATTAACAGATTCTGTGAAATGGATCCGTTACTTGAACCGAATGGTCGCTTATATAATCCTTGATCGCTTATATTAAATCTTGCTTTAAGTTCTTTTAGATGTTCATTTTAAAGTGACTTTAACAGTTACTTTTTAACAAATCCATAAAAAGAGAGACATTTCTACATTTATGTTTTTTACTTTGAGTTTGGTACTTAAACACTTAAATAGAACTAGACGAGAGCTTTTATTATTTAAAAATATCTTGGCTTAGTCCATGTCCAGTTTACAGAGCGCTAAGTTTTATCGCGGGAAATCCTATCATAGCATAGACCCTTCTGAAACAATAGACTTTTCAGAGCAAAAGAGGAACAGGCACACGAAAAATACAAATCTCGTTGCTTCATTCGCCATCAGTTTAAAAATCGAGCCCTGACATTTAGGTGGAGGAGAATATGGTCCGCATGCTTCCAACTTCGGGGAGATTACTAAGTCCTTCCTGTCTCTCTAAATTTCCCGTTCGATCGAAAAACAGTCGCGCGGGCGCACCCCGCACCGAACAACACCGCCAAGTTCGTATTAAAAAAAAAAAGAAGAGAAGTCTCGTTTCCGAAAACGGCACCCGCAAACGAACCCCATTTGCGGGATCGTCGGGAATTTTTCCCCTTCCTCCTCATCCTCTCCTGCCTCGGCCTCCCCTCACCCTCTCCTCATCTCCTGCCTCGGCCTTCCTTCACCCGGTTACATCTCTGGGTCTCTCCCTCTAAAACCTCTCTCTCTCTCTCCCACTTTCATCGTATCGTATTTATGCCACTGTGCGCTCGGAGGTGGGTGGGTCAGAGAGACATTGTTTCGCTTGGAATCGGGTCTGATAATGCCTCTCGGATTATTCAAATGAGCGATCTGGATGATGGAAATGTTGATCTAACGGTTTTCAGATTTTGAACGTTTGGAATGGAAGTGGTAGGAGGATGAGGGGGGTAAATCGGACTTTGGTTGGTCTCCGGGGAGTATCTCGTCATCGGAGTTTTTTCAAGGCATAGCTCTGCCACTTTGCAGGGATTAAGGACATTTTTAAGCATGGTATGGTGTAGTTAGTTCGCTGTTAAAACAATGGGAGAAATTATCCGCGAAATAGTAAATGGGAAAGTTCGAGATTCTGCTGGACTCTGGTACGTTTCGTCATAGACTGATATTTAACTTACGTTTATCTATTCGGGTTATAAATTATTCATTGTAAATTTAGTGACTAGTAACAAAAATATCTGGAAAGAAAGGAGAATATTGCGTTTATATTTACCCATGGCATGCTGTTCAGTGCGTAAAATCCGTTCATGTATTCTATCAATTTTTATTTGGTAGATATTTAAATTGCTAAATCCACCGAAACAAAATTTTTTGATTCCCGTGATATTTAATTCACCTTGTCGTATTCTACCCACATGATCGTCATGTTTCCCGCAACTTTCAAGTAATGAGAGAAGCCGTTATTTGCGGTTATCGATTGAGAGGACACCTTTAATTCAACTGAATAACGGAGAATGATATTTTACATTGGCGGATTCCTGGAAAAGATTGCCGTTATTTTTATTTTTGGTGTCAGGAAAAAATCGAGCATCCCAGGGGATAAAGCAAGGGCGAAAATTGATTTATTTTGTTCTTTCCGCACGAGCGCTCTCCATTCGAAGATACGGAACGCGCTAATTTTCCAATAGCCAATAAACCAGTTTTGGTAAAGGTCTTTCGTGAGGGAGAATGAGAGGCAAAACCTCGTGCGAACTCCATTTACGCCTCCACCTGTTTATATCGAGAAACCGGGAGGGATACTATTTCGGTAGTGAGAGAGAGAGTGTATGTGCTTATCGATCGAGGCATAAGCGTAAGCGAAAACTCTCGGAGGTGAAAGTGCGTCGAAACAGACGCGAATAACGCAACGGACGTAAGGCCTTTGCCGCACGATTTATTTTTGCTAAAAGACGCGACTTAACCCATCTTCGAAATGTGTTATTTTTATCGTAAGCCTCGTCTCTACTCTTCAAAATTCGTCGAGTTTATAGCTGATATATGGACGGGGTTTTTTTTTTCAAAAAATTCTTCGGACCTCCGGAGATGTTTTTTTTCCAACCCCCTCCCCCCCCCCCTCTCAGGCGTCCACCTATCCATCCATCCGGGTCGTGTTATCTCGCACGTGACGGTGAAGGGATGAGGGCGGCGGGGGTCGGAGGAGGTATTAGAGGGTGGATGTGAGCGTGTGTGGGTGGGTAGGGCACGAAAATTCCCTCTCTCGGACATTGAAGAAATTTATTAGGGTTGGCAACATTGGGATTCCAAACGGCATCCACTTCGATTTCCGAAGAGAAGGCGCAAAAGGCAAGAGAGAGGGGCGAAGAGGGGAGGGAGTGGAGAGGGGGGAGGGACTGGAAGGAAGAGGGGTGGAGAGAGGGGGTATTTTGGAGGGAGAATTTTTACGAGCGCAGATCCGAAACGAAGATTACACATGTTACTCTTTGGGAGAGCAGGGATTGGCGAGAAGGATAAGGCGAGAGTGAGGGAGGGAGTAATAGTAGGAGTGGGTAGGTCGGATGGATGAGAAGTTCAAGCGTTAGCGTGGAGGGGAGGGAGGAGAATATGGAGGAGAAAGAGGGTGACGGTGTGTTTAAGGGATGGAAAATAAACGATGGGAAAAAATAAAAGAAAATTCCCAGGAATAAAGGTTCTTGTTTTAAAGGGGCTTTGAATAATAAAAAAAACAGATGCGAGAGGAGAACAAAAAGAGAAAATTAGAGGGGTGCGGATAAAAATGCAGGTGAGATCGGTTCGGAATCGGAGCGTGGGATTAAAAAAAAAAGGCTATTGAGAATGCGTGCGGGAAATGAAAGAAGGGGATTTGGAGATTTGGGATCGGGAGAAAAGGAAGGTTAAAAAAAATGCCACTGGCAATTAAGGGAATTAAAAGGTTCAGATTAAATGGGGGGAGGGAGAAATGGGAACAGACGCAGGAATTGTTAAACTTTGCTCAATGGGATAGGAAAAAAATCTTTTAAAACAATGGCGGGTTTGAATATTTTTTGCTTGCAAACCAAGCATGAAGAAGATTTGAGTGAACGAAAAATATAATTCGTGCAATATGTCGAACGGTTTATAAAGAAGGTTGTGCGAAAAATCAAACCTTATTGGAGACAATTCATTATATATATGTGTGTGTTAGTTGAGAAGGGTAACAGATAAAGCTAGGGAAATTTGGATAAAAGAAAAATGTGAGGAAATACAACAGATGGAGAAGTTAGGACGGTACGATATGATGTACGCTATGGCACTGGAGTTAGAAGATAAGAAGCCTAATGGGATTCGTGGTAAAGGAATTATTAATACAGACGGAAAAATAGTCGCAGAACCAAAGGATGTAGCACAGGTACGGGAAGAATACATTAAGGAACTATACAAAAAGCAGGCAGGATCGATACAAATGGAACTGGAAGAAGAGAATTGCATTAAAGAAGACAACTTGGGACCAAGTATTTTGAAAAACGAAGTAGAAAAGGCGATACTGGAACTAAAGAAGGGAAAATTTACAGGCAGCGATGGAATAACAGCAGAGGTACTTAAAGTCATGGGATCGGAAGGACTAAAAGTGATTACGAAACTAATTAACAAGATTTACGACTCGGGAGAGTGGCCTCAGGATTTCTTAAATGTAACAATGATCCCTCTAAAGAAGAAGGCAACGGCAATGCAGTGTAAAGACTACAGAACGATAAGCCTACTGTCACACACTTCGAAGATCATCTTAATAAAAGCTTCTTAATAAAAGACTAGAGAAAAAGGCCGAAGAAATGTTAGGGGAAGATCAATTCGGCTTCAGAAAAGGACGAGGAACCAGAAATACTATCGGTGTAGTGAGAATCATATCAGAAAGGGCAATAGAGTACAGCCAAGATTGCTGCGTATGTTTCGTCGACTGGCAGAAGGCCTTTGATAGAGTAAATTGGGTACTGCTAATGAGAATATTAAAGGATATATGTGTAGACTGGAAAGACAGGAGACCGATCAGGAATATATATGTGAATCAACTTGTAAAGGTCAGGTTGGAGAATTCGGACACCAGCGGAGTACATAACGGTAGAGGAGTAAGACAGTGCTGCTGTCTATCGCCGATTCTATTCAATATATATGGAGAGAGACTAATGCAGGTAGCGTTCGAAGGCACGGGAGATTTCAAAATCGGAGGAAGGATTATAAGAACAGTGAAATACGCGGATGATCAAGTACTTCTATCAAGAAAGGAAAAGGAACTCCAGAAAATGATAAATAGACTACTGATAACAGGTAGAAAATACGGTATGGAAATAAATACAGAAAAATCCAAGGTCTTGCGAATATCAAGTAAAGAAGAAGAAAATTTGAACATAAGTATTGGAGGAAAGCCATTAGAACAAGTTTCAGATTATAAATACCTTGGAAGCATCATAACGGGAGAAGCAAAATGTACAGATGAAATCAGGACTAGAATAACAAAAGCAAAAGCCGTTTTCAGAAGAAAGAAACTCCTACTAACGGGGAATATAAAGCAGGAAATCCGCAAGAGGTTGTTAAAATGCTATGTATGGAGTATAGCTTTATATGGGGCAGAAACATGGACACTAAGGAAAAATGATATAAAATACTTGGAAAGCTTCGAAATGTGGACATGGAAAAGAATGCTGAAGATAAAATGGACAGATAGGGTGAAAAATGAGGAAGTACTACGAAGAATAGGAGAGAAGCGAACGATTATACAGACTATCAGAAAGAGGAAGGCGAACTGGATTGGGCATGACCTGAGGAGAGAGTGCATGATTAAAGAAGTGCTAGAAGGAAAACTGGATGGAAAAAGAGGAAAAGGTCGGAAAAGGTTTCAGATGGTAGACGACTTGAAAGGGAAAGATAGCTGTCAAGACATGAAGAAAACTGCGGAAAATAGTGGTATATGGAGAACCTAGTTGAACCATGAATAATCACGGACCTGTCAACGGACAGACTACCTATGATGATGATATATATAAATTTCAGGGTTCAAAAGTCTTAATATGGGGACCTCCGCACATTTAACCTTTTGGAGTTTAGTGGTACGTTTGTCTATGATGATGCAGAAAACATACTCGTATTTTTGATCTTTTATATCGAGAGGAAAACAACGGTTTCGACGATACACCAATTTAGACTCGTCCTTGTCGTTATATAAATAGTTAATAATCGAAGTTCTTGATTTTGGAGATATACTCGTATTCACCTATTTTGAAATGAACCTTATTCCATAAACAAAACAATAATGTTGACAATATTTTATTTTCGGATATAGCATTTAAATATGTTTTAAATGTATTAGATATACTAGACATGTTTCCTTATCGGCCTTCGTTTAAATAAATATCATTAGATGGTCTGAGTGAACATTTTAGTACAGAGTAGCTCAAAATTAAAAATGAACTCGGATGACAAATTAGAAAAATAACTGATATGGTCCATATTAAGCCGTTATAAAAATGCGTTCAGCCACTAATACATTGTGGCTCCTTTTGGCTAACGGATGGCACGTGCTACATGAAAGATTAACTATTTCCTTTGATAGGATCATGGGTAATAATCCTGCCAAGTCTATGAACTTTGACGTTCGCCTTCGTTACAGTGGATGAGATCAATTTAACTGTACTGTAATTATGTCCATGAACCATATAATTAGTTAATTATATGTAAACTAGCGTAATGCCCGTTGAAATTTCAACGGAAGAATTATAGATAGATGATTATTATTTTCATTTAAAATAATATCCCACTTTCACATATGAAATATTTTGTCATATACAACATATCTAGTGAATATTCTGTTGTTGACGGGCTATCTTTAGTTAAACTTAAAATAGTTGCCACTCTTTCCCCACCTTTCACACCCTCTCTCCCTCTCCCACCCTCTATCTCCCTCCCCCTCCTCATTTCTCCCCTCCCCCTCTCTTCTCCCCTTCTTTCCCCCTCCCCCGTCTACTTCCCTCTCTCCCCCTCCCTATCGCTCTCCCTTCTATCTCCACCCCCCCCTCTCGTATTAAAAGCATACAAAGCATGCTTATACACCCATAAGGATTGATACAACAATAAGATTTTGAGGTCTAACAATATAATTGGTAGCCAAGGCAGCATTCCGTTAAAATGGCAATATTTCCACAAAATATGTGAATTAAACGTATAACATGAGCGATTTGTATGCGGAAAAAGATGAAAAGAATAAGAAACTTTGTAATTTTTTCTTAAAAATGGTTCAGATCCGAAGATCGTAGGTTAATTCCTTCTAATTTTAATTTCCAAAACAATAAAAGCGTGCACATCAAAAAATTGATTTTTACATTTTACCTTACGGAAAATGGAAATGTCTTACTTGGAGTCGAACCCAGGACTTTTTTGGAGATTTATTTTCGTCATTACCTTAAAATATGTTTATCAAGCATCTTTGCTAAATTTCAATCTTCTACCTATACGGGAAGTTTGTTAAAACGCTCTATAGCGGCCATCGTGAAAGCGTGACCAACCAACCAACAGACCTGGGCTATTATAATATTAAACATTTAAAAACATGAAACTTTGCTGACGGAAAATACGTCAACGTTAAATTCATTGCGATTAAAAAATCAATTCATTTACATTTAAATTGTTAAACAAATCTAAAGAGCGGTGAGAATAAAATAGGAGTAAGATGCACTATTTAATGATATTGACCTTCAAGTCAAGTTTAAACTCGAAGGAATATGTGACAAAAATGAAAGAAAATAACGTCGGAGGAGGAGAATGTAGCAACGAGGAGTTAGTTAGGAACAATAGAGTCCCGAAGGAAACTCTGCTGGAGGCTTGTAATGAGGGAACTCGATCCTGAGGCAGAGCTGCACTCGGAAAGAGAATGGCTGAGGGAGGAGGGAAAACGAAAGAATGGACGGAGAAAGAGAGAGGGAAACGAAAGGATGGAGGAAACGGAAAAAACTAAATGACGGGAAAGATGTCGGAGGAGGGAGTAGAGTATGTGCGTTTGGCCCCTTGAAGTAGAGATAGGGCAGGAACATTGTGGGAGGGCGGAGGAAGGGGTTAGATAGGGATTTTTATGCATAAAGGATGCGTCGGGTGAGGATTGAGAAGGGTTGAAGGTTAACGGGGACGGGGGATGGAGGTGGGAGGGAGAGGTAGGTGAGAGAGGGAGGAGAACCCGTGGGAGGGAAGAACGGTGGCGGTGGAGGGAGGAGAGTTGGGAGAGAGGCTGTGGGGGGGAGATGGGAGGAGGAAGGTAAAAACCTTTAAAGGATGTCGAGATGCCTTATGGCGGGGAGAGAGAGAGAGAGAGGGGAAGAGTCTCCTCCTCTCTCCTCCTATCTCCCTCCACTCCCCTTCCCACCAGTCTATCACGCTCTCTCTCCATTGTTGTCACCCGAGAGCACAAGGGACGGGCTGTCCGCATCCCTCCAATCTCAATCCCTACCTCCATCATACGCCTCATATGCCTCACAATGCACCTTACACACACACTCTCTGTCCTCATCCGACCTCCGGTACCTGCTGCCTCCCCCCCCCTCCCTACTCTCCAAGCGATAAACACTCCCCCTCTCCCTCTCTTTCCCCCCCTCGCCACTTTACAAGATTTTCTCCGCTGCCCACACGCTGCTTTATGATTCCAAGTTGCTCCACTCATTTTTGTTAGCGGTTTTGCAGAATGGGGTTGGTTTGCGTTTTTTTTTAATCGCTGCTCAGTCACGCCGAAGGTACGCGAGCGCCACCATGAGGGGGGAGAGGTAAAAGAACGAAGCTCGTTTATATATATATATATATATATTTTTTTTTTTGTCGATCCTGCCATCCATCAAATCGATTAGATTATTCTCCGCCCCGCTGTTCGTTAAACCAACGTGCATGTACTGCAGCGTGCCGGAACAAGTTTCTTTCGAGTTTTTTGTTTCGCCGTAACGTTGCATCCGTTTTTTCGCTGCATTTCTCCCTTACGGTTGAGTGGAATCCGTTGTAATTTAGGTGAATCAACGAGCCAATTTAAAACGGGTTTTTTTTTTAGCAAACATTAATGCTTCGAATGTTTTCTATTCGAATCGATTGTTTGGACTTTTTTTTTTACAAGCCTTCGTGCAGTTTTAGATCCACAGTCATGCGTCTTGCTATATGGTATATGCACGCATTTAAAATGACCTTCTACTGAATGCTGTAATTTGTAAATTAATTCGATAATTATGTTAAAATTAAACATTTCGATATATATTTGTTTATCTATTGCTACTTGATTATTTAAAAAAATGCTACATATTATTTTTTCTTTAAATTCGTATATTATTATTTTCAAATAATTAACTAAAATATAAATAAAATAAAACTCATAAATGAAAACTGAAAAAAATACAAGATTAAACTTCATCCTGAAACTTGTGAAACTTCATTTCAAACTCTAGAAGCGAAGATTACTTATTAAGGATTTCTTACGAAGTTATTTTCAAATCTTGTTTTTGAAAAAAATAATGAATATGGAATTAAATGAACAATTATGACTCAATATTTATACACTGAACACTTAATGCAGATTACACGTGTTACCATGGGCATAAAAATGTGTTTATTCAAATGTCTTAATGCGAACTTAATGGTTTGGCGGAGATATGGGCCACATGTTTTATGGGCAATAAATTCTTTGTGGCTACTTCTCGAACAGAACTGTCTCTTTTAAAAATCAAGTCCTAGTGTCCGTGGGACAATAAATTCTTCTCCTTAATTGTTTTCCATGTCGACAGCTTACTTACCTTACCACATTCCCTCATAACTCTCGCCGCGCGATCTCCCTCTCGAGCATTCATATTTTTGAAGGAGAATTTCGCTCGTTATCCGATATGTTGAGTGCGCATGCAACATTTCCATTCTCTCATTGTGGGCGAGCTGAGCGGAGGTCACTTTGCGATGGCTGGTAGGCGGGAAGGAATTAAGCGTGAGAGAGAGAAAGAGGTTAGAATAGAAGGGGGGATGGGGTAATGTGAAGGAAAGAATTGCCTTCAAGTTGTCAGATGATGCTCGTTACCTTTTATTCCCATTCTTCTCCATTATATACAGCTATTTTTGGTCTCAGGTCCTGTTACCGCATTTTATGCGACCACAAAATGCAAAATCAACTTGCCCTTCATTCCTCGATTACTTTTGCCGTTGGTACTTGCTGTCTTCAGTTTACCCTTAGCTGGAATAAGGCGAGAGAAAAGGAAGGAAATGATAGAGAAATGCTTAAATGCGGGAATTTTGCGAAATTTTTTAATTCGAAATTTTTTTCTCTTTAGAACGTGTGCATAGTTACGCGAATGCGCAACTAAAACGAAAATTCGCTACCGAGAGTGATTTCAAAAGTAGGATAGAGTTGTAACGAAGAAAATTTTTCTCCTAGTGTACCGCAGTCGTTGTTAAATTCATATTTACGCGTGTATGTTGCTCTCTGCCATTCCTAAAAATGCGCAAAATCAGCTATAAAAGTAAAACCGCATTTATGGATTTCATATGTTTATAGCGGTCATTTTCACTTTTAAATCACTTCAACTCTTGTGCCGCATTCTTATTAAATTCTAATTATGCCGGAGACAATCCATTACCTTTAAATTAGAAAAGATTTTTGTTAAGTTTGGAATATTTCTCAAAAATTAAGCTTTTTTATCATTCGTAATAATCGTATCAGTAGCTTTATTTACATTCGCCTCGGAAGTTGTGGATGCAAAATTGTCACGAATACACCTCAAGTTGCTGCCTTTCTCTTTATTTATAGCAAAATGGTGGCATCGAGTCATCAAACTTTCTCGAATAAATTTTTTTCGCTTTGGAATTTTACTATTGCTATAAGAATCAAATTGCTCGGAAACCATAAAAGGTCAAAATTTCTTTATCCTTTTATTCGGCATCCTGTTTTTCTCGTACGATGTATTATTCATGTAACATATAAGTCATAACTTTTATGTACGAAAAATTTCTTTTGTTGTTTACATAGTTTAGTTCAAAAGTCGTTTTTATTATTTGCGGCAATACGATGTCACTGACCCAGCGGTTTGATTCAAATTCTGTTTTCTCATAGAGTTCTTTTTAAAGTCTTAATGTTGGAAATATATGAAAAAAATTGAATGGATTTCGTTTGAATCGACGATTCTTTCATAAATGTACCCTCACTAATTGACCTACATAATTTAAACATGGTACTTTTTTCAGAAAACGCAGCATTACGTTCTTAATAATGAATTTCATTATTATCTGTCATGGAAAAGAATAGACAGCGAAGGGCAATCATAACGACACTCCAATTCAGAAAAATACACGAGAAAGGACGAGTTGTATTTTTTAAAAATTTTTACTTTCCAATGTGTGCAGTAAATTAAGTGATAATGTCTTATTATATCGTGCATACGCAATACACGGAAAAACTATGAATTTATGCGATTTTTTCCAAAAAAATTACGCTACATTAGCACATCTAGAATTATAGGACCGAGAGAGTTATCCTTCATGTATCGTCTCTCAGCGCGTTGCTTAAACGACTTAGCCTAGAAAAAAGCGGCTTAAGTGGCTCTAACCTACGATTTACTATATCTTACAAGCTTCATCTGCTGTCAAGATAATATACTACCATAGGATTGGTGGGCAATAAATTACGTTGCGTGGTCCGAAGCTACTTCAGTTTTTCGCGCAACACTTATCATCCCCAAAAACCACTTTGCGGATGCATTCCTTCTATATTTCACCCGTTTCGCTCGGATTTATTCTTGCCGCGTAATTAATTTAACCGATTTTTTGTACGCTCCCGCATCTCAGCTTACCTTCTCTTCCCCCAGCTCCTTTCCCGTTCCCAGGAAATATTTCCTGCCCAGCGCATTTTCTCACGGCTCGACATTTTCTCGGACTATCCCGACTTGTCCCTTCCCGCATGTTTTCTTCGGATCATCCCCATCTTATGTCGGCTCGCTTTTGTGTGAAAAAGTGGGATTAACGAGGGATCTGATAAATGCAGCTTTCTCTCACCCCTCATATTCTCTCCGGTTCCGTCGCACTGCCCTCTTTCGACCCTCATCCTACGGCAGGAGTTCGTTTCTTTAATTGGCCGGGACTCCCACTGAGCCTCTCGGAAATAATTCACGAGACGGATGAAATTAAAAAAATAAAATTAAGGTAAAAGCTGCTTATTGAGGGGAAGTGTGTGTGTGTGTAAGAGAGGACGCAATTGCGTATAGAAATGCTCGAGAGAGTATGGGTTCACTAAGGATGAAGAAGTGGTCGATCTGGGAGACTTCTTTTTAAATTGTAATGGATGATTTTTCATAGCCCCGTACTTGGTTTTTCTGTCGGCCATTTTTAATTTTTGGGGAGTCTTTTCAGTCATTTTAGGAGATAAATTCAAAGAGGGATACGTGAATCATGGGTCGTACTACTGCCGAAAAAGTGTCGAAGATTCTCATAATGCTCTGAACTTATCTAGGGTCGGCAGTACCCTCCCTATCTGTCCTATAATTCTAAAAAGCAATCGTTTAGTGAGGCTTAAAATTCAGGCTTGGTGGAGAAATACAGCCGTTTTAGCTTCGAGGAAAAAAACCGTTGTTTCCCCATGGCCGCGCGCGGGGCAATTAAGATATTTACGTCTCCGGGAGGACAATAATCGGCGTTACGAGACTACCTCCGCTAATTACCTGAATAACAGCGGTTAAAACATACCATACGCTGGTTAGCCTCCTCTCGGCCGAACAACCTCCCTCTCTCTCTCCGGAAATTTATTTGTCTCTCTCCTCCCTCCATCTCCCACTCCTCAGACCCGCTTTCACCTCTATACCCATCCTTCTCCTCCACTTTTTTCTTGTATCCCAACGCGTGGCAGGCGGCGGGGCGCCCTCCTCCTTTGGGGCCTCGCAACGGCAGACCCGAGCGGTCGACCTGCCCACGCCTCCACCAATGCTATCCGCGGAATGGAGGTGGGCGAATCTGCGAAAGAAAAAAAGATAGATGGAAAGGGTTAGAGAACGGCGGGGAGAGGCGACGCCACGCCATACGAAGAGTTTTGGGGGGAGGAGGGGGGTAGGAACGGCTTCTTCGCCTTGAGGGTAACGGGGATTATTAGCAGGAGGAGGAAGGGGTCTGGAGAGGTGAGGAGCGTGAGGTGGGAGGATGAGTCCTTCGCCCTCTCTCACACCCGTACCCTATAAACCCCACACTCCTTCTCCTCTCAACCTGTTATTCCTCGTCGTGTCGGAGGAACGCCCCGACCGCCGTGTCCCTCTCCAGACGCCGCTGGATGTGACTCAGAGGTGGTCCTCGTGAGTTAACAGCTTTAACGGCGTCCTACGACGTATCGTTTCGCTCCTCCTCCTCCGCCCCCTCCTATCTCGTTTTCTTTCTCTCTCTCTCTCTCCCTCGCTTCCTTTCCCGCTCCCGATTAACGAGGGAAGCTCTCAAATTCGGCACCTGCTACGAAACGAGGGGATATTTTTACGGCCGCGAGGGAAAAGATCGTTGAGGTTGTGCTTCTGTCTCTGGAGTGCGATAGGAGAGGGATATTTGAGAAGCGGGAGGAGTTGACGCTGCGTCGTGGTTATCATTATATCGTAAGGAGAAAAGTTTTCTTTTTCTAGATTTGGGGCGGCCATGAAATGTTGTCTACTGATAAATTTTTGTAGTTATTTTTGGGCTCTAAAATGGATAATGGAGAGGCTGGTAAATCACTTTTATTTCATTGGCGTAATGATTACTTCAAAACGTGATCTTTATGTTCTTTTTCAATCCGTTAAATCTTCGGTTTGTGAGTTGGAGCAAAATCCCCTCGCATTCCTTTGTGAAGAGATGGGTTAATCTTCTCCACAAAAGACGGGGGGACGCGGGTTCCGATACTGCCGATGTCATGGTCTTCCTTTTTGTTATTGTTGTGCTCCTTGTAAAAGACCGCTATAAAAAACAACAGAAATAAAATGAATATCTTTAAAATACAATGGGAATTTTAAATGGAAAATTAACGGTAAGCATGATTTTGAGATAGTGATGTCTGTTTATTTTAAAAGGAATGTAATTATTTTTTAAATGTTTGCGCTATGGTGTATATTTTCAAGCGCGTGATAAAGATTTAACTACCCATGCCAACTTCGTATTGATCCGTATAGTAAACTGCAGATTGTAGGCCAAGTTTTCCATCTTGCATGTACCAATCAGCGCATTTTTGTAATGGCCTACTTACGTCCAACCCTTGCTACTTAAAAATCACGTTGAGGATCGTTGGAGAATTTTATATATACGCTCAAGAATATTTTTGAATCGGGTTAATGGAAAAGCATTTTGGGCGTTATCATGGATTTTTTATTATTTTTTAAAAACGTTGAGGACTAAAACGGTGACGTTTCATTCGTTTTAAAAATGCCCTTAAGAGGTAAAATGTTCATAATACAGAATGCAGGCGGCGGTAAAAATTTATTACAACATTCTTCTTCACGTATCGTGATATGTTTTATTTTTAGCGTGACGGATTCTACCCTGGAATATTGAGTGCTTAAATACATCGCTGTTATAAAAAGCGAAATGCATTTTCTTTGAAATGTCCTAAGTTATCGCTAGCTATTCAAAACCCAAAATTGGAGCGTGTATACTTTATATCACATCCATCCACTTACCTATTTACAGCTAGGCTGTGAAACGAGGGCAGCGAACGATGAAGTTATGTTGTGGGAATTTTCGAATACGATAACCATTGCCCGAAATTCAAAAAAATGAGACGCCTCTTCGCAGATACTGCGTTTTTTTTTAAATATTCGACTAAAATTTGAACCTTTTTTGCATATTTTATTGTTAGATGTAATATTTTTACGACAATTCGTTTCCTCGCACGGCCATTTTTATGGGGTGAATGCGAATGAAATTTATGGCCAGTTAGCCTAGATTCCTTATACCAATTGGAGACTTTTATGGATTTTTAATTTTGTCTCTTTGTATTTAACTATTATTTTATAATAAATCGTTTCATTCTTTAAAGTTTTTTAGATTCCTTACATATTTAAATATTAATTTATATAGGCATAAGAAGTTGAACATTACATTGAAATAAAATGAATGTTGACTGCCCTAAATATTTAGAAAATGATTTAATACATTTCTGCTTTAGCCTGATTTTACATCTATAGGTAAAATGTCTCAAGCTTTTAAATAAGATTCCCTCAAACCATTCTTTTGAAAGGATACGATGAAATGTTATAAAACACTATTTTTAACTTAGAAAAATGTTAGTGGAATGTTTTTTAACTCGGATTTTCAATAGTCACACATGCACGCTGTATTAGATTAAAATACCTTGAATAATATTTCACGTAACGTTTAAAAACATTTCACCAACCCCAGGCTACGCACACTCCAGCTGAACACCGCTGTTTTAGTCCCACATGAAAAATTTCCATCAGGCGTGAAGATTGAACCCTCCTTTATTTTGTGAAATATTTTACCTCTCATTTCTTACCCAGATACAGATTGTGTCTACATAACCAGAAAGTCTTTAGGCGTTTGGTTACCTACTGATTTTTTCCTTTAATTTTTGAACTTCAAAATTCAACAAGAGTCCCATTTCCCTGTAAAAGTTTCTCTCAAATCCTAACACTCTCCAACTTTTCAAGTTATAGGTCTTTCCGTAATATAATTGGACTTTTATGACCTGAAACAAGGGTCTGTCGGTCGAGGAAATCAGATTGGAGGGGGAACGCACGGCCTTAAACGTTTACTGCTCATTCAATACCCATGTGAGCCGATCGAAGACTTTAATCTCGCACGCTATCACCGTATCCCAGCTACTTTCAGTCTTTAAAAGGGCACGATTGTAACATCGAAAGAGGTTTGATTCCCTAATGATGTCGGCGTAAACTGACTTTTGAGTACTATAAAGCACGACATTTTTTTGTTTTCTTCCTTAAAAAAAAGTTAAAATTTTCCGTCTACTTGAGAATTTATTCGTATTTTTTCTGAATAAATAAGTCTTCCCAGTGTTGCTTTCTTGTACGTAACTGTTTTTATCGCCGTGGAAGTCTTTTAAAAAGAAGTCCTTTAAAACAAGCCCATTTACTCCTCCAAATATGTAAGCTTCTTTTAACGTGTCTTCGAGAGGTTGACGCCGACGTGGCCGTATGGTGGTGCTCGATCTTTCGAGAAGGAAGAAAGCGAAGGAAAGGGAGACGCGAAGAGAACGACGAAAACTGGCGTATATAAACGGCGACCATACACCGAGGCCATAAAAATAAAAGTTTCTTTCTTAAAGGATATAATAAAGGGGGAAAAATACCAGTCATTAGCTACTTTGGATCGATTTCGTGCCGATATTAGTAGGGGTGGGCCAATAGAAAGGAGACCAGATGAAGTGGAAAAAGTATGGCCGAGAGCTCGACTGGAAAATATTGAGTGTAGGGCAGAGGTAGGCAACCCGCGGTCCGCATCGTAAGAGCGTTTTAAGATGATGATGAAATCGAGATCAACAAAATTTAACACAGAAATTCGTATTTTTTAAAATGCAAATTATGATGAATATAACATTTAACATAGAAATGTTAGACCTAAAAACACAATTTACTCGTTTTTATTTTTATGAAATCTGAGAATCTTTAGTTAACTTGCGATTTACACTCTGATCCGGCCCGCCGAGGCGTCGCCAGCTTACAATTCGGCCCACCGAAGGAACCGCTACTACCAATGCGGCCATGGTGAAAAGGTTGCTCTGTTTATAGAGAGTTTGCGTTAGATCCTTTTTAAGGAAGCTCGCGATTCGCATAACGCCCTTATGGGTTTCAAAAAACAGCGATTTCATTCCCGTGTCACTTACATTGTCTCACTCGTGACCGCCTACCTTCTTCTGTTTCTCTCTTCCCTCTCTGTTCCTCATTTTCTCAATCCCTTTCATTCTCCTTCCCTTCCTCTTTTTCCCTCCCTCCCTTCCTCTTTTCTCCGTCTCCCTCCCACAGTAATCCTTTCCGTTCTTCCTCGTCTCTCCTCCTCGCATGTTCTTCATTTTCTCACCCGCCTTTCTTTGCCTTCCCCCTCTTTTCCTTCTTTCCTCTTTCCCTTACTCCGTTTCCCTTCTCTCCCTTCCTCTCCCACAGTAATCCTTTCCTTTCCACTGTTGCGATTTATGTCCCGGTCTTGTTTCCATTATACGGCTGTCGTGGACCCCATTTCGCGTAGGAAGTCAGGTTAGGACTCCGTCCGGGTCGTTTCTGCCGCCCCACGGAGAGAACAATCCGTTTCGGCTCATTTGAACAGAGCGGGGGATTCTATATGACCCAAGAAATTAAGGAACCTAATTAGCGTCGATTTCAGTTTGTTTCGCGTAGCATGGACGTTGGAACGATTAAAAGAGCGATTATCGGTTTCATAAAGATTCTCTCAAGGGAACAGAAGATGTCGCGGTTACACTTTTGAAAGTTTCAAATACATTTTTACTTTCTCCATACAAAGTATGGGGAAAGTATTGTGATCACGAAAAAAATCGACTTCGAGATTTCAACGGAAATACATGCATGTTTTGAGGTCCCTAGAACACGTTTAGGCTATTTTTGGAACGTTGTCTGTGTGTATGTGGATGGATGGATGTGATTGTGGGCGCTCTAACTCAAAAAGTACTTGTCATTATTAATACCAAATTTCATATATAACACTTTAGCATGAGCACAAAGAACTGATTAGTTTTTGCACAATACCGGTTAACAGGAAGTCGAGGTTTATTCGAAACCCGATTCGGTTTTTGCGATATTTATCCGATAATACGTCATTATTGTATTGTAATATAATTTTCTACATCTTTTATTTCAAACAATTTTCCATAGCAGTTATTCTTTAGAAATAATTTATAAATACATAATCGGTTTTTTCGGTTTCCGTCAAATATCTCCTTAAAAACGTCGTTATTGGTAATCTTCGTGAGGACCAAAGTTGCAGAGAATAATATTTCTTCCAAGTTTTGTTTGAAACAAATTTTCGTAGATATTTCGGAGATATTTTGCTTTTTCTATATTAGAGTATACACGCTGTATGTAGCGGTGAATTCTGTAAACATATTCAAAATATACCTAATTTACCGCAATAAGGACGACTGTATTCTTTTATGATACGAAATAATAATTTTGCCTTATAATGCTATTCATATTAATTTAAATATCTGTACTTAGCTACCTAAAGTGGCCAGATATAAGATAAGCGAAAGCGGGACAAACTATTTTAGCCCCTGAAGTGTAGGCAATTAACGACTTCATACAAGAGTTCGTCGTTTTCAAAGCGAGACTACTCTGTTAGCCCCTGGAATTTAGGCAATTTTATGGCGTGCGGTTATTGTTCAGCTGTTCCCTCTGTAGATTGAGGATTTGAACACTCTTGCCATCTTCTACATGCTTTCACTTTTTATTTCCAACAAATTAGTGGAACGCGGAATAAAATGCTCAAACGAAGAACAGCGGAGTCAAAACGTCGAGATTTCGACAGGCCCGTTAGTTACAAAGTAGTACACCGTGGTAATATACTGTATGAGGTAGAGAAGAGTTAATGACAAGATAACCTGAATATGTATTTGAAAAACTAGGTACACAGGCAAAAAAGAGTTAAAATATAAAAAGCTATAAAAATTTTACATAGACATTGATGGACGCATGTATCACGATCGACCAAACATGCCCTCTCGATTAGTGAGGCGGCGAGGTGAGTTACAAAATTAAAGGCGCGTTACATACTACTATGTTGCATTAGAGCGAACAGAATGTCTACAACTCCGGGGCGTCAACGCGGGTTGAGCGAAACGATTATCGATGGCGCCAGTTATCGAGTTCCTACTTTACTTTTGTGCCTGCTAGAAAGCGGGACATTTGTGGATTTTAGTCGGCAGCGGGACAGATTGTCAAAAGGCGAGGCTGTCCCGCCTAAAGCGGGACATCTGGTCACCCTATCTATACCCCAAATATGGAGAAAGTCATGTGTTGGCCACATCAGATTTTTTCAATAGCGGGACATGGTAATTAATTGAGGCAAAAATTCCACTCTACTAAATATGGCGCGATCCTCTTCTCTTGCGGGGAGTAAAATAAAGAAATGTCTTTTTTGTCACTTTTGTGGTAGATAATTAATTTTCCAAGTCAGCAAATCTGTCACGCTCGCTGTTTTTTGTACGATTCAATCCGAAAATGGTATGATCGGCGTCTTCCTCATGTGAAACACGTGCCTGTTTGTCAATTATTTTATTCTGAGAAATGTTACGATTCGAGTAAAAAAATTAATCGCCGGATGTTTCGGCATTTGAAGTCCTTGGTCACTACTGCTTGCGCTTCGCATGACGATATATTTTAATCGTCGGTAAATCCTTAAACTCCAAATAAAAATAAATAACGGGCTTTCATGTGAATAAATGTGTTCCCTAAAATGCTTTTCACAATTTGACTCTTGAAATGTTTCTTTTTATTTCTTTGTTGCACAAATTTGGAAACCCCAAGAAATTAAGGTTGTATGCTGTAATGGTATTATTTATAGTAAAATATACGTTTAACTTCTTGGAACTCAAGCGCAGTATTAGGAGCAGAAGGATGAATTTCAAAGGGATACCGACAAAAGCTCCAACCGACAAAAGCCTCACCGACATAAGCCCTAAACTTGAAAAAACGACAGGATTAAGGAGAGTCTCATCCAGGAATTTATTGTGCTCGATGTTTTTAGTTTTAGAATTTCGCCTGGTATGGAGGTAAAATAATATCAAGTAATATAGAAGAAAACGTAGTACGATGAGTGGGATTTTATAGAAGAATATCAAGTTCTAACGGTGAATATGTTTTAAGGACTACAGTATGATTTTTTTCTTTAATTCGTAATACGGGAATTAAGATCTCCCATTTTTGATACACCATGCTCAATTTTAAATCTATAAAGACACCTCAGATTTTTCAGCACTGTTTCTTGTTATAGGGAAATAAGCAATACTATAATAGTTATAAAATATTGCTTTGTCTAATAAATTGAGAAAACACTGCATTTCCAAGTTTGTTTTTAATCTCCGCTTAGGTGCACTGAATGTGAGTCGATGACTCCATGTGTTTCGACATTTTACAGTCATCCGCATAGAGCATGGGTTCCCAACCTTTTCGATGTGGCGAGCACCGAGTTGTATCCTAGAATATCAAGCGAGAACCAATTTGTATCGTAGATTATCAAGTACACATCACTATATTTCTGAAAATCAAATTTATTCTTAATGATCTTGAACACGTTTAAAAGGAAAGCAACCAAGTAAATTGAATTATTAGTTTTAAGAAATGGGATATTAGGCACCGTAGAAGAGCACAGTCAGGATGTCAAAGAGCACCATCAGGCTTCCAAAGAGCAGGTTTGGAACCGCTGGCATAAAGTAGTAGATGTTAGTCAATGAGAACATTTTCATAAAGGTCGTCTTAAAATGCGCGAAAAATCAGGATCATTATATTCCCTTTCTTAGGAAGAAATCTTGACTAGCCATTGCTTAATCAAGAGGAAAATGTCACCGTATTTTCTTCATTACGTTCGTTTCCTGTTACTCAAAGATATGAATCGCTTTGAGCGCACAATTTTATCGAAACCTCGCTTTGAAGAACAGATGTTCGGAAAACCCCAAAACTTTTTATTCGCGATTTCAATCTCTGCCGTCTGAAATAAGCTAGCGTCCCTTTTGCTGCCGCATTAGGAGTTTACTGGAGATAAAAGGATCTGTGGTTGCGTGGGAAGATGCGTCGTTTCTAGCACCGCTCCGGTATTTGCTGCGGTGCCTTCGTAGGAATAAAAGGAGAGAGAGAGAGATAAGAAGTTACGGTGGTGCTCTGTGTCTTGGTGCTCGGAGGGAGGTACAATAATGAGAGGGCGCCTTGTGCCGACGCGGCAGATGGGACGAGGAGGGCGGCGCTTCCGTCGTCTTCTTCCACCTCCAAGGTGGACCGCGGGTGACGTCATCGACATAAATTAACTGCATAAACGATTCGCCAACTCACCCCAACTTTCCTAATACCCTCGAGCTATGCGGCGGATGGTCTTTTGTATGTTCCATAAGACGCCGCCAACCTTTGCAGCGGTACCAAGGGCGCCAATTTTACGCTGATGTCGCTTACGTTTTTTATTGCTAAGACAGATTTTAGTTTATACACAAGACTTAGTTTCTCAACCTTTCGATTGTGCGTATAGAATTACATACATGCGTACATGCAATATGCATACTATTCCGACATTTTGGATCTCAAAAATTTCTTACGCAGTATCCGTTCCGGAACACAGACTCTTTATGTATGGCTCTGCTCCTTTGGCTTTGATATTTTTATGCGAGGAACTTTGTGGTTGTTTTATTTTATAATTAAATTGTAGTTAATTTTTCTTTAGTATACGGTTTATCGTATATGTGATATGAGTATATCTAAAGGAGGTTGAATTTCAAACTTTTCCGCGTGTTATTGCGAACTCAATACCAAAGATTTCCATATTTTATAATAAAATTACCGGGAACATTATTGCGATACCATAAAAGGTAACATAATTATATGCCCGAAGACATACGTAATTTGCAAGTCTAGGTCACAGTATACTCCCTTACCGCACGATAATTTTTTTAACAAACCGATTCATGGGTCGAGGTAGGGCTTTGTCCAATTCAGTTTTGAGATGGCCGCAACTTGTTTGAGTTTATAAACTCTTTGTGTAATATGCAGAGTGCCCACCTTTCAAACTTTCTGCTGAAGAGGTTAAAATTCTTTGATGTCCATATAACGCGGAAATTCCCCCCTTCCTTCCCTTCCCTCTTTCGGAGTCCAAACTCCCACAATCCAAAGTTTCGTCGGGTAGGTGTAGAAGGTGGTGAAAGGGTTTCAGGACTCTAGGGGTTGGCCAACCGGCCGGCTGTCCAGAGGGCAAAATTTACTTGGAGAACTTGCCATTTGGGTGGGCGAATTAATTAATCACACAGCTGTGACGCGTAGCAGTCAGAGGCCTTAAAATGAAAATTTTCAGAAATGTCGTATTTATAACGCATTAGACAGGTAATCTTACTTTCATGTTGAAACCTGAGAATTTCTCTCAATAGAGTTTTTATAATTCAAACTTATTATTTATTTATTAGCATTCGTTTTAGCTTAAAAAATAATTTTGAATCGATCTATTTCCTTAATATAGACTCGAGAATACTCCCTATAAATTGAAGTGTCCTTCGGAGTAGCGTTTATTGAAGTAATGCAATATTCAACTAACTCATTAAAATCCTCCTTTTTATGTGTCTCGGTTATTACAAGAAGAAATTGATTAATAAAATCTATTTTTTGAATTATTATGGTCTGGAGGAAAACTCTATTTTAAAATCAATGAGATCTTATTAGCAAATTTGTCTTCTAAAGCTACCTTCTTCAAATATCTTAATTATTCGTAACGGATGTTTTCATAAAACTTGATTTTGGAAATATTAACGTAAGTTTCCTTTATTATATATAAAATCTGTTTTAATTGCTTAGGCAGGAAATTGTTAAGTTTTTACTCAATATAATGTTTTTTTATATTTCGTGGAAGGGGAATTTTTTAGGAAAATTACTGCGTATCATGTTGAAGGGAGGAAATTCCTTCTTTATACTTATTCAGATAGGGAATTATCGTATAGAATGGCTGCTTCACTGTCGATACGCTAATTCGAAGAATATGCGTGGATCATTATGTAGTACTGAAGGTTTAGGTGCATTAACCTCGTTATCTTCCCTGGAATTCGATCGGCGCACGCGGAGTAATAGGAGGCATTAGTAATAGGACGTAAATCTTAAACGCGCCTTTCTTATTTCCCGTGGCCTACTTTCATGCTCTCCATATTACGCTATGGGCACCGTGTACGGAGACATCGGATTTTTTCCGTCCCTTCTTATAAAACTCGCTCGAACTATTACCCGAGCAGATAATTTTTAATGATCCCGCGGGTCGCGCATGTGCGTTTCGAGTGCGCAGTTAAACGAGGCACGTACGGTCTTTCATGCTCTTCGATTGCCACTAAGCGTATCGTTGGGAAAACTCTCCGTTTGTTTTTGCAAAACACTCGAAAGGTTTCTCCGTCTCTTACGTATTCTCCCTCTTCCTCTTCCATTAAGTTTTCTTATTCTTTTACAAGGGTTTTTACCGATGAATTGGATTCCAAGTAAAATGTTTAAAAGGGCTTTTTTTTCTTGACGAGCACCTGTCTCTCAGTAGAGTGAATTGTTTTCCTCTCCATTCACGAGGATGCTTCGGGCGAGATAATTGTTTGCACGCACGACTTGCTTCGAGAGGGAACGTGAAATTACCTCCAGAAAGAGAGATGCCGTAACGAAAACTTAAATGGCACTCATTCGAATCTCTCGGGGAAAATGTAAGCGGTTGCGAATGGCGAGAATGAATATGAAACACAAATGAAATGGTGACTTTAAAATGCCAAGCGAAGGTCGATCTGCCGTTTGTGTGTGCTTTTTTTCCTACGTAAATGTGGTGCCCGAGGGTTAGCATACACTTCGTTAATGCGTGTAATGGCACGATGCGGTTTGTATGCATGCGTAAGTGGGTTTCACGGGACTCACGATGCACCAAAACTTAGCACGCTTGTCGGACGCGTGTCAGCTTTGAAGATTACGACAGGGAACTTTCGGAGCGTGGGCTCAAAACTTTTGATCGCGATGCGCCAGAAGATAAATAAATAACCATTGATTTCACGGAGTTGGTATGCGCAAGGCGGGGTAATGTAGGGGCGGGGGAAGATATAAAAATGAAGGTATTTGCTTGTGATGAGGTATTTTAGACTCGACGGCGCTGTGAGCAGTACAAGGATAAAAATATTTACATTTATTTTGAGTTGTAATAAATTTAGCGGCTTCCATTTGAATCATTTACGACATCCTATATTGCTGTGCACATTACTGCATCTGTGAACAACAATCATGGAGGTTTTTCATTATTATTCCTCCACTCTATTTCAAAATAACTTCAGATAAAAAAATAAATCATCCAGTTATAATAATATAATTTCTAACTTTCTCCAATAAAATTTTTGTTTTCTTCGGCTTTGAATGCACTCATATAACTTATATTGCATATTATTAGAACCGAGAGGAAATACTAAGGATAGAATCCGGGATTTATTGTAAATATATCGCAAACCAGTTTGAAAAGCCTCTTAGGAGACCATAAAAATCAAAACTTCTGTTTTAACCTTACCCAGACTAAGCGTTGCTCGAGCATTCTATGCATCTAGAGACTCAAACGATTACTTCGAACTTCTTATCAGTTTCTTATTCGGACCTTGATGGCACCGCTAGAAACATAACTCTCTAAAACAAACGACTCACGCTTTTTCGGATCGTTTCGTGTCCACGTGTGTGTGTGCGTGTTTGGGTGTGGGGCACAACGGGTATTGTTTGGTGAGCGGAAGGTATGGGGAATAGCAAGGGATGAGTGTGGGATATAGGAGTACCACAAGTGGAGAGAGGCAAGAGGAGAATGGAGGTGGTAGGAGGGGAATTGGATTGGTTGTGTCGGGTCGAGAGAGGAAAGATGGGCGGTAGCCTTTTGTGATAACGGATTCGTTTTCTTTCTCGGTATTCCGATAGCGGTGATGGAGAGAGAAAAAAGAAAACTTTCTGGGAGGGCCAGAACGGCGCGAAGGAAAGGGAAACAGTTTTTTTTATTCTCCAGAGATCTTAGTATTTTTTGGGAATTCCAAGCGTTTTTTGTTCCTATCAAGCGTGTGTATCCATTCCAAAAGGTAAAATTTCGAAGTAACTTGTAATGTTTATCGTATAAAGTTATACAGGATGATTATTTGAGGGTGAACCTTTAATTTTAATATAAATATTGGGCAGGAATTAGCAGTGATGTATATCATTGACGCCACCTTTGGACTTCTTTGCCTGGAAGCTCATTCTCAACATCCCACCCACCAAATTACAGGAAGTCAAAGTGCGGGATTTCAATTTCAACAAGTTTATTAATAAATCTGTAAAAATTTCCGGGAACAATGAACTTTTAATAAACTTTGCAACTTATTGGAATCAAGGGTTCTAACTCAAGAGTTGGCACCATGTCTTATAGGTATGAATACGGGATTGTTTGAAAGCTGCATCGATACATTCGAGATATAATCATCCTGTAATCCGATGTGGTAATTTAGTAATCGTTTCATCCAAATATAAGACATTTAGTATTTTTTTTGTGGATTCATCCTTACTGTAATAATAGTTTATGAATACCATTCAGGTTTCCTGAATTCCTCTCTTACTCCCAAAGAAAACTCATTCTTCCTTCCTCCCTAAGGTAACAGCAAAATTTCATGTCGTCTGTATATATAAAGAACATATTGTCTAATTCCACCAACGCGCAAAATATTTTACCGAGACCTACAAATTCTCTCTCTGGCGTTTCGTTTTCCCGTCTACGCAAAAGAGGAGTAGGAGTTCGGATGTAAAATGCGGTCAAGTTGGCACTTGTGTAGTCCCCTGGTTGAAGTTGGGAGGATGGAGTTGAGGGAACGAAGAGGGGTAGGAAGTGGTGAGGGTGAGAATCGAGGAAAGAAACATTCTTGTGTTTGTCGTGAGGGTGGGCAGCGGACGCGGAGGGATGAGAAGTTGGGACTAGCGAGGAAGAGAGAGAGAGAGAGAGAGAGAGAGTTTGGGAGGTTGGCGGCAAGAAATGTTCAAGAGGTGACGGAAAGGAGGAGTTGGGTGGTGGGGAGAAAGAGAGAGAGAGAGTTTAGTGCAACGGATGGCTGCAGGGGGAGAGGACGTTGGGTGAGAGTAAGAGAGAGAGAGAGCGAGCGGAAAGACGTATCGCATCAAAGGCACCGCCGACCGCGGTTCTAAGGCAGAGGAGGAGGAGGAGGAGGAGACTTCCCCCTCCTGAGACTATTTCCCCAACCCACGCACAAACACTATCCTTCGCAACTCGATGGTGGTAACTTCGATGATCGCTTGGGTGGTAAGTAAGAGTTGAGTGAATGGGAGGGAGGAAAGAGAAGGGGGAGGAAAGAGAAGAGGGAGGAAAGAGAAGAGGGAGGAAAGAGAACAGGGAGGAAAGAGAAGAGGAAGGGGGTGGGAGCGGGTCGGGATAGAGGGAGATGTGGAGGTTGAGAAGTGGAGTACGGTGGAGTGAGTTGGAGGGAGGAGGGGGAGTAGAAGGTAGATGAGGAGAGGGACGGAGGCAGAGGCGGAGAGAGAGTGTTGTAGAATAACACAGAGGGAGTAAGGGGGGAGAGTGAGGAAAGAAGTAGGGAGAGAGAGTGGGGTTGAGGAAGGGGATGGGAAATTAGAGCTGAGTTGTGGAAGGAGGAGGAGACGGCCGGGTTGAGGAGGGTGGAAGGGCGGGCAAAAGGTCTAAAGGGGTGTTTGGGGCGTCTCTTCGAACACATAAATGACCCGTAAATCTCGCGGACCGTTCGACGTCCGTAACCTCATAAAATAAAGAGGCTGTTGCGGGTGAAGGGGTGCAGTGTGTGTGTGTGCGTGAGAGAGAGAGAGAGAGAGAGAGAGAGAGAGAGAGAGAGGAAGGGAGGGAGGGCACTGGAGTGGGGAAGTGTAAAATAAAAATATAAGAATCGAGAAGAGTGCCGAAGTGCGGTAAGGATTGAGGATCGAGATGTGTGCGTGCGTGCGTGGTGGGTGTTTGCAACACATCGTACGATTTCTCTCTCTCTCTCTCTCTCTTACGTCTATCACATCCACGCCACGTTTATAACGGTTGATTTCTCCTTATTCCTTTTTATTTTACGTCGCCCCCCGTCCTCGCCAGTTAATATTCCCGCGAGCGCTTTATTTTGTATACGAGGGATATCCGAATGAAAATATTTCCCGGACGTCCCATAACTTTAAGCGCGCTATTTCGGGCTCTCGATTCTTCCTTAAATCTCCGCCCGTGGCTCGATATCGGCGATAATCTATCTTTATGTATTTATAAATATATTTACGTCGAGATAAAAAGGCGCGTATCTCTCTCGAACGCGAGAAGGATTTGGGAAAAAAAAACCGAAATTCCCCAGAAGGGAAAAATAGAGCCGCGTCGTATCGGTATCGCCGTCGGCGGAATTTTTTTTTCTCCTCCTCCTCCTCCGCTTTCATCTCCGTCGCCTCTGCCGCCTTCGGAGACCCATGGCGGGCTGAAAAATAAAAGGTACAATTTGCACCGGTGAGGTCTCCTTTCAGCGTTTTTTGTGTTGTTTTGGAATTTCGGGCAGGAAAAAAATATCGCGTCCGGGAGCCAAAAACGGGGTTCGGAAAAAATTCTCAGAGATGTAAATTGAGTATGATAAAGTGGTTATTCTACCTGAGGGGAGGACGAGGTTAGGGAGGAGGAGGCGGTAGGGGAAGTGGAAGGGAGTGATGAAAAAGGGAGAAAACTTAAAAACAAAAAAAATATAACCTCGCGACTCGAACCCTCTTTTCTTCTCTCTCTCTCTCATTCTCACACTCTCTCTCCCTCTCACACATACACACACTCCGCCGTGGCTAATTGCAGTTATTTTAACGGCGAGCACAGCCATCCCCCGCTTATTTTTTTTTATACGGCCCTGGATTAGCGTTCCTTCTTTCGCCTCGTGGGAGTTATTTTTTGTGCGGTCTCTCGCTTACGTTTGTGTGTGCGCGCGTGTGTGTGTGTGTGTGGGCGGCCAAATTTTTAATGGCCTGTCGTTTTAAAAATTTGATTGATCTATCCGGGAATTACAAATATTTATGCCCTCCTCCTCTCTGCTCAGAAATTTAATTTATCGGTACTTATGTCGCGCGCTAGAGTGATGTAGTAGTGTTTGGGTATTGAAATGCTTCGGTCACTTAGCGCTAGAGATGGGAGGGATGGAACGAGGGATGCGGCATTCTCTCTCTCTCTCTCTCCACCTTTCGACTTGTGTTGGCGTTTTAGTTTCGCCGCGTTAATGCTCGGATTAATAAACATCCGGCTCGTGTAACGGCGGCGGCTATTCGTCAAATTGTGTAAATACGTCGGAATCCTGATTAATATTGAGGGAATTTATGCGGGGCTTAGCCAACTGCGCTCCGTTTTGTGTGCTTTCCTGTCAAAGCGCTAATTTATTGCGTGAAAGGTCTCTACGCGTGAAATGAGCTTGAAGAATACCTTATTATGAACGTTGTTATTAATATTCTCGCGCTAAACGTTAATCTAAAGCGTTCTGATTTAGTGATTTGTGTTGCCAATATCCTCTAGTTGTCAAAAATTTTCCGACGCCTCTCTCTGGCTTTCTGAAAGATTAAAAATTGTTTATTTTCCTCTTTACTGTTATAATAGCCGTGAGTTGTATATATCTGCCTTGGAATTTTCTTGGAAATCATGTTATCCCTGTACGATAGTAAAGTCGATTTAAATAATTATTGGCGCAAAAAGGCTTGAGTTTGTTGTAATGGTTAATTTAGTTATTAATGAGAATAACTGTATTGACATGAAGTTTAACCGATATTCAAGTTTTAGAGCGCCTATTTGTCAGTTGTTATTATAATTGTAATAATCTTTATCATTCTTTTATGACATCTAAAGTTGTTTATATTTATTTACAGGTGAGTGTTACATTATTTCTGTTGGGGAAAGACTACTGTGCGCTTGTTGGTGAGTAATAACATAATTTTATTATCATTTTGAGGTTGCAGGATATATAAAATGAAACCCACAGATTTTAGATTCGTCACCTTCATTTAAAAAACGATGACGAGTTTTAGTTGAATTCATAATTCATAATTTGCGTCAGGACATTCCGAACGTGATATGTTTTTCCTGGAGCCATCGGCTGGTGACGAATTCTTCGTATATCTGGGATCCGCTTCTTCACAATGCTGCGTCGGTATTTCTCCTTCGACTGCTCTGCGCCCGGCGAATAACTACAAGGAAGGGATCTTCCAAAGCTGCCTTTTGTGAATACTGCTACCGACGAGAGTGATCCATGCGTGAGCCGAGTGAGTCTTCAAAAAAAGCTACTGCTCTTCGCTGTCCGCGCTTCGCGTTTTTATTTCCTTCCGGTATGTCTTCTTCCACACTTCCGAAAGGATTATTTTACGTTGCCCGATATTCTTACGCGGGATTACATAAGTAATACCCCTCTGGAAACGTGACGTGGAATAAGGTGGGGGACGCACAGTGGGACCAAAGCCCAGTTTGGCTGGCCAAATCCTGTTGTAGAGAAAGTTGTTGTTTATCGGTAAAATATTGTTTTTCTTCACGAGGAAAGACCAGAGCATGGCACCGCAGAAATATTTTTAATTCTACACTTTCGCAAGTGCCCGTGGAGGTCCTTGAACTGCTCCGCCGACTACCGCGGCCGCTTCGTTTTTCGGGTACCCTGTATAGGATTAACGATTTCTACCAGGGGGAAATGCACATTTGGCTAACTTAGAAGGGTATCTTAGGGTTATCAATCCGTATCGTCGGCGAACAGTGACATGCATGTAGCCTGGTACAGTATCACATTGAATACATGTGCATTTCACAAAATTTTGCTTTTCATTACCTGTCATACAAAAAATGTCTTGCTATCTCGGACCGTTTTCTCTGCTGGAATTGATAGGTCTGTGTGTCCTCTCAATAATATTTAAGAATTAGCTGCTACTTCTTGCAACTTCTTGTGGTATTACCATTGAATGCTGATCGCGCGCAAGCGTTACGCAGCAGGCAACACGCGTCGGCGTCAGTGGGAATCATGGCCATAAGAAGTAAACAAAATGAAACAAACTAGCGAAATCTTACTATTTTGAACGCTTCAGGACAACTAATAAGGCGTTTTATCCATTTCACTTATTACGATAACAAAGTCACAGGATTTTGCAACTTTGTTTCCGGCAGGAGCTCTGTGCGTCAGCGCATCCAATTAAGGATTAAATAAAATACATAAATGCATAAAAGGTAAATACAACTGAGAACACAAGCGGTGATATACTCAGTTCATTGGCGATCACATTGTCACAAGTGAGTATCCGTACCTTATGTATGGTTCTAGTTAGTCTACCTCGATTTCAGTGGACAAGTCGTTGAAAACAACATGTCGGTAATAGTAAGCAGACGAGAACTGTACTGGCTTCTTATGGAAAAATCGCCCAATAATTGGGACGTGCGCTATGATCACGTCTATTCTTACGTGGAATGAGTCCTCAGCATGGATCCAAGTGATATGCTGAGCCAAGAGGAAGTAAAGAGGTCTGTTCGCAGACACTGCGGAGACGTGCGAAAGAAATGGGAAGAGAGCCATCGAATTGAAAAGAAATTCTTTCATAACAACAAAGTTTGGCTAGACAAAAACATCACCATATTCAAGCCGAATGCTTCATCTAGAAGTGTATCGAAAGGTAATTACAGTGCTGATGTAGTTCAAAGGACTGCTGCCTTCCCCCCCCCCCCCCCCGCCCTCCCTCCCTCCAAAGATTCCGATTATTCAGTAAAGATTTAATGACGATAATGTTTTTTTCTCAAATTTCCCCCACCCCTTCCCCGCCTCCTCCTCACGAGGCATCTCGCCCCCTCCGCTCTCCCCCCTCCCTCCCCAATCGAAAAGCACTTCCTCCGTCCCTGCCTTGGACCATGGTTCGCAATCCCTTTTTTAAGCATATAATTGACAGTTGAGTGTGTTTTTCTGCATAGTAGTTCCCCTTCATTTATAAATGAAGATTCGAAGTGGATTATAGTATGGAAAAATCCTCGACCTTCTTCGACGAGGTTTTGTAGGCCTCTAAAGCTGGAATTTGCGAAGGAAACGAAAGATAAGATACTTCACGAGAAGCAAGTCGTAGAAAAAATAAATTGAACTACTTGTTCCTTCAACCGTTGTAGTTCCCGGCAAGGTTCCGTGCAAGTTCACCATCAAATGGTAATGTCTATGGTTGACGGTAAAATTTACAATGCTGTGACTGCTACTGCTTCCGCTCAAAGATGTTACCTTTGTGGTGCCCTTCCGAAAGAATTCAACGATATAGACGAGGTCTTAAAAAGGGTAGTGGACGAAAGTGCATTTGAGTATGGCCTTTCTACTCTTCATGCGTATATAAGGTTCTTAGAATGGTTGCTCCACGTAAGTTACCGACTTAAAACGCAATCGTGGCAAAAGAGGAAGGACATTAAAATGCATATCGAGGAGAGGAAGAAGGAGATTCAGAGTAAATTCAAGACCGAAATGGGTCTCCTCGTAGATGTTGTGAAGCAGGGATGTGGGACAACGAATGACGGAAATACAGCTCGTCGTTTCTTTGACCAGCCTGTAAAATCTGCTGCTATTATGAAATTCAGTGTGGAACCGATATCCAGATGTGCCATTATACTGAGAACACTTTCAAGTGGATATGCAGTTAATTCAAATGCTTTCGAGCAATATTCCATCGATAGAGCAAGACTTTATGTAGAAAAATATTCCTGGTTTCCGATGGCTGCATCAGTACATAAAATATTGCTTCATGGCTCTGATGTGATTGCTGCCGCTTTGCTTCCAATTGGAATGCTGAGTGAAGAAGCACAAGAGACGCGAAATAAAGATTTTAGACGGTTTCGAGAAACCCGGTGCAGGAAAACGTCCCGGGAGGCAACCAACGAGGATCTGCTGCATATTATGTTGATCTCTTCAGATCCCCTAATATCCACGATTCGGAAATCTCCTCCCAAAAAGGATGGGCGTTTGAAACCAGGTGTGAATGCCCTTCTGGTGGAGCCCTCACCTGAATGTGGATCCCGTTACATTGCTGATGAAAGTGCTGACGACTTTTCTGACCTTGATTGAATAAGCCCACGAGCGATACACCTTTATGTTTGCATTCTGCATAGAATAGTTGTGTTAAGGTTTTCTTTATTTAATAAATAAATAATGATATTTTGTGCTAAACCTTTATATTTTCCATGCATGAATCTTTGCCTAATCCTTAATTCTAGTCGACCATAAATTACGAATGACGCGCCCGGGCAGGTAGACAACCGGTAGAAAAGAGCCTGCCTACCCATTTTTCTGATGTTCCTACGCAACCGACAAAATAAGTAGGAAATTACGTTATTCCAACGACCTTAGAGTTTTGGCCAGCAAAACTGGGCTTTGGTCCCACTGTGGGACGGTATACACTAGGCGGGAGGGGAGGAAAAGGGGATATATACAAATATGTTACCTAAAGAGTTATTACAATATATATATATATATATATATATATATATATATATATATATATATATATATATATATATATATGTGTGTGTGTGTGTGTGTGTGTGTGAACTTACGGAAGAGGAAAGAAAAGGTAAATTTAGGGCAACTAGGTGTTGAAGGAAACCCAGTGAGCACTTACCGGAAGGAGAAGCTCTGGGGTGTTGGAGAGACACACATTTGTAGAAGTTATTGGAGTTTCGGGATGATCCCTTCGTCAGCACAAGAGAGAGAACTGAGTTGTCCTATATATCTATAATATATAGATGCTTCTTACACATGATATATTACATCTATAATATATAGATGCTTCTTACACATGATATCTATAATATATAGATGCTTCTTACACATGATATATCATATATATAGGAGGATACAAAATTATGAGGCACTTCCAGATGTGCTAGAAACTTGAAATTTGGTAGGATTATAGGTTTTTGGTCACAACCAAAGGAAAAAATCCGAAACTGGCGAAATTCCTATTTTGAGGGTCTATTTTGGCCCCTTTTTGCCCCAGTTTTTGCCCATAAGAAAACATGTAAATTGGTGTAGAGGTTTTTATATTAGCATTTTAAAATTACTTCCCCTCAAGATACGAACTCGAGACTTAAACTGTCAGATAGAATATGAATTGTAGTTTCTTATTTTTGAAGACAGATATCCAATCCGCGTAGAATTAGCGTAATTTTATAGTTTTTATCGCAAAAAATTGCTAATTTTTCTGGGTCTAACAATAGGCTTCCTTGGTAACAAGCTCTATCCTTTCATATGGGTAAGCTTTTAATAGGATACAGAGGCTTATATTTTAATGCTGTTAATGTTACACTACACCTAATGAAGGAAATCTGATATTGATATTATCTTCATTTTTGGGGCTGTTTTGCCCCATTATTGCCCCATTCGAGAACAAAAAAGGCAATGCAGCTGCACAGGATCCAGAGACTTGAAATTTGGCACGGTTATAAAAATTTCATTGAAACCTAAGATAAAATTATAAAATTGCAGAAATTCTAATTTTTAGGGGGCGGTTTTGCCCCTTTTCGGCCCCATACGAGAACAAAAAATGAGAGGCAGCTGCATAGGACCTAGAGACTTGAAATTTGGCACGATTATAGAATTTTCATGGCAATCTAAGATAAAATTGCAAAAAATCCAATTTTTAAGGGGTGGTTTTGTACCTTTTCCGCCCCATACAAGTGTGATAATTGTAAGGCACTTCTTAATGAGATACAAACTTGAAATTTGGCAGAATTATGGGTTTTTAGTCACAGCAGATGGAAAAAATTTGAGAGTGTAAAAATTCATAATGTTAGGGGCTCTTTTGCTCCATTATTGCCCCATAAGAGAATTAAAATTATAAGGCACTTCTAAATGAGCTACAAATTCAACTTTGACACGGTTATATGATTCTGCACAACATCGATTGGGAATAATTTGAATTTGTAAAAATGCTAAAAATTTGAAAATGCTTGCAGAATGCAAGCACATAACAACTAGTCTATATATAGACGCTTCTTAAACATGATATATATATATAGGAGGATACAAAATTATGAGGCACTTCCAGATATGCTAGAAAGTTGAAATTTTGTAGGATTATAGGTTTTTAGTCACTACCAGAGGAAAAAATCCGAAACTGGTAAAATTCCTATTTTGAGGGACTTTTTTGGCCCCTTTTTGCCCCATTTTTCTCCCATAAGAAAACATGTAAATTGGTGTAGAGGTTTTTATATTTGCAATTTAAAATTACTTCCCGTCAAGATACGAACTCGTGACTTATACTATCGGATAGGATACAAATTGTAGTTTCTTATTTTTGAAGACAGAATTAAAATCCGAGTAGAATTAGCGTAAATTTATAGTTTTTATCAGATAAAAGTGGCAATTTTTCTGGGTCTAACAATAGGTTTCCTAGGCAACAGTCTTTATGCTTTCATATGGGTAAACTTTTAATGGGAATCAGAGGCTTATATTTTAATGCCTTTACTGTTAAACTATGCCTAACGAAGGAAACCTATATTGTAATAATCCTCATTTTCGGAGTACTTTTGCCCAAGTATTGCTCCATACGAGAACAAAAATGCTGAGACAGCTCCATATGAACTACAGACTTGAAATATGGCACCATTATAGAAATTTCATTGCAACCGAAGATATAATAAAAAAAAGCAAAAATTCAATTTTTTAAGTGTGGTTTTGCACCATTTCTACCCAATACGAGTGTGAACATTATAACGCACTTCTTAATGAGATACAAACTTGAAATTTGACACGGTTATATGGTTTTGGAGATAATCGATAAGGAATAATTCGGATTTGTAAAAATTCGTAACGTTATGGCTGTTTTGACCTATTATTGCCCCATACGAGGAATAAATTTATAAGGCACTTCTAAATGAGCAACAATCTTCAAATTTGACACGCTTATATGATTTTTTTTGAAAAACGAAAGGGAATAATTTGAAATTGTAAAAATCCTAACATTTAAAAAAGCTTATTCATTATATATTGACGGGTCTTAATTAGGATATAGGAGGATACAAATGTTCAGCCCAAACTACAATAGTTGGAGAGCTGAAATTTAATACATAGGTGAATCTAAAAAAATAATTGGAGGAAAAATTGCAACAATATGTATTTTCTTGACCATTGAAAATTATAAACTATTTACTAACTTTTCATGGTTTAGGTAATTCTAAATGATCTATGAAGCTGAAATTTTTTCCATTGGTAGAATTTGCCATATAATGGAAACGGGATTGTAGAAATTTGTAAATTTTTATTTGTTCGACCGTAATAATCTCTTACATGTTAAACAAATTGACTAATGTTTATGTACTTTCTGAAGAGCATATAAGCTGAAAATTTTAAGAAAGTTAGGGAGTAATGTTCCGGTGAAAATTAACATTGAAAATTTTGTTAAAGTTTATTATTGTGGCTGATAAAAATTCAAAAATTTTTAACAATTAAATTTATATAAATGCACTTCTAGAGGTGCTACATCAATAAAATTTCGCATAAATGTAACAAATGCTAAAAACCTATAAATGATTTATAATTATAAATTTAGGGGTTGATTTTACCTCAAAATTTTTCAATAAGGAAATCGGTAAAGAGGTCCAAACTTTTACGTTTCAAAATTATTTTTCCACTCCTAATGCTTGCAGAATGCAAGCACACATTAACTAGTATTATATATATATATATATATGAGGATACAAAATTATGAGGCACTTCCAGATGTGCTAGAAACTTGAAATTTGGGGGGATTATAGGTTTTTAGTCACAACCAAACGAAAAAATCCGAAATTCTCGAAATTCCTATTTTGAGGGGCTATTTTGGTCCCTTTTTGCCCCATTTTTTGCCCATAAGAAAGCATGTAAATTGGTGCAGAGGTTTTTATATTTACATTTTAAAATTACTTCCCATCAAGATACGAACTCGAGACTTAAACTGTCGGATAGGATATAAATTGTAGTTTCATATTTTTGAAGTCAGAATTCAAATCCGAGTAGATTTAACGTAAATTTATAGTTTTTATCTCAAAAAAGTAGTAATTTTTCTGGGTCTTACAATAGGTTACCTTGGTAACAAGCTCTATCCTTTCATATGGGTAAGCTTTTAATGGGAATCAGAGGCTTATATTTTAATGCTGTTAATGTTAAACTACACCTAATGAATGAAATCCAATATTGATATAATCCTCATTTTTGGGGCTGTTTTGCCCCTTTATTGCCCCATTCGAGAACAAAAAAGGCGATGCAACTGCATAGGACCCAGAGACTTGAAATTTGGCACGGTTATAGAAATTTCATTGCAACCTAAGATGAAATTATAAAATTACAAAAATTCTCATTTTTAAAGGGCGGTTTTGCCCCTTTTCGGCCCCATGCGAGAACAAAAAATGCGAGGCAGCTGCATAGGACCTAGGGACTTGAAATTTGGCACGATTATAGAATTTTCATAGCAAACTAAGATAAAATTGAAAAATTGCAAAAATTCCAATTTTTAATGTGTGGTTTTGCTCTTTTTCGGCTCCATACGTGTGTGATAATTATAAGGCACTTCTTAATGAGATACAAACTTGAAATTTGTCAGAATTATGGGTTTTTACTTACAACAGATGGAAAAAATCTGAGAGTGTTATAACTCATAATGTTAGTGGCTGTTTTGCTCCATTATTGCCCTATACGAGGATTAAAATTATAAGGCACTTCTGAATGAGCAACAAACTGCAAATTTGATATGGTTATATGATTATGTAAAACATCGCTTGGGAATAATTTGAATTTGTAAAAATGCTAAAATTTGAAAATGCTTGCAGAATGCAAGCACATAACAACTAGTATATATATATATATGAGGATACAAAATTATGAGGCACTTCCAGATGTGCCAGAAACTTGAAATTTGGTAGGATTATAGGTTTTTAGTCACAACCAAAGGAAAAAATCCGAAACTGGCAAAATTCCTATTTTGCGGGGCTATTTTGGCCCCTCTTTGCCCCATTTTTTGCCCATAAGAAAGCATGTAAATTGGTGCAGAGGTTTTTATATTTACATTTTAAAATTACTTCCCGTCAAGATACGAACTCGAGACGTAAACTGTCGGATAGGATATAAATTGTAGTTTCTAATTTTTGAAGACGGAATGCAAATCCGAGTAGAATTAGCTTAATTTTATAGTTTTTATCGCAAAAACTTGCTAATTTTTCTGGGTCTAACAATAGGTTTCCTTGGTAACAAGCTCAATCCTTTCATATGGGTAAGCTTTCAATGGGAATCAGAGGCTTATATTTTAATGCTGTTAATGTCAAACTACACCTAATGAAGGAAATACGATATTGATATAATCCTCATTTTTGGGGCTGTTTTGCCCCATTATTGCCCCATTCGGGAACAAAAAAGGCGATGCAACTGCATACGACCCAGAGACTTGAAATTTGGCACGGTTATAGAAATTTCATTGCAACCTAAGATAAAATTACAAAAATTCTCATTTTTAAAGGGCGGTTTTGCCCCTTTTCGGCCCCATGCAAGAACAAAAAATGCGAGGCAGCTGCATAGGACCTAGAGACTTGAAATTTGGCACGATTATAGAATTTTCATGGCAAACTAAGATAAAATGGTAAAATTGGAAAAATTCCTATTTTTAATGTTTGGTTTTGCCCTTTTTCGGCCCCATACGAGTGCGATAATTATAAGACACTTCTTAATGAGATACAAACTTGAAATTTGTCAGAATTATGGGTTTTTAGTTACAACAGATGGAAAAAACTGAGACTGTAATAATTCTTAATGTTAGGGGTTGTTTTGCTCCATTATTGCTCCATACGAGGTTTATAATTATAAGGTGCTTCTAAATGAGCAACAAACTCCAAATTTGACATGGTTATATCATTATGTACAACATCGCTTGGGAATAATTTGAATTTGTAAAAATGCTAAAATTTGAAAATGCTTGCAGAATGCAAGCACATAACAACTAGTATATATATATATATATATATATATATATATATATATATAATACAATAAAATCGTAATGGTTATCATGATGCGTAACACTCTAATTTTGTGAATAACTCGATTAGAAATAAACTTAGAAAACTGAAATGTCTCAGAATTTCAGTGTTGATGAATCTTTACGTTATGACTAAAAAATTTCGAAAAACATCACGGGTTCGACTCCAGAGAATGAATGTTGTTTCCCATAAGATAACACGTAAAAATCACCTTTTTGGTTTGAAGGCTTTCATTCTTTTACTCTATATAATATCTTAAAATTAAGTTACCGTCACAAAATTTGCGGTAAAACACGTCAAAATGAATGAGGATTCTAATTATTATCGTTGAATACTCTATCTCATTCGAATTCGGTAATATTTTGAATTTATACTCGAGTTTTGGTAAATTTTTTAACATTTTAATAATTAGATACCATGGTACCGGTATTGTTGTCCTCGGTAATTTCCGTGCATATGCACTTAAATATAGGCTTAAAGATCGAAAATAAGATTAAAATTTGCTTGAAATGACCGAAGGTATGAATTTATTGCAAATAAATCGAACGCAGTATTCATGTTATTTATATTTTTTATCTGTATTACTAAAATCCTATTTCTGGTTGTCTCTCTCTCTCTCATTAACGCTCTATGCCTCGGCCACTTTTAGTCTCCGGGAATTTAAGCCCTCTAAGTTTATTTTTATTGAGTTATTCAGCTAATTTTCTTAATTAGTTATTAAAAACAAAACATACATCCCTTATAAAATATATTCATTAAACTCATATTCAAAACATATTCCCGTTAAACTAATCTTGCCCCCTAGTGTGTGTGTGTGTGTGTATATATATATATATATATGCATATATAGCGCTAATAACGCAAAACTTAAAAATTTGGAGACAAGTAAACATATGGTTTAAACTTAAAATTTTTCAACAAAATTCTCCAATGATAGTTGAACTCCATTAAGTATCTAACTTATCTATTTCTCTCAAACCGATGAAGATGCAATCTCAAGGTACTATCCGATGACAGTTCTAGTCATTCTATTTTAAACCCCCATATAAATTCAAATAAATCAAATTTGAATATAATAGTCCGAATGGGAAGTGCGAAAACGCGCGAAAGGTGCCATTAAAATCAAACGCATAAATTTAAAATATTTTCTTTTGTATTCCTCCGTCGCGCCGGTCATGAATACGTATTCCCCTCCTCTTCGTCGCCTCCGTTCACTCTCTCGGAGAACCGAGAAACGGCTTTGATTAATGACGCCAGAAATGAAGTTTACACTCTTTAAACACTTATTTTCCCCTTGCACTCTCTGCCAGAGTTCGTTTTCGTCGATTTCTGGATGCCGCCTTCCACGTCCTCCTTTCACTCCGCTCCTCTCCTTCCCTCTTCTCTTTCTACTACACACAAAAACCCTCCCCGTGGGTAATGGCCGCCCCCCCCCCCCTCTTTCCCCCGCGTAAATACACACTCCCTCCTAATGACGGCATTTAGAACCCGCCTTGTTCCGGATTAATGTCTTTTGTTTATTTTTTTTTGCCTCTACGACGAGCTCACTACCCCTCTGTCCCAATAAATGGTACCCCGTTTCCTTCTATTTTCTCTCTCGTTCTATGATTTTTTTTTTCCGATTTTATTTTTCTCTCTCTCTCTCTCGGTCTCCCCTTTTCTCTCTTTTTCTGTTTATTTCTATTTTTCCGAGTTTTCTCTTTATTTTCTTTTTGTTTTTTCTTCCGCTTCTCTTCGTATTTATTTTGTCTCCTTCCCTGTCTCTTTTCTCCTCGTTCTCTCCGTTTCGCTGTATATTTCTCTTTCGCTCGCACAAATGCTCTTTCTTTTTCTCTCGTTCTCCGCTTCGTCCTTTCTCTTCAGCTTTGAACGCGCTGCCAAAACAAACTACATTTCTCTCCTTTGGCTCCTTATTTACCTCCTCGGTGCAAACTCTGAGGGATACTTCTCTCTCTCTCTCCTCAGCCTCTTCCTCCCAACCAAAACCCCATTTCGGCTCTTCTCACGGGTTTTATTGGATTATTTCCGCCACGCTACCTTGTTAAAAGTCTCTGGTGGCGCAGAGAGAAAGAGGAAGAGAGAGAGAGAGAGTTGGTGGATGCGAGACAGAAAGTGGGTGGATAGGACTGCGTGCTCGGTGTGTGTTTGTGTGTGGTATAGGGTGGAGGTGATTAGCCAAATGAGCGGTAGCTCGGTGTAGACGTTGGAGAGATGAAAGGGACAGATAATGGGTTGGGTAATGTTAGACGGCGGGAGTGGGTGTTCTAGGGAGAGGAGAGGCGGTGGGTGAAAAAGGAGGGAGAGCTTGAAGGGTTAGAAATGGAGAGCTTGGGAGGAGCGTGGGAAGGATAGGGTAAGAAAATACCAGCTCCGTTGCTCCGCCGTTGCTGACGAGTCTGTAAATCGCCACTCGTGTTCTCGAGGGGCCAGAGGAGGGAATCCGGACCCTCCTCCTCTAAGGGCCTCATCCTGTACACCCCGAGCGGTTTTGTCGTGTGTGTGTGTGTGTGGGCCCTCGAGGCGGATCAAATTTGAAATCACGCGCGGGGCGGGGAGGGGGCGCCAAAATCTTTATCGCGAGCCAAAATAGGGAGCTTTTAATGGGTGGCGAGGGAGGAGGGGGAGCGGATGGTAGGGCCGTGTTCCCGCTGAAGGATTCCGCAGAGACGGACCATATTTGGGCGATGGGTGGGCGAGTGGAGCTTATTTGGCGCGATCGGTGTTGCGCACCCCCTGACCTCTCTTTTTTCTTATTTTGGGCGTGTTATAAATACGAATATCCCCTGTGGTACGCGTCGTGCGTGTGTGCGCGCGTGTGATACGGATGTTTTGTATTCTAGTGGGTCGCCCTGCGGTATCGTCTGCCTCGTATTACTCACTTATGCCCCGGATGGCTTCCCCTAATGATGGTTTGATAGCGACCGGAGAGAATGTTACGGGGATGGTTTTAATGGACCGGAAAGAATCGATTGGTCGGTGTCTAGAAACTAATGATTTTCCCGTCCTGGAAGGAATGAGACAAAAAGGTTGCTTTTAGGAAAACATCGGTTCCCCTTACAAAAGGAGGAAAACATCGGTTCCCGTTATAAAAGGAGGAAAACATCAGCGATCAAGGTTTTGCGCTTAAAATCTGGGGATGTTCTTAATACGCTAAAAACTTCCTAGGCTGAACAAATGAATAATAAAAACATTGCGATCGAGACAACGCGTATGAGTGCCGATGGAACACTATCATCTTCGATTTGTGCTCGTTCGAGTTGTTTACTTTCGATTTTATGTACTTATTGTTAGTTTGTAAAACAAATATTTGTGCTCGTTCGTTCCGACTTTTCCGTAAATTATATCATAAATGAGCCATTTATGATATTAATTTTTATAAATTTTTAAAATGAATATTTGCCAGTTATTAGTTAATATAAGTGAGCTAGGTATGCATGGATCATATTTGATACTTCATTTTTAAATTAGACTCTCATTAAAAAAAACGCTCATATCACCTTTTATATCATACGTTTTCAATTACTCTTGCCGAAAGCAAATAAGTTTGTTTATTTATTCATTACGAAATAACCCACATAAAGCACTGGGCCAATTACAGCAGGATTGGTCAACAAGGAATTAACACGTCTTCAGTTTATTAAAATTTTGCGCGAAAGTCTATTATTTTATTATGCCATTAAAACGTGAAATTCTCAGTACACCCTTTAAATTATTGAAATTTTATTTTTAATTTATTTTATTTTTTAGGTAGGTAATCTTTACCAAATACTTTAAGGTTGAATCCTTTTTATATTCGAGGAAAGGGACTTCGGTTTAATATGGAAATGTGAATCTACCGAAGTCCTGGTTATCCGCTAACGGCGTGCTGCGGGAAGAGCGTAGGCTGCATTCGAGCGCATTCGAGGTTTTCGGCTAACCCACTGGTACCGAGTGTCGACTCTCTCTCATCCTTCTCGTCCATCCCATTCCCATTATTATATATCAGGCACGTAAACACTTTGTATTCCTTCCCATTAAATTGGTAGTCGACTGTATTACAGAAAGCAATAGGAGGAAATCGACTTCCGGAAAATCCGAATAATTGAAAGACTTTTGTAATGCTAAAGACCGCATAATAATTTAAGGTGATGTCGTATTAAATTTTATACAGAACGAATATTGAGTTTTTAAATGAATGAAATGATGTACTTCACTGGTTTTATGTTGGTTCATAAGTTACATTTTTACATCAAAGAATATCCTTGAAGTGTTGCGAAGGTTAGTCACGCTGCGTAATTTTATTTGTAAAATGTAATATATGCTGTTGGGCTTTAATTTCCACAAGTATGATATGGAAAATACATTGAAATATTGTGTATTCCAAATTACATATTCTTTTATAAATACCGCTGTTCAACTCATGGGTTTCTCTATTTTAACATTAGAATTTCTTTTAAAATATTTTTCGATCAAACATCGTGCAATTTAATTAATTAATGAATATCTTATATAGGATGTTGGTAAAATTTGAAGTTTTTTGCATTTAGTACCAATTTTTAGTTGCAGAAGTTATGAATCACATCCGAGGAAATATTTAGTTCTTAGTCTTTACATTAACCTCAAACTCTGAAATCCATTTAGTTGACGTTTTTTCATTTTAATGGTTGTATTTTTTCACTATCCGTAACAAGTGAATTTGATTGTGATATCATCGGGACGATGTTAAAAATAAAATTGAAGAATATCTAATGAATCGGACGTTGCGCGTGAAAAAATGTTATCGAACCTTTGGTGAATGGAGTTTTTTATGAGGAACAAGGCTTTCTCGATCTTTTTTCTGTAATTACGGCGCGTAGGTCCGTGCTTAAAATACGTTCCGAAACGTTGCCGATCCATATGCTCTGAAATAACTTAATCGAAAACGAGATTTTGGTGAAATGAACCGAAGGAAAAGTTAATTTTTCTCCTGCGTCGGGCGTTAAATCCGGATCTTTATCGCAGTCCCTATGGAATGGATCGGCGCCTGAGAGACAGGAGCGCCCCGAAAGCGTGGGTAGTGATAGGGTTTGCGGTCGGTTAGGGATGGTGTGGGGTAATTGCTTCCGCGGTCCGTCATTCGGTCCATTGGCGAACGATGATGAAGTGTGGCGCGGCGGCGGGAATAGATCATTTTGAGCGGAATCTCCCTTCCATCACAAACCTTCCTCCCAGTCTTTTCTCACTCTTCTTTTCTCTACAAAATCCCTTAATGGTAACCTCGCAGGGTACATCAGTTACGGAAGGTTTGTTATCTGGTCTCATCGAAAGGGGCGGCGGTGGTTTATAGGAGTAACGTGCGGCTTTTTTTTGTCTGCGGACAGCTAATACTCCCAGCAGGGTTCGCATCAATAAAAATAATAAGGCGGTCCCTTTATCCCCCGTTTTAAATATCGAGTAGCAAACATAGCATATCCATATATTTAAAACGAACCCCGAAAGATATAAAAAGCATTTAATCGCAATTGCAGGTCACTACACCAAGGATTAAAGCGACTTTCGATCCACCCACACTGATGTTTATTTTCATTACTATACATATGTAGACTAATTAAGCTAAATTATATAAATTATTATAACGATGGATAATATAAATAAATACGGCAATAAATATAACAAAAATAGTGTTATTTTTTCATTCAATCTTAACACTTAGGGGTAAAGAGATCTTTGGGACATTCTATATAATAATGTTTAAAAAATAATTTTTTATGGTATATTTCTCGCCTACGATATATTAGCAGTGTAAACTTTGAGTGAAAGTGCACTTTAATCGACGTGATAAATTAAAGTAAAAACTCTTTTGGTAAGCTCCTCCTATGATACAATCCTCCTGCTTCGTAAAATGCCCGTTATGAGTTCTAAAGATAGGGAAATGCTTCAACTCACCTTACCCTACAGATATTTTTAGGCTATCTAGTTTTCCTCTTTAAATTCATTTCGGCTATCTAAAGAAATCTTGATCGAAATCACGCTATTTCTTTATATCTTTCTCCTTCCGTGCAGGTATGATGGGCGGATCCTTTGATGCAATATTTCAAGGGTCCATTTAAATTATATAATAGATATCTTCTGCGTAATGATCGTTAATCTTCCGATATCTGTCATAATAGGGTCGTCTATCAAAAATATCATTAATTTTGTGAGACTTAGTTGTCATGCGTATTACTAGGCATTTCGAACATCCTCCATATCTGAAGGTTATCTATCCATTCTCATTGCAACTGTAGACACGAGGCAACAGTATTTCAGCTTACGTAGACCCTGGTTATCCTCGGCAACTCTCCTCCCAACGGAGTCTCCGTGTATACGTAAGGCATGGAACGAGAAACTCGGTCCTTATCTTGTTCAACGCCCAGAACATCCGGAAACCTGTCGGCATCCCTTTTCATAACCCTCTCTATCTATACTTCTTATCGACTTCCCGATCTCCAGACTCGTATAAATCACCTTACGCCATCCTAGTCTTCGCTCCACGCTCCGTTATCCATTCTTCGGCTTTATTAATGTTACTCGACTGTGCAAGATGCACGTGTAATCTCCCCGCTACCCTTTCCTCTCTTTCTTCCTTTCATTACTTTGCTCTAAACGAAATCCTTTTCATCGTCCAGGAGAAAGTCTCCCCTGTTTACGGCGCATGGAAATACCACCGATATCGAGTTTCTTGGAAAAACTTCCGTCTTTTTTTTCCCAGAAACTAGACGGTAACAATCGTTGCGACCGCCCGCGCACGCATCCACCGAGAAAAATAAAGGAAAAATAAGACTCCGTAAAAGTTGTTTTGTTTTCGTGTTTGCATAACCCCGGCTTTTTTTTTTTTTTTTTTTACGGTTTCCCTCTTCGTCTCCAGGAGGGGGCGCGCGCGTGCTCCGAGCGGAAAAAATGGGGGTTCGAAATGGAAAGGGAGGGAAGGCCGAAGCGCTATTGAATGCGTACCCCTGTTTGTAGCGAAAAAAAATATACAGAAACGGCGCGAAAAAATATGAGCGAAAGCGAACGTGGATCGCGCGACGGAAGTGTGTGGTTTTCGGGAGAAGGGGGAGAAACGACGAGGGAAACGCGGGTTGGAAGGGGAGAAGGGTGAAACGCGTTTATTCACGTAGCATTCGCCCGCGATTACGGCGGAAGACGCACTGCCAAGTGAATCAGGCGCTGTTTGGCAGGACGGGATGTGTGGTGCGGTGCGACGAGAAAGCCTCATTGTGATGCTTTTCGGGTGACGTGCGAGGCGCGTTGGCGGGGTTTGGAGGGGGGGTCGGTAATGTGTCATCGGTGCGTGGGGAAAAGGGAGGTCGAGTGGAGCGAGAAGAGGGAAACGAATAGAATGGTGAAATAGATGTTGTGGAGGGAAAGTTAGCCGAGGAGAGAGATGGAGAGGGGATAAGAAGTTTGGCGGAAGGAGAGGGCAGGAAAGTGAAAGAGAGAGAGAGGACGGATGTATAAAATTATTGAAATGTGATGGCAGTGAGGGAGGTTTGAGGCGATGTAGAGAAAGTGTTTCAGGGGTTATTATTTGAGAATGGGAGCGTAAAACAATGGAAATCGGGGTATAGGTATCGGATACGTTAACTCGGGAATAAAATACAGAAAGGAGAAAGCCATATTAGGTAAACATCTTGGGAGTATAAAATGCGATTTTTAAAGGCTGTTGGTAAAAATAAAAAAAAAAACGTGAATTTTGCGTATAGGTCGAGTTCGTATTTCGCCGCTTACGTTCACAAAAAATATGATTTTCATCACATGAAGAGATACACCCTTATCAAAATCAGAGGCACGCACAATGGCGTAGTTACACCTACATGGTGCCTAGTGCTAGATTGGGCCCTTAAATTATCAATTTTTATTTCTGCTCATGCATATATATATATGTGTGTGTGTGTGTATGTATATGTATATATATATATATATATATATATATATATATATGTATCATCATCATCATCATCAGCCTTTTTCAGTCCACTGACGGACGAAGGCCTCCCCCAGACTCTTCCAGTTTTCCCTGTCAACTGCCTCCCTCCTCCAAGTTTGCCCCAAGAACTGAACAAGCTCTCTGTCCCACCTGTCTTTCGGTCTTCTTTTTGGTCTCTTGATGTTTCTTGGGATCCATTCGATGACACTGGACGTCCAACGCTGGTCATTTCTTCTAGCAATGTGGCCTGCCCACTGCCATTTTAACACCTTCACTCTTCTAATCACGTCACAGACTCCCGTCTTCTTTCTTACCCAGTCGTTCCTCTTGCGATCTCTTCGGGTGATCCCTAACATGCATCTCTCCATGCCCCTCTGTGTTGTTTGCAGGCGCTGTATCATTCTGGCATTCATGGTCCATGTTTCACAACCATATGTCAGAACAGGCAGAACACATTGGTCATACAGTCTCCTTTTTAGGAAGACTGGAATATTTGATTTAAAGATGTTCGCATTCTTGCCAAAAGCACTCCATGCCATCTTCACTCTCCGGTTGATTTCTCCAAGAAGCGAACCATCAGTAGTGATGAGTTGACCTAAGTAAACATAGCTGGTTACTTCTCCAAGTTCTGCTCCGTTGATATGTATCTTCTCAGAATTTGTGAAGGAGTTGTACATAACCTTTGTTTTATTAAGATTCATCTTAAGTCCAGCTTCTCGGCTTGCTTGCTCAAGCTCTTCAGTTCTTCTAAGGAGCTCTTCTGGGCTCCCTGCGAAGAGTATGATATCATCTGCAAAGCGCAGGTGACTCAGATATTCTCCATTTACCTTTATGCCTTTTTCCTCCCAGTCTAGCGTTTTGAATACTTCCTCTAGAGCTGCTGTAAATAACTTAGGGGACATAGTATCTCCTTGTCTCACTCCCTTTTCGGCCTTAAAGGCACTCGTCTCTTCATGCAGCTGGACAGATGTTGTCGCATTTTCGTAGATATTCTTGATCAAGGTTATGTACGTTTCTTCTACTCCTTGTTTCTTTAGTGCACGTAACACCGACGAAGTTCGGACAGAGTCGAATGCTTTCTCGTAGTCGATAAAGCACATACATAGAGGTAATTCATACTCGTTGGTCCGACTGATTACCTCTCTCACGACTTGGATGTGGTCCATCGTGCTATACCCACTGCGAAATCCAGCTTGCTCTCTGGGTTGGGCAGCATCAAGATGGTTTTGAAGGCGCATAGTGAGTATTTTGGTGAATATTTTGTAGACTGTTGGGAGTAGGCTGATCGGTCTGTAGTTATTCAAGTCTTCTTTGGAATATATGTATATGTGTATATATATAAATGTATGTATGTGTATATATATATAAGCATAGTAGTTTATATTTACTTCTAATAGCAAAATATTAATTAATAAAACTAATTTTTATTTCTACGATTGACTGGATCGCGAAAGCATCAAAATTGAAATTGTTGTTCAGGGAGGGATCCATCATGAATTAATGCACCAGGCACCACACAGTTAATAGGTTCGCGTGTACTAGATTTCGGCCTTTGTGTAAAAAAAATATTTATGACGGTAATACAAGTTTCAGTTTTTACTTTCTCCATATACGTATTATAGAGAAAGTATATTGTTTTCATGGAAAAAATCGAATTCGATATTTGAACGGAAATACACGTTTTGAGGTCCCCCGAACACGTTTTGACCGTTTTCTCGATGATGTCTGTGTGTGTGTGTGTCCGTATGTGTGACAGAAATTTTGCGTGTGCTCTAACTCAAAAACTATTCATCAGATCAGCATGAAATTCTATATTTGTGAATTTATATATATTCTTAAGATTTGAGAAGATATTGATAACAATCGGTAAACCGGAGGTAGCGGTTTATTCTTGTAAAATTTTAGTTTTTCTTAAATATTTCGCTTAAAACTGAATTTTTGTTAACATGTATATATATACATACACACATACATACATACACATATATATATAAAGTTCTAGATATTCTTTTTTCTACAACTGTTGTTTGAACTAAATTTTCACATGAGGAATATTTCAAGAGATATTCAATTTTCTTCTAAATTTACGGTTAGTGGGCAGTTCGCGCGCGTGGTAGTGACAACAATTGAATCGCTAGCGCTGAAGCGTGTTCCTATCGCCGTATTTATTTGATTTTACTTGACAACTTACGTGTGGAGAAAGCCATGTGTTGAACACATCAATTTATTTAAAGGTTATTTTTATGAAGTTAAAAATACAAAAGGTTCGGATAATTTTATATACGAAAGAATATCTGTTGCATTTTGTCCTAAGAGGACCTCGCGGAGAAGGTTATCGGAGAGAGGAGAAGTAAGGTGTTCAGGAGAATGAGATTGAGGGAAGTGGCGATGAGAGTGAGAGAAATGAGGGAGAGAGAGGAGCAGAAAGGGAGAGGAGGAGATTTTTTTTTAGAAGGAACGGAGGTTGATATGCGGTGGTGTTTGACTGGAAGCGATGCCTTTGAAATGGAATGGGCCTTGTGTCAATGGGTTTGTGTTCGGGGGATAGAAGGAAAGGTTGAGTTTCTGGAATGGAATGGTTTCTATGGCTACCGTTTCCACTCCTTCCGGAATAGGAAATGCGAATGATGAGGTGTCTCTCTCTCTCTCGTCGATGGGAAATGGAGTTTCTCATTTTTTTCGTTTTACGCGTGTATAGCTCTATATTAAGGTTAACAAAACGAACGAAAAAGATACTTTTCCTCTTTTGGATACCTATTTAGAAAGTTTTTTTTCCAATTTAGCGCACTGTGTAGATGACAAAAACGTTGCACAAGCTGCGACTCATGAATTTAATTATACATGGATATTTTCCCGTGCCCATCTTCATTTGGGTAAAAGGAGAGACTTTCCTCCAAAAAAATTCACCTTTCATGCAATTAATATTTAAAGTTTTTACCTTATTTAATAAATACGAATAAACTCACAGTATCTTATAAATATTTCCGAAAGTTTGTGTGTCTCTTTATGCACGCCCAAGCTATAAGACCTAGAACAACCAAATTTGGTACGCTTCTTACTTAGATCTTAACTTCGTGAATAGTCATGGTTTGGTCTACAGGGATTAGTCAGCGATGCCAAAAGAGGGGATTAACATTTTTCCATAAGATAATACGTAAAATCCATTGCTTGACATGCAGGGTTTAAAATTACTTAAAATGAAGATACGAGCTCGGGACAAAATCATGTATTATGCTGAAAGAATGACCTTCATATTTTTTAAAGACAGAATTCTGAATCTGAGCTGATTTAGCATAAAATTTAGTTTTTAATCACGAAAAAATGTATTTTTATACGTTTGTAAAAATGGAAAATGCTAAATACCATGGCAAAGAAATCAATGTTTTTATATAGGAACTGATCTCACACGCTATATCGTTGCACAATTGTAAGTTGCAACATTGAGAGTTGGAATTGGATTAAATCTTTATGTACTCGCATCAGAAAGAAAAACTAAGAACATCGTTTACTATCAAACACTGTCAAATGAATAAACCGCATTCAATGCTCATTTTAATTAATAATCCTCAAAATATTTTCTTAAACTTAGATTTTTATAAATTAAAATATGAAAAAATAAGATAAAACTTTTCAAACAAATAATTTTTCATTAATAGTAATTGTCTTCATTTGCGGTCATGTCGATTTAAAAACATAGTCCCGAACAACGCCGGTCAATTTCGCTAGTAATTATCTAAAGAATTTTGCTAAATCATTATTTTATAAATTTTTGCTCACAATGAAAACATTTCACCAGTAACGTGTTTAAGCAACGTCTTATTACATCCTTAAAGTATAATTACGGATAAGTAACGCAGTAGCGATTACTTCGAAATAGAAAAGGGGATAATGTTGATGATAACAAAATCTGAATAATCTTAAGCTATGAAAACTTTCTCTCGCAAAATCTGTGTAACGATAACATGTGTTAGCTGTTCTAATCTGCGTTATAAAACTTCCAAATCTACCTTCATTACATTTTGCACTGTACATTCTTTCATACCGTTAGTTAGCTCATTCCAAGTCCTCTTTTGCTCGTGTCTCCGCAAGACAGTATCCTTACAATTGTTGCCAAGTTCCACTAATTTCCTTCGTCTTGCCTACTAGATATGCAAATTTTATTCTCGTACGTCTACCTTCCTCTTCTCCCTAACTGCAGCCGGCTTTCCGTTTCTCATTCCCTTATGATGGAGTGTTGACTTAATCATTCGCGTTCCAAGACACTTATTTTGGTAAGTTTAGAAGACTTAATAACATTTAAGAGCGCCACCATACATTTCTAGACTGCTTCTAAGGAATTTTCGAGTCTATAGAATGAAAATCTGAAAAAATGATTTTCCATAAAGAAAAATTAAGTCCGAACCCACCGAATCGCGTAAGTATATTGCTGATACACACTGAAATAACGCGCTTAAGCGATGAATAAATAAAATATATATTTTGGGCTAAATTGAGTGCAGACAGTCTCTTCGTGGCTAGAGAAAAGTGATACAAAAAATTCTCATGCTGAGAATGTTACCAAAGAAGGAATTTTCTGAAATATAGGCTAACCTCCGGGCGGAACGATTGGCGATTAAAGATACCATTGAGATACTGGGGCGGTTGAGAGAATCTTGAATATGTGGGATTGAGACTGTCCCGGTAGAAAATCGAGGGTGGAGGAGCAGAATACTGAAGGTTGATGATGAAGAGGAAACTGGAGATAGAGTGTGGAGGGGGGGGGAGGGGGGGGAAGAGAGGGGTGAAGAGAAGAGGGAGCCAAGTGCTCCTCGCCATTGGTTAGATCGCTATCGAGTGGTTGGCCGCTTATTCTAGAACTGACGCATCAGCAAAACCTTCTCCATCCTCTTATATTTCCCACCTTCTCCATCGCTCCTCTTCGAACACCTCCCCCAAACTCCCCCTATCCTCATCTACCTAGGCGGTCACATGCGCAAGAGTGGCATCGCGGAGATTGGAACGAGCCAGAGAGATTGGGTCGATGCCAGAAGATAAAGTATACATTTATGTACACATTAAGCGAGGGAATTATTAAGTAATTGGAAGCCCAATCTGTTGGCCATTACGTTCTCTCCTTCGTCATCGTTTACTTTGTGACTTATGTTGAATGATACATCAAAGAGCGAGAAAGCCGTGGCCGTTACGAATAGATTCCGAGGATGAGGATGTAAGAGGGGAAGGTCAAATATAGGTCAGATCTGGCAGTGTAGATTTTCTGTAGATATGTTGTCCTGTGAATTGCGTTTTGAGTGCTATTTTGTTCCTAAGATCCAAACAGAAATTTTCTGTTGAATAATGCTTTTAGGGCTAAAAACTAAAGGCAAGAAATATAAGATCTAAGGCAATATATAGATATCTCATTATGATTTATATCAGTGGTGCCCAACCTTTTACACATGGCGGGCCGCATCGGTGGTTGCGAATCCTTCGCATTGGAAGTTACCAATTCTTCCGCGGGCCGGATTAGAGTTTAAATCTGAAGTTATCTATATATTCCGAGGCGCCATTTAAGTGATAATATAGTCTGAGGTTTTTATAATAAACATTCCGATATTGAAAGATTTTTTAGCAAAATTTTCATTATAATGTATGAATTTGTGCGCTAAATTTTTCGGATTGCTTTTCCATCAGGGTTTCGCGGGCTGCACATAAACCCTTCGCGCGCCACATCTATCCCGCGAATCGTAGTTTGGGCACCACTGATTTAAATAATAAACAAGTAAATTCGAAAATGGCATTACTATCGTGCGTCGGTGAGTATTTCTAACATTTTTATACTTGGTACACGTTATATATTGCCGAAGAAATATTCTTCCTTAAATCAAGTATATTTCTCTTAAAATTCCTCATTATAATAATGGATCGCATCTAATTTTAGAGCTTTTTCTTACCCTTCTACTTGTGTCCTAACGGTGGCAAAATGAGAAACGTAATTCCATTTTTCTCCGTGATTGCGAGTACTCAAAGCGTTGGATGACATGCGTGCGGATACGACGACGAATGGATGGTCTCTACTTTTGAATAATACACGTGTGCTGGGATGAATTCTAAGAGGAAGTTGGGTTGAGAAATGGGTCGCTGGGCGGGCAGAGTATTCAATGAGCGGACGGGGAAGGGAGAAAATTCGTTTAGGTTTCTCTGTGACCGTCACAAATTCGTGGGGGTAATGCGAGAGCGCCTAGAGGCGATTACATTGCCTAGAAGACAGACCTTAAACCTCGGATCTGGCTTGATTATTTATTCACGCAATGAAAATACCGCACACCTTTGTTGCTGCGTATGCAAATCGTTTCCTTGCAAGATCGCTTAGTTTCGCGAGGCGGAGGAAAACCCGCACATACGCGCGTAAAACCTTCTCGTATAACTTTCTCACTGTTTGTTTGCATAATTTAATCGAGCAAGCCGACTTAAACAGGCTGCGATTAAGGCGGAATCGATTAACATAGGAAGAAAACATGAAAATCGTGGGCTTTCTCCGTGTAAATGTCCCGAAGGTAGATAAGGATTTTGTTTGCCTTCGGGCTTACTCGTATTAATTGTTGCTAACTTAGGTAAACTATTGCGGGTGAACAGTACCTACTGGATTAATTTGTTAGAAGAACTCTTATCGCTGCATCTATAATACAGTACTATAATAAAATATGGACAAAACGTTCACAGCATTCGAGAAAAACGTCAATTTTAGAACTTCAGGCACGAGGAATTTAATTACGCAGTTTCAAAATTTGTGACCACTGACTAGATTACGGCTGTGGAATTCGAATTTTATAAGGAATTCGAATTAACCGATTAGATTAAATATGTGCCTAGCCTCTTGGCAGTAAGCGGTTAAAGTTGTCTTTTTTCAGACTAACTTTTGTTTAATGCTCACACCATTAAACCTCCTTCGTAGCTAATATCGTTAGACAAAGCCAAGAGATGCGTGCGAATGTTTGGATTGGCGAATACCGTAAGAGTGAAAATATGAAATACACATACTCATTCAAACATAAAAGCATCCGCCCTCCTTGACAAATTCATTTTACGAAAAGGTAGCTCCTCTTGTCACGAAACATATCATTCCATCCTCTTGGTCTGACTTCCCAGTAGCTGTATATACCACCACTCTCTATTCCTCGAATTCCTCGTGCCGTCCCATAGTTCTACAGTTCCGTTGTACGACAACCTGAAACCTTTTCGAGCGGGTTCTCACACTCATACTAGCGTGACGTTCTCGAGGAATGTCGCTCGTGTTTGTTCCCTCGCATCTCCTCCTACGCTGTTCTTCCGTCGCCTCTCACTTCCACTCTCTTTTCTGTCTTTTCCTCTCCCTTCGTCTCCATCTCTCTTTCTTTATCTTCACTCACTAACTCACTCCTGCGCCGCATTCTCACTCTTATCTTCTCCCGCGTAAAATACTATTCTTTGCTCTCTATTCCTTTCTCTCTCTCGCACGGCCTCTTTCTTTACCGCTACATTTCTACCTCTTTTGCTTCCCACCTTTCTTAATTTCTTCTTTGCAAATGCTTTTTTTTTTACCAATTCTTCATTTCTATCCATTTATACCTCTCTCTGTATTCCCTTTTCTCTCTGACCTCTCCATCTACTCTCTTCCCATTATACTGCCCTTACAATATTTATATCTTCACTATCTTTAACTAATAGTTTAATCTCACGCCGGTTGTTTCCTAATAATCCTTAGTCTTTGAGTTTGCGCTTGTATTTATTTTTTTGTGGGAGGGCTGTAAAGTGCTTCTGAGTTGGTACCTTCATGAATCCGCAAAGATCTGATTTGTTATTGATGGTTACTTATTGGAATTTTTTTGTTGAAAGTTACTGCTTGATGCAGAGTGATAAATTTTAGTTATTAAAATCAATAAATAGTATACTTTTACGTCATTGTTCGTGAATTTCCAGTCTTTTTGATTTTTAAGACTTTCGGGTCATCTTTCTAGGAGAATGTTTCTTCAGGAACCATTTCTATAAACTAAAGTTTCCTATTCGTAGATTGGAAATTATGACCTACTATGCTAAATTATTTTTTAGATGTTTGGCTTATATTGTTATAAATGTAAGGGCACTTGCACCAAAAATTCAAAAAGATCTCCGGAAATTAATCTCTGATATTGTAATAAAACTTTAATTTTTCAAATTCATTTTATTCATGCAATGAAAATTATTTTAAAGGTATTGATTGCTCATCCCATCGTGATTTTAATAAATCCTACTGACGCTCGGAATGAGAACAAATGTTTAATTAATTAGTCAGGAACGCCGAATGAAATTACGAGAACTGACAGCTAACGTATACTTGGTAAAAGATTTAAAAAATAATTATCGAATTCACCCGGTACCTTTATATGACGTGTTAGGTTATCTAAACCATCAAGAGGAATTGTAGAATCTTAATGCAAAACAATTTCAAGCAAGTAACCACCCGCGTAATCGGTGTGGTCGTTAATTAGATCGTGTGCAACCCCCGCGAGATTCAGAGTCTCGTTTGGCAATGAAACAATCGAAGTGTCTTACCAAGTCGCAAGCTGCCTCTCGCGCGATTGCCCACCTCTGCGGTTAAAAGCATCCGTCTCTAACGAGCCATCCCTCTCCCCTTCATTCTTATCCTCCCCCCCTTCCTCTCGCCCTTATTCTGTTCGCCTCCTCTCCGCCATCATCCCACGCCTTCTTCGCCTCATCTCTCGTATCCGTGACATCCGTCCTTCAGAAGGACGTCTGACCTCTTGACAACTTTCGCAAGAGGGGCTAATTCTGGTACAGGATTTCTCCCGAGTGTAACACCCAACCCGCCACCCATCCGACTCTCTCTCTCTCTCGCTCATACCGCCGACTTCATTCCTGCGGTCAAGTGTAGTTGAGAAATTATTCTCCTAGCTTGAACGTGTAAAATAAGGCCTCGGGAACAGGGAGTAGCAAAGTGCGGAGAGGAAACAGGAATGACTTGGAGAGGGCAGTATTTCTTCTTTCCCATCTCTTTCGCTATCTCGGCACCGATTCCGAGGTCTCATGTTTCAACTATGATTCCTACAGGCTATTTTGTCCATAATTCCAGTAGAGCCTCGAATCGATGTAGTTTAGTCGGGAATATGACGGAAAAACTAAGAAACGGCGCCGAACGATGGTTAATTTCTGAGTACGTGAAGCGATTTTGCTTTATTAGTATAATAAATGAGTTGGTATCGAATATCGTTGAAAGTTAACATTTCAAACTAGGAATTTATCGAATTTTTATTTACAAATATAATCGTACGCATGCCTGTGTAAACAATTTCTAATGATTTACCTTCTTGAACCCTTTACAAATTATTTGTCTCCATTAGCTGTAAAAAGGTTTATAAAGTCATATTTGGACTACAAAGCAGTCGTTGACATTAGTGATTCACAGTTAATAGAATCTATTACAATATTATATTAGAATCTTAAAAATTCTAAATAGAATCTACCATCGGCGAATCACCACTGATGACAACTGATTTGTACCCGAAACGCGCTTCTGGTTTTCCTAACCTTTGTGTGGTTTATTGTTTCGGTTTTATTTTAGCCATATGAGGAGCAAAGTAATTCTCTATTGAATTCTTGTCGAATTTTGTTTAGGAGTCTCTCCTAAAGTCTATAGCTGTCCTTTCGTTCCGCCCACTCCATTCTCACCCCTCAGATCGTCTATTAGAACTTCTCCATTTTACCTTCTCTCGCCATCAAAGCCATTCGATGGTAATCCTCAGATAAAGCCTTAAGACACCCGAAGACGTTCTCCATTTCTTTTCCTCGGGGAAATAGAGAGTCGGTCTCTCTTGCTGTCACTGTACGTACAGAAATTGTTCGGTCATTGGAGAACCTCTTCCAATCTTTGTAACTTCTCTCTCTCTCTCTCTTTTTGCTTATCTCACTCTGACTCCCACAGTCTTGCTTCCACTTGGCGTTGGAAAAATAATGCCACTGTTTGGGTAACGAAAGAGGATACGTGCTTCGGTCCTTCTTTCTGTGTCTCACTTTCTCCGCTTCTCTTTCTTTACCAACAGCTGTCGGTCAATTTATGCGGGAAAGTGAATTCTCAAACTCAAACTCTTTTCTCTTGATTTAAAAACTATCATTGCGAGACAGCAACAGAATCCCACGCTCCCTCGATTTTTCTGAATACAGAGAGTTTAAAGTAGAATTTGAAATAACAAAGGGAAGAAATTAAATCTTGAGCTCTCACGAGAAAAGAACTTTGAAAATATCTGGGATAATTGTAGGGAACTTAATTCACATTGAATTAATTCCAGGTTCGCATGAATATTAAAAAAAGGTTTTCTTTTATTATTTAACTACAGAATTATCCCGTTTCCATAAGGCTAAAATAAACTTCACTGCGTAAAATATTTTAGTGAATTGGCGACGAACCTTACATTATTTCACTTAATTGATGTAGTTTTTCAATTTATCTGTTCTTTAGCCATTTTTCATCGTTATTTTCTCTCCCGCTTCTTAACGCCTAACCGAGTTTAATAAATTCTTCATAAAAGATAACGCCGCTCACAGTGAGGACACCCCACGTAGCAAGCGAGAATAAGGTATCGTAAATCCTGTCGTCGCGCTCTGGTGCCGAAAAAATAAATCTTGGCTAAACAAAGCTAATGGTATTTTTTTGTAATCAGCTCTGCAGGTCTCGCCGTGATTTTATTCGTCCCGTTTCTCCACTCCAGCTGACGCTTTTCTAATACAATTACAAATATTCACCGAGTGTAGTCCCGGGTGGGTTGGAATGCGCGGATTGGAGAATAGGAAAATATTATTATAGGTCATTTTTCACGCGTCTTCCTCTTACGACTCCGTTTTGTTTGGCGCCCTTATGTGTGTGTGCGCGCGAGCCATGGTATTTATACGGAGTCTCCATTCCTCTCTCTCTTGTGAGCGAGAGCTGGGAACCACGTAATCACCACTGCACACAAGAGCTGAGTGTCTCTTTATACCCACAGCGGCGTGCCTCTGAATATCAATTGGGGACAATGTCCCGCCGTATAATGTGAGAGGGTCGCTTGCGTTCGGTAGGAGGGGAGGGTGAGGTAGATCCGTGAGTGTGGGGGTGGGATGTGGATAGGAGTTCCGTCCTCTCGTCTTCTCCCTCTCCATCTCTACGGAGGGGTGAAAGGTAGAAAGTCTTGGTTACAGCATCTGCGGAGTCATAGGGTTTGGTCTAATAAACAAAAATATCCGTGTTCAGCTCACCGTTGCGTGACGCAATAGTTAGGCGTTATTTCTGTCACGGATGACTTGAAAAAATGGGACGTATAGCCACCTGGGAATCATTGTTGTCCGATTGTTTATACAACGATTAAGGACATTTATTCCATCACTAGGTATCTATATATTTAATTTCGATGTTTCATATGATCACTAACGGGATAAATGAGTGACGTTCTCATCAAAAGTTATCGTAAGGCGATTTCTGAAAGTGTATCGTATTTCATAAAATTTGTGTTGAGTAAATAAATGTTTATAATACGCACATCCAATAGTTCTGGAGAAAATTAAAGATTTTTCTTTTTAAAATTTAATTTGGGTTTCACTTATTTGCTGACTGTTAAATGTTTCTAGAGATTTTCTTTCAGAAAAATTTTAATCGGTGCAAGTCGGCTTTGGCTTATTGTTAGTATAAATTTGACGCTGTTCATCATAGTAGGAATTTAACCAGTGTGGAAAATCTGTGAGAAGAAAGAGTAAATTATAAGAATTTTAGCGTAAGAGGATAAAGTAAGGTCAATCTTGCTATTTTATCTATCCTTCGATAATCTAGGATTATGATTATTAATCTCGGATAAGTATATAAGTATCAATATTTTTTATTTATGGATACTGATTTTCATATCACAAGGAATTTTTTGACCGCTTTTCCTTATTTTTCATTCGGTCTCACGTCTTTACACTAACTTCGGCCAAGTCTTAGGTCCGCATCTTAAATTTTTCCTCGGTTTTTACCTAGTTGGCGTTATAGTTTCAACGTCTGGGAGAAACACACATGAAAAAAGTCGTGATATATTCCCTTTAAAAATAGCAGTGCCAAAAGAGCGCGAGCGAAGGTTAGTTGAACCGCTGAGAGAAATCATCATGAATGCTCTAAAATAATATCGAATATAAGTAATATTTGTTACCTTCATTTTCTCTTCCTTTACCTCTCCCTAATTGCGTTGTTTCTCTTGCTGGACCTCTTACAATGCCTGTTGTGAGTTTTTATAACCTTTCCGTTCCTATTCTAATTTAATAGGAACAAAAAATGTTATTTTAAAATGGAATCATGTTTGTTTTTGCCATTTTATAATAAAATGTTTGCAAAAACAAATTAAAGTCGTCTGTTAATATATTGGGGAGGAATCTGAAATAATTTGGGCAATACAAAATGATTGTATTTCGTGGTCTACTCGTAATTTGCGAAAATCGAATTTCCTCTTTTTATAATGGTTTTAATTTTTTCATTTTTAGATATACTAATGGATTGAAAAAGCAAAAACAGAGAAATGAACCGAAAACATTTAATAAGAGCGTGCGTACCTGACCGAGTTTATGTAGTTCTTTAAATTGAAAAACATCCTTCCATATATCACTCTTGACTGATAAAAACCACTTCAGCCATTTTCGTACTATTTTTTACGACTCATAATTTGACCAAGATGATAAATTAATACTTTTATTTATTAAAGGAACCGATAGGAAGGCATCAGGTGACCTTAACATAGATTAACAAACCACTCCATCGATAATAACAGACCTCTTTACAACCCCATATTTTTACGGTTAGTTACAGACCGAACAATTTTAATGAGGCCGTCTCGGAGACGGTTAAGTATACTTATGGGTAACGAATTGTTCAGTTAAGAGCAAATTATCTCGGAGCCAAGATTTCATCAGAGATTTTTTCACATTCCTGTGCTTGTCTTGCGGTCCACTACGCTGTGTTGGTTGAAATGACAGACAACCTCGACCCGAATAAGCCAGCTATATGTATTGGTGATTTATAGTCGAACGAGGTGCAACAGACTGATATACGAGGACAAAGCACCCCGAATCTAGAGAAAATATTATTGAAATCGAAGAAATTTTCAACTATTCTGTTGATAAATTAGCATTAGCACGACGAGCTAATGAGATTCTTTATTTTTATCTTTCTTTTGAAAGTAGGGACGTATAAAATAATTATACTCGTCTTAATTTCTTTTCTACTTTACCTTCACGAGCAAATTATTATATCCTTGGTATTAGTAAAAAATCAAGTTTTTCTGAGTAATAAAAAAAATATTCTGCAACAATTACGTGCCTTATCGAGCGTTGGCTTTAGAATAAAAAAAGAGAACGGCATGATTGTACCATTCGTTAGGGCAGGTGACCGGATCGATTAGTTTTTTTCTCGCACCTCACCGATCATCGTTTCGTAATTTATCAAGGTTCACTGCGACCCTTTACTTCGATGTATATTCCGTTCGACTAAAACGATGAATATCTACGCCTTCCACTAGCGATAGCCACACGAGGGAGAGATCAACACCGCGAGTAAGTGTAAGGGTCTCTGATAAATATCAGAATTACGCCATTTGCTGTTGAAAACAAGCTTAAAGTAAAATACATTACATAAAAACGGGAAATTTATGTACATGCAAAGTGAAAAATGACATAATTTAGAATCTTTTTAAACATTAATTCTTGAAAAAATATCTTTGAGAATATTATGGGTAATAATTCAAAACGAATGTGTTTATATTTTTCAAAACCGTGGATTACATTTATGCCTCCAAAATGTTTCCAAAATTCTTTCTTTTCTTATTCAGATTGTATTGGGTCAAATATCGATCTTTATCGACAGGTATCGATAAATCGTTGATACAACCAGACATATCGATCTCTCACGTAGCGGCGACGCATAACGCAGAATCATATCGTTTTTGCGACTTGCTCTGAGCATAGACGTCTTTAAAGGGGCAAGGTCAGAGTCTAAAAATACGCCGCGGTACGGGATAGCCGGGTGTGGAAGCGGAGAAAAAGGGTGCGGTGGGGTGGGGTTGCGTTGGAAAGAGAGGAAGGGACGAGATAGGAATGTGTTGGACATGTGGAAAGAGGTGTGAGAGGGGATTGAAACCGAAGCGGAGGATGTGGGGAGTGGTCGGAGATTATTAGGTCAAGGAGTGCTAGAGGAAAAGGGGCGGAAAAAGGGATTTGAGGGTGCGGAACGGAGTGGGGACACGGAAAAAGGGTTGAGGGAGGAAGGGAGGGTTTAAGAGGTAGAGGGAAAAAATTGGATAAGGGAGTCGTAAGAGGGGTAGGGGGAGGAGAAGAGGTTAGGAAGGAGGAGGGAAAGGGATGTAGCTACTAAAAATAGATTAGGGAAGTGGAAGAGGATGAAATATGGGGCGCAGAGAAAGGAGGTGAAATCGAATTTAATGGATAGATGGAGTTTTAAGTATCTGGCATAAAGTTAAAGGGACGTAAAATTTATGGAAATGATCTAATTCGTGTTTTTTTGTCCACTGACGTCCGAAACAGCGTGAAAATAACGTTTTTTGTTTATAGTGTGAGCGAGATGAGTTTAATTTAATTTTTTATTAGGTTACATCTTCAGAGTGTTACCTTATTTGCAGTTGTCGAATGAAAGTATTACATTTTTGAAGCGGAGGCTAACATTATAATAAGAGGACTACGACTATGAAATATGTAACTGTTGCTAACTAGATTTAATAATACTGTAATTTATACATTTTTCATAAAGAATGAATAACAAAACACTTATGTGGCTTCAGTAAAAAGTATTTGTTCGTTAAATGCATTGTTCTCTATGGAAATAAAGAAAATTTCCTGTTTACGATTTGTTTTATTCACTCGAGAGATTTTGGCTGAACATTTGTTTTATTACGAAAATTACGCTTTAACTTTTTATTAATCACTTACACGCAGCGCAAATTTATTTCAAGCTAAAAGGTAGTTAAACTCTATATGTGTTATTAATAAACATGAGATTTTTATTTAAGATGAGAATTCCAGCCCAGAGAATCGTTGCTACTACTCGGTAACTGATTGAGGAAATTAAAAATATTTTTCTATTATTTCTGTGTGATGGCATTTCTCGTTTTTTTTAGTTCGTAACTAGATCAAAGTTCTCAAATTATTAAGTGAAGCCCTCAATAACTTTTATAATTTGGCATTATGTCTCTGAATGGTCCGAGTCATTAACAATGGAAACTCTTAAATTTAGTCGATAAGAAAGACAAATATGGTGATATTTTATAAACCTAAATTGTCAATAGGGTTAAATATTGAAACATCATCATTTAAAAATTGTATTGCTGATTTTTAAAACGTGGATGTTTAAATCGGTATAGCGACAGGTTTGAATGTTATCAACATCATCGGGTAATTTACAAGCTCAGCATCGGGCACAAAGAAGTGTATGACCAACTTGGAAGAAAAAGGAAAAGGTCTTGAAATTTTGTTTGGTACCGTTTACAAAAGCATTAGATCACTTTTTGTGGAAAAATGTTGTGTTTCGGTTGAAAGATGGAAACCTAAATATAGTGGGGTTAATTTTTTTTTTTGGAATTATGATTAGAGGAAGTTCATTGCTTAAAATTTAATGACATTACGACGTAAAACATTTTAATGACGGTAACAATATTTACTAATCTATGAAATTTATCAAACACAATTTTACTTTTCTTAGAAATTTACTTTAAACAATGCGTATGTATTTATCGATTAGCCTGGGAAGATCAAATTGGTCTTTAAATGATATAAGTATATCATGAAAAGTAAGATAGTCATGCTAAATACTAATTCTAATGTAAAAACGAAAAACTGTTGTTTATTTTTCACGCTATATAACTTATGACGCTTTTTACGACCCAATGATTTTTACTCTGTAATCAGCGATAGGCATATCTCCAACGAAGACGGCTGCTTTTCGGCCAAAATGTGCATCTGGGGTCATCTTCGTCATCAATTTCATTGACGCTCAGCTCCTAAATACATACTTTTATCGCAAATGAAACTACTTACAAATATTTTAGTCCATAAACATTCATTCAGATGCCTACAAAAGTCAAAATAAAATTCAAGCACCTCATGATTACCTTATTCGTGACTCGAATTATGTTGCGAGAGTTCGATTCTCTCGTTTTTTGTTGCGTGGGAGAAGGCGCAGGGTGACGTAGAAATAATCGACGGAACTTCGTTTGACGAAATAGAGAGAAAGTGAAGACCGTCGAGAACCTTGGCGGAACACGTAAGGTCGAACAGTAAAGAACGAAGGACGAGGTGAAGGTGGAAAGGGAGGAGGTGTTGGGAAAGGACTTTTGAACTTATCACCAGTGAGCCACCCTCAGGACCAAGAGGACCTCGGACCGACCGTTCGAGAGGAACGGTGAGGTAACGAGATGCGCGGAGAGGCGAAGGGACAAAAGTGGTGGACGGCGGTAGTAGTGGGAGGAGGAGGCGGTGGAGTGGGCAAACGTGTGTGACCCCGGGGGCCTTACATAAATAAGAGGAGATGTGTACTGGAGGAAGGGAAAAAGGACAAAAAACACGGGAGCGTCCTGAGGAGAAATGAGAAGCCACGGGCAGGCAATGATGAGAAGGTGAGAGGGTGAACAAGGTCGAGGAATGGTGAGAGAGAGAGAAAGAGAATGAACGAAAGAAGAGAAAGGAGATAGGCGGAGGAGGAACGAAGGCGGAAATATGTGAAAAGAGAAGAAGAGAGAGAGAGAGAGAGAAACACGTGTCTTGGAAGAATGAAGGGAAAACGTTAAATGAATAAAGAGTGGTGCGGGGAGAGAGTAGAGAAGGAAGGAATGGAAAGATGTGAGAAGTGTGTTAGAGAGGGCGAAGAATTCGATAGAGAGAAAAAGAGAAGAGAAAGAAATTAAAGCTGTTGGGGAGGAAAGGGAAGAGTGGGAAGGGAGGGGGAGGGCAGGAAGAGAGAGGTGAAGAGGTAGCGGCAACTTGTTCGAGGGCGGTTATGTGACGGAGGTAGCAACCTGGTAGCTTTGATAAGGATGGAAAGTGCTGTCGGGTAGGAGTGACCTCTGATCTCTCTCGCTCTTCTTCCTCCTCCTCCTCCCTATCTCCGCTCTTTCCATCTTCCCTTCTAGAAACCACCCTCGAACTCAACCGGAGGTTCTCACGAAATTGTCTCTGGCAACCCCGTGGGGGAGTTTGAGCTCGCCTTTAATTTTACGACGGTTTTTCCCCCCTTATTCCATGCTGAAATTCCTTCCCACCAGAGGCTCTCTCTCACTTCACAATTCTTTTCGGACAGCAATGGCCCCTCGATTTCAAAACGCTCCGTCCATGAATACTGAAACATAAGTCAGTAATTGCTTGTGAAATCACGTGGGAATAACCGAATTTCGTCGCTTTCGCGAGAACTAATCAACGATTTCTTTATTAGAAGTGCATTCGTTGCCTTGCATTTAGTAGTGGAACTTCGTAAAGTGTATATTTTTGGCGTTCTTTACTAGCGAAGTGATAGTAGCGGCCACGTCTAGTCTGTCCGTCCGTTTGTCGCAACTTTCATCCCTTGAACCGTTGGACGTATTTTGATTATGTATGAGTGATCCTTATTAAAGTTTATCGCAGAATAATGATTTTTAACTGTATTGTTAGAACATTCACTTTAAATAAGCACAAAATTATTTTGTTTACATTGGTATCTACGACGATTCTATAGGAAAGCAACATTTTATCTCCAATTATATAGCAACAAATACTCGGAATTGAATTTATTGGATAGAATTAGGTTTCTGTGGCATTTAAAATTCCTGAACGACTTGTCCTAATTTTTAATCCGACTTTTAAAATTAGTCTTTGTTTTTTTCCAACTCAAAATTTAAACGCATATTTATTTTATATATAGAGTTGTTTTTTAAAATCATAATTCGGTAAAATAAAACTGTATATATTAATTTCTCATGCTGTCACTTTTTCTTCTTTTTGTGGTACAATTGAAGATACATAGTAAGAAACATTCTTAGGTAACTTTATATTATCAATAAACTTATTTTTTTACTGTTTTTATTATTTCTGATAAATGCCATCGATATTTTTTCAACTTCAACATGTCTGTCATTACGAATAAATTATCTTCAAAATTTTTAAAGTACGCATGTCTTTATCTTGAATACACATCAGCCTTCCTTATAGCTTAGTATCCCTTCATTGTGGTGATTTGTTTCCGCATGGAACCCATCATGTGAAGTCTATAGAGGTCATTGTATCTGTATTTCCAAGTTACTCCTTACTACATATATATATATATACTTTCCTATCACACCATCTTTATATGTGCGCATGCTCCGTCTTTATGCGTGTCCGCCGTCTCTGTCTTTCCAATATTCAAGATATTCATCTACTAACCTATAAGATGGCGATTTTATATTTCATATTTGTCTTCCTTCTAGTTATATAGTGTTGGAGGATGCATGCTATGGGGATGTTTGGGATTTGAGATTGTCATGCACAGTTTTATATTCCACTATCCGGCAACATTCTCGCATAATTTTAAAATCTTTATCAACTTAAATAGCCTGAAATACAACAGTCATGTGGTCACTCGGTGGACTTTAGATTGAACAATAGCTATTTATTAACTTTCAAATGAACTCCTTAAAGTATCTGAAGAAATGCTCTCTGATATATTACCCTTCGGCAAAATAGCCACAAATTATTCCAAGCTATTTAAAAAAAATAGTTTACTTTTCACCCATCCCATAGTAGGGCAATGTTCTCGCGAATTCTATTAAAGCAAGTTCTTTTTATCATATTTAAATGAAGCGCAATATTTTACCACTTGAAAGTATTTTTTTTTACTTTTTTCATTCCCCTCCGAGATTTCTAAAAGAAAAATTTCCTGGTACGGCGATTCAAAGGAATTGCTTGTCATTTTATTTGTTCCCTTCTCCCGCTCTTTCTCTCTCACTCCACCCCTTCCCGCTCTCCTTCGAGAGTCATCTCATTGTCCTCTCTCGCTTCCCGCCTCGGGAAATCTTGTAGAATAACCCTGCGGCCCCAGTGACCTTCTCTTCTATTTCCTTTCTCTGTATCGTACCATCCTACTCTTTTCCTTCCCTCGTTCTCCTGCGCGGGGGCTCTTATGTCAACCTCCGTCCGTCCAATGATATACGGTAAAAGGTGCTTGCAGTTTCTCGGAACCTGCCTGGTCAATATTGCGAATCTTTGAGAATCACACGTTAAAAGATAAATTACATCATTGAAACGATTATTTAGAAGTAAACACTATTATTCCACAGACTTAATGTATTTCATTACAAGTCAAAATTGATATTAAAGCTCACGTATCACGTTCATCCTTTGAGGTTTAATTGATGAAAAACAATTCCCTCTCTTAACGGACAAGCAACTTGAAGCATTCGTTGTGTGTTCATATTAACATGCCCTAATACTTAAAGTAATGTTATGATTCTAGTTTTGTCAACTTGCAAGAAAGTTATCTATGTATGCAAATATAAAACCAGATTCTTTTATAAGCGTAGGAAGTGGTCATATTATCTATTCGACGAATTTGACAATTTTATACCAATAAATCGTTTTGTTGCATGATATCCCGTTTTTTAATTTAAATTTACCAAAATAAATCTTAAGTTTTGAAGAATAAAAAAGCCAAAAATCACAGCTCTGTTCGTAAACTTTTAGGAGAAAAGTGGAGAGGGAGGAGGATAGCGTGGAATAGAGACACTGTGAATTGTAGAAGATGAAGTGGAAGAGGAACTTGGTCCGTAGAGATATCGAGTGTTAATGGGTTAATGTAAAGCGAGAGGGCCGAATCCTTGTGGGGAAGCGAATGACAATTGGATGTGATCTCGTTAAAGCGTTGAACGAGGATTGTGGCAGTGGGTGAGAGGTGGGGGACTAGTCGTGGAAATGTTGAGCCCGGAAAAAGGCGAGAGAAAAGTGAAGGACTGGAGGCTCCATGTGAGTGTACCCACGTGTGTGACGGAATTTATTCCGGAAGTTAAATTGAAGATTAGTCACGAGTGAATGCGAGGAGGTGGCTATGACTATTACAACGAGGTTTAAGTCAGAAGATAATAATGGTAAAAATTAAAGTATTATCAGAACGGAAATTAGGTTGAGAATAGGGTCTAGGAAAAGGCAGATTACAGGGCAAGGTTATATGAGGAAAAATATTCAATGAGAGAGATGTATAAGTTAAATATGTAAATATTTGGGTGAGCTGAAGATAAGAATAAGTCAATCATATTGTAATATTAAGATAGGTACTTGATGAATCTCCTTCGGATTATATTGCTTTCATATAAGTTAAGTATGAATCAGGAAAACTTGTCGTTGTACAAATACAGGTGTGGTAAGATTTGCACACACATTTAAAAAGATACGTATGACAGCATTAGAAAAATGCTAGGTAAAGGATATACGACTCAAGAGAAATGCAGAGAGAACGAATCGCTTGGCGGAGGAGTTATAATGCATTAAACCGGGGAGCGGTCGTAAGGCGGACGAGTGGGACGGGGAGAGTGAAATGGACGAGGGACTGCGAGATCCCAAAGAGAGAGTAAAGCTCTCAGAGTGCACCGAGCCCACGACTCCATTGACGAACTCTCTGGGACATTGATGGCCCGCTGAGTGGACCGGACCGTGGCGATTTCGATGCCCTCTCCAGGGATATGCCTGGGCGGGTTGGGAGAGGAGGCTGCGGAGGCGGGTCAAGAGAATCCGGTCGCCTGGGAGATGACATTACCCATTCCCCCCCCCCCCCCCCCCTCCCCACCCCACGTATGAGTGTGTTGGAGGCGAGAGAGTGAGAGAGATGGAGAAAGCGAGATAGATTTCTTCCAATTCCATCGCCGTATATTGTACTTTTTTTTTAAAGCGGAGGTTGTATTCGGCGTGGGTGGGCTCGTTGATAAGGGAAAGGTCATGAAGCACTGAATGGGTTTGCGGCGGTATTTATTGCTAGGAGAGCGACTCCTAGAGTGGGGATTATAGTCGGTTGAAAGACGAGGAACGAGCGAGGGAATGCATGTCGATAAAACCATCGCACTACTTCGGTGTTTATTACGGTAGATTCTCATTTTTCTTGCTTGGTTTTTGTAAAGCTTTTAGTTCGCTTTCTTTGCCTGTGGTGTAATTAGTGGGTGTTATGCTATAAATAGTCCTAGCATTAAATTCAGCCGAGTCCGTACGATTCTAGAAATTTTTAAACCAAATGAAATATTTTCCCACGTGAATATTCGAGAAACCGACTCTATATAATTCGAAATATTTTTTACACATATTCCACAATGATTTTTTTAATGCTATAATTTTTCTTCTGACGCTTTGACGTATCTATCTTTCATGATATTATCTTCTCATATACAACCCCTCTTCTATAAATTCAATTTAGTTACTTAGAAAGGTTCAAGCTTAATAAACACTCAGTTATTTATATTATGATAGCAAAGTGGCACTCGATATGTCGCACTGATCGATTGCGAACACGAGAACTAGAGAATTATTGGGATCTGAATGAAAGAAATGAATAAAAACGAAGAAGGCACAATAGGGTTCCGGAATCTTAAAAGGGAACAAGAGATTCACTCAAGCCCATCGGCTAAAGGAAAGAGATTAGGACGACATTAAAAAGTGAAAGGCATATATCTCGGAGTTGTTTAGTGTGGTCTTCCATTACGGGATCCGCTGAGAACAAATGGTTTTAAGTAAGATGGAGAAAGAGATACGGAGTGCGTTTCCTGGCCAGTAAAAGGGGTTGTTGGGAAGGGTGGAGTTCCCAGGAACGGGAATGGAGAAGGAGAACAAATCGAGTAAAGCCTATAAATATATTTTGGAGACTAGTGAAAAAAACAGGGATATGCGCATGTTTATGTGAAGGATGGGGCTGATATAAGAAGGGAAATATGGAGAAGGGGATGAGAGAGGAATTCGGAAGGATGCGTGATCGGGTTTTGTTGGGAAGCGACGATGCGAGAGGTAATGGGTTGAGAAAGAGTTCGGAAGGAAAACTTAAAGGGTGTATTGGCCTAGGCAGACGAACAGAACCATCTCCGCGAGAAGCGATCGTATTTCATGCTCATAAAAATCAGTCTCTACGGCGTATAGTTTTAAAATATGAACAAGGAGAGTGGGAGTCGGCATAACTTTGGATGTGAGCTCGAAGTCACCGTAATACATATTACTCGAGTTGCATATTAAACTTGAGGTTAGACATAAATTGAAAATGTATTTTCACTCTATAATATGGCAATATTTTTAAACTTTGAGATAAGAATAGTGTTAAACTCGTTCTATATGGAATACTGGGTATATTTTATTTTAATTTTTCGACTTGTAAAATATATTGTGGGATACATTTTAGTGAGACTGATATAAATGAAAACTGAAGTGAAAATATTGATACATAAATCGCTCAAGGTTCTCCAAATATCATATTTTTAAATATTTATTATCAAAGACCACTTAAAGGCCTTTACAATAGAAACGATAACAAAAATGAGTATATTGGATCATGCCATCGGTAGGATTCAAACTCTCATTGGGGGCTAAATTCACTAATCCCACCTCTAGCAAGAGGTAATAATTGCACTTTAACGCGAATAATTCTATCAATATTTAAAACTTATTTGATTTTTCCCATAAGAAAGCAAGCAATGCTGCATTTATGCCCAGGAATAATTTGGATTTTTAATAAAATTTATAAGGGTCTAAGAGAGAAGATAGGTCAAATTAGTGAAAATAACGTGCGTCCATGATTGTTATTGCGAAATAGTTCAATGTCAAGTGATGGTAAAGCAAAGGACAAGTATATGTGGCGTAAAGTCGATGGATCTCCACAACTAGGCAGAGTAGAACCAAGTTCGTCGCGCCATTGTCCTCTTTTGCCGCAGTGAATTTCAAAATTTACGGCTAAACTTGCAACAATTTCGTAATAAGAATTTTATGAGCGCCACTTTGTTATTTTCCGGATTTGATGCAAGTGTATGGCTCCATCAACATAGTCACTTCTTCTATTCCACCACTACTACTACTATTGCTACGAATGGAAAATCACTGAGCTTGTCCTCTCAGTTTTCCGCGTCTATTTCTCTAGACTTAGGAGGAAAAATGGGGAAAAAAATCATACAGAAATGTGATGAGAGAGCTGCTAGAGTGTGTGTGTTTGTGTGTGTGTGTTTGTGTGTGCGAGACGTACGTCTTCGCGAAGGGTCATGAAGCGTAGGCGAAGGCATCCGGCAGTGAGTCATTTTGTCCGCCGATCGCCATGACATCTCTAGACGGATGAGTGAGGAAGCTGCCAAAAGATATCTCCTTCTGAGATATTCCTCCGTGCCCCGCGTTCATAATACGTCCGAAGCACGGCATGATTCTCGGGATATCGTCGCTTGAAATCTTTTGACCCCATTCCAGTCGGAATTACGTCCACTGCTGCAAATGCCTTGGGCGTCTCCGAGGAGTCGCTTCCCACATAGCAGCCGTTGCATGCGCGAAACGGTCGGATTGTTTTCGTTTCATTTTAATAAGGTGCCGATTCTTGTTACCTCTTTGGGATCTAAATTTATTTAGGCGCGCGGAACGTGTTTTTAGGACGTAAATATTGATTTAAAGGAAAATCTCGAAATTCATTCATCGGGGAATGCGTTTGTATTACGTTTCGTGATCCACTCGACGGCCAGAAACTTGTTATTTAAAAGAACTTGTCGGATAACATTCGAAGTTCTGTTTTAAATTGTAAAGTGCACTATAGCGGCTAGATTAATCTATTTAAAGATTTCGAAAAGCGTTTAGGGAAGGGTCTTTCCTCGAGGAATCTATTCGTTTGGTTTCAATTAACGTTTTACGATGAAATATTTCACGAATAGTGGCTTGCGTAGTTATTTCAATCCAAATCCTCGTTGCGGTTTATGCTATACTAGAAGTTTAATGCAAACAAAGCGGCCAGGGTTAAGCTTTATTACTAACCCTTGAACCTTTCACCTGAATCATCCGACTGTCGACATGTCTCGTATTTATTCGGAAGTAGTTTTGGTCGCCGTTCCGTCTAAATTACATTTTTGATGAAAAGGGACGGAAACCCGACCGAGGGGATTTTTTTTCCCGCACACCAATTTTCGACTCAGACCTCCGTCAACAGGCGCTCGCAACGAAGGGAATGATGAGAAAAGAAGAAATGCGAGAAAGAAGTCCGTGATGATGGGGGGGATGATGTGCAAGGAGCTCGTACGCCCCTCTCATTCGCTTCCATCCTCTCTCTTTCTTCGCCTCTCGAATCTTCTCAGGAAGGAATTTAGACTTAGAGACGCGGATAAAATAAAACATGCAAAGCGCTAATCCTACCAGTAATGACACATGCAGCATAAACTTCGATGTTGACGATTGAGGAGGGGGCCAATTTTTCTTTTTTTAAAAGGAAGGTTCTAAGAAAGGTAACGCGAGTAACAAACAAACAGATAAAGATATTTTCACGGACATATTGACCTTCGTAAAGATAGCTTGATTAAGATAAGACGTGCAGAACGGATTAATCAAAGTAGAAAACCAAGAAAACCCAAAAGGAGGAGAAAAAGGAGGAAGACCAAAATCACGATGGATGGACGGATCAGAATTAGACGTAATAGAAAAGGAAATCCGTAACTGGAATGGAAAGGCAGAAAATAGGGGTGGAAATACGTTCGAGAGCAGGATAATTCTCATTTCGCGCCGCAGCAATGCAGAGAAGGAGACGTGGATTCTTCACGCGTCGTTTCCTCGACGCGTTTTCCTTTACGTTTTTCTCTTCCCTCACGGCGATTCCTTCCACTCCCTCTGGCATATTTTATCGCCCTCTATTTCCCCCCCTCTCTCTCTCTCTCTCTTACCGAAGAGATCGCTTTCCCCCGAAAGTGAGAAAGAGAGTCGTACGGCCGTGGTTGGATATCCCTCCCGCGGGACCAAGACGGAAGGAGGAGAGGAATCCCTCGGATGACCACAGAACTGGGAAGGGGGAGAGGGAGAGAGAGGGGGGAAGAGGGAAAGGAGCAGAATTCCGTGTGCGCTCATCATGCGGAAGAACGGCCGAGAGGGAGGTGAGGACGACGGGAAGGGGTGAGAGGGGCCGAGATTGAAGGAAAGGAATAGGGGGAGGGAGAAAGGGGGGGAGGGAAAAGGAGAGTGATTGAAGAGATGGAGGGTAGAAGAAAGAAGAATGATGAAGGAAGAGAAAGGAGCGGGCAGGGAAGAGGGGGAAGGAGAACGGGCGAAGAAAGAAGGGGCACGAGAGAATGGGGAGACGTGGAAGAGGGAATAAAATGGAGCAAGGGAGAGAGAGAGACGGCAGAACCGAGGATGAAGTGTTATTGGGAGGATAAACTGAAAAGTCAGGAATGGGATGATGGAGAGAGCGTGATAGAGAGGAAGAAGGCGGAAATGGAAGGAGGGAGATGCGGATGGAAATGCGTACGCTTAGAAGCGAGAGGGAAGGATAATGAGACTTGGGGCAGCAGAGAAATAAGGCTAAAAAAATGAATGTCGGAAATAAAGAGGAGAAAGAGACGCGGAGGGGGGGGGGGGGATACTCGACAAATACATAAGTGCTAAGAGGAGTAAGAGATAAGAGATGGGAGTAAAACTTTCTGCCGAAAGTGGAATTTCTAGTAAAATATTTTATGCTGTACTTTGGCCGAGGGCAGTTTCCGCAAAATATTTTTAAATACAGTGAATGAATGCGAGAAATGAGTAGCCAGTGATGGAATTAAAGGGGACGGTTGCGGAGAAGTGCCGGAATTTCCGTTTCTGGGAAAGGGATTGTTGTTGCATGGCGCTGAAAGGGGTAGTGTAAACATTTGCGTGCAACGTCCATTGTTAGTTATTCAACACTAAACACTGGAAACGTTACTTATAAAACGTATATGTCGGTTTTTTAATCCATAAGTTTCAATGCAATATGGTTATCTTAAAGACTGAAGCCGTTTAATTAAAAATGTAACTAAAAACACTTAGTACGATCGAATTAGTTAAAAACTTTACGGTTCAGTTTCATGATCATATGAAAGTGAATAACTAGAACCGAAATCATTTCGTGTTGGCGAACTTAATTTTAACGTAAACGATTATGGAAGGGATGAAATATCTTCATCGTCATCGTGTCATCAAAAGTTTTAATTATAGACGTTTTAGTTATGTGATTTAATACATTTATTTATACTGATAGCGACAGAGTTCGTTTCATCATTCTACCGCTATAATATGCGTTAAGAAATTTTTAAATATCCATCGGGCACAAAAGTTTTCCTTCCACAGCAAACACGTAAATTATCAATTACTGTGTGTGGCAGTAAATGAGGAAGAAAGTGCATGGGAAATCCAAACGGAATTAAAGAGAAATATTCGAGAGAGCTTTTAATGATTTGGTACTTTCCTGTTAACGGGAATACCTCCAGGACCCTTCGCAGGACCTGGTACTTACGTATTATCCCCATGCCATACTTACGTACAACATTAACAGAAACAAACCCAATCACCGTACGAGAAACTGATTGGCCGGTCTCGACATTTACAAACCCAATCTCTGGACAACGTGGAGGGTTTCTTTGGTTCCGGGCGAGGCGAAGGGCGCGGTAGCGCCCGGAGACGACTACCCATTACAACAAAGCGAGCCGAAGGCTCGTCAATATATCCTTTCAATTTTATATCCTCTTGACTGTTGTGCCGCAAATTGAGAGGATATATCGACGAGCCTTCGGCTCGCTTTGTTGTAATGGGTAGTCGTCTCCGGGCGCTACCGCGCCCTTCGCCTCGCTCGGAACCAAAGAAACCCTCCACGTTGTCCGGAGATTGGGTTTGTAAATGTCGAGACCGGCCAATCAGTTTCTGTTAATGTTGTTTTAAAATAAAATATCGTAAATCCAACAATACGTCAAAATATCCTTTCAATGTTATATCCTCTCAAACATTCATAACAATACATGTTCATTTTTTAAGGTATTCCCCTTAACAGGAAAGTACCAATGATTTAACTTATTATGTTTGAAAGGCATAAAATTAGCGAGAGATCGCGGGATGGAAGTGTGAGAGAGTACGAGGGTAAATCGAGGCATATGTGTTAGTTAGGAAGGAGAGAGAGGGAGAGAGAGAGAGAGAGAGAGAGAGAGAGAGATAGAGGAAGTAATGGGAAGGAAACGCCCTGGATATTGTCAAGGTGTGAGAGCTGCGGCTTGCGTCTTCTCTCCTTAGCAACCCCTGTTGCCACGTGACATCTCTCTTCCAGCTACGAGATAGTTGATTGTGGGGCCTCCGAGTGGATGCGTTATGCAGTTGCGGACTTTCGTTCTTCATTTCTTGTTTTTTAATCCAACTCAGGCCAGGTGCCTCTGTAATGGGAATGGACATATTTAAAGCTCCTTCCGAAATTTCAATCAGGCTAAAACCCCTCGTCGAGTTCAGAGAGTTGAAAAAAACGCCTTTTTAACCTCTGCCGAAGTTTTCAAGAGAGTTGCTGGGTTCTCGATGCAATGAAATATATTACACAATTACTAGTCACAAAATAAAATAATACTCGAATCGTATGTAATCACCGATACTCCAATACCGTAATGTATTGAAGGAAGTGTTTTGTATATCTTCAGGCAAGTAATAAAACAAATATGATAATGCTATTCTGGGCGTAAATATCATAAAACATGTAATGCTTTTTGAAGCTTAATATCTCGCAAACGACTAAACCAAGTTTGATGACATTTTCAGGATAGCATTATGATATAATAACAAAACGTTTTAATGTATCGGTAATATATAAAAGCCTTATTCTGTCCCTTTGTCATTTTATCACTCCCTCTGTCACGCTCTGAAAAAAAAAACAGAAACATACTTGGCAAGAGGATACTAAGGTCAGTTTTTGAAGCACAATAGATGCTCGCGGTGAGAGTTTCGAATCTTCGCTCGGATCGAAGGCAACCCTCTCAGGTCAAAGAAGACTGCCTCAATTTTATTTCTGAATAATCGATCATTTTTGACGGGCACTTATATTAGTCCTAAAATAAAATGTATCGTTAAATATGTACATCTATTATTATTCTGAATCTGAATAAATACCTGCAACCCACTGCAGTTGGTGTGCGGCAGGGGGAGATTATCTCCCACAGCTGATAATTCACCTAAAATCGGAGTTGGAACCAGTCATCATCATGTGTCAATATGAAGCTCAAACTCGCTTTGATTGCGTTAGTTTATGTACTTAAGGCCGTTTGGAACGCAAATAGAACATTAGACAACGATTAGGAGGTGATGATATTCAAAACATCGAAATATTTACACTAGGTAATAAAACGTGGTTAATTTTTTTGGCACGGAAATCACAATCGGAAATTAACACGTAAACGAATATTCAAGACAACTTATAGCAGGAATCTCACTCAAATTATGCGCGGGCCGTATGATGTTATTGCGCTGAATCCGCGGGACGCATTAAGGCACCGTACCGAATTCGCGGACCCCACATAAAACCAAAACCGCGGGTCGCTTTCCATATAAAGGATGTTCTTCTGTATGCCAACTACGTAGATTATTTTAAATTGGAATGAAAAATAAACAAGATATTTTGGAAGTGTTGATTTAATACACTTCTTAAATTATTTAAGAATATATTTTATAAAAAATACTCTTGTTTGGGCTGCATCGTTGTATGAAATTTCTTACTTAGCGATGCCTTAAAGGAAGAACAAAAGTTTGCAAAATACAGAATGATTAATTTTTCTATAGCACAGTCCTGGTGTAATTTATATTAGAAATATGCCATCGATTATTACCTCAGCTCGTGTGAAGCTGTCGCTTTCGTGTGGAAAACAAATCCTTAAAAATACACGTTTAGAATTTTCGAAGGAATTCATACAGCAATTTATCATTCTCAGGGCGTCCTTACACTTAACATAGATAATGCGTTAATATGATCGTGAGTCGCCTTTTAATGGGCAGATTATATTCGCGCTAATTTCGAATTCTCCCTCCGCTTAGCTCTCCTCTGAGCCCTGCTATCCGATGACACACGCAAATTCTTCTCCCCTTCCTCTCCGCCATTCCCTTCAACACCGTCCCCCCCCCCCCCTCCCCCTTTCACCCCTCCCTTTCCCCACTGACCAGATTTTGTTTTCTTTTTCAATCAGGTCCCCCTTCCTTCGGGCCGCACTTTTCACCCCGACCACACGCTCCATCGACAACCCATCGTCCTTCCTCCCCTCCGCAAGCCGTCGCATACCGACAGGGAGGCCATCGCCATCCACTCTCTCTCTCGCCCCCTTCCTTCTCCGACGTGTGCCAATTGATCTCCTTCGATATTGGCTCCTCATCCCAGTTAACCCCATGTATTCCTCCCGTCCTCCGCAGACCACCCTCGGAAGCGCCGTTTCATCACCATCCCCCCCCGTATCATCCCCATCCTTCCCTCGTCCCGTGGGGAAACCCCTTATCTCCATTTCACGCCATATTCCTCCTCCCACTACCGTTCCGCATTCCGCCTCACCCCGTCGCGTTTAATTCCATCTCAGCCTCCCTCCACGGTCCACCTCCGAACGCGGCCATCTCGAAAGCACGTGACAGGGCGTCGCATTACGCCATCCATCCGCGGAAAGGAAGTTTTAATCAATCAAAAAGTGTCGCCCTTTATTTTTCTCCGGGGCCCACAAACCTCGTTCCGTAACCACCTCCTTCCCTCCCTCCCTCCCCTCTTTGCCCCTCTCACCTCCGTTATCTCTCTTTCTCCTCTCCCGGCACGGGTCGTCCCCGTCCGCGTAGTCGGGATGTCTCGATTCCAGGACGCGGTTCCGGGTCGTCACTCATTCACTTTTTTTTTTCGATTTGTTTATCGGGGTTTCGGTTCCTTTTTAGGAGCGTTTCGCTTCCAGCGTGAGCGCCTGTTGTCGGTCTGTCCATCCGTCTGTCCGTCCATCCGCGTGTTCGTTCTCGGCTTCTACGTAACGGATTTTCATGAAATTTGATATTCAGGACTTACAATGAAAGATATTAATAAAATGAATCACGTACGCCATTCAGGGGTACCACTTTAATAGTGACAAAAAATTAAAATTTCGTCATATCTCGGAAAGTATTAATCATATCAAAATATCTTTCAAATAAAAGTTGTAGAACTAGTAAAGAGGAATATTTCCGTTTCTATACGTTTTTATCGTAGGAGTAGCCGTTACCGCGAAAATCAAGCAAGAATGTCTTAATTCGAGTTGAACTTAGAAATTTTCTTGCATGGTTACTTCTTCATAGTTGCTAACATAAAGAATCTCAAAAACAAACGTTTAATTTCCTTACGTGTGCATGCAATATTATTAAATAGGAAGAAAATGGATTATTTATGACGAAGAAAAGAACTTTAAAACGCTATTTCCCTTACATACAGGTATATCATTTCTTTCTAATACTCCATTACACGAAACGCGCCCATTTGTGATACGTTGTACACTTTCCTAACTTGTTTAAGTTTTGTTTCTGAACGCGCTTCCCACAGTCATCGCTCGTTTTCTCGTTCCCGTTGTTCGTTTGGTCGGCCAGCGATGCGTCCATGACCCTTGTGCGTTATTTCTCCGAAAACTATTTGGAGTTGAGATGCTGTGTTTAAACGTACATTTCTTATCACAATTATATAACCGAGGAGTAAGGTATTCGCCATATTTGAAGGAATAGGTCCGTTTGTCATATTTACAGCAGTTTGTATTGGCTTTCTGGAATTTCTTGTATTATAGATGCATCCTTGTTTTAAGCTGAAAAATTGATTTAAATATTCTACTACAAGGACCTCTATGAATTCCAACAATTCTAAATTTATTAGATTTTCGCCCTTTTTCTGGCATTGAATTATGCATCGAATAGTGCGAAAACGGTTCATGCTCGTTTTTCTTATATTTATTTGTTTTTTCAGTATGTTCTGGATATATTCTGAAACTTTTGCATGTTATGTTTGGAAACTCGGCTACCCCCAAACGAGAGCTTTTAACTAGTTGTCTACGTTTTTTTTGTCTTCTTACGTAACCAGAGCATGTCTAGACTTCGAAAATTTGCCCAAGCAAACCGCAGAGATATATTTTCGTCCCTTTCTAACCGTTTCGAAGTTAGTGGTTGACATCACAGTCGTGATTCTACGCTAACTCCCAAACTGCATTTAACCCAAAAATAAACATGCGTTTTCTTCTGTAATTTATCCTTTCCGATATTTTTTCTTTGTCGATCGTAAAAAATACTTTTAAGCCTCCCCAAACTCAAATTGAAGTAATATTCTGTCGACTTTTTTTGTGCTCATTATCAGCGGATTTGTTTCCCCGCGTCGTTGAAAGCGTTCGTCAATGAGGATTTACAAATATGTTTCTCCGATTTTCGATGCTGTTTGATTTCTCATGAAACCTTTCCCCAAATTAGTCTTTTTTCCATTTCCTGTGGTCTGACTTTCTGGAGATATGAAGCGGAACTCTCCACGTGTCGTCCTTTGGTCTCTCGTGGTCAGGTGGATACTGTCTTCCCTTCCTCTTCTCTTTCCATAAGAAGGTTTTTATACTCTTCTGATTCCTCAAAGCTCACTTCTAGGTCCATTATCTTTCCCATTCTGCATCAACGACATTTCCAACCTAATCTTTTATTCCGGACAACATCTGTACGCACACCAGCGTAAAATATAAAACGTGCAGTCGATTACTCATACTTGGATCTGACCAAAAACTTTTTACAAATCAACTATTAAGAAAACAATCTGTTATCATCGGCTATCCAAAACTACTCTTTCGTGAAGCACAATGAATCGGTCACAAGTATACTCAATAATTAACTATTATGTGCCGAGCATAATACCAAGAACTATGAAGTTATAAACAGCTGTCATTACTCTCTAATGCGACCAAAGAATAACTTATCCTTCTCCTTAAGAAAACATCTCGCCTCCGCGCTCATTATTCCCCACTACGACTGCTGCGACGTAGTGTACAACGCTCTATCTATCTGAAGACCAAAGAAACTTCAACGCACTCACAACATCCACGTGAGATTCATCTGCGACCTCAAAAAGGCGACCACGTTTCAGACCTCTTCACTAAGTTGTCTCAGGTTCAACTTGAGGAAAGGAGACGTCTCCATCACTTGACGGTTTTCTTCATCATCAAAACCACTCTCAATCCCCGTTATATTTCATTACAGTTTTCATCTACGAACGCTGTGCGCAGTGTAAACACTAAATTTAAACGTTTAAATTACACACGCAAGCTGTATAGTTTCAGTTTTGCCCGAATGAAGCTGCTTGTCTGTGTCTCACTTCCTTCCTATTACTGTTCATCATTGCCCTTCAGCCATGCTCCAATTACCAATTCAATATCACAGTTAAATTTTCTTTTCCTGCGAAAGAAAATAACGTATTCTCTTCATCAGTGAATCTACCATTTAAGTTAACCTATAGCGGTAAGTGATAATATGAGCAATCGAATTATTTAAAAAAATACTTGTGCTAATAATATGCATTTTAGAACATCAACTTATGAGTTACAAAAGCAGCAATCGGTGAATTAACTCTGAACATGGCTACTTTTTAGTTTAAAACTAATGATTTACTCAGTCGTTATTTGGCTGTATAAATCAACCACATCATTTATATTCTCACCATTACTCCTGTACCTCTTTCTGATTCCTTAATTTATTCATTCTTTGAAATAATCCTTCTTCTCAATAGTAGTTGCACTAGTATTTCGTTTATAGTTTGGTTCTAATTTTGTCGTGGTTCGTCTATTTTTTACTTCTCGCATTTAAATTTCCTCCTTTGCATTCGATTTTTTTAAATTATCTTTTAATTATTTTGTTCCGAGTCATTTTCTTCATCCTTTGGAGACCTTATCTAAAAATTCGCAGCTTTTTCCCTTAGAATTTTTATTTTTCCTTTTACTTTTTTTTCCACGATCTTCCTTACAGGCAGTTTCTTGTATCCAATATCCTCCTCGCACTTTCTCAGACCCTTTGCTTTCCTCACCTCCTCTAGCCATTTTCTCATTGTCCTCTCTTATTCTCATTGTCAAATCTCTCCGACCCGCTTCTCTTTGTCCTCCTCGAATTTCCATTTTCCTTCTCTGCGTTTCCCACCCCTCGGACTTCCTTTCTCCCCTAATATTCTGGGGCACATTCTATTCTCACCTCCCCCTTGCTCGCCTCTTCCCTCTTCGTTTTTGTCTATGCTGTTCCTTTATACCTCCGCCTCCCTTCATCCTTTACCGAACCGTAACCCCTTCCTCTCTTTCTCTATGCACTTCGCTTCCCTTTTAAGGGACCAAGTGGTTCAAGAGTAGAAGATCGGGACGTGACTGGAGAAGAGGACAAGCGGGATTAGTTGGTTGCGTGAGCGGTTTACAGACAACCGCAGGAGTGAGGCGCGGGAGTATATCGGCAAGAAGGGTCGGGAGGAGGAGGAGAGAAATGGATTCCGTGGAAAGGAGGGATGAAGGAATAGGGGGAGGGAGAAGGGAAGAAGCCTAAGATGTCGTTTCTTGCTGCGGGGGGGTGTATTGTGTTTTCTCCGAACTGAATATCACCCGGGGCTTTTGGAATTGGCGGAGGAATTCGGTGGTTTTTGTTCTACTCGTGCTCGAGCAAAGGTCGGTCATTTGCCGAAATAATGATATTATAGCGAGCGCTTAAACGGGAACAGATGGAAATAGAATGTTGGTGGATATCATAGCACGTGTAATGTATGAATCGATTAGTGGATATTTAAGAGTTATTTTTCTAAATAGCATCGTTATAATCTTATACTTTTCGTTATCGCTCTCTCATAAACAGGTTTAAGAGAGTTAGAATTTCTTTTTAGTCACTTTTAACGTAAGGGAGAAATTTTCCGATCTTCCGTATTAAAACCGAAAAAATAAACTTCGGGGAATTGTGATTCGACAACGTACTGGGGATGTCTAAGACGTTTACTTATCTTCTTCCCGCGTATTTCACTATTAATCTGTTAACATTTTTAACTTTCTAGTTATTTTTTATCCTATTTTTCATGCGCGAACTTTATTTTTCCCGTTATGAAAATTTTAACTTTTTCTCGCTATTTAACGTATTTGGTTTCATTTAATTTATTTCCTCTTTCTTCTCTGCGGTTATTCCTAGCATATGTCTTATTTATCTTGTTTACGGTTTTAACTTTGGTGATGTAATTTATTATTTAATTAGAGATTATTTTTATAACAATGTCTTTTTAATCCTATTATTTCTCGATGTATTTCCATCTGCAGTCTTAAATCATATCAATAATACCTCATTTAAATTTTTATGCATTGATTATCTCTCTTGATCAGAGGTCTTCCAACTACGTTCCGCGGAACCCTGGGGTTCTGTGGATTTATCACAGGGGTTCCGTAGGGCTTTCATATAAAAATGTTTTATTTATCCAGAGCCTGTATTATGGGCGGGCGAGCCGGACGGTCGCCCGGGGCCGCCGAAAAGAGACACGGTATGAGCAATGGGGGAAATCAAATATTTTTTGGCTACATACTGTCTCCGGCTGGTATTGGAAGATTCAGTAGAAAAACAATTATACCAGTTAGTGATGGTTGCACACGTCTGGTTGTGTTAATAAACATTTGTTCTAAACTTTGACCACATTTGCAAACAAAAGCAGGCACATCCTAGCCATTGAATACCTGTAATAATTTCATTGTTTAATGAATTTATAAGTCTTTGTTTTTAATGTTTATTTAGTTTTATTTTTTATTTTTTTATGTTATGAATAAATTCGATTTTTATTTTGTTATAAATTTGACTTTTCTTTCAATTTTACTTTCTAATACCATATTTGGCGCGCTTTCTCGATGTTAGGGTTCCCAGGAAAAAAAATTGGATGAAAGGGTTCCGTGGCCTCATGAAGTTTGAAGACCACTGCTCTAGATAAACATGACTATTTATTCTAACAATCCCAAGGTTTCTGGGGGTTCAGTTGTATTTCTTCATTCTCTTATTTTTTTATATTCTTCTTAAGTTATTCTTACCCTTAGTCGCCGTTGCCTGTTTGTCATGTGGCGTCTTTTCCATTCGGCGTATCTTATCTCTTGTTCTGTGATTCTTGATTTACCTTTGTAAGGGTATTTGATGACGTATGGCAACAGTAAATCCTACCAGGAAATTTTCCTCTCAAACTTGGAAAAGTAAGCTTAGCCAAATTTTAGGCCAAGTTATTGTGTTATTTATTTGAAGTTCATATTTAGCCGTGAACGCCATAGTCATCCGAGGTTGTTTCGATTAGGCAAAAAAATTATCAGCGAGTTAATACCTATTTGTATGCGCGGAGATTCAGCCAAAGGAATTTATCCGTGAAAGTCAATCACACTATCACGACCGTGGTATAACATCCCGTATCTTCTCTTGCATCTATTTCGAGTCCTTGAGAGATCCAGCGTAGATTAATCTAATCCCGCGTTCTCGTCCACTTTCCTATAGAAAAAGGAAAACTAATCCACCGTTTCTTCTCTACGGCATGGATGGGATTAGCGTGACTCCTTTTATAGATGTACACATGCAAGCACACATAAACCCGGCTAGGGAGCGAGTGAATCTTCACTGCCGTTGTCTTTTCGGCCAAAAACCCTATCCATTTCTCCTTTCACCCCTTCCCTCTCCACTTCCTCCGTCTTGACTCTCTCCCGCAGAGCTACCCTACCCAACCCACCCGCTCTCTCTCTCTCTCTCCATCCCTCGGAACAGATTCCCTTATCTTTCCTCCCGCAAAACTTCCTGCATTATAAACTCCGATCCGAGCCGCTCAGACGAAGCTTCTCCATATACACATGCTCACACTTCCCTTAAAAGCCATACAATCCAATTACGACCGCACGGTAGACTAGTCCGTGCACGGAGTATAGAGCAGTAAGGACATTCATCACCGTTTTTTTCTTCTGAGGGGATAGCGTAAAAGCAGGAGGATACATTGACGGAAGCCTCGGAGAGTAGGAAAGAAAAAAAGATCGTGGCTTCTCTGCGGAACAATGCCTCTTTTCACTTTCGCCCACCCACCCAACCCGTCCTCCATCCCGCCTCCTCGAAGCCAGCGGTCGGACTCGCTTATGAGGGAGGGAAGTCTTGCCTCTCCGCTGTCCTTAATCTTACAGATGAATAAGGTACGCTCCGTCTTCATCCCCGTTTGCTTATTTTATTGGACACCTTTCTTTGTTTTATTTTTAAAATTTCTGTGCTCCCAGTTTCCGAGTATCGCTCGGACATATCTCCTGCTTTGTTTTTGTCGCGACACATTTTGCAAGAACTTAACGTTCTTGCGATGTTTATTTTCACCTTAGCTGCTTTTTCCTACTTCCCTAATCTTCTTACCCTTTCTTTTAACTTTTTCTTCTGCCGCCGATGTTTTCGTTGTCTATTCGTTTTCCGCCTCTCTCTCTATTCCTATATCCACGCGTTTCTTTTCTCTCTCTCTCTCTCTCTCGCCCCTCTCGGAATCTCTCTCTTTACAAAAGCCCCAAATCTCCATTTCCTTCGCTTCCCAATCCATCCCTTTCTCTTCCACCCACTTTGCACACACTTCACTTCCCGCCAATTCCAATTCCCCTCCTTTTCTTCTCCCTACCTCTCTATCTCTCTCTCTCTCTCTCTCTCTCTCTCTCTCTCTCTCTCTCTCTCTCTCTCTCTCTCTCTCTCTCTCTCTCTCTCTCTCTCTCGCCCCCTATCCTCACATCTCAGCTCCTTTCTTTCCCCCGTCTGCTCCTTGTGTTTTTAACTGACCCCAAAATCACTTCACCTACTTAAATTATCTCTTCTTTACTCTCACCCTCTCCCAATCTATCCAGCTTCTTTATCTTCCCCATCTATTCTTCTCCGTCCCGTAACCTCTTTCCTTTTCTCTTCCCTCTTCATTCTGTTTTCCTCACACCACCACCACCAAGCTTTCTCCCGTCTATAGCCACCAACCCACCCTCTCCATGGATACTTGACTCTCTTATAAAATACCTCTTCCCCTATCCTTTCCCGATCTCATCCCTTCCCCATCTCCTCCCCGTCCCTTTCCCTCTCTCCCTCCCTTCCTCCCTCCCACTTCCATCTTTTCTGATCTTCCCCCCCTCCTCCGTCCCTTGGCTCATCTCTTTCTTCTCGACCCACTTCACAAACACTTCACCCTCTTCGCTGGATTCCTCCCTCCCCTACCCGATTCATCCTTTAGCATATCCCTTACCCCTATTCTCATCCACATAACCCTCCTCATCCAAGTTCCATCCCGTCCCTATTTCCCTCCCTTCGATTCCGTATCCCCCTATCCCCCTCCCCTCTCTCTCTATCCCCCACTTCGAGCAAATCTCCTCCTCCTAAACCCCTCCAGCTCTCCCTTTCACTCCAGTTATCGATCGGATGGCTCGGGCGCTTGAGGAAGACGGAGGACCTCCGGTCTGTAGGATCCCAAGGAATGGGTTGAGGGAGGAAGGGAGGTGAAAGGCGAAAAAGGGAGGAGGGAGTTGGGGGGGGGGAGAGATGAGTGCGGAGTCGGGGATCGGTGTTGCACACAGATAGGAGTGAGAGGGGTGGATGGAACTGGAAGGGTAAGAGAGCGGTGGGAGAGAGGGAGGTGGATAGAGGCGTCTTCTTGGCGTCTTCTCATGGCTGCGGAACTTTCGGGAGGGGGGAGAGGGGGAGGGGAGGCGTAGATCGGCTCGGAGGCTGAGGAGTTGGGAAATGGTGGGGAGGGGGATTTTTAGGATGGCTAAAGTCAACGGGGGTGGCGGAGAGGGTAAAGTGGGGGGTTAGTTCTTTTCTGGTGGAGAGTCGGAGGCGGAGCTGAGACGTAGGGTGAGGGAGGGACGGTGGGAGGAGAGGGGAGGGATGAGAGAAAGGAATCGAGTGTAGGAGATTATGGGGGAGTGCGAGGGGGAGAGAGGATGGAGTTTGGGAGTGGCTGGACGAAAGGGGTGGCCCGAAAAATAAGGGAAAGAGATTGGTCAGAAGGAGAGTGAAAGAGCTCCGAGGGAGGCAGAGAAGGAGCTTTTGTACGGGGATCGAGGGAAAAAAGGGGGGACTGGAGATGCGGGGGTGGAAATACGTGTGTGGGAAGGGCGCGGAGAGTTTTGTTTATTTATTTACATTTTGTGTGGTAATCCACCGACGATTTCGAGAGTGGAAATTTATCCAGAGATTCCGAAAATGAAAAAAATACGTCATACGTAGGTTGGAAACCTTCGTTTACGTTGAGGAAAAAAAAAACTCAGAAGCTAATCGCGATGAGGTGCGTCGTGGCTAAGATTTTAATGGAATTTCGCGAGGAAATTTTATGCTGAAAAGCATTGATAGAGAAAGTTGATTTAGAAAATCCACGCAGGCAGAATTAAATTGGAAGGGAATTATGACGAATGAAATAATTTGCATGCTTTTTTGCCTGTTGTGACTCGTAAAATTTGTTTAAATTTTAGGGAAATAGTTAATGTGTTTTACATTACGAGGAGAATTTTTGATAAAATTGCGCTTATTAGCGAGAAAAGACAAAGCAGCTGCTAGAAAATGAGGGGGATCCGAAGGTTGTCCTCGTCCAGGATTGAAGATAGCGAGAAGTAAGGCTAGCTAAAAGCTGGAAGGAGAGAGAAAGTAATGGGGAATTGGAAGGAAACGGGAAGGAGGTTTGAGGGGCCGCTGTCCGTCCGAAACAATGAACGCGAGTGCCCTTCTCGGTGCTCTACCTTCTTCGTTCTCCTCCGCCCATCACCTCCTACCGACCTCAAACTCGATCAAATGTTTTCTCCGATTCTTGCCAATCTTACTTCTCAGAATTTTTCGTGCTTGAGTTATCTCTTGAATTTGGATAATCATTCTTTGTTTTTTCATTTCCCTAAATTGAACATGACGCATTTTGCTGCTGTATTTTCTACTCGATTTTTCTTCCTTTGAGCGTCTATTTCCTTCTTTTATTGATATATATTGGCAACAAAATTTATATGAAAAATCTTTTCCTCTTCTCTTCTGAGGTGCTTTTTGCCCTTGCAGCTGGATGTTATATATTAAATAATTCATTTATCCATTTGCGAATTACTTATTGTTTCAAAATAACTATTTGAGGTTGTTTATCCTTGCTTTGGATCGACTTAGTTTGCACGTTGCAGCTGTCATAGAAAAAAAAACTGTACAACATACATAGTACAAGCTTTCTCATGTATGTACTAATGCGTCGTTTGGTTATCTCTTGAAAAATATAAACTACGTGCAATCATCATAGAGAACAACTTAAATAACTACACGAAATTTGATGAAAATCGTATTAGCCATTTTTTAGAAAATCAAATTGTTGTTGAAGATGCCTAGAATAAACTAGCCTTATATGCATTTTTTGAGTAATATGAATTATGTTGAATTATAAAAGACGTAAACTCAAGTAACTGTATAAAATTTGATCAAAATCGTTGTGGAGCCGTTTTTGAACAAATGAAATTGTTGTTAAAATTGTATAGAATATACTGCCCTTAATTATTGTGCAATGACAACCATTTTTTCATAGCATATATTCTGTATGATAAAATGCCTAAGTACGAGATTTCATTCACTTTCGCTCTACCGTTTAGGCTCTAGAGCCAGTAACAGACACACAGACAGACGGCATTGTGAAAACCACTTTTTCGGATTCAGCGACACCTAAAACGTATATTTCCGTAAAAATCTCGAGGTCGATTTTTTTCGCGATTACAATACTTTCTCAATATACTTCGTATATAAGAAAGTAAAATAGGGACCGAACATCGTAAGTTCTGTATTAAGTCAGCGTGAAGCTATTATCGTCATACATTTCCACGAATTTTATAAGCCTGCAATTTAAAACTCTCGAGTAAACGCGTTTTTTTCCCATCAAGAGGGCGTCGTGGCAGCGGAGCAAATTCTAAACCACTTATATCCTCTTCGGAGTATTTTTTTGTCACTCATTTTCCACCATTCCGTCGCATTTACTTACTTTTTGTCCCTGCTAATTTTTGCGCATTTGCATGGAAAAATAACATCTTTACCGAACTTAAAGAAAAAAAATCGTTTATTATTCGCTAAAAATTGGTTGCCCCGCGTTTGAAGGGTAGGACGGTGAGAGTCGTAGATATAGAAGAAAAATCCCTATAGGGAGTACCTAAAGAACGGAATTCGGATTAATGTTATTATTTCGGAGCTTACGGAGGGATAGGAGCGGTTGTTGTATTTGGAAGAGGGGGGAAAGGGAGGAATAGGAAGGAGAACATCCTCTTCGGTTTTTGGCTCCGTAGGATGCGGTGTACGTCAAAGGCGGCTCGAGAGCAAGGAGATGTGATCTAAAGAGAGAAAGGGAGGAGAGCGGTCGCAGCGTGGATCTGAGGGGGAAGGGGATGCAGATCTCTTGGTGAGGCGTTTTCGGATGAAAAAGAATGCAGTCGGGAAGGATGAAGCGGTTTTTCTTCCCTCTGGGCCTGGGAAAAAATCTTGGTAACGTTGTGGAGAAAATTTAGAGAGATAGAGTGAGAGTAGTTAGAGAGGCGGAGAAAAGAGGAGAATTTACGAAGGCGTAAAATCGGGATCAAGAGCTCGAATTCGATTTTCTTCGGTGTGTTTCACGTAAAGAGTTTCTTTTTCAAAAAGAAAACACAAAGCGTAAGATCTCGATTCTAACGCAAATTAAAGAGTAAAATTGACTTATTCGTGCTTGATTTTTAGAAAAGCAGGATTGTGTAAAAAAAAAAGAAAATCAGCGGTCCATTTGCTGTGAAATACGCATAAAAATGAGGCAGTTTTGCACCCAAATTCGAAAGTCTTGTTTTTCTGAGCCTGCGCATATTCAGTTGCTTTTTCTTTTCGGCCGGAGATTTCCTCTAGAGGAATGGAATTCTTCAGTAGCCCCCGTGGTGGAGTAGGGATTTATTCCCCATTCTTCTTTCCTTAAAAACCCTTTTCTTTCCCCCGAGAGAAAACGTAGGAGTAGGAGGAGATGTAAGAAAAGTGGGTTTCTCTTCTCTGCACATTCAGCCTGTCTTTCATTTTGGTCCGGCCGATTCCTCCTACGGTTGTACGTTAAACACATTTCTCTCTCTCTCCCTCTCTGCATTAGATGCCCTGCGGGGGTTAAGGTGTCCATTAAGGTCAGATTCGAGACAGGATCGGCCATAGGGAAGGTTTATTTTTGTTCCTCCTCTATCTCTTCTCCGTGGGATATTCTCTTGAGGATGTCGAACCTTATCAGAGAACTTTTCTTCTTTTTCGAAAGGTAGGACGGGCCCAACATTCTTTCCCACCCTCTCCGCTACGTGAGTAACTTACGAGGGGAGGCCATAACATTAATATTGAAATTCGTAAAACCCTTTTAGGAGGTGAAACTAGAACTAAAATATCAAATGTATCTCTCGGCGTTTCTGCCAAATGGGTCCTTGTTTAAAAGATATCGACAATTCAAATTCAGGTTTAAGCATGGATGCGTCATATACCGTCAACGTGAAGGTTTATAGTAGAAGTGGTGATAGCCGAGCGGGTGGCGGGAGCGTCTAGTAATCGGATGGGCCGGGTTTCGATCTCATCTGCCAGCTTTTTTGCTTTCTCCATACGTAGTAATGGAAAAGTATTGTGATCACGAAAAAAATCGATTTCGAGATTTCAACGGAAATACACGTTTTGGGATCTCTAGAACACGTTTAGACTATTTTCGGAATGTCTGGGTGTGTGTCTGTGTGGATCTATGTGATTGTGGGCGCTCTAACTCAAAAAGTACTTGTCATATTAACACCAAATCTCATATATAACACTTTAGCATGAGCACAAAGAACTGATTAGTTTTTGGACAATACCGGTTACCCGGATGTCGAGGTTTATTCGAAACCCGATTCGGTTTTTGCGATATTTCTCCGTTAAAACATTATTATTGTACCTACAATTCGATACAGAGGTTATAGAGAATGTAATTTTCTACAACTTTCATTTGAAACAATTTTTCATAGCAGTTATTGTTTAGGAATTATTTATAAATAATCGGTTTTTTCGGTTTCCGTCAAATATCACCTTAAAAACGTCGTTATTGGTAATCTTCGTAAGGGCCAAAGTTGTAGAGAATAATATTTCTTCCACGTTTTGTTTGAAACAAATTTTCGTAGAACCATCCATTTCGGAGATATTTTGCTTTTTCTTAATTTAGAGTATACGCGCTGTATGTAGCGGTGAATTCTGTAAACATATTCAAAATATACCTAATTTACGGCAATAAGGACGACTGTATTCTTTTACGATACGAAATAATAATTTTGTCTTATAATGCTATTCAAAGTCATGTGTTGGCCACATCAGAATTTTTCATAATGCTCTCATCAGAAATAGTCTACATACGTATTTTAACTAGTAAAATTGTATTATTATTGTTTTTATTTGTTTTTTTTTTCGCGTAAACATGTAGAAGTGAGATAGAAGAGGATCACTCCGATAGTATCGTTACTATACGATCACTCCGATTAACCATAGTAATTGTAATTTATAATTGTAATGTAGCAATAATTGCAGTTATTGTATTGTAATAATAATTTGTAGTTATAATTATAATGTCACGATGACGATATATGACGCATCCATGCTTAAACATGAATTTAAATTGTTAATATCTTTTAAACAAAGGCCCATTGGCAAAAACGCCGAGAGATGTATTTGATATTGAAGTTCTAGTTTCACCTCCTAAAAGGGTTTAACGAATTTCAATATTAATGTTATTGCCTTCTCTTGTTAGTCTAGTAAGATATGATACCTGACAAGGGTGGTATACCTAATTTTTACTTTATGCGCACATCAATCTCTTAATTTTCTGCTAAATATCACCTACAATTTTGAAAAAGAATGAAATCAGGTATGCTAACGTAACGAGTAATTTGTTATCCAGGAATTATAATTTAACGAATGGGTCGTAATTAGTCTTTTAATTATTTTTTCGGTATTATAAGAACGCCTATAGTTGACTAACCCGTATTATTATTATTATTATTTAGTTATAGGAACTATCCGATTCATAAAACCTACCACAGTTTAATTCTTGAACTAAATATTATTAAATTAACAATTAAAATCAGTGGATTTGATTACAAGATTACCAACCCACTTTTAAAGATATCAAGGCACAATTTCCGAATAGCCGCAAAGATATCAACGTAGTAATTTAATCTTTATTTAGTACTGCTATTAGATTCTGTGGTCGTAAATCAAAATCGCCAGTGAAAAGCGACTTTTCTTCATAAAATATCTTTCGAGAATCGTCGATTGACTCGGAAAGATACGTCAATGCAGATTATAAAAGGGCTCACCTGAAGTGTATGACACATGTGGAAATTCTACCCAAGAATGGGTTGAACGTGTCAAGATAGTAGCTTTAGGTGATCTGAAACCATTGTCTGTCTGTCTCCTTTCTGAGACTCGCACAACTGGCGCATTGAGATTTGTGTATTTCCCTTCCGGCTGAAATGCCACCCGATTCTAAATCCATGAAACGGAACCATCGATAACTAAAATGACAATATAACGAGTTAAAGCGGAAACAGATTGAATTCGTCGTCTCCAATCTGAATTTTTCATTTTGGAATCTCAATAAATCAACTTTCTGAAAGAAAAACTTCCACCGAAATGTAATATTTTTTGTGTTATTTTAGATTCAAATGTCTGGTGGTTTTGTAATTTGAGTTTTCTAAATTTTTTCGCTTCTCTTCAATGAGGTGTTTTTGGTGTCGGTGGGTTTTAATGATGCGGCTTGATGAAATAACTTTTCGAAAAAATAGATGCACCTTATGGAGTGCATAGGCGATACATGCCTTTGTTATTACATCTGCACTATAGCTGGTTTGCCGGTTTATCGTCTGTGCTATAGAGCTACTGCGACTATGCAAACATGACGTCTTTATGTACTCGTTACCTCTGATAGAGGTGAAAGTTCGGTCGTGATCGCAGCAAAACCTTTGAAATTCCTGCGAAGGTACGAAAACTGTATTTTAACATGACTTCAAACTTTATGGCACCTAAATATAGCCAAAATATTTTATCATTAAACATATTAGGTGCAGGTTTATTTTTAATAATGCTTTCCGAGAAAATCCCTGCCGTTCGTATATCACTCTTGTGGCACTGATAAGGCCTCGTCGCCCGGCCGCTGGATAAATTCCTGGAAACTCTCGAGCCAAAAAATCCGAAAGGTCATGCAAAGTTTAAGTTGGTAATCGAATCAAATTGAGGTTCGTAAAAGCGCCATTTCTCTTCTGCACCAAACTCCTGCCTATATATCTGTAGTATCTGATTTGTGCGACAAAACTGTTAGTCGTTTCCCGTAACCTTATCGATCAGTGCCACTCAGTTGAAGTAGTTACATCCTATCTCTCCTTTCCTCATATTTGGATTTTATTTACACTTATTGGACTACTCTAGTTCTCTGTCAATCTTTATTTTAAAAAATTCTTTTACGATTTTTTACATTTCCTATTTACGTATTTCTTCTTTCTCTAAGTCCTTTTTCCACACATATAATTAAGGTAGTAATTCATTTAATAAAATGGTTAATTTTTGTTAATTGTTCCATTTTCTATTGAAATCCGTAATTTAAACAAACTTTCTCAGTTCGATTCGGCGATAATTCAATCTCATCGATAATAATAGATAATCGTGTTACGCTCGTAAATATTTTGCAGGTCGTTTTACTTCTTTAGGAGAAAATATTTATTTGAATCATTCATCTGCTCGATTGTGGATATTTTAATTTTATTTCAGAACATTAATGATAATTCATTGTCAAGTAAATTTTATGTTGTTTTGTTCTTTTATAGACCGAGTCGTGCTATTGCAACCGTGAGGTACCGTTTTCGACTTCTCGTGAAAACAAATTTATCGATTTCGGCAGTTGCGGCACACGTTGAAGTGATCGATTGCCACAGATTATCTGGACATCCAGACCGTTAGCTGCATTCAACATTCATTTGAGGAACGTTTCATTTATGGCGATCATGAGCGACGGAGTACTCATTTGGAGATTCTAACACGTGATCTCGTAATGGCGCAGTATGTAATTAAGCCTCCGGATACGGACTCAGTTCATTAATTATTTAAGTCAATTAGGGCGAAACCATAATGACTGATGCAGCGATCCCAGGAGAGCTTTAATATAAAAATTTGTTGTCAAATATAGGTAAAATTTCTACGCAACGGAATATGATTCGTTTGTTGGGCCCTCTTTTTAAATCATCCGTATGTTATTAACTCAATCTTGGCTTTATCCAGGAGAGTGAACGCTTTTACTATTGTAAATTTTTGTAAAAGGTACTGGCAAGTATTATTCACTCTGACAATATTTGTTTTTGCTCAAAACAAGCGTTATTTTAATATTTTGGTTTTGGAAACAATTGTAAAATTTACTCTCAGAAAACCACAGTAATGCGTACTCACTCATTTTATACGTCGCGTTGTCAAAAGTAAACAAAATTAACGCTGAAATGTTTGTTCTTCATGCGTGAAAATACGAATATTAAATAAAAATTCCAATCTAGTGCTTTTTATTATTTAATTCTTGTCTTTTAGCCCATTCAATTCGTTTTAGTGTAGTAATTAAATTTTTTATAGCATCACGCGTCACCGAAGAATCTGCAACTGTTACCATTTTATTTCCACGGAAAATTCATCTTTACGTGTGTTATGTGCACTCACGCATAAAAGTCACATTTCCATCCATACACTCTTACGTGTTTTGTTGTTTGTTATACTGTGGCAATGTTTAGAGAGCTCTCAAAAAGTTTCATTTTGATAAATATCCGCGAGGATTGTTTTAATTAATAAATTTTGGCGCTTCAACATAATTACTTCGTCATCCGGTTCCCTCGAATTTCGCATTTTTTCACGAATAGGAGAGCTTTTCCACGTGTTACCAGAACTGTCGCATCCTATATATTCACCTGTATGTCGTGACGTGTCCAGAAAGGCGAGGGAGGTCCAAGGGCAAGCGATCGTGTCAAAGGTTGAGCTGATAGGGGCGTGGAAGGGGAGGTCGAAGGCATAGATCCCGAGAGAGTAGTGGGAAGGGGAGCCGCCGAGGGGGTGGAGTGGGGGAGGGGAGAAAGGAAAATGGGGTGCCTCCCGCTGGACTTGGCCACCTCGCTCTCTGACACCCTCTCCCTTCCACCAAAACTGTCAAGGTCTCCCAACACTCCAATTCTTCTCTTTTTTTTCAAAGGAGATATCCGATTGCTAGAGACATATATACCGAATGCAGGGAAGAGAGCGCGAAGGATGTGTGTGTGTGTATATTATATATATATATATATATATATACACTATATATATATATATACTATATATATATACTATATATATATATACTATATATATATATATATATACATATATATACACACATACATACAAACACACACATATAAGGTTGGGTATGATACGTCACGTCGAATTTTCATCCATGATGTTGTGAAGGACTGTCACATCGGATAGATCATTCCATCCCGTAACGTCACTGCGGATCTAACTGTTCAACCGCCGCGGCGGTCGCGAAAGAAATCCTTTCGTTTTTCACTCAAAAGAGGAGAGAGTGCCACAAGAGGGAGAGGGAGATGTGGTCTGAGTGCGTTATCGCGGGCGCTTTCCGTGATAAATCCGGTTCGCATTAGTGTCTATGACGCTCTATGATTGAGTGTAGAAACGGCGGAGATATACATTGTCGATAAGATTTTCTCCTTTGGTGGCTTAGGTAACGTCCGGGCAAAATAAAATAATATATTTAGGGTACCTATTTTATCGATGTCGCGAAATTTCTGGCGTGTTGGGAACGGCCATCGTTCTAAAATATGGCTAAGGTTAATAACCACCTCGGTTAAATAATTTAGTGGAACATTGTTTGAAAATATTCCTAAAACTGGCTGTTTATATCGATCACGTGTACTTTAGATATTTTAATCCGTTTCCTGTCATATTTAGCTTTATATCGCCAACTATTTCACATTTACTCGCAAGGCTACGAAGCTATCTCAAGCGAGGGATTGAAATAAATATGCGTCTCCTCAACGACGAATTATTGTAGTTCATTTATCTTGAGATAGTATTTGCTAAATATAGTCGCTTTTAGAATTTGTGTAAGATATTTAGAAAACAGTTATTAATTTACTTTCATGTCAACTGTTTCTATATTTCCGATTTTATACAGTAGATTACACATTAAATCATGAACTGTAAAGAAATTAGCACAAACATTGAGCAACTAGAGGGGATAATTTACAAATTATTTTTAGTCGATATCGTATTTTTGTTATGGGAGGTATAGTTATAACACATTATTTCCTCGAACTGACTAGAACATGGTGGAGTAATAATATTTATAAATCAGATTTTCATGTTGTCCCTCATACTTGCGCATGTTCACTTTTTAAATAAAATTCATTTTTTCAGGAAGTAAATACAAAGAGAATCTCGCATTTCAGCTGCGATGGTGTCCTTCATTTAACCCCAGGTTCTCTTCTAACCCGCAAAAGTAATGCTGCGTAGTCGGCTAACATTAATTACAACCAGTCCGTTTGTAATGTATTGCCGAAGAATTGTCCAAAAAAAAAGGCTGCGTCTTATTTTCATTCGACATGGCCGCGGATCCCGTAAATATCCCCGGCTCTTGACGTGCTAAAGTAAAAATCACTCTCCGTCCTCTTTCCGTCTTTTTTTTTTAAAAATCTCGGGGCTGCCTTTAACTCGAGTTTTCCGTGCCCTCTCCCTGAACCTAGTTTCGGCTTACATCATTCACCCATGTTGCACAAGACGGCCAACTAAGTTCGCTATGACGGGAAAAGTTTTTCTCAACTTCCCCTTCCCTTCCATCATCCCCTTGCCACCTTCGCGCATTAAAGAACTCTCTCCATTTTATTCCACCACTTCATTTCGTCTGCTCCTCCCACCCCTCTCTCCCACACACACACACACACTCTCTCTCTCTCACTCTCTTTCATTCTCTCTCGTTTCCATTCCGGGCCACAATGCTTTGCGTGACGGGAGCCAATCCTTACGGAAACGAACTGTGGGAGGCCTTTACCCGACCACCTTATTGTTGCCAAACCTGAGTTCGGTTCCATAGATCTTGAGAACGACGCCAAAGGTAAATAGATTCGGGAGGCCCCGCTAAAGGGGTCGGTGGAGGGATTGAAAAAATAAATAGAAAACCACCCCTTCCATGCCTTACCCCTGCCCTCGACCTCCGTCCCTCCCCTCCGTCTTATCTCGCACCACTTTTTTTGCGCCCGTATAAAGGCCATTGTTAGGGGCGAAATGCCCCTCCCTGAGGCCCTTCCTCACGAGGCGGCACTCTGGGTAGGCCGCACGCGGGGTTATGGCAGTGGGTGGGCGGGGAAGATGATTTGGAGAGAGAGAGAGAGAGAGGAGAATCCGCACTCATCTCGGAGACCGCAGCGCACTCTGGGATTGAATAGTGCATTGCAGATGTTTTAGGGCGGAAGGAGAGGAAACCTCCTCCTCCCCATGTGTTCTTCTTCGCTCCCTCTATACCCTAGCCGTCGCCTCCGCGGGACTCGCCTCATCCATCGTTGCTAATGCAAGGCGTGGGAACGTGGTGAACGCGAGAGGTCTATCCATTGCATTGTCGTTAACCTCGACGTTCAACGTGATTTTTCGCGGGTCTTCCTCCATCCTCTCTCTCTCCCCCCTCCCCCTCCTTTCTCCCACCTCTCTCTCTGCCCCAATCTCGCGCGGAACGCCCGCTTTGCCCTCTGTTGTTGTCGGAAATTCATTCTTCGCATCTGCCCGTCCTTGCCCTTCTCTTGCTTAGTCATTTTTATCGCAGGAGCGTCTTTACTCGCTCGATTTTCTTTCTCGCCATATGGTTGTGATTTGACTAAGCTACACACTCATTGGAAGAATGATTTATCTTTTCTTCGTCGGTGATGAAGAGTTGAGGGTGTTGATTTTTGTTTCTTTCCTTTTATTATGCGGTGGTGCTTTTATTACGAAGTCGGTGGCATTTCATCGCGTTTGACTATTATGGAAGAGCTGGAGCCTTATTCTTGAATTGCACGAGCAGGAACCGGTACTTTTATGGAGGATATAATCATTTTCGATGATGATTTGAGAAGGTTTTTTGTAGACCAAGGAAATTTTCATTGAATGGATCCAAAAAATGTCGAAAGTTTTGCTACGATGCAATTAAATAAGGAATTAAGTACATTTTGATGTTTTTTCGGTAGACGACTACATTTGTGGTTACAGTTTTCTACTCTAACCCGAATTTCACCTTATTTTACATAAAGAATTCTACTGATAATTTTTAAAAAAGGTTTGTTAGTAGGGAAATAAATGACTACCTATGAATGGATATAACGTACAAGTGTCCCAATAAATGAGTAAGGAAGATCAGCTAATGTTTTGTATAAAAAAAAACGTCATAGATATATTAGTCGTTTTAATAGATAAAAACAGAACTCGTTCATTGCAGTCGAGTGTGACAACTTTTTAGTAGAAATGCTCACGTACCTCCCTCGACCGTTACATTGGGTAAGGGAATCTCCCGCATAATTTATTTTCTTCGATTGTCCAGTTGCCTATCTCATAAACATCGAAATAACAGGGTTCCCGAAGCGGTATTCCTCTCTTCTGATGGATCCCTTATTTTAATTAACGTTGAGATGTGACCTTGTCGGCGAACGGTTCAAACAGATGGATGCTCTTATAGTTCTAACACGCCGCCCCCGTTAAAGATAACTATCTATCAATCAGTCTTTCTCTCTTTCCTCCCGCCTCGACACTCTCCCTTCCCAGGAATAAAACCCTTCAAGCGTCCATTTTTCACCATCCTATATCACCTCCCGAACACCTTGCCTCTTTCCACAAAACCACATCCAGAAACAATCCATACCCATCTCCTTACTCCTCCTTCGGTTCTCATATCTCTTCACAAAACTAATCTATGCTAGCTTCTCCGCCTGCATACGATGTATCCCAGGGAATTCCATTGTGTTCCTCACCTGGATGGCTTTCCCTTTGGCGTTCTGGATTTGCTTTTAGGGGTAAAAAGGGAGAGAGGGATATGGCGAGCGAGATAGGAAGGAGGATGCGGAGGGAGAGGGCTTGTATGGAATATACAGGAGGGCCGCCGGCTGCCGATCGACGCAGACTCGAGTCAGCCTGTTTGCCTCCACCCCCGCCTCTTCCTCCTCCTCTATCTATACCACCACCACCTCCTCCTCTTCTTTCTCCTCAAGCGACATAGCCTCTCATTCCGTTGCGCAAATTCATTCGCGTATATTCCCTACCCCCACGATAACGAGAGCGCGCGATATTACTGAACTTTTTCCTCTATTTTACTCTTTCAATTTCCTCTCGACGTTGCTCAGAAAATTTCCAAAACATTTTTATTGGTGCGTTCCTATTCCACGAGGTATTTTGTCGTTATTTCTTATATTTTATAACTGTTTAAGTTAGAGTAGTATTATTATGTCGAACTGATGAATTCAACTATCTTTACAAATATCCATTTCGTTATTCTTAGGAATTAGATTGTACATACGTATATTCCGTTGATTATTATGGGTAGCTTACAAACGATCGAAACTGGACAAAAATGTATTCTAAAAAGCGTCTTAATTGCTACAAAAACATAGGGGAAAGTCGTCAAAATAGCCTTCTTTATAAGATACATTTTGTATCATTGTCTCCTTGAAATTTGTCTCTTGAGATTTCGTGAATCCAACAATGGCGATAGCTCGAATCGAGAATTTATTCTGATCGGCACTTCAGCATTACTAACAACACACTGGTCTTCAACAGCGCTGACTCGGGGTCACCGATCTGTATAGAGCAATATAGGAACAATCCTTTCTTCGAAAATGTCCGAAGTATTTACAGATATTTTCACGCCTGTGTTTATCATTTACTTTATGGGTTCCAAGAGGCAAAGCAACGTAAGTCACCCGCGCAATGCGTGCGTTACTCAAACATCCCATTCGCGCAAGCGAGAAAATAAATAGAGCTACCATGAAAACGGGAGAGCCGGGGTCGAGGGAGAAAGGAAGGACAAAAGAGGGGGGGAAGGGCTGCGGAGAAAACGTGCATTCCTTTCCTTTATAGGCCGTTATGGCTGGCGAGGCACGGCAACGGCTAAAAAGAACATAGGAGATGAGGGAGAGAAATATGGCAAAGGAGAAGCGGAGGGAGAAAGATATACACATTGAAATCGCCACGAGTGGGTGGACCTAGAGGTAAAGGGGCCAGTGGGACGGAAGAGGGGGAGATGAATAACTTGGTGGCCATTCAGACTTTAAGGGTTTGGTTTGATTTGATGTTCGAACAGAAAGGGAAATGACTGAGTGCAAGTGAGAGGGATAGGGAAAGAGAGAGAGGGGGGGTGAGAGATGGGGAAAGAGGGAGAGGGGAAAGGGACGGGCGTAGTTTGTGCGTTACGAGCAAAGCAGTAAGGCAAGAGAGGGGAGGATAAAGAGGGAAAGAGGTCGGCGGTGGATGCGGAGGAGTATAAGTCGGAGGTTAAGGAACTCGAGCAGAAACGTGTAAGAGCTCGCTAGGAATTCCTCCGCCTTCTTTTCCGCATTCGAAAAACCCCCATCGGTAGATTGATGCGTTTCGCGAGTCGAAGAGTGATGTCCCAGCGACTGCCGGAAAGTTGGAGTGGGTAGGCGGAAGAAATGGAGGAGGCTTAAGAGGAGGATCGGATGGGCCTGAGGGGTACGCGAGAGGGAGATCAAGCATCGGTTGGGAGGTGAAACTTCCAAAAAAGAGGTCGATGGCGGTTTCTTCCCTCATGGGAGAATTCCCGCGAGGAAGAGGTTGGCAGAAAAGGAGTTTTTTTTTTTTTTTTTAGGAAGGAAGGAGAGGGTGTTGGTTTTAAGTTTGCTCGTGTGTGTGTGATGGAGGAGGAGGGAGAGCCGACGGAGGCGGCGTACCTCGCAGGAGAAGAATACGCCCGGCGACCATAAATTACGTCTAAGAGGTGTCGGGGAACCGCCATTGTTGATAATGCGACGGAGTGGTTTCTGTCGAAAGCTCGCGCGCACACACACACACAGAAGCGGACACATGTTCGCGGGCCGCGTGATTTTATTTTCCTCCTTTTTCTCGATACTCTACTACGCGAGTCGGCGATTATTCTCGTCGCTGGAAGTTGTTGAGCGAGGGTGGTAGTAGAGGGATTTCGGAGGGGAAAGATGAATAGAGAACCGGGGTGAGCTCATTATTTTGGTCTTGTTTTGTTATTACTCTTCGTTCGGAACAGCTGTCTTTTGTGCCGAATTCTTTGGGAACGTGAGGGGCTTCGGCACGGCAAGTGAAAATCCATCAAATCACTCCTTTTACGTTTTTTTTTTTAAATCGCCGGTCTATTGTTGCTTCTGTCGGCGGTGCGAGTTTGGACGTTATTCATCATGCAATACGTCTCGATGTAGATAAAAACGGCGCACGGATTCGTTTTATTTGTTAAGTTTCTGGCGTAAATTTTATCTTTCTATAGTCCCAAAAACGCAGTCAATATTTACGATCCACGGGAGCATGAAGTTTTATCCTAGCGCAGTACATAAATTCTATATGGACGATTTGATTCGGGTCAAGTATTAAGGGACTGTTTGAGAGCCGAAGATAAGTCACGGAACGGATTACTTTACCTCCCTCCCCCTACACTACTATCCATTATATACCAAATTCGAATTCGGTATTAAGATGAACGAACCTTATACTTGGAATATTAGCAAATAACTCATATTTTCAAAGACCGAAGGGGGGGATTTAGGCTTATGTCGTCATTTTTTATCTTTGCGGATTATTCTTCGCCATTTTTCTCCCTGCGTATTAAATGCGTACGTAACAGAAATGCGGTCATTATAGTCTCCTCTTGATCCTTTCCCCTCGCTTCCTTCGTCTCATTTTTCCGCGGTTAACCTATTCTTCTCCTATCACGTACTGGAAAGTGCGGCGATTATAATTTATCAACGAGTGTTTTTTTCGCTCGAGGCGAGCATTTAGAGCACTCAGAGTTGGGCGTGTGTTCCAATATGGCCTTCTTTCAGTTGACGAGAGAACCAAAGCCATTAGCTCCATTCCGAGCACATCGTTGTCTCTCTCTCTCTCTCTCCTTCATCTCCCGTCTGCTCACCTCCTTCCCTCTTAACGTCTCCACGTTCTCTGTCTCTTTGCCTCTTCCTCACACTCAAGCTCTCAACACTCCTTTCGCTACAGAACCGCTCCTCTCCTTCGTATCGGACGCGTCACGCGAGCCCTTAATGCTCGAACTGCATTCCAGCACTCCTGCTCCTTAATGTCCCATTCTATCCTGCTCCGACCCTCTGTTATTGCTTTCCTCTCTCTCACTAGCCGTTTTCTTTCCTTTTAATCCCGTCTCAACATCCGTCAAACTCGGAACACCGAACGAGGGGATCGAAAATAGATCGAAAATTATTCATCCGCCGACGGATTACTTTTTTTTATTCTGAAATTTGTTTTTAGTGACTTTTGCATCGGTTAAGTGTGAATTTCTGGATAAATTTTGTACCTCGAATAAGGATGTTTGGTCATTAACTGAAAACTAAAACATGGGAGGCAATCGTGGATTAATCGTTAAGCGTCGTATGTGCTTTCCCTTCTACCTTCTTGCAATATGATTAAAAAAATGAGAGAGCCGCGTCTTTTCAAATGGCATGAGGTCGCGAGCTTGTTTGAGAACCCTGATCTAGATGGTAGGAAATTTGTAACTCACGTTTATTGAAGTGTACTCCTTTCTTTATCAGATAAGGTATTACTGCTGCCGTAAATATTCCGCACTCCTGTGAACGTAACACGTTAAAACAATCAGTTATAAGGGAATTTTAATTTTTAAGAATTAAAAAAGGTTTTAAAACTTTCCCGGCGAATATTATTGGTGAATTGTTCTCGGGTTTCACACCGGGTGATGTCTTGAATAGAATTCGACGTTTCGGCGTATGTCACATCCGCCATCTTTAGGAAAAACTGAGTGACTCAGTTTTTCCTGAAGATGGCGGATGTGACATATGCCGAAACGTCGAATTCTATTCAAGACATCACCCGGTGTGAAACCCGAGAACAATTTACTAATTTTAAGAATTGTATCAAAAAATATTTTCTCAAATTATCAACGTTACTTCAACCCGTAATAGCTGAATGCTATCATCCTGATCACATTTTGCACACCCAAGTAATTCCTGCCTGAGAAACTCAATTTTAAAAATATATCTAAGATGAAGGACAATACAAAATGATTTGTATGACAGGTATAGAATATTGTCCCAAATCTATGTATTTTTGCGACGCTACGTTATTTTTAAAAATATTCCATATACTTTAAAAGTTCTGACAAGCGTTTTTAAACTTCTGGTAGTTGATCTATTCCTTGAAGGTCAATGTGAAAGTTTTTCACCATCTCACTCTCAATATGAAGAGGATTTCAATATCCAACTTTGCCACAACCCTACTCCAATGTTTGTTGCAGAAACATATCCTAACAGGCTCCTGGGAGCAAAGTTTTTAAGGAGTGAAATATTTTCTCTCGAATATCTATGTCGGAGCATTACAGCAAACTTCTCTGATTTCTGTTACTCTATGCTACAAAAGTAATATTTTTAAAACATTTCCGCCGAGAAATTATTGCTTATTATTTTCTCGTTTTTCCCAAATTTCGAAAACACGCAATAAACATATTTGATGAGTCCTTATTTGGGGAAGTGAGTTTTATACTTTGGAAGAATTATGATTTCGTAAATTTTTAGCTAGTTTTGACCCAGTTAATTTGCTAAGTAGCTATACTTTTCCATAATGACCGAGGGCCTTGGAAATTCTTTGGAATTGAAAATCTGCGCACTAAGTACAGCTCGAAAATGAATAATCTGTTTAATTTTATTTATATTTGCAATAGTGTCGCGTTCGCTTCTTGTTTCTCTGAAAAGTTTGTTTCTAGCAAGTTTTTCCAAAATGCAATGGAAAGAAACAACGGATGCTTTAAATTTTTTCACTGGAGAAAGCAAAAGACACTATTCTCTATTTCCCGATAAAGGAATAATCAAGCAGTGTTTGATTAAACCGCATCTGAATCTCATGCCCGCGTTTATTTCGCAAACATTTTTTCTCCCAATCCCATCCACGAGAGTAGAAGAGCGCGCTTAGGAATTCTTCCATTATTTTTTCTCTTGTTCGCAATACTACTCCTCTTCCTTTTGCCTTTAGACATTCCATCCTTCGTCCTTGGATTTCATTTCCCTCCGAAATGAGGGAACATTTGGTCTGCTGCCCAGCCCTTTCTCAATAACGACACCGTTACACGGCATGAGTGTTAATATTCAACGGGCCATCCCTGGATCCACGGTCTCGTTTCTGTCGTTACCCAGAAATCCCTGCAGTCGCTCTGTGACGACGTGCGAGGGAGATGGAGGGAGGTAGGGAAAGAGGGAGAATTGTCGGAGACGGAGTGAAAAGGGACGCAGGAGAGGTGATATCTCCTCCTAAGCCTCCACCTGTGGTTCATTCCACAATGCGCTCTCCTTCCCTCAGCAATTCTGTCCAGACCTATCACCTGTCCATCCTTCCAATCATTCGCTGTGCTATTATTGGTGCAGTGTGAACGTTTGAGTTTAATACTGCATAGATGTTATTGGCCGCCTACAAAAGTAATTTATTTGGACCAAGCGTTCTCTTTTCCGTGGATGTGTCGAAATTAAATTGTTTTAAGCATTTTTAAAATTTCAAACGATCCATATCGTTTACTATAAAAAATTCTTATTATGAGGAATAATTGTCGAATGTTTTTTACGATGTCACCTTGCTTGTCATTCGTGACAAACTGTTGTTATCCACGCAAATGTCAAAACTTTCTCCTTACCTTTATGGAATTGCAGACTAACAAAATTTTAGTAGTCACGCTAGCGTATCAGCTATCTAGTCAATCAGGAGGAGGTCGTGTTTTAGTAGATACTTATCTTAGAATTTGATTTTAAAACGGAAGCATTTCATTAGAATTGAATCGCTTTGGATTGGAGTCTGAATACCATTTTAATTTTTAAATTTGGTTTTTCCTGACAGTCGATAGATGAAATATTTTTGTTATATACATTTCTCCCTTTAACGAGAAGTTATGTTTAAAACGAATAACGGAGTTGGATTTTATAGCGATTTTTATAAATGTTATTTATTTTTTACGATGCCACAATTAGTGGGATATACGGAAAACTGGATGGATTTTCTGAGCAACAGCTTGAAATGTTTCAGTTTAACATTCTCTCATACATCGTAGTGCTACCTTCTGGTAGGTTTTAGACTCACCAAACTCAATCAGTGCTATTCAAGATATTTCTCTCATGTTCTCATACTCAATTCCTTCTTTTAATGCATGTAGTATACATCTTCCTATCTCTTACAATTAACCCTTTCATGGCATTCTTTCTTCCATGACTTCTAGTATATGATATTAATTCAAGTTACTACTACTACTATAGTTACGTTTATCCTCGTAACCCTTTATCTACTTTTTTTGTACGCGAATTTGAATTCTCATTTCTTACGGCTTTACTCCTTTCCAGAAGCAATATAAAATGAGGAGTGAAGTTTCAAAGCAACTTTTTATTATAATTTATGAAGTTGTGTTAACGTCATATCAACTAGTCGAGGTAATCCTTTCTCCTAAAGTTGTTTCATTCATGTTTTAATTATGATTATATTTAATAAACTTCTTGGGTACCCTCAAAAACTGACCTCTTTAGGAAATAACTGGTTTTGTACTAAAGTAATATTTTCACTTTAGGTTAATTCGTACCGCTTTCTTCATTGCTCTCGTTCTCTTTCTATTCCTTTCTAAACTCATTTCGTCGCCGTGCACGAGCGATTTAAACCTCATTAATCTTCCAAAAATTAATTTCTATAAATTTACCAGTATAGTTTTCCCCAAATTGAGAAGTACTATGGTTTACCCACTTGTGCACTGAGCGTTACTAAGTTTCACGTTTGCTATTTTCTTATATAATCCAACTCTTCTTACCTCTTTAATAGGACCCAAGCTCTTCCATGGAAAGTAATTAATCCACCGTGCATTCATTCATTTAAGACGACATCGTGCTTATTTACCTGTTGGAATCGCTGCCTTTCTTGTTTTGCTTCTATTCAAAATGCTATCCTTTTTCCGCAACATAACTCCTTTTACTTAATTTTCTTAGTTTAGAATGGGGGTAAGGGACAGAAACTTTTCTCGTAAGATCCAGAGCTTTTTCTCTCAAGATAATATATATTCTGCTCAGCTACTAGGCTCTGTGTATAATTCTTCAAATTATTTTTAGATGCGAAGCATGGCGAAACAAATAGTACGTTCTTCGTTTTCAGACTCGGGAATGAGCCTATTTTAAAAAGCGCTTTAATTTTAATTACAATCAGTATTTCATGTCTAGTGCCTGTTTTAATCTTTGTAAGGCGTTTAAAACGACGTTGAAATTTTATTTTTCCTTTAGTGTTTACGTTCGGGCAATCCTTATTCTCATCTCTCTTCAGTTTTCCTTGCATTTATCTTTCGCTCACATTTTGAATTTTATGAAACAGATAGTGATTGTGGCGTCTTTGTTTGCTCCTCATATCTTCTTTACAAATAAATCTCTCATGGAACAGTCACTGACTCGAATCTTCCGCATTCTTTGAATGCTTCTATTCGATCGATTAAATATTTTCCTCCACTGAAATGAAGCTAACATAAATGAATAAATTCTGCTATTATTTTTCTCCTAAAGATCGTAATTTTAAGTCGCAGACGTTCGATTATTTTTCAGAAATAAGGTTTTTCGGGTTAGCAATTTCTCAGTACATATGTATTTGTATACTATGCGTTGATGGTTGCATAACGTGTAGGATATCACCCTCACTTTCATGATGTTGTAGACTAAATTTATCTGTACACGTTCTTGCAACCATGGTACCGATTCCGAGAAATGTGAGTTTATCTATAGGTATTTATTCGAATCAGTTCATTTAACCAATTTAATTCAAGGAAGTGACCCGGTCCACGCGTTAAAGAGAGCTGCAGCAGGGCCGTTAGTAATTCAGAAGCAAAGCATATGCTTTAAATGTGGTGCGTCTTAGGTCTCTTTGACGGCTCTACTTCATGCTCCTTCCTTTCAGAAACTCATCCCATCTTTAAATCTTTCTCTCGTGTTCAATCTCGCCTTTCAGCCCTCCTTTTCGCATTCCTTTCATATTACAATCAGCCCTTCCTCTGCCTCACTCGAAAACTCTCAAGCACACTTTCTTTCTCTCTCTCTGACCTTTCCTCCCACCACAGCCGTCTTACTTTTCTACAAATGAAAGGCTTTAGTTAATCAATCAATCAAACGCCACGTCTTCTCTTTCAAGTTTTGTGTCATTCCACCTCTTCCTTTTCCTATCTCTCCCTCTTTTCCTATCTCTCCCTCTCTCACCTATGCTTTTGTTTGTTTTAAAGTTCTTCCCCACCAACTTTAATTTCATGCATTCCTACCAACGTCGCATTTTTTTGTTCATTTCTCTCTCTTTCTCTTTTTACCTCGATTCTCTGCAATGCTGCAGCCTCCGAAAATCAAATCCGTAAAATTTTCTCGCGCAAGCAAAATCCGAACCGCTCAAATTGTCTTTGTGCAGCGATAGATAAATACAAAAGTTTTCTATATACATTCATTTTAACAATAATATTAACAAAGATCATTCATCTCGTTGACGCGACCTTTTCATTTATGCTCGCTGTTTAACACGTAATTGTCATTTTTAACGAGTCTGAAATTTTGCATTATTTAATTTCGTTTTAAGTTCACGGGAAATTTCCTTAAATGTTACACCTCTCCTGCCTCTCGCCCTCCTCTTAACCCTATTTTAATCGTAACTCATTTTGCCTCTTCGCTCTCCTTTTTCTCTCTCTCTACGCTTTATTCGCGCGCTCTACCAGTCCTTTAAACTCAGGCGTTTCGGCCTCCTTCCCCTCCTCCTTCTCGTTTTAAGCCCTTTCCATCCAAACATCCCTCTCCCTTCCCTCGCTCTCTCCTTCTGCGCCTTTTAACCTTCCTCTTTTTCATCCTTCTCTCATTCCCGATTTTCCCACCCTCGGTCTTCGCTTCCCTCGCCTCCTCTCTCCTCCAGCACACACACACACGTTATGCATAAATCATGCCTTAATTATCCGTTGGCTAGGGCGCCTGTTTGAGGAAGGATGGAACTGGTTGGGCCAATGGAAATCCGTTGAGGGTGTACGGAGTAGGGTAGTAGAGGGAGGAGAGAAGAGGAGGGTACGGGAGGAGGGAGGTTTAGTCGGAGGAGAAACGGTCGAGTGGAAGGGATGCGCGTAGGAAGGGCACTCTGAGGAAGATAAACGTGCAGCGGCCGTGATTTCTGCTCACAATCCCGTTGTGTGTATCATTTGGCGCAATCTCTCGGGTTTGTTCCTTCACGAACCATTTCCCGACGGTCCGCAGTAAACTTTCACGGTTCCTATCACGGAATTAACAATTTTCGGCGTAATTACGCTAGCTTATGCGGCTCTATGCGATGTGTCTTTAGCCGTTTATTTCTTTTCCTTTAGAAATGAGCTACCGCAGCCGGCCTCTTCTGTTCTGTTCGAGGAAGGAAAGTGATTGATTTGGCAACCTCGAAGTTTCGATTCAGGTGTTTGTTTGCGTGGAGACGAAATCAGCACCCTTTTTAATAGTGAAGGTGCGCTGTGTTCGTTTAAAATTTGGCGTGGTAGTGATTAGTATAAAAATTAATTCGCGCAATGAATGGCTGTGGTCTAATTAGTTGCGTTCTCTATTGGCTTGCATCAAAACAAATGTAATTTTCCGTTTGTCATACTGTCAAGTGGAGAAATAACTTGGCGAATAATACAGTCAGCTTATGTTCGGTAACAAAAATTAAGCGAGCGAATTATTCTCCGAAGGTAAAAAAACACGGATGTCGGCTGCATAAACCCCGTCGAATTATGCGATATTTGTTTGTTTGGAAGATTAATAGAGTGCCTTTTCTGCTTCATCTCTTTTGCTTGTCTTCACAAAAACTGACATTTAGTGAGACAAATATACCTTTCCTTGCCTCTTGCTCATTTTTTACCTTCGAAAAACAAATGAGGAAAAAAATGAGAAACTTGAGATAACTGGAAACTGCAGCCGACTCCATTCGCCCAGGAAAGGCGGGTGATTAATAATTTCTCTTTTCATTACCAAAGTTTGTCTGGATAAACAACTAAACGAAAATAAACTCGTATGCATGAAATATGCTTGAAAATGACGACTATACCGACGGCTCGCAGTGAAAAATAAGCCCGAAGGAAATATTTAACATAAATAATTTGGTATACGTACTTCTGATATTTATTTGAAAATGTGTCGTTGTTATGCCAGTATTTCCAAAAAAAAGGAACACAAGTATATACTCCATCGTGATGATTGAAAAATATTCATGTATTACAGTTTTTATAGTATATTTTAAGCTGATGTGTTTTAAGCCACTGTAGGCATAAATTATTGTTTTGTTTCTAAAAATGTAGCTAAAATCATATCCTTACCTTTTTAAATACAGCCATATTGTAATCCTAAATCGTATGCCTCAATTTGATTCATGCCAACACGAATCAATTCGTATTTTTCAAGTCTTCCTCACATTTTCATTTAAAAAGTTCAGTTTTTTAAATATTCACGCATCTATTCATTGTCTAACCTTGTTCTTGGATGCCATCCGATTTTGCTTGCTCATTTAAAAGGCGAAATGACTCAATTTAATTTTTATGGCATCATCATTTGTTTATAATTTAACGCATGTTTTTCTCAATGGCTTTGCATATATTTATTTTGCAATGGAGCAACCACTGCATTCCTGCCAACATTTTACGCATTGTTTTTCTCAATGGCTTTGCATATATTTATTTTGCAATGGAGCAACCATTACATTCGTGCCAACATTTCCTTCGCTGCTTTAGCTCTGGAGAATTTTTCTCTCTCTCCCAACACCTAATTGCTCTCAATTCCCCAATTTCCTTTTCCATCCACGTTTCGCTCGCTCTCGTCGCTCTATTCATGATCTGTACTTCCATCATTTTTAATGGATACCGTTTCCCTTCTCTCCCAACAAACCTGCAATGCAGTTAATTCTTCGGATAACGTGTCTCTTGACTCGTGCACTCGCCACAATTTAAATCCATACATCCCATGTCCCCGTTTCGTTCTTTTCTTTCTTCACATCCTTTCTCTTTTTCCGTATCCCATTTTTATGCATCACTGCCTTTCTCTTTTTTTCGGCGTTTCTCTCTGTTTTCTCCCTCCCGCTTTCTTTCTCCCTCTTTCTTTGTCTCAATCTTCTCTATTCTCTCCCGGAACCATCGAAGTTTTTTTTATCTCATGTCAACAATTTTATTCGCGGTTTTAATTCATTTTTATTCTCTCGTCTCTAATTCGCCTACCTCCATCGTTCCTTTTACTTCTTGTATGTCTTTTTCCCTTTCTTCTCTTTCGCTTAGTTTTATTTTCTACCGAATGCGACTTTGATAGCCTCCTCTTTTCACCAGAATTAATGTTTCTTCCAGATCTTTTATTTCTGTATTTATTTTTCGTGTAATTTGTCATCGCCTAATTCTTTCCTACTATATTTTAATGCCTTTTTATCTTTCTTTTTTTACCTTTGTCGCGTTTAAATTTTGCTCTGTTTGTTTCAGTTTTTACGATTTTCTATCTCCGTTTCTTACTCTCCCTGTCTCTTATCCTCTTCACTATGAGATTTGCTTGATTATGCACGGCTTATGATTGTGAGGTCAAAAGTAATTGATTTCCTTTCTTAAATGCGTTATAGTGGTGAAGTTTCCAGTCGAGTGGACTTGAGTTTTAAGTGTTCTTCGGAGACTTTGTAAAAAGGGAAATAAGCTGAAAAGCATTATTGGGAATGTATAAGGACAGAAATTCAGTTTCATCCACCCTTGTCCCGTATAAAAAATAAACCAATCAGTTTTGCAATGTTTTTGGATAACCTTGAGTTCATTGTTACGAGGTTCATAAGGAGGGGTTACTAACGATGCTGGAAAATTTAGGCCTCTTATAGTAGTAGTAGTAATTAGGATTTTAGGTCCGTCAACAGCTAAGGTTATTTTGCACCCTTAGGCCTCTTATTATTCATTAGATATTATCACTATCTATGTATTGTGAAGCTTTGATTTTTTAGTTTATCCGTCCTTCCATTTCATTAAATTTAAAATTCTTGCTCAAAAAGTTAAAAACTTTCTTTTTTCGTATATGAAACATTAAGACGTATTATTAAGTAAGAAATCGTCGAGATAAAAGTATTGATTCGGAATACGCGGCCAAAATCATTATTATTAAATTCTTTTATGAACTCAATCCAACTTATGTTTTTCTCCGAATCCAAAAATCGACATTTTGCGACAAATATGTCTGGTCGAAAATAATAACATTAATTTATAAGTAAAATCACAGCGAAATGTTTTTACGTTTATCTCACTATCCATCAATATTTGCTCTTTCCTTCGATACTATAATTTTTTTAAAAAGATAAATTACGGCAAATATTCTAAACCTCTCATTAGTTACACTTCTGTAACTCCAATAACTCGCACGCTGTTTTCTTCTTCAAGTTCTTCACTATCTCAAGAATATTTTTTCCTAAGTAATTTCCTTTAAAGTTATCAACGTCGTAGCGTTTTATGGGCCCATCAACTCATTTTTAAGAACTGATGAAATCAATTTTCCAATCTTGGAGCAAAAAAAATGGAAACGTTATTTTCCCGTATAATTTCCTTGCCGTCATTTCCTTTCCTCGCCGTTCCTTATTCTTTTCATTCCGCATCCTCAGCCCGAGTCAAAATTTTCTTCGTCTCTCTTTTTGAACGTCCCATTTCCCTTCTGCTCCTCTCTTTTCTTTTCGCTCTTCTTTTTCGAAAGGCTCTTTCGCTATCATATCTGTTCAACATCTGCGTAGTGGACCGGTAAATTGCTCCATTGATGGGAGGAGCTTGGTTTGGAGGAGATGGGGTTGGGGATAGAGCGCACGGCGAGAGGTAGCAGTTTGCGTTGAGGATATGAGGTAGTAGTGTTCGGATTTTGGAGCGGAGAATCTTTTGCCACAAAAGTGGAAGAATATAAGGATCCGAAAACAACCGCATGGGTAAGCTCGTAGTCCGTTCCGCCTCTCGTTCTCGCCATGGGGATTTTGTTAAGTGTAAATTCTGACTCTCTTTACATCCAAACTGCTTCCTTGCGGACGTGAGCTCTTTTCTGATCTTGTTTTGAAAGGTCAGGCCCGGATTCTGGCGCAAGTCTTGGAAACAATTTCGCACGCACGCACGGTGATGTTACACCGTTGTTATGGATGGGATTTATTTTACTTGTTTTTGAATTGAAGTGATAAAAGTACGCCAATCATTGCTTAATATATTCTCAATTTTATACAGTATTACACATTATTATATGTTTCGACAAACATCATGACTTCGTTCAAAATTAAAGAAGCATAATTGCACCTGTTTCGCCATCTTTTGATGTTGATGCCAAATGTAATGTAATATCTCGTTAGAAATCTAGTGTTTCTCTGATTTTATTATGGATGCATCCTCTACATTTCCTCAATCTCAAAATTATTTATCGATTACGACATATTCTTGTAGGGCATGCCTTTTCGCAATATTCTGTTTCACAGTCCATGCTGTGGTCTGTTTTCTATATCCTCCCAGATTAGTCCGAAGAATTCAGAATCATCTTTGGCAATATTATTGTCCAATTAGGAGAAATGGGGTGGAACTCCTTTTACATTTACATATATACCCTGCAATCCGCTAGAAGCGTTTGGCAGGGGGTGTCACAACACCAAGTGAAGTCTAGCTAATTCCTCTGTGGATTGTCCTATCGCGTCTGGAAAAAAGGATCGGTAGTATTTCTCTGTTCTAGCGATAATTTCGACATATTTTCTCTTGCGCTGTGATCTAACATTACGTTCACTAACACCGATGGGGACGACTATGCCTCGTACGTCTTCAACGAATTCGGAGCTTTCAAATTTTTCAAATAGTTTCCTTTTTTATTCAATTCTTCTACTCTTCAACGTCTGCCATTTCAGATCTCTCAATAACTCTGATACACTCGCATCATACCGATATTCTCCTTTTACAAAGCTAGCCGCTCTACTCCTTGGTGAGGGATGAGCGTTGAGGAATGCGTGACCATCGATTTATCATTAACAGTGCAAAATACCATCAACTTTATGATTAGTAATTCCCATAGCATGTTGTTAACTTTTAATATAATACACCCTTTTGTGTATTTGTTGCAATGCGGAGAGAAAAACAGTCAGGTTGATGCAATTTTTATTGATTTTAAAAAAGCGTTTGACAAAGTACCCCATAATAAATTAATAGGAAAACTAGGAAAGTACGGCATAAACCCTAATATCGTGAGTTGGGTAAAAGACTTCCTCTCCAACAGAAAACAGATAGTAGTTATTGATGGGAAATCTTCATACCCGGTAAAAGTCGCATCAGGTGTTCCACAGGGAAGTGTTATTGGCCCACTGCTATTCCTGATATATATAAACGATATCTGCTCGGTAGTTCGCTGCAAAATAAGACTTTTCGCAGATGACACCGTTTTATATAAGGAGATAACGAGTCAGGATGACCAAAAATCGCTTCAGGAAGATTTAAACGCCCTTTCAGCATGGTGTCAACATTGGAAAATCGAAGTTAATCAGAGCAAATGTTCCCTATTGAGTTTCTGGAAGAGTAAGAACAATGACTTAAACTCGGAGTACAGAATTGATAGATTGAATATCCAATCTGCAGAGTACGTTAAATATTTAGGAGTCACCATTTGTCCTGATCTATCGTGGAATATGCATATTCGAAGGATCGTAGGCGCAGCTAATAAGAAATTGGGCTTCGTAGGCAGAATAGTAAGAAGTAGCACAGAACAGGTACGAGAAACGTGTTATTTATCATTGGTCAGATCTCAGGTCGAATACGCTTCCAGCATATGGGATCCGTACGAAAAGGGACAGATACTTGAGTTAGAAAGAATCCAACGCAGAGCAGCCAGATTCGTTAAGCAAAAATATGAGCAAAAATTAAGCGTCACATCACTCTTGAAGGAGTTGAATTGGATATCGCTAGAGGATCGCAGAATTAGCGCTAGGTTAAGGCTTCTGGAGAAATTTAGGTCGGAAGTTCTCTTAGAGGAGGTGTCAGGAATATTAGAGGCACCTACGTACATGGGCAGGCACGATCACGAGAATAAAATACGAGAGATCGACTGTAGGACCGAGCGATACCAGAGCTCGTTTTTTCCAAGGACCATACGGGATCATAACAGGAGAGTGATTCCCACGAGGGACGTTATTAGGTAGGGCTTGGTGTGCTGCACCCCCTGCCACCCACCAGTCTGGTGATTTGCAGGGTATCATGTAGATGTAGATGTAGATGTAGATTTTTAGCATTACTTTATTTTTATTAAGCGCTATAAAGAACTTGTGATTTCGTTAAGTAAATAATGGACACAAAACTTCATATTCTATTTGATTTTTTATTTATGCCCTTTTAAACTGCAAAAAATAATGAAAACTTAAAAAATCTTTAAAACGATTCAAACTAATTTATAACATCGAAACGTTTCGGAAAATGGCTATGTATGGGATTTCGAGTGAGAGAGATGCAGGGTCAACAAGCGGGTTAAAGTGCATCGATAAATAGCGAGCTTTCCCTCGGCAACACGCTCAACGTCAGTTTTCATCGATTTGTGATATTTTCCACTTCTCTCTTGACAACAAATTGAAGCGTTTTCTTTGGAATGGATTGAATTTTTGAGGCAGTTGAACATTCCAATACGAACGAAGATTTTCGCTCATCGAGTTTAAACTATGATCATCAAATTGTTCCCTCTATAATCTTATGCAATTTGTTTTTTTTTGCACCGTTTAAGTTTTAACTATTTCATCTCCTAAATAAATAATGTAATTCTGAGTAGTTGATCAGATTCTGAAAAAGAACAGTAATAATTAACATTTGCTTCTACGAGTCTAATGCATTACGGCCATCTATCAGCGCTTTCTAAAAGATCGGTGTTTCAAACTCCAACTAATAGCGTATTGTCCTACATTATGTAAAAATGTACTCTTACATCTATTTTATGACACCTAGTGCCTTGTATGGCGCGTTATAACGGAACGATGCCTGTGGCGCCTTGTATGGCAACTCCCTCGTTCCCTTCCTTAATGTTACGCCCTTCTCCATGGGAACCCCTTGTAGAGACCCTCCTAAAACCCAGGGCGACTGCCTCCAGATTACCAGCCACGGACGGGGACTACCCACGCGCTCGGCAGATGGCTCCTCCCATGCTTTTCCGATTGGTCACGGATCGTTTGCGTGAGGTATTTTACGAGGGGAAATGACGGAGCGCGTAAGTTTCGAACCACCACTTTGACGACACGCTGAGAGGTTTCTATGAAACCGGAATCACTTTTTTTTCTGCCCTCGAACGTAAAATTTCGAACCGATCGAAATGAAATTGCTCGATCTCTTTTATTTCGAGCAACGGTAACTTCCAAGCTCACCCGAGGGGACGGACAATTGTGTTTCAGACCCAATTTCCACCTGAATCGAGAGCGGTTTTGTTACTATACTACCTGTTGTCACTCCATCATCAATTTCGATTTACATCGTACATAAGTACGAGGAATTCACTTTTGTGGAAGAACTGTAACGGAATTTCTTTTATTGGAGGCAGAAACCACACGCGTGATTTTTAGAACAGGCCATTAGCTGGTTTACGGTACCTAACGCCTCACGGCACACGACGGCTCATTAAGAAATTTGGGGCCAGTGGAACAGGGCAGGCAATGGCCGAGGGCGGCGAGACATAGGGCCGCCATATTTCACTCCAGCAGAATGAAAAATTCACCGTTAAAATGTTTAGGGCTCTATATTTAATTTTGAATAAGATAACTAAAATTAAATTTTCACGTAGATCGTAATGCCTAAAAATGTTATATTGAAGATATACTGATTTACATTTTTTCGGAAAGCTGTTTTTTTATGGTCCATACTAGGTTTTTATTATACATTTTCTTAAGTCATTGTCTTAACCCTTAAGCTTGCTTAACTTTTTCACGTCCTTTTACTGCAGAAGTTCATAACGTTTACTAGAATTTGAGGCCGAGTCCTTAAAAATGTTCGAACATACTAATCCTTCCTGAAAGATAAATGGGATCAATAGAACAAAATCCAAGTTTAGCTGTAAAGTAATTTTCTCATAAAAGCTACACGAAACATGCTTATTCGTGTATTTTATCTAATGCCATTGTCATCATTAATGATGAATATATTTGAAATATTACGTGTCCCCGATTTTATGTGAAAAGTCTGCGTGTTATCTGGTTAATTTATCCTAGAAGTGATTCGAAGGAGACGTCTCTAAAATACACCATGTCTAAGTATACGCAGCATTATCACTATAGCGCGAAAAGATTGATTCCAAGATTTTATCCAATGGCGCCGCAACTGATTTTCGAAAAGACTTGAATCAAGTTCCTCGATAAACGCGTTTGCGCAACGGCATTTACATATCCTCATTGCGGTAGGTTGCGTTGAAGCATCTGGCAGTTAATGGCTTCCGCGAACGCCTCCATAAGAGAGAACGCGCACCGTTTTAAAGATATCCTTTCTAGTACCTCAGAGCGGGAAATTGAAGGTCGGAGGTGTCTTCGTCGTCGTCTGTTACGAAGCGCTTTAAAAACACTCGAGGGAAACGCGAACTCGAGATCGTGAGCACACAAATTATTCCTCCGATGCAGAATTTCCGCAAGAGAGTCGGCGCCGGGTAAGGAAGGGTCTCGATTGGCTGGAATGAATGTGGGGGTGGGTGTCTCTCTCTCTCCTCTTACCAACAACTTTGCTCATGGGAAGGTGTCGAGATGATGTCTCCTGCGAAAAGGAATTCCTTTGCCTAGTGGCCTTTGACGAGTCTCTGATGGCTTTAGGAGACTTGAACGACCGCACTTTGGGAAAAGGTAATTTCCTCGGTGAGAGTAATAGCGAGAATGGGGATGCCGCAACGTTGGGTGTGTTTGCGGTTGCGGAGAAAAAAATCTTGCAGACTCACGCATGAAGCGCTTCGGCCTTTCTAAGAAAAATAAAGGTTGCCCGAGGATAAGACTGGGAAAATACGCTTGGGGTTAATTGAGTCATAACGTTTTAGCTTTCTGCGTTAAAATTTGTGTTTATCGATAGTAAACGTCGCTTAAACGTGTTAAACTTAAATTTATATTTAGGTACACATTTTGAAGTCTCATTGTTATTTGTTTAGACGATTTTTCAAAGATAGATTTCAAAACCCGTTCTATAATATTTTTAAGGGAAATATATTACTCGGATTAAAATTTCAATCAAAATGCATCCAGAATGCTAGCTTATGAACGATTCCTGGAATTATTAAACGACTTTCTCACTTTACTCTCGGTAATATTGCCAAATTTGGCGCTCGAATAATTTCATGTTTTTGCTAGCGAAATTATACATTAGAATAGATTAAGCCGTGAATAAGGTTTCATTTATCTAGAAAGTAAATCTTAAAGTATTTATGGTTTCCTCAAATCGTAAGGATAATTAGACGAAAATATTTGCTCGATTTATGCACGGGCTCGATAATATTAATTTTCCCATTTTTACGCAATTTGAATTGATTCCGAGGCATTCGAGTCAAATATTCTCATTTTAACTATTTTGATTAGTTAATTTTCTGACACTTGAAGAAGCCCAGTAATAATTGTGTTAGCATTATATATGATGCTACCAACCGTTGTTTCACTTTGAAAGACTCCAGTAGAGGTAGGACGGAGTTCAGTATTTTCTTGAGGAAAAGACGGATAGGAAGCAAATTAAGCATATTGACGCCTAAATAGTGAACGCCATTCGTAATACAGAGACCCGTATATCATGCCGTGGCTCCGATGAAAAACTGCCGAGTTAACGACACGGAAAAACCTCGAGAGGAGTCATAGATCATATTAATAGAAACAGAATCGGGAGATGTGTATTAAGCGCCACTGTCATATTAAAGGGAAAAGAGAAAAAAAATCAATTCCACGGAGGTTGAGGATCCGTCACGGAATCCGGAAAAGTTCCAATTAATCTTGGGTTTCAAAACCCGTCAGTGACACTCGATATAAACTCTCTCTTCTGCCGCTAGGTGGTGCGTTGGTTTGAATGGAAATGGGTACCTCCCTCTCTCTCTCTCTCTCTATCTATCTCTCTCTTTCCTCCCCCCACCACTTTATTATGCCCAGAGGACCTCTTTAATTGTATGGAACAGACCCTCGGACCGTCATTACGCAACCTCATCGAGAGGTTTTTCCCATGCTTCTCCCTCCTTTCCTCCGTCTCCCTCTCCCACTTGATCACCCTTCCCCGTCGCTATCCCTCATCAAACTCGCCCATCCCTCTTCCGCGCCATCTCTCTAAACGCCATTCAAGTGCGTCGAGACCGAATTAACTGTCAGAAAATATTGCTCCATCGATTGATTTTAATCCACCGTTCTCGCGATCGCCAGCCATTTTTGTCGCCTTCCTTAAAACGAGCCCCGCTTATCCTCCCCTCGCTCTATGCGTATAAAATATTTATTCCGTTATAAATATTTAACTGATATTTATGAGTGTTTCAGGTATTCAGGCTAATATTGATAACAGTTAATCGTGATAGATTAAGGAAATGCTTTGGATCACGCAAGCACATTTCGGACGGTTGGAATAAAAGCTATGGATATATGATTCTAATAATTAGGTCGGAAGTTCTCTTAGAGGAGGTCTCAGGAATATTAGAGGCACCTACGTACATGGGCAGACACGATCACGAGAATAAAATACGAGAGATCGACTGTAGGACCGAGCGATATCAGAGCTCGTTTTTCCCAAGGACCATACGGGATCATAACAGGAGAGTGATTCCCACGAGGGACGTTATTAGGTAGGTTTCGGTGTGCTGCACCCCCTGCCACCCACCAGTCTGGTGATTTGCAGGGTATCATGTAGATGTAGATGTAAATACAGATCCTCGGATAAAACTTATCGTTGTTGCGCTCGAAAGACTTTATATGGGCTAGTATGGCTTTATTACTATATCACGAATTTTATTATCAAGTACTCGTAGTTAATGGAAAGCAGTTAGTGTATGCTATAACATATGTTAGGAATCGCATGAGCAAATGCATTGGTGCGTGAAAAGAGGAACTTATCCACGTGAACTAGGTCAAAAATCTTCGGCCTCTGATATTTCTATTAATAGAATGACTACGCGTGTTAGCTCGTTTCGTACGCCTGGAAAACAAAATTGTTGTTAAACGCTGATTGTTTCAATGATAAAATGGGGTTGGCGATGATTGATTGCATCTGACGAAAAATGTAAATCAACGTATTCGTCCGTAATATCCGTCGCATTTTACTGATAATCGAGGAAAATAGAAGGAACAAAGGAAGCTGCAGTCAACGTTCATCAGAAGAAAATAGCAATTGATAAACATCGTTACATTTAATAATGCCTCTCGAACTGATTAACGTGATTTTTCTAAAGATGGATATTAAAGACATTTACAGTAGAATTTTGAAAAGGGATAATTTAGCGTCAAGAATCTGCTGTAAAAGTGAGTATTTAATTTTTAGGATATTCTTTGTATGTTTTTATTCAATTTCGAAGCCGTAGAATTCCATTAGTTTTTATTTCCATTTATTTACATATTTAGCCGTAAATATTCAAAATCATTTGTAAGTAAAATACATTTTTTATCATAATTTAACGGATAATTTATAAGCCGACGAACAAAGTTTGCAAAAAACGAGCCAAATTAAGAAGTGATTATTCTAAAAATCAAGTCGACTTAAGACTTCAGGACGTGAAAGTTAATAACTCCTCATTGTGCCATTTATAGGTTCCAGTTTCTCCCTTCATACTGCTGAGAAGCTTATCGGGCACTTCAAGATTCTAACCGTTCTGCTCCGTATGGCCTTCGTTCATTCTTTTCTCACGCTCTGTGCCACGCTGTGCTTTCGCCAAGGAGGAAGGCTCTCCCACCTTCTCTCTCACCTCACTCTCTGTCATCCTTCTCCATTGATTCTCCTCCCCCACCCCCTCTCCCCACACTTCCTCCATTCCGATTGGTTTCATCGTAGAAGCATCACTGCTTTCCAACTGCTGTCATTATATTGTTATGCGCGAGGTTATATTCATAATTGAATACAAGAAACGGTCATATATTTTTCGGATCGTTATGGAGATAGTCGCGGTGAATGCTCGAAGGATATATTTAGTTTTTTTCCGTTACAATCCGTATATTGTTACGTTAACAATATTTGCATTTTGAAAGTTCCATGCATCAACGGAATGTTTTACCTCGAGGGAACTCATATTGTCCAACCATATAATCATTACCAGGTTTAACCTTGAATAATCACGGATGTCTACGGACAGACTACTTATGGTGATTATGTATCAACGGTATCATAAATGTTTAGTGATTACGACCAGAGTAATTATAAAAATAATTAAGATTTGTACTTAACGGATTTTATTTGCTTTATTCGTTTATTCTTAAAGTTGTGGGAATTTTAAATTAAAAGATACCTTTTATTATTACTGGATATACTTTTAATAAAAGTTCGTCATGGTATCTTGTGATTTATCAAATGTAAAAAGATTTTAGAAAACCACCCCAGATTGTCCATGCTTAGTCTCAGCGGATCAGGTTCATTATTACATTATTACAGTTTCTGGCAGTTTCGTTTTAATAATGAATACTGATTATCAACTACTGGAAGTAGTTTCCAGATGCAGTAAACAAAAAGTACGACAGAGATATGCGCATCAATATAATCTACTACGTCGGTCATTTAAGGAATTCATTCGATCGTATATTTGGCAAAGTAGCGTAATTAAGAAGAGATTTTCGAGCACGTGTAATATTGGGACATCGTAGTGACAATCGAAAAAATCTATCCCTAAAATTAGAGCGGCGGCACGGATCGTTTGGAAGCGGCAAATGGACGTACCCGAGAGATAGAAACGGCCAAATTTATTAGAGATAAAGGGAGCAAAACCGAAGGTTAATCCCGAGATTCTCCCAAAATATAGTATTTTCCGCGTCCATTCCAGACCGGCAGAATCCCTCGATACGCTCTCCTAACGGATACCCTATTGGACGGAGAGAGAGAGGGAGAAGGGACTCATTAGGCTCCATAAATATGGCGGTTGCTGCGTAGTTGGTCATAGTCAAAAGTCCACTCCTCTCCCATTCCCTCTCTTTCGCTCTCTCACTCTCCCTCTCATCCAAAATTTGGGGGCATTTATGGGCCGAGGAGGAGGGGTGATTTTGCCGGATGAGATCCCTTGAGCTCCCAGGTGGCGAAACGCTACGTAAAAAAGGACATTAATATTTCTTACGTGTTAATCCCTTCCTCTGTCCTCATTTTTCTTGTCCAACTCATCTCCGTTTCTCCCTCTCCCCCCATCCTTCCCTTATTCGGCTCTAAATCGCTTATCTCTCATCGATTTTACACACTGTGGATGAATGCGAAGAAACCTTTTGAGGGCTTATGCCGAAATTATCTCTTTCTTCAGGTATACCAATGAAGAACGATGGCGCGAAAAAATGTCCTTTTTGTGCGACATTGGTTATAATTATATAATATATAATTGGAATAATCTTTTGTTCAACCGAATAGATATGTTCGCTCTCAGCGCAGGTGGCAGAGCAAAATTTACAAAATTCCAGATATTTTAAATAATCATAAAATGAAAATGGATGTAATGTTGTACTACCAGTTGAAACGAGCGAAAATTAAAACAGAGAATATGAAATATATTCACGAAACAATAGCGTTCCTACTACATTTGTTTTGTTTATTTTTTGTACAAATTATTTCTACGTTGAAGTTTCGTTTTCATACATGAACCTTGGTAACTCTTAGTTGATGGCGAATATTAGAAAAAAACCTAAGCGCGTTGTTCATAATAATAGGATAGGTCGGAGATAATCTCCTCCTGCCACACACCAATTGCGGTGGCTTGCATGATTTTTGTTTAATTTAAAACTAAATTTCACCGTTTTTCAGGGCCAGTGGAAACAATAAATTTGCGGAATTTGTTAAGTGGATTAAAATTATCGGAAAATGAGTTGCGATCCTCTCAAAGTATATGCTCTTTTTGTTGCTATTGAATAAATTTAAACATGCAACGTGCAGTGGTTTTCATTCTTTATGTTAGTATTTGATGCCGACTCATTTGATTTGAGCAAATAATAAAAATGGGAGCAAAGCAGCACACTATAATATTATATAAGTTATTTAAAATGGGAAAAATTTTACTGAAAATTGTTACCATACATTTAGATCTTCTCTGCCATCTGATCTCGTTTATTTAACATTTTCGAGTTTTTCACACATTTACCTCGCTTCATATTTAATTTCTTAATTTAAATTCTCTTACTTCTCGTAAAGCGAGAGGCTCTTCTTACCGTACTACTACTGCTGTACTTGATTCCAAAATTATTCGAATTTTTCTCGCATACATGATTAAATCTTTAAGATGTGATGAATCAGTATTAGTTACCTTTGTCACAGTTTCTTTAACGTTTTATTCATTATCGCGGATCTCCATCGCCATATTTGCTGCAGGGGGGGGCAGCACTTTATTTTAACCCCAGAGTAAAACTCATTAGCATATTAAATTATCTTCGTCGACTTTCTCCATATTATCCCTCACGGTCTCTCTGCCTTTCCTTCCTGCAACCAACTGTAATGGGGAGAGCGAGGAAAGAAGATTCTTTAATTATACTAATCTTTTTACTTTCTCCATACGTAGTATAGGAAAAGTATTGTGATCACGAAAAAAATCGACTTCGAGATTTCAACGGAAATACACGTTTTGAGGTCTCTAGAACACGTTTAGACTATTTTCGGAATGATGTGTGTGTGTGTGTGGATGGATGGATGTGATTGCGGGCGCTCTAACTCAAAAAGTACTTGTCATATATAACACTTTAGCATGAGCACAAAGAACTGATTAGTTTTTGGACAATACCGACTAACTGGAAGTCGAGGTTTATTCGAAACCCGATTCGGTTTTGGCGAAATATCTCCGTTAAAACATCATTATTGTACATATATACAATTCGATACAGAGGTTATAGAGAATGTAATTTTCTACAACTTTCATTTGAAACAGTTTTCCATAGTAGTTATTGTTTAGGAATTATTTATAAATAATCGGTTTTTTCGGTTTCCGTCAAATATCTCCTTAAAAACGTTATTGGTAATCTTCGTGAGGATCAAAGTTGTAGAGAATAATATTTCTTCCAAGTTTTGTTTGAAACAAATTTCCATAGAACCATCCATTTCGCATATATTTAACTTATTCCTAATTTCCAGTATACAGCGTTACCACCATATAGCGGTGAATTCTGTAAACATATTCAAAATATAATTTACGGCAATAAGAACGACTATTCTTTTACGATACTAAATAATAATTTTGCCTTATAATGCTATTCATAATAATTTAAATATCTATACCCCAAATATGGAGAAAGTCATGTGTTCGCCACATCAAATTTTTTATGTTTTACTTCATGGAGAAAAAATAGAGGTTGAGGTTATAGAATGGGAAAGAGGGAGGGGATAACTGTAAGAGTTTTGACGCCATCTCTATTTCCTAACACTCGCGGGATTAATGGGCGAGGTGTGTACGTGAGCGCACGTGAATGTGCCTTGCACGCGGTACTTGATACGTGACTCGGTAGGTGAAACTGCTGCCGCTAGCTGCGACGGGAAGATTGGAAGGGGCGTTAACTTACACGTCTCGCAGATGGCGGGACTGGGCTTGAGGTAGTCGGTCGCTACTTAACGAAGAGTTGCTTACTTCTTTCTGCTGTGTCTCCTTCCATTTTCTCCCTCTCTCCCACTCCTCCGATCCTTCCCTCGATAATCTTCGTGGAAGTCTTTCAAATTAATTGCGTTTCTTTTGAAAGTACTCGCAGAAATGTTACGCCCTCGATCGCTTCTTCTTTTTCTAATCAGTCGATTCTTCGATTATATTCTCCTTCTTTACTTTCTCCCCTCTCTCCGCTTCTCGTAAGTTTGTTTCAATTTTCCGTCCTTCAAATATTCAGTAATTCGTAGGAAGTCGGCTTAAATTTTGAAATCTGGGATTGATTCTTTTCAATTTCAACCGGTGAAATCGGTTTTGGTTGATTGAATTCACAGGACCCTAATGAAATGTTCCTTTTTCGGCAAAGAAACTATAACGCTAAGGTGTTTAAGTAGTTGCCTCTCAGGTGCTCTTCTTACTACTAGTTTTTCAATTCTGTGGAAGGTGTACATTTTTACTTAATTGAATTTGGACAATCCACCGCATAGAGAAGATGAAACTTCTTCTTTTAAATTAGATGAAATGGAAATAGGTTCTTTAAAATAGCGCGTTAGTATTCAAGAATATGGTAAATGAGTGCCAAATATGGGTTTTTTAGCGTAGATAGTTTCTGAAATATGTTAAATTAGGAAATTTTCACCTAAACTATTTTCACATTATGAAGTTGCGAATAATTTATAATTCGATCCCCTAGTTATGTAAATTTATGAATTAATTTACTGTGCTGCGCACTATTTCTTGAAACAGTAGCCTTAGCAATGGGCGCTATATACAAGTAAGTTACGTTATATACCGTTGACGCATTCTCCAGTAAATATTTCGAATGCAGACGTCCTTCTGTCCATAACTTTCAGTTAAGGTTGCGCGATAGATGTCAAAAACAATTTTTTATGAGGGGCACCTGCTGAAGCTATTTTCGCAGATATCTTTTCGTTCACATGCAAGGACACATACGGTAAATCTGTGGCAAATATAGTTAAAGAGAGAAATAGAATTACGTATATACACATATTTAAGGTAATTCGAGCTGTTTTAAAAAGGGAAATGCTTTTTATTAACAACTTTTATATGTACTTACCGCGATATCTATTGGTATATATGTAGGTAGGTAAGTTTTAAGACACTACAAATAATGTCTAATAACTCTAGAACGGCTACATGTGTTTTAGCCATTCTTTCAATTTTAAAGAGAGCCACATAAACATGTAAGGCTCTTATCATCGTGCAAAATAACGACCGAGTTCGATTCCAGGGACGTTTAATTCCCCAAATTGGATAACATGGGCGAGACCTTCTAGAATCTGTATCTCCTACACTATAAGTCGTAATTATATGCTCTCGCGAAATTTTTTATTGAAAATGTTTTTCTATCCGAATAAATTTATTAATCGTTACCTTACAGATCATATAAGGGTAAGGGAGAGTACAATATGGATTTCTTATTGTTGGATTAATGGAAATGGCGTCTCTTGACTGTGGTGCCGCAAATGGCAACGGTCACATACCGAACTACGTCCTACTATCAACTCTTAAAAATGATTCCGACTCTTGAAGAATTTATGCGAATGGTGTCCGAATTCTCCAATCTGACCTGTACCTCTTGATTCACGTATAGATTCCTGATCAATCTCCTGTCTTTCCAGTCTACACCTACATCCTTTAATATCCTCATCAGCAGTACCCAATTTATTCTATCAAATGCCTTCTGCCAACCGACGAAAGATATGCAGCAATCTTGGCTGTACTCTATTGCAGTGCTTCCCAACCTTTTTTGCTCCACGGCACACCTTTACGCATGATTAAAAACATCGCGGCACACCTAAACACCCCTAATTAATTTCACTACGCAAATACACATTTTTAAAGAAAAAACTAGCATAAAAGAAGTAAACCAGACGGTTGCTCCCTATCTCTCCCTCACTCAATCCGTCTTTCTCAATCTCAGTGGCTCTGGAATGATTTGTACGAGCCTATTATTGCGGTTCGCCTCTGTATATCAACCGATCGAACATTTCATTTCGTGGTTTCGAGCTATTCCTGGCCTCACGTTCTTCTCTCTTTCTTAATTTTAACGGCCGGCTCTTCCTTCGGGCTGGCTTATAACTTTCCTTTAAAATCGCATTTCCAAAAATAAAAAATCGACTCGATTTGAATATGCATTGAACGGATTTCTATGGCCAAACAGTATTTTTGTCTTTTATCACAATTACATTAGATTGTTATGATTGGTAAAGTATTATTCAAATAATAGTATAATTTTATTGTAGATTAAGTAAATACACAATTCAACGAGTAAAAATATTATGCTCTTCGATGGAAAATTTAATCTTTTCTTTTTGTTACAAAGGCTCAATAATAGAAACAGCTACAAGAACTTCTTCGTCTAGGTTCTTTAAACATGCCCTTTTAATATTTTTAATATGAGCTGTTGACGGACAATTAAATTCGCATAAATACGTTGTTGAATTTGGAACGTCATAGCGATGACAAATTCAGTTATTGAAGAATATTCTCCTTTAGCTTTTCGTAAAAATACATCTTAAGATAGAATACTAATTTTAAGTTGTATGATCGTTGCTAAGGTCTATCAGTTCCTCTCGTAGTTTCAGAATAAACTTCTTGGATGGTAAAATTTATGCGAATTTATTTGTTCCAAACGCTTTTGTGAAAATTAAATATCCTCAGAACGTGCGGCACACTAGTGCCTTCCTCGCGGCACCCTAATGTGCCGCGGCACACCCGTTTGAGAGCACTGCTCTATAGCCCTTTCTGATATGATTCTCACTACACCGATAGCATCTCAGGTTCTTTTCTGTAGCCGAATTGATCTTCTCCTTGCATTTATTCGGCCCTTTCCTCTAGCCTTTTGTTAAGAATTCTCGTGATGGTGCTAACTATACGATTTTATAAAAGTGGAGTCTATTTTTACAGATTAATATGCCTTTTTCATCTGGGAACTTACATCCCCCAAAAATCATTTTTGATATTTTTTTGCCGTAGAGCCTTCACTTTACTCAATCCGCCGCGCAAAATTTTTTTCTTCGAAGTTCGGATAGAAGAAAAGTAGTTTGTCAGTATGACCGCAATCCATTCCCTTCCAAAACGGCAAACAGTATGTTCAAAATCCTCCAACCACATTTCTCTACTCGTCCCTTTCACTCTTACCCTATTTGTTCCTCCGCTATCTTCCGCGATAAAAACAATTTCTTCGCTCCCATTCTATGGCTCCTCTTCACCTTCAATAACATCCACGGAGATTCCGCTCGTCACTCTCCGCCTATTCTGTATCCCATATCCCCTCTACAAACGCTGTTCCCTCTCCCTCTACTCCCATCCTTCCTTCGTCCCCTCCACCCTCACCTACCCTTCTTCACCACATCTACCTAACGCCCATTCCGCTCATTCTCCCCTATCCCTTTCTTTCTATATATATATACATACGCGCATTCCGCCGGGAGAGACAAATTCCGAGAATGGCCGATAGAGGGAGGAGGAGGGCAGGTCGGCAAAAGGAAGGAGGAGCAAAAAGGAGAGAAAAATCTACGGAGGAGGATGAGGACGCCAACAGCGCTGGAGGGAGAAAGGAAGGAGTTGGTCCCAGTTGCGAATTAAGAGGCACCTCTGTTGCAGAGGGAGAAGGGAACGGGGAAAGGATGGAGTGGGGACACGAAGGGATGGTGGGATTATGTGGAAGTAAAAATGGAGCGGAAGAAATGCGAGGTGGGGAAGGGGGGGGGGGGTTAAGGGGTTCGGGTCTATAGTGAATGGGAGCAGATCGGGTGAAAGAGAGAGGTATAAATGATGCAGTGGGCACTGCTGCGACTCCGGGCGTCGGTGTCAGCCGGTAGATGGTAAAGGGCGAAGTATAGAGGTGGAGGAAGAGGGTGCAGAGTGGAGCAGTCCGAGGCGTGATAAACAAGGGGTCAGATGGGGTGCGAGGACTGGTACAGAATGGATATGTCTCAAATTGCGATGAAAATAACGAAACTGGGAGCTGAAAGCGGCGTGCATGCAAAATGAAGAACGGACTTTTCCGGTATGTTTTTGTGTGTTTGCGCTTATGGCATACGACACACACACACACACGCTCACATACACGCAAAATATTGTGCACGGAACCCACAGACTCCAATCCGATTCTTTGCAGTGTTGTGATAAGTACCTGAATAGGAAAAATAAGTATGGAAAATGCCTGTAGAAATGGTGATGAGATGGGAATAAAATGGACGAGCCCGTCGAAAAACAGAAAGGGCTATCTACGATTTGGCCGACGGCCGCGATAGCTCGGCGAAACAAAGGCCAAACGGCGAATTTAAGTGAGGACACGCGAAATTGGAAAGTGTATCTAAAATGTTTGTTTGAAAGGTAGTAAGGATCGTGCAAGGGAGACGGTTAACTTTTTAACCCGTAGTGACAGAGAGAGAGAACGGAACAGAGCTCAAATATGGTAAATTTTGCAGGGTTGGAGTCAGATACAGACGATATGAATCTAGAAGGGAGAAACGGAAGATAAAGGTCAAGTGAGGTTGAGAAGGAGAGGATGGGATCGGTCGAATGTGGCAAATATACGGGTTGAGTTAAAGGGGGCGAAAAAGGGGCAAGACAATTGAAGGGAAAGGTCGGATTTGGCGGCTCGATTGGGTTGAGAAAGGTTCAAATAGTCCTGGACAATGTATGGTAGAGAGCGTTTTAGGGAAGAATTATAGTGGTCGCGAAGGATAGGAGATAGGGGGTGTGGGGGAGGTAAGGATTCGCCAGCTCCAGGGTATGCAGATAACCTGTTTTCCTCGCCCTTCTCCAGAACCCTACCCAGGCGGTTGCTCCATATCTCTCCCTCACTCAGTCCGTCTTTCTCAATCTCAATGGCTCTGGAATGATTTGTACGAGCCTATTATTGCGGTTCGCCTCTGTATATCAACCGATCGAACATTTCATTTCGTGGTTTCGAGCTATTCCTGGCCTCACGTTCTTCTCTCTTTCTTAATTTTAACGGCCGGCTCTTCCTGGCTTATAACTTCTCTTTAAAATCGGATTTCCAAAAAAAAAACTCTACTCGATTTGAATATGCATTGAATGGTTTTCTATGGCCAAACAATTATTTTGTTTTTTATCACACAATGTAATAAAAGTTGAAGTAGGGTATAAATTTTTCTGGCTAAATTTTCATTCTGTTCCTTTTGCATTGCGTTATAATTTCCTTTACACACACTACCAAACCGTTTTCTCCTGTTGTAAAATGATGTTCCAGATATGAAAAACAATTACTTGCAGCAATATTAAGGATAAATAATGACATAAGATACGGTATTTACGCATAGATTTACATTTTCATGTTCCTTTTAATGATGTGCGTCTGAAATATGTTCGATCCTACACATGCATCCTTTTCATAATTACGAGAAGTTGAATGATGTGCATATATGATGTCACGTGGTTTCACATTCGAATAACTTGAGAGCGGCTGCGTCGATTTTAAAGATTACTTCAACTTTTATTAGATTCACACCTTAGGAGAGTTAGCATGATTAAATAGGTGTTAGAGGAAAAACTGGAAGGAAAAAGGAAAAGAGTAAGAGGGAGTTTTCTGCTGATGGACGATTTGAAAGGGAAAGTGTTACCAAGACACGAAGACTGCGAAAAATAGGAGTATGTGGTGCTTTAACCAATAATCACGGTCCTGTCTATGGACAGACTACTTATGATGACATGATATTTTATTTTCTTTTCTTTAAATAATAACAATTCGAATAATAAAACTTGTGTGTACTTATTAGGCTAAAGTTACAAAGGTATTAACAAATCCCAGTGGAAGTCGGCTGTATGCGAGTTTTCATTCCAATGTTAACTTCGCACTGTGGTAATTTTGAACAAACCTAAAAATATTTTTGTTCCAATAGGACATGGATCTTCAGCATTCTTTCAACAAAATTAAATTGTTTTTTCACGAGCATGAATATTCAAATCCTGAGCTATTATGTCCTTTTTTAAATCAAATTAAAATTGTGTTACATCCAGAAGGGACATACAGAGCCCGTCTCGATTGTTTTTATATAACATGATTAACGACCCTACATATCTCAATCTCAGCTACTCACAGTCTACTTAGCAGCCCATCAAGTATAACTCATCTGAATATTTTTTTGAAGTGCGAATTACCTCCCATTAACTTTTACGACCATTTTGAAGAATCGTTCGCAAAAATCGGTCGAAGGAACGCGAGTCACATTTCACCACCGTCGTCGTCCTATTGTTCACCCTAAAAGTAAGGCGTTCGAGGATTTATCATAAAAACACATCGGTTCGTGGAAAAATATAACCCCAAATCTTTTCCTATAAATAATACGAAAACACGAGTTTTTCTTTATTCCTCGAGGGAAATAAATGTTTTCGTGGCCATCTTAAGCGAAGGAAAGACACAATATAAGGAGTAAAAAAATAAAGCTCCGTGGGAGAGGAAGAGAAAGGAAAAGGACCTACCGTTTTTTTTCTCCTCCAGCCGTGAGTTGGAGGCATTTGTAGTCTCAGCAATCTCTTTCGCGGGATACTCTCACCCGCAAAGGGAGAGTCGGGAAAGGAAAGCATTCTTCCTCTCCGAGGAACCTTTCCCCTCCCCCACTTTCTCTCTTCCCAGCAACCCCATTTCCGACCCCCGTTTCCCTTCCCATTTTTAGAGCTCTGGGCATCTTTTTCGAAACCCTCTTCCTCCTCTCATCCTCTCCTGTTCTCCTCCCTCCGTTCTCCGCATCTCTTTCTACCTCTCTTGGATTCCCTCGCCCCCGACTCTTCGTCACCCGCCGACGTATCATTTCCTCAAGTTCCCGCAGCAAAGGTCCTTTATACCATCAGTTTGTTGCCCGGAACCGGAGAGAGAGAGAGAGAGGTCTCGCCCCATCCGCCTTGCGGTGGGACCATGGGACTTCTAGGCAATGCAGCGGGGAAGACGCTAACTCCTATCTCATCCTCCTACTCTTGCCTCACCCCCTCCCCCGCTATTTTTACAACTCTTCCACTCTCACTCTCTTTCCTTTCTCTCTCTTGGAGGCTAGTTTTTGAGGAAAAGGAAGTGTAGTAAATGTAGTGGGGGGGGGGGGGGGGGGAAAGGGAGGCATGACATCCAACAAGGGACGGTGGTTACCATCGCTGTCTCCCTCTCTCGCCTTTTTCTTCCTGCCTCCTCCTTCGGGGGGTCGACTGGCTTGCCCGGAAGGATATGAAATGTAAAAACGGAGGGAACCAATAGGAGAATGGACGCAGACATAGAGAATCTCTGGCGAAGAAATTAGACCTCCGACTTCTCTAAGAGCTTATGGATTTTTAGATACGTGTCTTTCGATACAATGGAATACGTCTAATAAAGTCCTTTATCAGATATAAGCTGGTACATCTATTTTTAGTGCGACATTGTAGTCCAGTTCCGACCTTTTTTTGATGCTATTCTTTTCGTGCGTAATTTTGAATGCGTTTTTACTTTTCTCCTGGCTGAAATTTGAAAAAATTTCTATCGAAATGTTCTTTTTGGCGAAGCTAATATAGCTTCAATATATATTAAAGCGTCAGTAGAAGGTAATACAATAACTATATGTGGGATTGATATTTATAGTAACTGCTTTTATTTTCAATCCTCTGTAAAAAAAAAGTGATTTAAAAAAATATTGGAAGCATCATTCCTATTTCCGCTACTATAAACCTGTCTCTTAACCTGTGATCCGCAAGCAATTAAGAGGTAGTCCGTGTCTATTGACATGTGATCAATAAAGTAAAATTAAAAGGTAGTGTGTTAGCCACGAGCATGATACATTTAGCGTATTTTATTTTCTATATAAATACGCATGACATAATATTTTTTCTTCGTTATAAATAGAAGCTTATGGCATTACTGTTTATGAAATTTCGTCAAGCTATATTTGAACTGTCTTTCATTTCGTTCTTTAATTGAAAACGGTAAATTTTCTTGAAAATGTTGATTATTGTAATTTTGAGTATAAATCTACTATTGCAACATTGATTCGGGATTTTACAAAATTAATAGGGTTTGGAAATGAACAAACTAATTGATCTCTAAGAGAAATTTCTGTTGCAAAAGTAAAAATAAGGATAATCGGTACAGTTTCAGCTTATCTTTTGCTAGAAGAGATGGCTGCTCTATCCTTTAGCTTATGTAACCCGGGACACATTGAGCAGAGGAAGCTGTTTCTCTCATGCCACAAAAGAAATAGTATCTTTGAAAAAAATCATACCAAATTAGTAAACCATTACCACGGTTATATCCCAATTTTCTTCATCTCCAAACTTACTTGGTCATTGGATACTCTTCCGTGTTGTTCTCATTCTCTCAGACTAAACAATCCTCTTAAAGCTGCCATTTCATTTCCCCTTTTCTCTTCTTCGTTTTCCCCTCTCTAATCCGCTTCATCTTTCCTACTCTCGCTCTCTCCTCTTTTATGTTTTTCTTTTTCATTCCCATTCTCATTCCCCTTCATTGGATCGCATTTGCCTCGATCTTTCACTTTCTCCGCTTCTCCTTTCTGTCCCTCTAATTCCCTTCTCCCTTCTTTCCTTGTCACCTCTGCATCCCTCGCATTTAAACAACAACCGGAAAATTCCTTCCTCTCATTTACACTTACTTTCGGTCCAATTTTCCACGCATCGCTGTGTTTATTATGACTTTATTTCTCTTACTTAGAGGTCGAGACTATTTAAGAGCGCCAGTCATGCTGGAAAACATACAATTTCCCGTGAATATAACACATTCGATAAATTTCTACGCGTGAAAATTTGTAATATGAGAATAAGCCAACAATAATGGCATCGAAAAGGTATCTATGCCTGTTGTCACTTGATTGTCGTGAAGGGGTTCTATCAGAAACAGAACGGCGGAATTCTCCCTCTTCATAACGTACACATTGAAGGTAATTTAATTTACAATATAATTTCGAAAGTATTGTTTCCTCAGTGTTCTACGAAGGAGTAGGACTGTATTTTTAACTTTCAACCATTAATTAACATCGACCTGTCTATTTCTCACGAGGCTCCTTCCATGTACAAAATCTTCGTCTCTTCAAAATCTGAAATACGATAATTAATTCAACTTGTTGGCACGCTTCCTGAAGGCTACTGGCATGCCATAGTAATAAATAGTTTCATATTTGTGGGAGATTGAGCAAAGACTCATAAATTTTCAGTTATGTTTTGCCATCCTATTTGGTGCGTAAAAATTAATATATCGCTTCTAGAATCTGAGAAAGTTTAATGCACAGATGTATTTTTCGAAAGAAAGAAATTTTAGCCGGCATTTATTCTTTATGTAGGTGTACCTAAGTTTTATTCCCATGCAGTAGTTTTTAATAATACTTATTGCATTAAAAATATTAGAGATTATAGGAAATATAGAAGAAAACATTTTTTGATAAATGGCATCATGGACACTGCTCAAAAGTTTCCGAACAAGAATTTTTAATAAATGTATACCCTTCGAATCAACCCCTAACGTGGTATTTGTAAACGCTGTACTACTACCTAAAGTAGTGCATGTTAGATCCTTGGTAGAGTGGTGGTTAGCGTGTCTAACTCCCACTGCAAGTTCACTGCAAGGGTCGCGGGTTCGAATCCTGCCGTTTGTGCTTGTCATAGAAAATGTATTACAGCACATGTAATTGGGGAAACCTGTTTGTGTTAAATAAATGATTATTATTATTATTAATAGTGCTTGTTATTATATTTTTTGCATAAGGTACATTTTGTATTACTTATTTATTATGAACGTCCTTTATATCAACGAGTAAGTGAATGAAGAAGAGATATTAATAATTTGTTTTCTCAAAAAATCGGAAGGTATAGCGAGAGTATTTTAACTTCATTTCATCTAAGTGGGGTATAAAAGTTGAACGTTACAATACATTGCGCAGTTTATCTATTTGGGACAACCTATTCCATTAGAAGTGTATGAAAAATTACTTTTAACTTCTCTCAGGAAAATTGGCCTTTATAACAATGATCTATTCAACCAAGGGAGTAATTCTAATGTCATTCAGTATCATTTGTTTACTTAAGGGATTCAGTTTCCTTTCTGTACCATCTTTTTAGATACAGAATTCGCGATTTATTCTTCTCAAGATGTCATATCCTTCCTACAGGTGGAAGCGCGTGGGTTGGTTGCTAGGAGACTTCGTATATCCGAGGGCTGTGTGGGCACTTAGAAAAGGATTAGAATGGGAGAGAAAAGTGAGGAAACCCCCTCGACGTGGGAGTAAGTGTGGAGAACGCCATATCTCGTAGGATAAGAGGACGTTGGAGCATGTGATTATGTCGATGCCATAAATCCGTCCCGGTGGGAATTCTCGCCGTGACTCGTACGAGATTCGACCTACGCGAACTTTATGACTTTTCATTTTGAAAATCAAAGCACGCGGTTTTCTTCATTTTTCAATGCATCATCGTTACTGATATAGTCAAAGACATGTTAAGAAATGTTTATAAAACTCAGAATTTTGTGTGTAATAAACTACTGAAAGTAAAGCACTTAGGCGATAGATGAATTTTTACCATTAAAAATACTTAGTTTATTTTGATGCTGTCCGAAACTAATTTGAATAATGATGGATTTAATGTATTGATCTGTTTAATTTAATTAATGTGTTAAAGTCTATATACAATTTACTCATTTCATCCTTGGAAACGACGTCATTTAATGTTTTATCTTATTTTTTTCAGGTGAGTACTCATTGCTGATTTGAGCTATCCGGAACATTTTAAAGAGTACGCGTCTGTGGTAAGTTTATAGTTTTGTATCAACTAAAAAATGAATGACCCTTGACATCCATTTAAATTGCAACACAATGAGACATAAGGGATAAAATTAATTTATGCCACTAATGAGTATTCTTATCACTTAGTTAATTGGATAAAGTTACTCGTTCTTCTAGAAAGATTATTTTTGCTGCAGAGTATCCTTTTGCCATTTTCAGAAAGTCTTTGCTGGCAGTTCTTTTCAGGAACTACTGTTTTACTCGCTTTATCAGAGTAGGGATTGGTGTATATTTCCTACGCGAACATGAATTCAGAAAATAGCTAGAGTTGAAGAAAGAGGAGGAAAACGTAGCGGTCTCGCTCCTTCCCATCCCACTTCCATTTGTAAGCCTCCCTCAAACTTCCGTTACCGTTCCGCGCTCTGCTTCAACCCTCCTATTCGTTTACTCCCTCAACTCTCTCCCGGCCTCCGCCCACGCCGCGGATCCGCCTCGCCTCCATTCATTTCTAGAGGTTGTTTCCTCTGCCTTTTTCATTGCCGAACCCTTTTAACAGCCATTCACTTAATTCCGCCAGTTATGACGAGGTTGCATTGTTAAAACTCTTTTCACGACGGATGGAAAATCTTCCGGCTCTTTTCAGTGGAGGTGGTTTGGTAGTTCTTCTGAAGCGGCTACCGGTTCGAATCCCGTCGAAACGTTTGGTGTTTTGAAAACAATAATCTAGCTCCATACTGTTTTTATGGCATCGATGATCTGTGTACTTAAGCTCAGCACTTGGCTCGAAAAGGGTCCAAGTATTTTGATGATTTCGACATACCAGAATAACCGTGTCCAAAAGCAGAATTTAAAATTGTACTTAAAGGCTGAAAATTTCTTTTCCGGTAGCAATGAATATCTGCACTATTACGGACATATGGGAGGAAAGAAAAGATTTTTGCAATCACAATATATTTATATGGACTACTTATGCGACTTTCTGCAGTGATATAGGAAACATTTCATTTGGATTGAAAACCGATTTTATAATTGAAGTTATTCCATCTAGTAACAAAGTTCCTCGCAGTCTCCCATATTTAATTTTCCCTCGAAATTTTTAAAAAATATCGCTCTACCTCCGTTACAAATATGAATAATAGACGAATGAAAGTAAGTTGTCTACGTAGTAGATTCCTCCTTTGCGGATAAAATTATCCGACAGCCAGAATGCTTTATGGAAAAAAATTAATTGTGGTAAATTCAATATTTGAGAATCGGCGTGAAATTGAAACTCGTTCGTCGTATGAAGAGAAAAGAAAAAATAACTCCCAAAACCTTTTTTTCTCGGTCTCACCCAGACACGATCTTGGGTAGGAATAGAATATTTTTTAGATTCTTTCTCTAGAGAGAGAGAGAGAGAGAGAGAGAGGGAGGAAAGTAAAAAACACTTTTAACTTTTTCAGCCGAGAAAATCCTCCCCCCTCCCCCCAATCCTCCGTCAGATTCAGAAATTCCGGGTTCGATCCCTGACTAACCGGAGTGACATCCAAGCGCTCATCCATCATTCGGGAAAAAGAGCGCCCGGGGTGTTTTTAAGAGAACGTTTTCGTGGCTCAAGGGCGCCCGAGAAAAAGGGATGGCCTCTTCGCCGGAATGAGTGCAGACGTGTGGGTGGCGAGGGAGCGTCGATCAGCGAGGGATAAAGCTTTCGCCGAGAGAGAAAGAGGGAGGTCGTGAGGAGGGGAGACCTGGCGGGTTTGTGGCGTAGGTTGCGGGTTTGGACGGTTTAGCGTTTCCATGGAGATGGCAGATGGTCAAACCCTGAGGGAGTTGACGTCCAGAGGGTGAATAATCCCGTCGGGAGGATGAGAGAGAGAGAGGTTGGGAAAAGGTACCTATTTCTGTCGTCCTTTTTCTCCGTTCTTTCCTCCTACGCTTCTCTCCTCCGAAACACTCTCTCCCGTGCGAATTTCTCTCATCCCACGCTCTGATATCCCACTCCCTGATATCCCACTCCTCCCGCTTCTCCTCTCTTTCGCCGTTCGAATGGAATTTGTGAAAATCATTCGCAACCACACACGCAGCAGCTGCGAGCGTGTGTGTAAAGGGAAAAGAGAGAGAGAGAACTATGTTGTTTTTTTATCTATCCGTGGGCTCGGAAAGTTTTTCGGGAGAACCAGAGGGAGGAAGGGGAGGGAAGAAAGATGGGGGAAGATTTTGAATGAGGGTGCGGTCGGATAGAAAATGGGGAAGGGAAGCGAGGATGAATTATTGCGGGGTGTGAAATGGAAATGAGACTTTAGGGAGAGCGCGGATGTAAGTAGAGGAGGAAAACACTCCTCAGGATTTCTTCAAATTCTTGTTATTTCTACTTTTATTTGCCGATTGAAGGCGTTTTGAATTGTAAAATAATATCCCGAAAGAACGGGGAACCAGAATGCGTATTACATGGAATTATTCCTTCGGTATTGAGTTTGTTCGCAAAAAAGTGTTCGATAATAAACTCAGATAAGCTATTGTTATGTAGTAATTAGAAAAATCCTCGTCGAAATTTATGGTGCATCAAATTTATTGCATTAATCTAGTATTTTGTTTAAAGAAAGGCAACAATTATTTTTAAAATAAAAGCTTTCAATAAAGTATAAAATAACGCCCAAAAACGCAAAACAAATATTCTTTAGAAAAAAATCCTTTTGGCAAAAAATTCACGAAACATTTTAGTTTTGCATTTTATCTAAATTTAATGTACACAGTTCTAAGAAATCAGCTAGTGCGAGGTTGCTCCTGAGACGAAATATTTTATCCTCAAAAAACGTAGGACAAAATTTGGGGATGATTCGATACTTACATGAAAGTCGACCCAGGGAAAATAATTTTTCTTCCATTTAGGCGTTTTTTGGTTAACGCCCCCAATTTTCGTTATGGTAAAAAATAATTTTTGAAATGCAAGTCAAAATAACGCTGAAAATATTTCCATGTCATTCATATGGAAGGGTGAAACACGTTTAGATTCGAAATGTACACATTCATTGCTCGCACACTGAGTTCTCCATAATTTATTTATATCAGACAGTAAAATGCAGTAAATTGATCAAAAATATGGTTTTTGAGCGAGACAAGCAGAATGACAAGGACACAAACGAAGTCAGTTATATTCTAAGAATTCTAATTCAAGGAATAACGCAATGTAAGTATTTATAGGTGGGCTCTAATCCGTCATAAATATTTGGACTAATTAACCGCAATAAAATTTCGTATCGATGAAGATTTTTGTTCCGGTTGATTGGCCGTTCATATCCTGGATGAAAGTTGGATTCGGTCAGTGAATATTATTTAAGGTATCCAATGGCGAATCCCTTTCAGTTAGCTCGCAGTTAAATAGAAAATCGCCTTTTTGCTCGTGGCCTGTTCATTCTCGTAGTATTTCAATAAACCTATATCAGTCTTTCCGTATTAATCCTCAATACCTATATTTCTAAGGTAGTTTAATAATATTTTTTAAGGTCTGGAGAAAAAATATTTTACGGGCATCACTCACTTAATGACGTTTCGCACAACGACATTTAGTGGTTACGACGTTATGCCACATATGCTCATCCTACGTACGGCGGTTACGATAGTGGTGCCATTTGTATGTGAATTTATGGTCCTAATGTCATCGGTTAGGTACCAGTTAACTTATTATGACATAGTTCCAATTACATCTTAACATTCACACAACGACGCTTATTCTTGGAGTGAATTGACGTCGTTACGCGGGGGTAATTGTACATATTTTTAGGACTTGTAGTTAATAGAATAGGTGATTACTGTAACATAGTGAAATGATTTACGGTAAATATTCAACGATAAAAATGAAAACGTGACGGGAATACCGTATCATTGGATGAAAACTTCTCCAGGCAATAGATTCCCTTACATTTCGTTGTTATTTGCTTTTTCAGCTTCACCGTCAATAAGTCTCCATTACGAGGGGACAGAAGTAGGAAATACGCCTCGCAGTAGATCCGCGTTTCCGGTTTCGAATTGATTGAATAAAGATCGCAGGCACTCAGGCCGGACGGGTTTTAAGAGGTTTCCAATCGATTCGGAAGGCAGAGGGAATAAAAAAAAAACACAAACCAAGTTTCGATTCCGACTTTGAACGCATAGGAATGCCCTCTTCGCCTCCGATCGTCCTTGAGTGTTTCTATTTCTCTCTCCCGTGCGGAGAGGTTGTTTTGGACTCGGCGACTAAGAAACGATGGCTCCACTGGACCCTTCGCCGCGCTTCGCACCTTCCCAACTCGTAAAAGGAGAGGAAAAGTTGTCCCAATTCTGAAGGAAAACTCTTCTTAGGCCCTTATCTGTCCCGCGGGACCGAGGGCTTGGGATGGGGGAGGAGGTATGGGTGGGCGAAGCGCACTCAGTTCCCTCGGGGGTCGTGAGTTGACGCGGGGGTTCGTGGGGTGGTGGTGGGCGGTGGGGGGAGATGAAGGGGAAAGGGACTCAGCGCCACCTGGTGCCTCGCTCTCTTTCTCCCTTTTCCCCTCGCCGTCTCTCACTCTGTTTCTCTCTTTTTCCTCTTCAGTATCCTACCCGAAACGTTTCCATGCCTTACCCAACTCCATTCATTTAACCCATCCCCTTTTTCTCACTCCGATCGTATAGTTCCCAAGCCTCTCTTATTTTCCTCCCACCTTTATCTCACCCTACCGCGTTTCTCCCCCAACCCACTCTGCTTTTCTCCCCGCCACGCCCACCTCCCCGTTACCATCCTGTTTTTTTGGATGCTGTGACGGGCCATTGATCTGGGGCCACACGCGCATTTGAGCCTAACGTTTTCTCGACGCGGCTGATGCTACGCTATGCTGTGATTGACGCTTAAGTTGAAGCATATTGCGGGATGTATGGTTTGAAAAATAGTCGAGGGATGGATTTGTAATCAAAATAGACGATTAATAGAGAGAATTTCAGTAATTGATGGGATTAATATTTTAAATGAAAGGATAGAAACAGTCCCTTTATTTGAAGGGGCATGAGAAATAAGATTTATGAATGTTTCTTCTTAATTACTAGGTATTGCATTTTTTGTTTCATCAGTCTAGGAAATGTGTTACCATATTTCAGCATTAAATTCTTTTGGGGCTTGTGCGGTAACGGGCATGCAAAATATGTACGGGTTCTTAATATTTGGATTACACAAATAAATTGTTGGTATAGCTGCTTCGTGAGTGCATATTGCCTTCCATTACGCAACGTAATTGTTTTGTGTTTAAAAGCTGCCGATTCGTGGGGAAAGGCGTTCCTATAACTAACTCCCGGATAATAATGTCTTCAAACTGAAGAATTTACATTCATTCCATCTCAGTACACGCTAGCATTATTTTTCCTTCGGATCATTTGTTTCTCAAATGCGGCTTTCTTTGGAGATCGCTGTAATATGACCACCCACGCAGGAATATCAGAGAACTCGTATCTTCGAACCCTTCTTCTTACTTAATATTCTTTCCTTTCGCCTGTCTTTTCTGGGAACGAAGCGAATTTTACCCATTCATGTTGATATCCGATTTGTGTCCCACTAGAAGAGAGACGATGCATCGTTTCACTTTGAGGTATGGGAAAGTTAGATGTATCCACAAAAATAGACGGAAAATCGATACTCATTGTCGAAAATAGTTTGTTTTATGCGTAATTCGTTGAAAATTTTTAAATAAAATATAAATTATTTCAAATTCAGTCGTTTTCCAGAATTGGAATAAACAGGAAAAATCTTTTGTTGCTCTTAGCTAAACATGCGTTAGGTTGCTTGACTTTATATTCTTCGACTTATTTCCCCCGGGTTTATTCATGGTCAACGAAAATACAAAATGAGTGCATTGAAAGTATCTTACAATAAATGAATCATGCTATCATAAATATGACATAAGAAAATATCTCTAAATTGGAATTATTTTCTTATTACCATCAACTTGGTATTGTTCGTTTTACTTAAATTAGGAAATAAGATCAAGACAATTAATTGATTCAGTAAAAACAGTTATTTCGTTGTTTCAAAGATGCAAAGAATATACATGACAAGAGATAGAATTGAAAAAAATACCTCCAAATCACCGTAAAGGCGGTACTTACGTGTCAAGGCACAGAAGACTCGCAGGATCACTTAGGACGCGCGTTTCGACAGCAACGCTGTCATCTTCAGCAATGTCAAAGTGTGTAAGGTTAGGCGGAGTATTTACACTATTGTTGACCGTTAGAGAAGTAGGGGAGGGGAAAGAGAAAGGTGTATCGATCGTTAACTGAAATAGAGGGGAGTGGGGGATAGGGCCAGCGTCGTTATTCGTTATCTTGTTTTGGTTATGGTGTATGTAGAGGCTCTCATAGGCATCTAGTTTGTTATCGTTGGTAATCGTTTTTACTACCCTTATGCTACCAAAAAACTTCAAAAAATCTTCTCCGAAATAGGGTTACACACAGTTTTTGTTAATGAAAATAAATTGTCAAATCTCATTAAGAACCCTAAAGACAGCATACCCTCCCATAAGAAATCAGGCATATACCAAATCAAATGTGAAAAGTGTTACAAAATTTATATAGGACAAACGAAAAGGAAATTAGAAACACGTTTCAAAGAAAACTTAGCCCATTACAGAAACAACAGAATAGACAAGTCCAGTGTAGCATCTCATATCAACACCTGCCATCATCCTATCACAACCGAAAATTTAAAAACTTCTAAAAACGGTCACCAACGAAAACAAACTAGATGCCTATGAGAGCCTCTACATACACCATAACCAAAACAAGATAATGAATAACGACGCTGGTCCTATCCCCCACTTCCCTTTATTTCAGTTAACGATCGATACACCTTTCTCTTTCCCCTCCCCTACTTCTCTAACGGTCAACAATAGTGTAAATACTCCGCCTAATCTTACACACTTTGACATTGCTGAAGATGACAGCGTTGCTGTCGAAACGCGCGTTCTAAGTGATCCTGCGAGTCTTCCGTGCCTTGACACGTAAGTACCGCCTGCCACCCACCAGTCTGGTGATTTGCAGGGTATCATGTAGATGTAGATGTACGGTGATTTGGAGGTATTTTTCCAATTCTATTCATTGTCTTCACCGTGTCTCGTGAGTTCATTTTATTTACATGACAAGAGAGCCTAAAGAAATAGTATAGTTGTACGCAAACTACATAAAATCGATCGACTGCTCATACAATTTCAGCGAGTTGCCAAGTAAATTCGTAATCGTTCATAATCGCGTATTTCAAGTTAAAAGGAAAAGATGTTAACATTTTGGATCTCATCCAAGTTGTTCGAGAACTTTTTATCAACCGGTAATTATATGTTACGTCTCTTTCTTAACGGCAATTGAGAGACGTTCGAGTGAATATTTATATCAATGTTCATCTGGAATTTGAAGGAACAGCGATCCAGTCTAATGTGCATATCAGTGCCATGCAACAAGAATGCTGTGTCATACGTTCTACCGCACTAGGACGCGATGAAAAATGGGATGCTATGTTTCTCTCGTCACGGTGGTAGGGCAGGGAGAAAGATGAGTATTGAATAGCATTGTGTCAAATAAGTTGCGCAAAGATTGATTCCGCGTGCATTACATAATAGAATTTATCTAAAGAAAGTTGTAAGTAGGGTTGGTTGAGTGGGTAGAAAAATGAAGGTAATTTATTGAAAAAGCCAAGAAGAGAGGGTCACATAACCGAGTCTGGAATAAATTCAGGGAGCCCTTCGTCCATTTGCAAAAAAATATTTATGATACGAGCATTTATCGATGGTGTTTTGACGATTTTTATATTCGTTATCCATGCCGGTTCGTAACTAGAAGGATTTCATCCAGTACAATTGAAATATGATATTTATTTCTTAAACTTTTTTCGAAATCTATTGCTTATTAATCTCTTCGGTAGGTAATATAATATTTTAGCCCGTAAAAACCAACGAAAAATCGGGAAATATATTATGGTTATTTTTCCATATTTAAAATTAAAAAAACTAACATTGCCTCAATCAATCAGTTCCTAACGATCGATTAAAATATTTATTTGTCTATTATAAATATAATATATAATTAAGCCTGTTTATCGAATCATTTATAGATTAATTCTTGGCCGAAAAATAATAAAAAAAATCATTATAAACAATCCTAAAACTCGCAAATACTTGGACCTACAAGATATTTACACTCCTTCCAATACTATGTAATTTGTCGAATTAAGGGACTTTTTAAAATAAATTAAACATCTTGTCCTGGAAATCGACTCCACTTATGTTTCTCCCGATGTCTCCTTCCGTCCGCCTTTGACGGTTTTACGCCCGAACAGTCTTCTCATTGGTCCTGGAGCAGATAAGCGGCGAGGTCAGTGGCGTGCCCCGAATCCTAATAGGAGCCTTTTTTCCGATCTCTTCTCCCATTCCAAGACCGTGCGACTTCCAAAAGTCCCTTCTTACTCTCCCCCCATCTTAACTTTCCCTCTCTCTCTCTCCTCGCTCTGTCAGTTGCCCTGCTCCTAGGATATAATGCGCTTTCACGCATTCAGCCCGTGTCCCTCGAACTCCATATCACGGACTTTATCTAATTCTGTCTTTCTTCCCTTTCTCTTTTTCTCTCTCACCTTCTCCGTCTTTCTCGCCAATCTGCCATTTTAACCGCAAAACGACGGCCTTTTTCCTCTCCATACTATTCTTACTCCATGTCTATCTCTATTTCAGTTAGCTGAGAAGATTTTTTAAAACGAAGTGGCCATTTAAGAATGTGCATACCGTATCGGTATTAACGCTTGTAAAATTCCTTCGAAAGTGGTTATCCATCAACTTTTTATTTTAATAATAGAAAAGATTGACGTTAGAATCGTTAATGCTAACGGTGTTTATCTGAGTTAAATTGCGGAAACGATTAGCTTATACATTGTTTATTCGAGTACATATATGTTTTCTTTTAAATTTCTGACTAAAAATCAGAACAAATTTATTTTTACAAATGACCAAACCGATCTCCATTAACTTGGCTAGATACTTAAGTTCTCTTTTTAAATGACTGTAGGTCATTATTTAAGATGACAGGAGTAATTTTTTAAGATTCAGCAAATACGGTTCTCGATCGAGTTTTATACAGGACGGATTTTAAGTTACCCCACAAGATTTAGTCTAAAGGAGCGAATTCTTGCGAATGAAGTAATTAATAAGATAATTTATATTGTGAAATTATTAAATAATTACAAGGTATTAATGCTTATTTGTTAAAATAGGAGATCTATTTTTAAGCTCGCGTTAATGTATTTACTGATGCGATTTTATAATTTTTATAATTATACCATTTATTTTAATTGATGAGAAATTTATTTTGTTTGGTTGATTTCCATTCGTTTTCATTTAACTGGTTTGTTGTGGAGTATCTTTCAGTATATAATGGCATGAATTCACTGGAAATTATTATATCTCCAGATATTTATTAACATTGAGAATATAACAAATGGCTTGCGGAGATGTTCCGGTTTTTGTCATTCCCACACTCAGACGATTCTCGTTAATGCATTTACTTGCTCCTGAATTTCCGCATATCTGCACATTACCAATCATACATTTTACTTTTATCATTTGCAATGATACCGTATTCATCATCATCTCTTACTTTAGTTCGTTTTTCTTTATGCACTTGTCATGTCACCGTCTATGAACTCAAGGTAAGTCTTGTATTTCTAACGGCAAAATTTATTTTTGTACTTCTTGAACTGTTGACACTTAGCTTATGTAATTACTAAGGAGCAAGTCCCCTGCTCGCTGACGCTCGCCAGCCCCCCCCCCCCTCCCCTTTGCTCGCTGTTTCTTCGTTTCTGTCATGTACCTATTGTTTGTACTTAGATTAGTTTAAGGGGAATATGTTTTGAATATGAGTTTAATGAATATATTTTATAAGGGATGCATGTTTGGTTTTTAATAACTAATTAAGAAAATTAGTTGAATAACTCGATAAAAAATAAACTTAGAGAGCTGAAATTTCCGGAGATTAAAAATGGCTGATATATAGAGCGTTAAAGAGAGAGAGAGAGACAACCAGAAATAGGATTTTAGTAATATAGATAAAAAATATAAATAACATGAATACTGCGTTCGATTTATTTGCATTAAATTCATATCTTCGATCATTTAGAGCAAGTTTTAATCTTATTTTCGATCTTTATGGCTTTATTTCAGTGCATATGCACGTAAATTACCGAGGACAACAATACCGGTGACCATGGAATCTTATTATTGAAATGTTAAAAAATTTACCCAAACTCGAGTATAAATTCAAAATATAAGCGAATTGGAATGAGATTGAGCATTCGACGGCATGAATAAGAATCCTCATTCATTTGGGCGTGTTTTAACGCAAATTTCGTGTCGATAACTTAATTTTAAGATTTTTAAAGAGTAACAGAATGAAATCCTTCAAACCAAAAAGGTGATTATTACGTGTTATCTAATGGGAAACGACATTTCCTCTGGAGTCGAACCCATGAGCTTTTTCGAAATTTTTTTAGTCGTAACATAAAGATTCATCAACACTGAAATCCTGAGAAATTTCGGGCTTCTAAGCTTATTTCTAATCGATTTATTCACAAAATTAGAGCGTTACGCATGACCATGATGATGACCATTACGATTTTGTAAGATAGAAAGATATCTAACGGTTTTAATAACAGCCAATATAAAATCAAATTATTTCCTTAAGATTAAATAGGATTCCAGGTACTTGTGTATTAACGGGGAGCCCAGCGGTTACGCTACTTAAAAAATGAACCGTATTGTTGGATTTACGATATTTTATTTTCAAAACAACATTAACAGAAACTAATTGGCCGGTCTCGACATTTACAAACCCAATCCCCGGACAAAAAACAAACGGCACTACTGTAGTTGGGTCCCCCCCGTCTTGCTCGGGGATTTGGGGGCGGAGCCCCCATAAAATAAATAAAAATAATAATTATCTGATTCGGCATTTACAAACCCAATTACCGGACAACGGGGAGGGATAGTTTGGTTCCGGGCGAGGCGAAGGGCGCGGCAGCGCCCGATGACGACTACCCATTAAAACAAAGCGAGCCGAAGGCTCGTCAATATATCCTTCCGGTACTTGTGTATTAACCAGAAAGTCAAATGTGATTGTTACATTTTCATTGTTATTTAGTTTACTAACTGTTGTTATTTAAAAAATAAAACATAATTTAAATAAAATTTGCTTCTTATTTTCATTTTTTAAGTAGCGTTACTGCTGGGCTCCCCGTTAATACACACAAATAAAATTTCGTGCCTTTACTTCAATAATTTGCAAAAATAAGGATGGCACGCCTTAGTAGGGGACTACAATTAAACCCAAATAGTTTTAATTTCAAGCACTATATTTTATGACTTTCTTCACTCAACATATTTATCCAACCTTCGTTCTCAAGTCAAATTCACCTCTTTATGATCGCTTTCCCATTCTATTCGAAATTGCTCTTCCTTTCAAAGAGAAAAGTCGAGAGGTGGATAAAAACATCTCACGATCTTTTATTTGAATTTTTGCATCTCTTGGGAACATTATATAAGTGGACGAAGTCTTTGATTGACTAACGTGGGAGGAGAAGGAGCCACAGTGGGCGTATTTGTCTTAATTTGGAAATTATTTTTTCTACTTATATTAATATAGTCTTCCTCTTTCTAAAAAAGAAAGAGGAAGACGACTTGAAAATGAAATTTATTTTAATTTTTGTGGATACCTCTAGAATATGTATTTTTAATAAATACATATCTTCCTCGGGTCCAATTTCCTAATATTATTTATTTATATCGAGAAAAAGTTAATATATATTCTTCCCGCCTCCCCTCGTTCCTTTTGTGACTCGAATATTCTAAATACGCTGCCCCTTTATCATTTGTAGACGTAGTAGTTCCAATTAAGAGTTCGAAGGGAGATTACGAGACTTTTTATTTTCGAGAAATAAATATGGAGAATTGGTTGAATTGTTGGAGAATCGATTTTCCCATTAAATTCGCTCCGCACTCTTCTCTCTATCTATCCGTCCTTTCACTTTGGAAGCTCTCCTCCTTTGATATTTCGTCCGACACCTTCCCTTTCAATCTGAAGAGAGAGAGAGATACTGCCGCCGCCATCCCTCCCCCTTTTCTGTATCTCCATCCCTCACCCCCTCTTGTCTCTCTATCCCCAACGATTCCTTATTCCATCATTCATGCGACATCCATTCCTTCATCCCTTTCTGCCTGAGCCCCCCCTCTAACTTCCATTCCATCCTCCGCTTTTATCCCTTCTCTATTTCTGATCCTTTTATTTGTCGTCCTCTACATCCCTCTCTCCTTCACTCACAAAGTCTCTCTTTTCTTCTTTAAGCCAATCCTCGCAGTTCAATTCCATGTTTATACTTTTTTCGGATGGCCGTCTAGAAATTTCGGATTCGCCGGTTCCGGGTAACTTTTAATCTCATATCATAACAAATCCACCTTCTAGATATCCTGAGTTCTCAGGATCCTCCATACGGAATTTTAAACACATGAGCTCTCTCTTTAGCTTAAGTTCGTATGGTTTTCGGTGTGCTAATATGTACCGATCACAATTCTCAGAGAATAAACATTACCAGAGCATGAACAACTTGCCGCTATTTAATTGAGAAAATGAGAAATGTAATTTATCGTACGTAATTTTCTGTAGGCTAAGTCTGTGACAGCAACAAAAATTACAGAACTAGTCGTATGCCATTTGAGCAGATGCTTTGTCGAAACCACTCAAATGCACCATTTATTTTTAATGTACTTGGTGAAAACCAACTTACAAATGTATACTCGCGATTATTTTAGAACTTTAAAAAATTGATTAGTTTTTAAATATGTTCAGAATTTTAAATTTTAGTTTTGAAGCATTATTTAATTATACAGTAAAACTTGCGAGAGGTGGAACCTCACGAGACCGGCCTATTTTTCCGTCTTTTGCAGACTTTCCGCTTTATACATGTTAAAATAATTTACGCAACTCTTTCTTTTTAGTAGATTTTAACTAGAAAAAATCGGTACAAGATACATTGTACAAACTTTCTCATATGCGTCGTTTAGTTGTCTTTAGAAAATGAAAATCGTATCAGCCGGTTTTTAGAAAATCCAGTTTTTGTTAAAGTTGCCCATTCATTGAGATAAATGAAATATGTAGTATTATAGCAGAAGTATACTCAAGTAACGGTACGAAATTTTATCAAAATCGTTCTAGCCGTTTTTGAGAAAATCAAATTATTGCTAAATTTGCCTATAATAACCTAGCCTTATATTAATTTTTTGAGAAATATGAACTATAGAGCCTTATTTAAGACGTAGACTCAAGTAACTGTACGAAATTTGATCGAAATCGTTAGGGCCGTTTTTGAAAAATTCAAATAATAGTTGTTAAAAATGCGCAGAATAAACTTCCCTTAATTATTGAACAATGTCAACCATTTCTTCATAGCCTCTGCTCAGTATGATAAAATGCCTAAATATGAGATTTAATTCATTTTTGCTCTTAACGTTTAGGTTCTAGGGCCAACAACAGACAGACAGACGGCATTGCGAAAACCACTTTTTCGGATTCAGCAACACCTAAAACGTATATTTCCATAAAAATCTCGAGGTCGAATTTTTTCGCGATATCAATAGCTACTTTCTCAATATACTTCGTATATGAGAAAGTAAAAAATAGAAGTTTTTCCGAGTCTTAATGGAAATAAAAGCTTTACAATTACAACAAATATCGATATATATAATAAATGAGAACATAAACTTGAAATTGCATGCTTGGAAAATTCTGATTTTATTAGAAATTAAAAATCATCTGTTAGAAATGTTACAAATTTTCAGAATCAGGAAAGTTAAATTTTTTACAGGTGCAAAACATTTCAAATACGCATAAAAATCCAATAGAAACATTAAACAACGTTAAAAAATTCTAGAAAATTATTTGAAAACTACACAATTCTAGTTGTTGTTTTTTTGTGATTTTATTGAACTGGCAAAAGAAAAATTTAATTGTATAACTTTGCTAAAGAAATCATTGTCATCCTTCATCCTGGCAGAATATTTTAAAGCTTTAAGAAGAGTGTAAAAGTCGACCTTGTTACATATAGAGTTCTTCACAATCTTCCTCATTCTGATCATCCTCTGAATTGGGAACAGTTTCTTTGCTTTGTGATCCTACTACAGGTTTCAAATCAATTTCATCAATCTCTGTTAAAACACTCAACTTAATACATCTTATCAATCAAATTTTGAATGTCACAAAAATCACTATGGCTACCTGCATCACCACATTCATTAAGATCATCGAAAACAAAGTTTCTAAAACAATTTTTGATGCACACTAACGAACGACTGAGATGTTTAATTGCATCTAAAAACATTGATTTTAACAGTCAAGTCCGATCCTCTCTTATATTGATATATATTTTGATAGCCCTCTAGACATTTAAAATATTTTACTTTCCGTCTTTCGCAGGTTCAAAATGTACTTAATAATACAAAAACTACAAGAAAAAATCCTTTCTGTCCGCGTCTCGCAGGTTCCGCCTTATAGAGAGACATTCAGATGGAAAACGGTATCAACTAGTACGATTTTATTTTGGATTTATATTGACATGCAAATAAATTTGCTGATATGCCTCAAATTCGTTTTGAATTACTTTTTCTTAGCCAGACTACTATTTAAAGTTCTTAGTATTGCAGAATATCATCCGTTTGTTAAAAAGAAATTTTGAAATCTCAGAAAAAATCATAGTAAAGAATTTAAAAAACAGTGGATAAAAATGTTTACAGTTCCTTATTTTTATTTTCTGTAGAATTTTTGAATATTTGTCGACAAAACTATGAGACCATTTTATTGTAATTCGTTAAGACTTGTGAGAATTGATGGAAAGTCCCAATTCTGAATTATTTTGTAAATTTTCAATTTAATATATACTCATTATTAACTGTAAATTTCTCATTTCTAAAAAAAAACTATCATTTGTACGAAACATCTCCAAAAAATAATAAACCTCAGAGAGACAACATAAACTGTTGTCCCATGTTCTTTGTCAACCTATGTCACAGAAAGAGAATGATCGCCGTACTAACAAGATCGACGCAGTAATACGATGTTATCCAACATAAAATCAGCCATTCGTTCCCAGGTCGCGTTTTCCCGCGTGCGTGTGTGTACGGACATGCTAGTCGCGTGGATGAATAATGGTGCGTGGTATATCGACGAGATCCTTGAGGGGGACCCAAAAAAAAAACGACGCTGTCTTTCATCTTGAGGGGCTGTCTGTAGTCTACAATATTCAAATCCCCCTCCATATTGAATCCATTTTATAGAGTCCGGGATCGATCCCCTTTCGGCCCAGACAAAACTCCCATAAACTCGACCGCCATAATTTTAGGATGAGTCACGTCCTCAAAATCCACCGAGGAAGGTATTGGAGGAGAGAGAGAGAGAGGGAGGGGGAGTGGGTGGGGGAAGGAGTCGATGCGGCGACAGCAGGGAAGGTCCTTTGTTACGGAACGGACAATACCCGAGGCCTCTCTAATAAGGAGGAGGATCTGGGCAAAGTTATAGAGGAAATGGGATGGAGGAAGAGTTTGGGCGGGATTCGACAAGATGGATGAAGCGTCGAATACTTATCTCGGCTATAATTATCTCTTCTGCTTTTAAAAGACCAACTTTAGGCAACTAATTGGAGGGCGGCGGCCATTGATACAGGAGACTTCTCGGTATCGGAGGAAAAGTGCCTTCCTCGTGATAAGAGAGACTAGGGTGTCTGGATAACTAGAGGATGAAGTTTGACAGTATAAAAAATGCGACTAGATACGCTTAAGTTTTTGAACTGCGAAAATTCCTTTGATTTCATAGGGATATAGTTGGAACCTCGAACCAACGAAATAATTATTTGCGAACAGACACTCGAGAGGTTTATTTTAGGCTGATGAATTTTTTTATGAACTTATTATAATATTTACTTTCTCCACACGCAGTATAGGAGAACGTATTGTTTGTGAAAAATTCTAATTCGAGATTTCAACGAAAATACACGTTTTAAGATCCCCTTGGTACGTTTTCACTATTTTCTGTATGGTGTCTGTGTGATATAAATTTCGTGCGCGTTGTAACTATTCATCCGGAAGTGGTTTACTCTTGTCATTTTTCCGTTTTTTTTTAAATTCTCCTTTGGGACTTGATCTGTGTAAATATTTTCTATCGTTAAAGTCGTAGACATTCTTTGAAACGTTTTTTTATAAAATCAAAATTTGTAATTGTTGAAAGCGATGCCTATGCTGCCAAGGGTAATTTTAATTGCGATCAAATCTATTCCAATGCAGCTAATTATTCTTGAGGACGGTGATGTTGAGATGATTCCTATTCATTGCTTTGTATGAAGAAAGTCATATGCTGGACACATCAGATTGATTATTTTATCTTTAACTTAACACACTTATTTGATCTAAGATAAAGGTGTAATTGAAAATATTTCTTCCGTGTCAAGGATTGATTCCAAAATATGTAAAATTAAAAGATATCTTTATTCCAAGACTTGATGAATACTAAAATGTTTATCAAGAGAGACGAGTGCACATAATGAGGCGGACTAGTTTAATGGATTCGAGATAAAGATTTTTACTTTAATTAAGTGACCAACTAAATCAACATATGCATTCTCGATTGTGAATAATGCAAAGCGGTAAGAAATTTACACATTTTTCGGTCGGTATTGCCTGTGTGAATATGATTTTTTTGGTAGCAAAGATCGGCGGTCAAATGAAAAGGCTCTTACTAAGCTTTATGATTACCGAGTCTTTCATCCAAAGGCGTTTAACTTGGATAAGTGGTCGCCTTCCGGGCCTCAGCTATTCAGAAAGGGTTCAATGCACACATGATCGCTTTTGGATTCACTGTGCTGTCATTAATGGCTACCGACTTTCCTTTTCTGTTTTTTCGAGGTCCATGTTATTCATAGCTATAAATAATTGCGTAATAACATGTAACGTTATGCGGAGAAAGTAGATTACAGGGCGAATACGAAAATTTTGAGGAAATGATTTAGAAAGTGCGATAAGAAAAGGAATATCTTAGAACACGAAATGTTTTAGTCGACCCCCCAGAAACAAGTCCATTTGCAGTGTGTGGTCAAAAGTTTTATTCTAGTTTTACGATCTTGAATTGCATTTTTAACGGTGTTAAATATATCAGATCAACCGATGTTTTGTGACCAATGTTGGTTTTTCATGAGAATGCATTAATGTATTTCTTAAGTCAGTTATAGTCGTGTATAGAACAGTGCTTCCCAAACTTTTGAGCTCCGCGGACCACTACAGCAACCCTCCAGGCCCTGCGGACCACCTCATTTCTGTCACAAACGTACTTACTGTAACCACATTAACGAAAATGGGTTAATTTGACTGCAGAGAGGTGAAATCCGGAAATATGAAGGAGTAGAAAAATCTTTAACCACTCATCTGGGTACGCCGTGTATAGACGTCATGGCCGGACGCACCGTTGTTGGGTATGACGGATTTAGACGTCATGGCATTTTTAATGCTGATTGCTATGGGTATGCTGGGATTTTCCGTCCCGTAGCATCTCGCACTTATAGATGGGTTCTTCTAGTAGTTTCGTCCTACTTTTGAGCTCCGCGGACCACTACAGCAACCCTCCAGGCCCCGCGGGACACCTCATTTCTGACACAAACGTACTTACTGTAACCACATTAATGAAAAGGGGTTAATTTGACTGCAGAGAGGTGAAATCTGGAAATATGAAGGAGTAGAAAAATCTTTAAGCCAACTAGGTACATTACTAAAGTATTGAATACTAGCGATAGTGTAAGAATTGATCTTCTTTTCTAAAAAAAATTCAACTAAATATGCGGTTCATTCTAAAATATTACATTTTGGAAACCTTCGCGGACCATACTTTGGGAATCTCTGGTATAGAATCACACTTTAATTTCGCCATATCCTGCTCTGCCTGAAGGAGTCGAAGTCATTCTCAATGAAGTTCATTGACAGAAATTGATGTCGATCTTTGCTGAAAATTTCCAAGACTAGTTTTCCTGATCGAATGTAAAAAATGCTATCTCTGGTAGACTATATTATGACTGCTTTAACTCGGAATGTAAGTATAATTTCCTGGCGATATCCGAAAAAACGTGACTCAAATTCACATCTCCCTCTATGATTTTGATATTACGTGAAATTTCTTTCCCGAAGAATTAAAAAGGACGGAACGTGTTTTTCGGCAGTTCGGTAATGAAACAATTTTTCGGATACGAGGCGTAATGTCATTTGCTGTTTCCAAGAGGAATTTTGTGAATGCCATTTCGACAGCACCGTGGTTACGTAAGGCGCAAAAACACATCGATATTTCTGTCGGCAAAAAAAAAAAAAAAACGGCGTGGGACGAAGTGATAGTTCTTCCAAATATTTGGCTTGTCTTCACCTGATCACGTACGACAAAAAGTTTTTTTTTTATCCTTTCCATCCTGTTTCACGAAAAGAGGAAGAGGAAGGGAAGGTGAATAGGAGAGGGGTGGGAGGGGACGCGGGGAATAATGGACTGGCAAAACGATATCTTCCCCGTGTAGTGTTGACTGCTGGTCTAATTGCACGTCAATCCGACGAATCGTTGGGGAGCGTCCTTTTCATGGAACTTCCTTCGATCCACTCCTACATCCCCGCTTTATCTCATCCCCCTTCCCTTCCGTCTTCCCACTTCGTCGCTTCTATTCCCTTTCGTCGATCCGTGCGATAATAAGCGTTGTCCTCGGCTTCCCCGCGTTCTTCCCTCGGGCCGATTCTCCCTCACCTTCGCCGCCCTACATCCATCGCCTCTCATACAATCACATCGCGTCCGTTATCGGATTTTATCTCTCTCGTCCTTCGCCTGCTTACTTCGGTGATATTATATAAGACCCGACATGATCGCGCACACTTATGTATTCGCTTGTTTTTTTTTCACGAGCAGGTTTTCCGTTAAATTCGCAAGGTTGTTGATTACTTATCTATATATTTGTTCAAGCGTTATTTTAATTTGCCTCAGCTATAGATTGCTATGTGTGGGGTTGGCTTCATTTATAAACTTCAGGGTGAGAATATAACACTATCCTTCTAGAGTTTAAATCAATGTGTGAATGCTTAAACGATAGTGTTTGTGTTTGAATTTTATTCTGAATGAAAATTACTTATTTTTTATTGGTGTCATAGAATGTTTGAATGAAATGCTTGAAGATCCATGTGAAATTTTATGTCGAATAACTCTGACGCGCTTTTATATTATCCTTCTATGATATTAGAAAATTATTTGCAAACTTTTTCGGTCTCAGACAAAATTATCGATTATATTTAACAGGTAAATTAAAATTAATAGTGATATGTCATCGTCATCATCATCATAGTTAGCCTGTCCGTAGACAGGTCCGTGATTATTCATGGTTTAACCTGGTTCTCCATATATCCCTATTTTCCGCAGTCTTCTTCATGTCTTGATAGCTCTCTTTCCCCTTCAAGTCGTCTATCAGCTGGAAACTTTTCCTACCTCTTACTCTTTTTCCATCCAGTTTTCCTTCTAACTCTTCTAGCTCAAAGGCCTTCCGCCAATCGACGAAACATACGCAGCAATCTTGGCTGTACTCTATTCCCCTTTCTGATATGATTCTCGCTACACCGATAGTATTTCTGGTTCCTCATCCTTTTCTGAAGCCGAATTGATCTTCCCCTAACATTTCTTCGGCCTTTTTCTGTAGTCTTTTATTAAGAATCCTCCTGATGATCTTCGAAGTGTGTGACAGCAGGCTTATCGTTCTGTAGTCTTTACACTGCATTGCCTTTGGCTTCTTCTTTAGAGGGATCATTGTTACATCTAAGAAATCCTGAGGCCACTCTCCCGAGTCTTAAATCTTGTTAATTAATTTCGTAATCACTTTTAGTCCTTCCGATCTCATGACTTTAAGTATATCTGCCGGTATTCCATCGCTGTCGGTAGTTTTTCCTTTCTTCAGTTCCTGTACGCCTTTTCTACTTCACTTTTCTTAATACTTGGTCCCAAATTGTCTTCTTCAATGTTATCCTCTTCTTCCAGTTCTATTTGTGCCGATCCTGCCTGCTTGTTGTATAGTTCCTTAATGTATTCTTCCCGTACCTGTGCTACATCATTTGGTTCTGCTACTATTTTTCCATCTGTATTACCACGAATTCCATTAGGCTTCTTATCTACTAATTTCAGTGCCATAGCGTACATCATATCGTACCGTCCTAACTTCTCCATTTTTTGTATCTCTTCACATTTTTCTTTTATCCAGTTTTCCCTAGCTATATCTGTTACCCTTCTCAACTCATTGTTTATCCGTCTATAGTTGGCTCTACCTTCTTCACTGTTAACGTTTTTACATTTTCTTCTCTCATCCATTTTCTCCAGCATGTCCTTAGTGATCCATGGTTTTCTGATTTTCTTCTCTTGTTTTCCAATCTCTTTATTCAAGGTATATTTGATACGGTTCTTAATTTCCTCCCATTCTGTATCCACGGTCCTCGGTTTTTTTCCAAATTTTTAAGGCGATCTTCCAACTTCGTGCTGAATGTCCAATCCAGTTCGCCTTCCTCCATTTGATAGTCTGTATAATCGTTCACTTCTCCTCTATTCTTCGTAGTACTTCCTCATTTTTCATCCTGCTCCACACACACGCACACAATGCTTTTTTGTTACGGTACACGCCGGTACAGTGTACCGGCACCTTTTTTCAAAGAGATGTTGACCCAAGTTTAATTTCTTTGCATTTTCATGTTTTAAAATTCTTTAAAACTAATTAATAAGCGGTTTCTATAAATGTTAAATATTTTGACTTTATTATCAACTTTGTTATTAAAATTTCATCACAAATTCAATAGAGAAGAAGGGGGAAAAGGTGCAGGAAGAGGTGTAAAAGCAGTTCGGATCTCTATTCCTTCCAACCGCAGTTGACTGAATAATGAAATACACTGAGACCTCGATACAACGCCGCACGCAGTTTCGCCAGAAGGTGTTGCGCTTACAAAATCTCCATACTGTATCTAGACTATTTCACTACTGATTTTAAACTTTATGGTTCTAATGTTTACAGACCAATTTATTTTTTTCGAAATGAAGTTTATTTCTTGTGGATGAAACGCACGGTAATTTTAACTTTATACTTTTTGAGAATAACAGATTTGAATGAAAATTTTGGGCATTTGTACGTAATGATATATAACGGGAAACCGTTGTATATTGTGTGTGCTCTTAATATCTCATAATGTCTATCTTTCAAGACTCCATTTTAAAAAATAAATTTTCACGTAACAATTTAATCTATCCGGTCGTATTCGTTATTAATTTTTTCACTTCGATAAATCTCTTTGTTAGCCTTATTCTCCGTCTTTTTTAGCGCGAAATATGGTGTATTAGTTGTAAATTAGTCGTCGAGGAATCATAGTGTCTTTAACATGAAACGAAGTACGGATTCCACAAGAGAACTTACATCCGAGTGTTTCACGTGTTTCCCGCGAGATATTTCGAGTAATTTGATGCAGAGATAAACACGCGCTCCACTCTTGCTTGTATTTTCCGATAAATATCTTCCCTCTCTTTGTTTTTTCCCCGCTTTTTGTCTATCCTCTCCGCGGCGTTTTTTATCCCTTTACTCTTCGCTATTCGGTTTCGAACGTCCTTGCCTATTTGGAATCCTCGCCAAAAGAATAGCGAACGAAAAAATGGAAACAGATCGCGGGATCTCTGTTGGGAGAACTCGCGATTGTCTTGTTGTTCTGGGTCATCTCGATTCAACTTTTCAAAAGCTTTCTTTTTTTTACGTTTTTTATACGTCGTCATCCCCTTTTTCTATCCCTTTCTCCCGTGGTTTTGTTTCTTGTATACCCGCTTTCATCCCTCCCATCTTACCCTCCAGATGATCTCTGCCCAGCCCTCTCCCCCTTTTTTTCATCCTCATATCAACCCGATGGTGTCATTCCGCACGAGCGCCATGGTTTGGGACTGCAACTTTTGGATTGCGACGACCTTTTTCGCTCAAATAATTAATCCGTTGCGGTACACCCTCCTTTTCTTTATCTCTAATAGACATTTATGGGAGGATGGGAAATTTAAACAATAGGATGTTCCATGCGTTTTGAACGGAAAGGAAATAAAAATTGCCTTATTTATTTCAGTTGGTTTGATGGAGCTGAATATGTCGGCGGATGGAAATTTTTAATATTATTCGATTGCACTTTTTTTACTCGAGTCTTTGAATACCAATATTTCGAGGACCGTCTAAGTCGATTGACCAATAGGTGGTTCATAATGATTCATAAGGGAACAATTTCCTTTTATGGCGAAATATCAAAGTTTTTATTAGTAAAGATGTTTTTATGACTTTCTAGGATCCCTCGAGTTATTCATAGCGGTAGTATAAAGTAATTCCGACAGAGCGTCTTCCGTTATGGAACAAAATTGGAAAAAATCTCATTTTCCACTTGGTATAATGTCTTTCGCCAATTAAGGTCCAAACAGAGGCTTTTGGAATTTCGCATGGTTATTATTCCGAATTTTTATTAGAGTTAATATACATGAACATGTAAGAAGAGCTTGAATTCCTTGAGTCACTTAGCATTTTTATTGCCAGTTTTACTCAAAATGTTTTCGTCATCTAGCCTCAATGAGTAACCTTGAGAAATATTTCAATTTACGAATTCTTTGATATTTTTAGTTATCCCTTTGCTGAAGTTCGGCATATTTTAGCGAAAATTATTTATTTCGTCTTTATGCTTGAAGTAAATTCGTTATTTTCCTCAAAAATGACCTTCTTTTATAAATGCGCCAGCTACTTTTTCGAAGCGGAAGATGGCTCTACAAAACGAGGATTTTTAAATACCAACCATTACCCGTTATCCCTCTGTCTTTTGTTTCGAAATTCAGCAACATTCGTTGAGGTTCTTTGGCAGTGTTTCAGAAGTCGCAGGGACGGAAGGCTAACAAGCCTTCGGGAAAGCAAACCCTTGTATCTACGTAAATGGTGGTCATTCAGCGAATCGACCCGAGCCGAAAGAGGGCATCGGAGCTTCCTCCGGAACTCCATGGGCGGGAAACCACGAGATCAAGAGAGTGTAAAATCCATTTCGTAAATCTATCGTTATCCGAGGTTTCCTCTTCTCCGAAATGCAGAAATCCCTTTTTCCCGAATTACCTCATTAAAATGACTGGAAATGTTTCTTCTTAGCCGAATTCCAAGGATTTACTTGAAGCATGATAAGAATTTAATGAATGTAGAATATCAAAGAAAGTTTTGAGGAGATTTTAGAGTAGGATGAAAATATAAGCAAATTGACTGTCAAATGTTAATTCGTATTCATGTGTTTGATTATTAATTTTCAGTCTTTAATTTAATGAAAATGTTTACATAATATTAGATTATTTATTTTATTTGCCTATAATATAACATGACAACGTAATGGGAAAATAATTTTTCAACAATAGCTGCTGATAAACCATATGGAGTAAAGGCAATGAATTAAGAAATTTCTCTTGAGAATGGGTAATAGCCAGGGACAGCCTAATTTTATATTAAAGATTTCAGGTGAAACATAGATTATCATTAGGGCACTTTAAATAAAGAATGTAATTTCACGAAAAATTAACAGTAGAAACAGAGAAAGAAATTCCACTTATTACTATTCAAGCTAAATCTGGCGATCCGGTTTTCATTCGAAGTGCTCTTTCATTAACGAAATGCATTTATCGTCTCAACTCGATCCTTCGTGAGATTTTCTCACAGTGTGTCGTCGCAGCGTAACGCAAGTGCAATTTCATTTCGGTTAATTATCGAAATGCTGATGTCTTAATTGAGTCTAATGCATCTCGAGTTGCTGCATCACCTGCCGTCACCGTTCCAGACGTGGCTCGCAGGAGACGCATGTAAGGAGGAAGTGCGGACGCGACGCATCTGCGAGTTTGAAATGCACTCCTACTGCGGTTAACCGCCCGTGACGGTCCCCCGTCGTCAGACGCAGTCTGCAGCGTCGCTCCTGACTCTTACGGATCGATCCGATGTGTAGTTTCCGAGGGAATCTTAAATAGGGTATACATTGATTATGCGGTGGAAACTCGAGCTCATATAATATGTGAAGCGTCAGAATCCGCGATGTCAAGTGGTGTTCTGAGAGAATTTTTAACCGATTGCGATTGCTTGGATTTGTGTCACTTGACTGAATACAATTAAAAGTAACGAAGACGGCTTTGTCTATTGGAAATTTCACTTAAATTTAAGATAGCGATTAACATAATAAATAATTTTAAATGCTCATTGACATGTTTTGACAGTATGTTTCTAAGAAAAATACTCTCGGATATTCCCTGGAATATTTTATAAAGCCCTTCTTTACTTTTGATTTTAATGCAGTAGGAAGATTGTCAATCATTAAAATAATGAAATTCCTTCGTTTGTCAGATTAGCTCATTCATTAGCCCCATCAACTTTTCATGACGCGAACTGATCTCCGTCTTGAATATCTTCTGCCCGCAGGCAGGGATCTCTTCTGAATGTAGTCTAATTTCGTAAACGAAGGCGAAAATTACCAACGTGCAGCTTCTTATAGGCCAATCGGTGATCCATTCTTTGCAGACGTGGCTTACGTTCACGGAAGACAGCGGCCAACAACATCACAAGAAGTCATCGCAAGGTCCAGTGTGTTAGTTTCTTTTAGATATTCATTCTACGTACGAAGTTGGGCAAGAGCCAGGACCGCAAATTTATAAAACTACGACGAAGCTTGAAAAAATGCATACTTGACCCGCATACGAATTTTTCATGCGTTCTCTCGAGTATTTTTCATAAAATGTTCATGAAGTAGTGGGAGACTAGGAAAAAATATGACTGATGAGAAGAGAGAGAGAGAGAGAGAGGGAGAGAGAGAAAGAGAGTAAACATAGGAGAGAAGTTTTAATATTTCATCTCTCACGAGAGGGCGCGGGCTCTGTATCGTAGCGGACACTACGCAGAAAGGGAGAAACATACGGAAAACGGAGAAATTGTTTTCTAAACTTAGGTTTCTATCAGAATAAGCTATGAGCGATTATATATGTAACCTTCTATGTCTCCCTCCTCTGTCTTTCTCATGTCTCGGCGTGTTTCCTCTCAGTATTCTCTTTTGTGCACTCGCATTTCGACTCTTTGATTCCAGCCTCTAATCAGGAGAAAGACAAACCCGCAATACAGACGTGCCATCGGTCTTGAAGCGAGCTTTAATAGAGGCGCGAAAGGAGGTGGGAGCTCTGAAATTTCCGGTTTTCACCCCTCTTCTCTCTCTAACCCTTCTCTTCCCACCCATTCTTTCCGTAGAATGGTCGAGGAAGGAGGCGAAACGGGAGAGGAGGGAGAAGGAAAAAAATGGGTTCATGACGGAAACCGGAGTTTCTTACATTCGTCTTTTTTTCGCCCTCTTTAACCCCGTTTTATTCGCGGCGTTCATTTTCCTCTTCCGCGTTCTCCTCCGGGACGTACGCATCATCCCCTCCTGTCTTCCGTCGGACAAATGATCTTCCTTCCTTTCTTCCTCTCTTCTCTCGTGCAAAACTGTCTCCTCGTCTTCTTTCTCCGTCTCTCTCACTGTGTCCTTTTTGTAATCTTGCCTCATCTCCTTTTCATCCCCGTCGCCGTCTCGCGCTCATTTGTTCCTCGGTTATATCCTTTTCTCTCTATCACTTTCTCTACGGGAAAGAATGCGTATTGCACTAGTATAAACCTCCCCCCCCCCCCCCCCGCAAGCCTATGCGTGTGATCTCATAGCTGAATGGCTGGCTCTGTCTGCGCCCATGGGTCTTTTGTTCATTTTGTCTCTCAGGAAGATCTGTCTCGATGCTATGTTGTGATTTTTATCCGTCTTTCTTTTCCCTATTCCTTCTTCCTGGGGCTGTTCTATCTCGGATGCTACATTGTATATGCAGAGTGAGATGGAGGGAGGGGAGCTAGAGAGGGAAAATAGAGAGGGGGAGAGTGTCTCAGGGTACTCCTCTTCCAGCCCTTATCATCGATACGTGTGCCGCGTCACTCCCTGGGTCGGGAGAATGGAAGGATGCTCCCAAACCTTCTCTTATCCGTGCTCGAGGGACGCTCAATGTGCTACTGCGTTCGAATAAATTACATCAATCTCCTTCACGTTGTCGAGGAATATTTCGTCGAATCTGTAATCCTTAAGTATCGCGTAAACGAAAAAGATTTCGTTTCGACGCTTCCATTTCTTCTCTTGAATTCCATGAATATTTCGCGCCATTTCCGTCACCCTACCTCTTATTCTCTTTCTCTCTCCCGACTTGGCTTTTCACCTACTATGGTCGACACGGAGACGAATATCTTCGGTTCCACATCTTTCTCTGGATACGAGTAATATTCGTCTAGACAAAGGTTTCTTTATGACGACAGTTATAATGTCGTTGCATTTCTCTCTACTACCGAGAATGCTTTTATCTATCGTATTACGTTCCTCCCTAAATACTCTCAGCCATCTCCTCGAGCGAGTTCGATTCTTGATTCTTTCATTGTTTGCTGATCAATGTAACTTTTGGCTGGTAAATTTTAAAAATAGAAAATTATTCTTTTTAAATATATATATTACGCATTATTAAGATAAAAATTCTGTCGCAAATCACTCCCGTCATTATGTTAAATTAAAAAAAAATTTTCCTCTGCAAGAATTCATTGATTTTTTATAATTTACTTCATTCATTCACATTAGCATAATTTTATACTTGAATTAAAAACTTTATAAGATGTCGGCTTCGTCAATCCGGCCCGCACAGTTATTTCATCCGATCTGACTTGACTCACCCATTTTATTGTAGACATTCATATTCGTATATTTACCAGCCATGTAACGATATTTTTCTCGTTCTTGGTTGAAATTACTCTTCATATAACACGTCATATAATAAAAAATTTTCAAAACTAGCTCTTTAAAATTAAAAAAAACTGATTAGTCATTAAAATTAACAAACTGATTTCAAAGGTCGTAAGTGGCCTGCACAGTGGTATACAAAACCCGATGTATCTCTTTTGTTAAGAAGTTTCGTGACCCCTGATCTGCATTAATAGAACTTGCGCAGAAATAGCATATAATGGGAACACTTACTGTCTCACCATAATAATAATAATAATTCCAACCCAAAGTATTGAAGGCTGTCCAAGAAATCGGACAGAAATGGGCTTTTCCCCCCGCACTTGGAACAGAGAAGACATGGCAGCAAGCGCTCGCTCTAATATTGACTCGGAAGAAAATTATGCAAGAGAAGAATTTGTCAGTGATCTCGTTTTTCGTGTCATTTTTAGCGCATCCCTTTTACCCAGTGCTTGACTTCCGGTTTCGAGACGATAAAATAGCGTTCGTTTCTTTTAGACTTGTCTCCTAGGACCACACCTTCCGCGACCTTAAATGAAAATAGGAGTCGGACAAGGCAGTGAGGAAAAAAATATCGCGAATAGAGTCACTGGACGTGCTACTGCGTTTCTCTCTACGACGCATTTCTCTCCCTCCAACGCTAAAGTTTTTGTCCCGTTGTATCCTCTCTCTCCATATAGACATCAGTTCTGTTCCTTCCTTTTTTACTCTTCTCGCGCTACTCTCTCCTCTCTCTCTCTCTCTCAACTCTTTTTATCTCTCTCTGAATCCTATTCCGCCTACTCCCGCGCGGGGCGCTGCGAGTATTCCATTAGAATCAACCCGTTTGGGCCCGGAGGATAACTTGGTGCCATTCAAAACCCCTTGTTCCGCGGTGGCAGCGTTCCAAGAAGCCTCAAATGGTACCAAATTGAACTACCTCCCTCCCTCCTCTCCCTCTTTACCCCTCTCCTCATACTATCCACCCCTTCCCTCTCCCCGCAAATCCCTCCTCCTACCATTTTATCCGCTGTCTCCTCGCCTCTCCCTCACCCTAACCAATCACTATCTTATATGCGTGCTCTCCTTACGAAATGTCTATCTCTCTCTCCTTTCTCCCACCCATCCCTCTCTCGCTTACCCCGTCCTAGTTCAATCCTTCCAGACAGTTTCTCCCTCTAAAGGAGATTTCTTCTCTCTAAGAGCGAGAGGAAAAAAAACCTCCTATTCCTATGCTCTGTCGTAATATCCTTGTTTTGAGCCGTCTCCGAAAAATCCTCTTTGCATGTTTTCGTCATTCCCTCAAGGAAAGGAAACTGTGCAGTGCTCTTAGATCCCACCACGTTCTCTATTCCTCTCCTATTCTCATCCTCCCTCTCTCTCTCTCTCTCTCTCGCACGAGTAGTTTGCATGCTTCTCGTTTCCTCTTGACGTTTTTTTTTCTCCTCCGATTTTTTCACTCCGGTATACGAAAGGATATTTTCTATTTCTCTCCCTAGGAGGCCATATTTCTCGTCTCTTCTCATTCCCTCCGCAGTGGTTTTATTTTTGTTTATTTTTTCCTTTCACTCTATCCCTCTCTGGTGTGCAGCGTATCAGCGGGCCTGGAAGGGGGGATGTGTCTTCCTCCTCCATCTCTCTATCTTCTCCCACTCCCTTATTCCTCCTCTAAGGGGCAGATATATCCGTTTTGCATCCTCCCTTGCCTTGTGCGGAAGAATGGTGATGGGTTTTGGAAAACAGAAGCGAGGAGGTGGAGAAAGAGAGAAAGAGAGAGGGTTAGAAAGAGGCGAAGATAAAGGACCCAGGGAGTAGGGGATGCGGAGAAGGGGGACGAGAAAAAGAATGGAAGAGTAGGAGGAGCGGAGGAGAAAGATAAGGAGGGAAGGAGGAAAAGAAGAGAGGGAATGGTGGAAATGTGAGCTTCAATAGGATTAAGGAGATTGGAAGAATGGGGCCAAAAGAGCTGGGTTGATGAATTAAAGGAGGCATGTACGGAATTAAATCGGAGTACGAATTGTGAAATAAGGAAGTTTTTCGCGAGGAAGGAGGAGGGAGAAGGATTTATTGAAGGAAAAACGAAGCAAGAGAGAAGAGGCGGTAGTGTTTCGGAGGAGCGTAAAAATTTTAGTTTGGGATGTGAATTGTGAAATAAATGAAAGCTGTGATGAATGAAAAGCGATGGCGATGTGTGGGGGTGGAATTTTTTTTTGAGAATGATTAGAATAAAAGTGTTGAAGGAAGATTACGTTAATACGTCAAGGAGGAAATTTTCAGCAAATTTAAGATATACATTGCAGGCAATGATGGTACATGTATAACTTACAGATGTACATGGCATAAAGTTTATGATTAAAGAAAAAAAGAAATTTCGTGTTATCACTTACGATTTATTTTTCGCCGAGGGGTTATCATGGTCCGTGGTTGCGTATATTACATTTTCGGCAGTTTAATCATTCATTATGAATAGTGAAGTTCTATCCCATTCTAAATTTGGAATTTTAATGGACAATATCAGTTAGTTCGGTTTGTATGCTTTCATCACAAGACCTTTATTTGTCAGTTCATAAATATTTTTCAGCTATGATTTTGTTACACGCCATGTATTGCTGATGTCTTACGGGTCTTTTGATCACGTTGTAGCCTAAAGATAAAGAAAATTTTATACTGACCACTTTTAAATGCATGAGGAAAAGGTATGAGGTGATCGGAGAAAATAATGGAAACTAGAAACAAACCGAAGATAAAAGAGACCTCAGCATTGGCAGAGGGGAGAGGGGGAGGGGAACACGGAAGTGAAGAGATAGCGATGATGCGATCGAAAGATGAGGGAATCACAAATGGGATGAGGTAGAAGGAATAAAGCGGAAAGGCTTCATGATTGGGTAAAATGAAGAGGGACAGAGCGAGATAGAGTGGTAGAGAGAGACAGAGAGAGATAGAGAGAGCGAAAATGATCGGGAGATTTATTGGGTGAAAGAAATTGGAGATTATAATTCGTGAGAGCAAAATAGAGAACGAGAGGAAAATAGAGAGGGTTCGAGGAAGGAAATTGAGGCCTAGAGAGGCGAAATGTCTAGAGAGAGAGAGAGAGAAGGGTCTGAAAGGGAGAGAGGTAACGGGGATGTGGGTGGTGGAGGGAGTGAGAGAGAAAGAAGGGGCGGGAAATTGAGGGGGAGATAGTTTACGTGGAAGATGGAGCGGGGAGAAAAGAGGGCGAGGTAGGTCGAAGGAAAGAGGGAGGGAGGAAGGGAGGAATTGGAGAGTGGAGAAAAAGCCGGGTGATAGGAAAGGATACGGAGATTGAGAGGCGAGAAGAGAGAGAGAGAGAGAGAGGAATTTGGAGAATATAAGAGGGAGAATAGGCGAGAGAGGAATGGCAGTGCGAGACTCCTGATGGCAGATGATTTTTTGGCAAGAGAAGCCATTGGTTTATTCATTACGGTCTTTATTGGAGGAAGAGGGCTTCTCACTCTCACCTCTGTCTCTTTCTCCTTCCCTTTCTTCCTCTCTTATGCCACCCCCGACTATCTTCGGCTAACCAAATCTCTCTCTCTCTCTTTCTATGTCTCTTTCTCTCGGAGGCACTTAAAACATTTTGAGGGTTAGTAGTTGATGTGCGTGAGGGTGAGATCACTAAAAGTGTAGTCAGGAGGAAAGAGATCGGGAGGGAAGTAGGAAGGTTGAGGAATTAGGAAGAGAGAGAGAAAGAGTGACGGATGTGGAGGAATGAAAAAGGCGAAGGAGAGAGAGAGAGAGTGCGTGAAGGCAAGGACGAGTGGAAAAGAGGTGTTTTTTGTTCCTTGAAAAATTTATGGAGGTCTTTCGATGGAGGAGATTGGAAACTATCGCGAAGCTTCTTGCTCCCCTCCTTTGTTCTCTATCACTCTCACTCTCTCTCTCCCTCTCACTCTTTACTCCTCTCACCCTCTACCTCCCTCTATTTCTCTCTCTCTCTCTCCACTCGTTTCCTTCCCTCCCTCGCTGTATATCACTTTTTTACTCGCTTCTGGAAGAATTATAAACGAGGAGGGTGTTATGTTCGAGTTGGGGGGAGAGAGAGGAATGTAAGAGGAAGGAGAAGAGCGAGTGGATTCTTTTCGAAACTGGATGAGATAAATGTTTTAAAAAAGAATTCTCGCCGATTTTTAACGCCGGGTGTAATGCTCCGAAAAACATAAATGTCTTATTTTCGCGACTTCGCCCCCTTTTCGCCGCGGACGGAAGAGTAATCCCCGCGTCTACCTCGAGCATACATTTATATCTCGCATTATTCACTTTCTACCTGCGTTTTTGAGTGATCTGTTTCCATAAAAGTTACCATCGAGATAATTTTTGGCTATGCTGCACACGTTTTTATAAATATTTTGGTTAGAAGATAAAAGGAATTTTTCATTCGAAAATTGTTTCTCGGGGAGTTGTAATCTTCCTCTGGAGTTACATTCTTTTATTTTCTTCCCTATGTCTCTTTTATCTAGTTAAATACTAGCCTTTCTCTTTGTCGTCCAGTTATGCAAGAATACAAAAAATGAGATTTAATCTCCGAAGAGCTTTCTGAAGCATTACTGAATTTTTCGTGCAATGCCCATTTTTTTCAAAAAGCTGAGAAAGAATCAAAATTCCTTTGTATTTCAAGGAAAAATATCACGGAAAAGCGGTTTTTGCAACAGAACAAGGAAATTTTTAAAAATTTATTCTAGAATAAGAGTAATTATTTAATCGACCATCTGTCGTTAGAACTTACCACGAAGAAGATGACTACACGAATATTTGAACTCATCGGTTTTTACTACATAAAATTTTCCTATGGGCATAACCCTCGATTCGATGCAAAAGTACTAAATTATGTCGCTTTCTTTTTTTTTTAAGAACGAGACCGAAAATGAAAACACGACCAATATATAATTCACTTTACGGTTGCCGTGCAAGCGAAAGGCTAGTATGTAAAGGGAGAGAAGTCAGGTCTCCACCGGTCGTAAATTCCCAAACTGCGGGACACCCTCTCTTTAGGCACGCGATGTTAAGAAAGCGACTGGGTATGAGACGAGTCTTTTTCCTCTCGCCATCCACGAGAATAGCCATGATGGTGTGTGACCTTTCCCGCCCTCACCCTACTGGGAGGTCTCGCCTGGCTGAATCTATTTACTCCCTTCAACTTCCCCCTCTCTCTCTCTCTCTCGTGCGACTGACAAAAGATCGAGCTAAATTTTGGACGTAAATGGAGTATTTTTATTCCTTCCATTCGTGGTTCTATATTATCTTTTTACCGTCACTTTCCCTCCCAATTCCCATACTTTCTCGCATTTCATTGTTCTCTTCCGATATCTCCTACACGTTCCAGTTGAAACATTTTACCAGGATCTCTGACATGTATTTGTGTCAGGAGGAGTGAAAGGGGGTAAAATGGACTGTGGGACGGAAATGGGAGAAATGTCGGTGGCGAATGAGATGGAATGATGTTGGTTTATGTGTTACCTTTTCATACGCTGACGATTGTCTGAAAAAGTTTTTTCTATTGTAATTTGTTTGATTTCCCGTGGTAGCTTATAAGTCAGACGTTCCTCCTGCAATGCGATTCTTTAAAATGTTGAGAATATTGTATGGCTGATAGGTTTCCATTAAATTTCTTAAAGAAATCGTGTTAATTGATTGCTGGCTAGTAAATAATATGCATCAAAACACCAATAATCGATTCCATCCATACCCTACGACTCTCTTTTCAAGGTTAATAGTCTTAATAATGTCAAATGCCACTTGCCAATGGAATTTCTCAGCTGGAATGCGTTTATTTGACCGATATGTTTAAAGATTTTGTTGTCTATATATTACTTTTTCACTGTCGTTAGACCAATGACGATTTTAGTCATTGAAAAATTCATATTTAAGCGGAAAATATGATAAAAATAAATATATAATGATGAAATTTATTTTTATTTTTGGTATTTAGGAATTGGCAAGTTACCTAGAAAAAATTGCTGCCATTTATTTTGTAATAGCCGAAAAAATATTTCAAATATTAAAGTTATTACGTGGCAAAATTACTCTGCAATGCGAATCGGATTTCTGCACATTCTGCATAAAATACGCTACCATCAAATCAACTGGAAATGGAGTCACACAGGATAGAAAAATTAAGAAAATACATCAACTCCCGTTTCCGTCATTTCATTTCCTAAGGTCGAATCGCTTAATTTTAACGTGTACATTCTCATAGGTTACATTTTCAAAAACTCACCCGTCACGCTTAAAGTATCTCGAACAGTTCAAATCCAAACATTTCTCTTGGATTCCTACTTCCCCGCCATGCAAGCTTGCTTACGAATTCCTCATGGCTCCTCGGCTGTTTCATCCGCTGATGTGATTCCCGGATAGCTCCTTCCGATTACGCACAGTTCTTTTTTGTTTCCTCGGGGTCTTCTTTCTTTCCCCTCCTTCTAACTCCCTCTCCCTCACACCCTTGCCTCTCTCTCTCGATACATCCGACGGACTCATTCTTATTCATAATTTCAACTTCGTTCGTTTCATTATCCCCAAAACTTTTCTTTGCTTATTATTCATGCTTTTTCTACCGCTTCCTTCTTCCCCTCCTCCTCCCTCCTTTTTTTCATTTTTCTTCGGTCGCCGAGCGAGTCATTTGTTTGCCACGCTCCTGACACTGCCAAGTACATTTCCCTATAAATAAGTTTTTATCTTCCCCGGAGCTTTCATTTTATGGGTCTTTCCTGCATCGAAAAATTTTTCACAAATCCAAATCGTTTTCCGCAATCCGAAACAGTGATTTGTTTCTCTTTGTTCGAAACATTCTTGCTCTCCGCTCGTCATTTATCGGCAAAGTCGGGAGTGCAATTTTTCTCTTCGCGTACATCCAGTTAAAGTCGTGAAAATCTGGATTTACTTACACGAAGCGATTGCTCGGAGCCGGAACTAACTCCAGCCAAATTTTTACTCTTCGATTCATGTGTTAATGCTACACTTTCACGTAGAAATGTAGTCAAATTAAATCGATATAAGTTTTTAGTCAAAATAGTTTTTTTTAATAATAATTCTGTTGTGGAGGAACGTAGGTGGCACACAAAACCGAGAAAATGTTTTAGTACATGCAGAAAATAATATATTTGACAAGTGCGTGAATATATTCGCAAGGCATTTTTATTATAGGAACACATGTAGCAAATAAAACACGATACGGGATGTCCTCGCTGAGGCACAGCGGAAAACACCCATCCTTTCACTCTTGATATAAAGCACGAGTTTGTTTAAGGCTGTATATATTTTCACAGAAACTTGTTATGGAGTTCCACTAACAATAAGTATCAGTGAACTCTAATATGACATTAAGATTACTAATTGGATCTTTATGGATACGGTAGAAATTATTAAATCTCGCTACTTTTTAGATCTTATTTTCCTTATTAAAGCAAAACTTTCTATTACGCCCATACAGAAAAACTATATAGCTGTGGTATAAAAATATAAGTCGAGGGCTTACAATAAACGAATGCACGTGAAAAAAACCTGCACCATTTACCATTCAGTTCCACCAAATCGTATTTCGTGTAAAATCTTCAGGCCAAATCTGTATTTCATTATCACCCGCATCAATTCATCATCATTCATTAATTAGCGCCTCGGAGCCTTCGCTTCCATTCGCGGCGATAAGAATTCTCGTCCTTTTTTTTTCTTTGACCATCCTCTTAAAATTTCATCAGGACGAGTTCCGCCATTTCATCGCATCATTCCCATTTAATCTCCATCTTCGTGCTCCATTCTTCCTCATCTCCTTTTCTATATTCGGTCTCCCGTTTCTTTATCTACATCATTTTATCCTAATCTCTCATCTTTTTCCCATCTCTCTTTCACGTTTCTCAACCACCCATTTGTTCTTTCCTTTCCCGTCCAAACGCCTCTCTCTCTCTCGCCCTTCACCTAAGCAAAAATCCCTTTCCACTTCATCGCGAAAATAATCTCCTTCCCATTCTCCTTATTCGCCAACCGTATATACCGCCCTCCATCCCACCGAGAAATTCATCCTTCCCCCCATCCCTTCTCCTTTGCGCCCAGGACGACTGCTCAAATTCTTTTATCATTCATCCCGCCTTAACTCAAGCAATTTGTGTGGGAACCGTGTTTTCCCTACACCTCATTTCACACCCGTCGCATCGCTCTCTCCCCCCCCCCTCCCCCATTCTCGCTCTTCATAAAGATTCTCCTCGGGATCCCTTTTTTTATATCATATATCCCTCTCTCTCTCTCTTTCTGCACGCTTTTGTTCCCACGATTCTGTATTTTTATCTCCTCCTTGTCTCTGTGGCCAACCTTCCGTTCTCGAGGAAAACCCCTCTTCTCAAAACGCACGATCCTCGTACCCTAGAAGATATGCGTTACGGGCGTTCGGTTCTCTCGCCTTCTTTTTTTCCCTTTCGCTTCGTCTTCGGCGATTTATCGCAAATCCTTCTCTGATACGTTCGGAAATTGCCGCTGAGGAGTCATCTTCGCGAGTTTTTCGGGTCTTTCCTCGCGATTTTTGTGCTTTCTCCTCCTCGCGCGAAAATTCAGGTGGCGACGTTCTCCAACGACCGATGGTGAAATATTGTCCGGGTTATTTTTTTAATAAAACCCTTCGGTTTCGTGAAGGTTTTACAAGCGAGTTATATTAACAGATGGATTTTTCGGTGTTTGGTATTCGTGCGAGGGTTTTATAATCGGCTTCTACGGGAAGCCTGCCCGGAAAATCTCGTCTTTTGGGTTTTTGGAACATATAGAGGAGGTGGTGTGTCAATTTTCAAGAAGGACGACATCATCAGATTTACTTTTTTCCCTTCGATGTTCTTCTCCGCTCGGTTTAATTTTCGTCAACTTAACTCTCATTATCATCTCTCCTCGTTACTCCACATACCTATCCCTCTTTTCATTTCATCTCACTCTCTAGCATTATAATTTCTCACAGGCAATGGAACATCGAAAAAAGCGTAATTTTTCCATAAATGCAGACATGCGCATCAGTTCATATCCACCACGCCAGGTATTTCTACCAACCTCAACCCCTTTTTAATACAGTGGCAATGCCATTGCTCTCTGAGAGAATTTAACTTGATTCCTTTAGATAATACTGAAAACCCGAGAGCATAAATTTTCAGTTATTTTGTTGGTTGGTTGCTGAAATTGGCTGTCTTGTTTGGACAAAAATCCCACCGACATGTTGTAAAATGTTCCTCTCTCGGTTGCCAGTAGCATTGACATTGCTTTTGCAAGGATTAATAGGTTTTTTATATTTCCCGTATTTTTAATATAAGAAATATCTTCAGTATTTAGTGGCGATTTTCTTAAGTTCGTTTTGAGCAAAAATGCACTCACCGTGTAAAAAATGTGAAAATTGCCGGACGCGTTGCTGTGCTTGCTCTTCCACCTTTCTCCTACTTCCGCTTCCTCTCATCTCTTATCCTCCATCTCTCCCTCCCTCTTACCTTACCCCTCTCTCCATGCCGTCTCCTCCCCCTATTAATCTCGTCGTCCACATACGATGAGTCTTTCGGTGTCGTATGTTCAGCGAAACGCGAGCCTTTGTATGTGTTTTTTTATCCATTAATGCCGCTCCAATTGTTTTTCTCTCCTCTATATTGCGCCTCTCGCTCTTTTCCCGTTCTCTCCTCTTTCTGGATTTGCATGTGCATGCATGCGAGCCGCGTTCCCCCTGCTACCGGGATAAATGCGGTAAAGGATATCAAGGGATGCTAAGGTTGGTAGCGTGGGGAGCCGAGAGGAAAGCGATATCGATTATTTCCTCGCCTTTTACCTAAATAAATGAACGGTTGAAGGGGGAGAGGAATAAAGAAAAGGAAGAAGTTTTAAGTGCAGCTCTCTTTCGGTTTGGCGTGTGTCACTTCGGTAGGAACTGGCAAGCGCGCAATGCACTTCCGGTCCGGATTTATTATTTATTTTATCCGCGTTCCTCCATAGTTCATGAGACGTTTTGCCTCGTGGGGATGCACTCGTTTTCCGATGATTTATGCGAAAACGCAATCCTTCCGAGGATAAGTTTTGGAATGACGTGAATAACTGCGGAGTCTCGAGATTGGACACGCCCCTGCTTGATAGAGATTCCAACGCATGCCAAGAAAGTTAAGAATTAATGTCGTAATCGCCCAAGATAAGTGGTTAAGGAGTTTAAATTTATGCTCTATGGGTACGTTTGTGTTCAAAACTTGTAAACGCTGTGATGTTTTTTGTAAAATGTAGGTTAACGACATAGGCTTTCCGAAAGTATCGTATCGGTAAAAATTTTCCGCTGTCATCGAGTGCGTGAAAGGAACGTGTTCGTATACGAAGCAAGTCTATTTGCACTGCTGTAGCATCGTTATTTTTGATTTCTTAGGCTTATCGCTTCGGACAAATATGATTTTCAAAGAGCTATGAAGAAATTTACTAGCCTTATCACATAAATGTATTCTGTTGATCTAATACCGTCCTCTGAAGAAGCTTTATGTTTTATGTCTGGAAATAAATGTAATAAATATGTATCATAAAATTTAAAAATCGCAAACGATCGATCTCATCTGTATAAAAACAGTCGAATTTTAAAATATACAAGTCGGTTGACGGCGATGCTAAACCTTTTTTTTAAAATCGTCGCACACAAAAGCGCGATCGAGTATCCACTTCAAATGTTTTAGTGCATATAAAATAGGTAGGAACTCGCGTAGATAATTACGGGCTTAAATAAAATTAAAATATTGCGAGACATCGAAACATTTTCCTTTTCACGACGGGCGTGGAATGCAAAATATAAAATAATTTTAAAGCATTTCTACAAAACCTCCTTACTACGTGCATTTCAACTGTGGTAGCAATTTTATAGCCTCCTAAAACCCTGAAAGTATTTCCCTTATCATCACTAATACTCGAAACAAGTTCATTTTTTCAATCAAGAGCCCATTTTGTCTCTACTCTTCCTACGGCTCTCTTTCCATTTTATTCCCTCATCGACCCTCATTAACATTGACTCACGCCCTCGTACATTTTTATTCCTTTTACGATTCTCATCTTCCCAATGTAAGGAGCCCCTCGACAGATTTTTTTCCTTGTCCTCTTTTTCTCAACCTTACATCAACAGCAAAACCTGCTCGTACTTTACTCCATCCCATAAAAATTCCGTGCAGTGGTTTGAATGAGCCCGAAAAGATTTCTTCCTACGCTTTTGCTGTCAAAATAAACTAAAAAAAATCAAGCCCTCCTTTTTCTCTCCATCTTTCTCTGTCTTTCACACGTTCATAGACATCGCAAACGTCGGAGTCTCGTGCGGTGGCATCCTCAATGCGCCCCACGTTTCACCTACGGTTCTTTCAGCAGAAGAAGCCAAAAAATAAAGCCCATTTTTATACTTACGCACGGCGCCGACTTTGCGCGCATGAGCTCTTGTACTCCGATGGGGTTTTAAACTGAGAGTCACTTTAACGGGATGGCGGAAAGACGCCTTTCCACGCATGCGCGCGAGGGAAGGCACGTCCGAGGCGGAAAAATGCGGGAACGTGCACAAGATGACAAAGGATAGGTGCTGAAAGAGGAGAGAAAGGAAGAATGGAGGTGAGAGTGGGGCGGGAGCGAGGGTGGAGAAGGATAACATAACATATATTACCCCATCACGACAGGTATTTGCGTTGCTGAATCACCTCGCGTCTTGAAAGGCGCTCGTTAACAATGGCGGCGCATGTGCATTGACATAATAAGTCCCGGAACGGTCTGAGACGAGAAGGAACGGCGAACTAGGGAAGATGAATTGAATGAGTGACTGAAAAGGAGAGGTCTGCCAGGAGTGAAGATGGATTAAAATTGTAGAAATAAATAAAAATCCTTTTATGCTACGGTCGTTATGAGAAACGAGAGTAAGAGCGGCTCTGTGAGAAAGAGTCAGAGAGGCGGAGAATGAGAGTATAACAGATATTCCATATCAGAGATGAAATTATTGGGCGTCTTTTAAAAGCACTCTAAGCAAAGGAAATGGGGGAGAGGGGAGTGATACACACGGCACGCACGTGCGGAGACATAAAACAGCGAGGAAAGAGCGCGAACGTGTGGAGGCAGTGAGAAATGGTGGAGGGAATAGAGATAGAAACGGAGTAAGGAACGAGTGGGGGTAATATATATGTGCGCTACCCGGTAAGGCTTTGTCTCGCGTAGGCGTTTTGGTGTCTCGAAGAGACTCGTCGAGGTCTTTTCCTGAGTTATTTCCTCCCCCAAAGGAGAGCGTAAATGATACGCCATGGAGGGGTCACGGGGTGGCTGCGTCGTTACGTTGTTATGCGCTCGCGAGAAGATTACTTCGAGACGGAGGAAAGAAATTACCTTTTGCCTTACGGACGTCGTGAGATGGAAATTAGGTTCCATCTCGAGACGTTTCGCGAGGAGTGCCAGGTCGCAGACTGAAAACAAAAACGAAACCGTCTCCCTCTCTCTCTCCCGGAATGAATTGTCTAGGAGACTGTAAAACTGCCGATGTTGCCGGGTGAGTGCTCGGGAAGAAGATGAGTTATTAACAATTTCGGCTCTTTCGGTCGTCTCAATTCTCGTGGAATAGTCACTTCCCTAGGTGCGCGTGAACGACCGGAGATAAATTACGCAGAGAGATGAGTTCCATAAAAGGTTATTCTGCTTATTTTTTCGCCGTCTATTCGAAAATTTTCAGGTTCTCGTTCCTACGGACTGATTCTGCGGTTAAATTAAAATTATTATCTTAATGTTTTTGCTGCCATTTTCACTTTTTTCATCGTCATTTTAAACCATTGTAGTGACAAATATTTCACCGCTGTTTTTCATTGAGAGTCATTCGAATAACGGATATTATGCGTTACGTTTTAAAACTCCTTAGCCTATAATTGATGGAGATTAAATCGCTCAGATAACATTATAAGCGTAATCATGCTTTTCATCATAACGATTTTATAGCTGTAACAAACTAGCGTTGTGTCTCATCCATAGAAGGACGGATGCTTTTGTTGAATAAAATTAATCATATTTTGTTTTTTATTTAATATAGTGTCTCCTTTAGAATAATATCTATTTCATTGTGGAAGTCAAACCCTTCTTATGTTGTCATCCCTCAAACTGAAAAATTTTCACGGAACATGGAGTGACTTAGAAAAATCTTATGGCATATCTCGTTATTGACGCTAGAAAACTAAACTACTTGAAACATTGCTATCTATAAACTTTTTCACTTAAAGTTGACTGGTTTCAGTTAATTTCCTTGCTTAAAAATATTAAGTCACCATTCAGCCAGAAAGAATTCTTCATAAAATTTGTGCGCACCGATAGAACGGAGCGAGTAGTGATTTCGTCTAAAAATAATAAAAGAGAACAGTATTGTCTTCGTTTCCCTTTAACGGCAAAATGCGTGAACATAAGGGGTGGAGTAGGGACGGGGAGAGAAGAGGAGAGTGAGGTGGAAGAGGGAGAGGGAAATAAACCGATGGAGGAAAATGGCCGACGAACGCTTCTGTCGTAGTTCCCTCTCATATCTGTCAAACTCGTCCGAACGTCATTTCTTCTGGAGAGGATGAAAAGAGGGAGATGGCAAAAACGGAGGAAAGGGATGAAGGGAGGAATGGACGCAGAGAGAAAGAGGGCGAGAGATGAGCGTAAAGGCAAGAGATCCAGTGTGCGACACACTTTCCTGAGTCAGGAGGCGTCGGCTCAAACTGCAACGAAGACGCCGTATACGAGGCTACGCCTGACGGCCGGGGCATGACAAACAAAAAAGATCGGGCGGCGCGCATGAGCTGTTATAGAGGGACTTCATGAGACGGCAGGAGATGGGAGGGGAGGAAGAAGGTGAGAAATGCGCCAGATCCACCTCGTACGGCAAAGTAAGGCGAGGTTTTAAAGCCGGCTTCTCTCTCTCTCTCTCGCCCCATCTTTATGGAGGACTGTATCTTCCTCGATTTTTTGCTACCCTTTTTTGTTGTAATTATATTCCCTCGATAGACGCCCTTTTTACTGGAATCTATTCACCGAAACGACTAATGTAATAACGAAAATGTACGTACGTAAACTTCCGTCCGTCCTGACCGCGAATCAGATGGTGCGGCTCTTTTTCGTTGAGCGTTGTTTTTTTTTCGTCGAGATTGTTTTGCTATTCTCGCGACGTAGCTCGCGTTCTCCGGTTCCACTCGTTTTTTTTTTCATTTCAGTCCGGTGAGGGAGTTTTTTTTATATCCCCGGAGAGGTCCAATGGGAATGGGACGGAGGGAGGGGGAAATGATAAAGGGAGGGGGGGATTGAAACAAGGAGGAGAATGAGGGAGGAAAAGTGAGAATGGAGTCGTAAAGAGGTGGAGGTGTGGTAGTGGGACCCGAGGGAGAGAGGAAATAAAAGGAAAACTTCAGTCTCGGTAGAAGCGCAATCGCAGAAATGGGCGACCGGTTTAAACAGGTCGTTTTCCCCTCTTTGAAGCGACGTTTGAATTTCGATGCGGCGGAAAAAGTCGCGAATTTCTGGGCCTATTTATAAAAGACAAACCGTAAAAGAAGGTGATTATTTTTTTTTGTTTTCGTCATTCAAATGACGCTGTTTTAAACTGCATTGTTAGTTTTTCCGGTGAAAATGTACAGAAAAAGAAATATTTCGATCTTTTCTTCATTTCAACTTAATCTTCCAAAATCTCGACGACAATAAATTTGCCGTTTTTTATATTCTGTCGCAACATTGAGACTGTTTAACTGAATGATATTTTTTCTCCCTTTCCCCGTAAAATCGGCTTTCGACTCCTAAAAAACATCCCGACGCCGAGCTTCTGTGTAGATTAAAGCAAGGCGTTTTCTCTCTTCAGTTTAGGAAGTGAGAGGTCCTTTATCTGAGAAAAGGGCGATTTTGCGTAGGCATCCGCGCCGAAAGGGGGAAGCCGCTTACACGCGTATTGCCATAAAAGAAAGCGGTGAAAAAGAGAGAAACAGCGCTACTCTGACGGAGAGGGACGATCTTGTAAATGGAGATTTGCGTGGGCACCTAAGCCAAAAAATGGGCAAGGCGCTTTAGAGGAATCTCACGCTGAAGGGAAAGAGGTAAAAAAAAACGCGATGAGGTCCGAAGACCATAAAACGTCTAGGATTCTGTTAGTAACATCGGAAGAGACGAAATAAAGAGGCCGTGAAAGAAGGGATGTCTACACGGCGACTGATGGATGGGCGAATAGGCATGGGAAGGAGAAGAAAATTGAGGGGAAGATAGGCACACAGGAGTCCCTTGCGCAACGTGGAGATAACGTTGGAAAAAAAACGCGTTGCGGGAATTCACTACTACCTTACTGAAGGTTACGCCAAACTTACGTATGGTGCGGCGCAGGAGATGTTAATGGCCGTGATAATTAAGTTTAATGCGTTTTGGCTAAATACGCATTGAATTTGTTTTACCGTGTATAATCAAATCCATGTTGAGGAAGGTAATACATTTTAGAGAAGGGTTTGCATTGCCTTTATTTGGTCGAGATTGTTACCAGAGAATCTCTTATTCCATCTAACTCGCGGCCCGCGAGATAAGATATTTTTATGCCATGATGCAGCTCAAACTTAACTTTATTTCTTATAAAGTATTTTTAATTAATCTAAAAAATAATAACTACGTTAAGTCTACACTTTTAGAATAACTGTCGTTTATTTTTCTTTCCAAGTTAAAATAAACTACTGATTTTGGGTGCGAAAGAATGTTTATAACATGAAATATGACCTGGAAATTGAGTGCACTGCCGTCATGCGGCCCACGCATGATTTGAGTTTGAGAGCCTGATAATAACTGACTACCAAAAAAAAATCAGTGTAATTCAGATGAAAATAAAAGTGATGCAGGTGGAAAGAAAAGAGAAAGATATTTTTGCAGAGGAAAAACCCAAGGCATGTAAAAACCTACACAGCTAGGAAATGTATGTAAAATTCTGCGAAACGTACTGATAGAATTGATAAAATATTGAAAGTACTACGGAAGTAGAACACCCGTGTCTACAGGAATGGGGATTGATAAACTAAAGGATGTAGTTATAAAAGAAGATAGGCGAGGGAGAAAGGAAGCGAGGGAGTTGATGTGAGAAGAGAGAGAGAAAAAAGAATAACGTATAGGATGGAGGAGAGAGAGAGACGGATAGATGGAGAGAGAGAGAGGATGGAGTGCTAATCGAGTTCAGGGAGGGAATGAGGTGAATAGGTGGGAGGTGGGATTGGAGGACGAGGCGTGGAATGGGGTCTCCGTCTGAACGTGGCAGGTGGAGGAGGGAGAAGCGGAGGTTGGATACGGAGTGAGAGAGAGGAGGGAGAGGTTAGCTGGTTGTGCAGGTGAGGTAGTGGAGAGGGCGTTGGAATGGCGCAAAGTGGAAAGACATGAGGAGCGATACTCCGTTACGGTCCCCGAGGAGGAGTGCACGATTTATGAGCCTCGCGTCTTCCGTGATAGTTTACCGTCTGTGGGAGGAGGCATTATTGATTTGTAAATTCGAGACGTCGTCCGTTTGAGTAATGGGGATTTGTAATGGCCGCCAGGGAAAAGAGGAAAGGGGAGTGGGGGGGGGGGGGGGTAGGGGGTACCATCCCTCGTGTGACTGTGTGACGGAAACTTTAAAGAGGAAGTGAGAAGAGGCGGGAAAAGGGCAGAGGGAAGAAGCGGTAAAGAGGGGAGTATGAACAGGACACGGAGGGAGAGATAAATGAGGTAAAGGAGAGGAAATTGATTTTTTTAAAGCAATGTTTCTTGAATTGGATGTTAGTTTCGCCTCCAATTCAAACCGAATCGATTAGTTACATGCAGCTAAACGTACGCAGGTAGCAGCTCTTATTGTGTGGAAACTTTCTCGTTATAATTGATTATTTGTTTACATTGTGAAGGTCACTTCTGTTACACGTGACTTATAATTTTTAATAAAATGAATGTTATTAGGAGTTTCATTTCGGTAATAAATTTTAAGTAATTTTTCAACGTTTCACAAAAAAGAAATAGATAGGAAGAACAAATTTAAGGTTATACTATGCCAAGTGTGTCTGACTGCGTTGTTAACATGCAAATACGTGGCCTCTCCACTTAAAGCTGAAAGGCAAAATCACGGGGTGCCGAATACTGCCTTTAAATTACTGGGTACCGTGCGTAGCTTGACAAATAAAGTAATTTGTGAAAACATAATTCACCACAAAAATTTCTTTAACGTTTCGGACGAATAATGTATAATGTTGGCAAATTACTTCTCTTACTTAAGCGGAACGATTATGTCAAGAATTATTTGATCGATACGGTTATTATTATTTCGGATTTAGTTAACGTTTGGAATATTTTAAATTGTGTTTTAATTCATAAGGGACGGAATTAAGCAATCCGTAAATTATCAATATACGGTCTGCTAATTTCCGCATTTAGAGTCCTGTTTCTAGAATTTCCTGCATTTCATCTGGATGGCGTGTCTTATAATTTCAAATACTATATCTCAGCAACATTTATTAATACTTTGCAATAATTTAAGAAACTCTAAAATCAATCAACAAAAGCTTCCTATGAAACCCGAATCAAGAAAAGCGTTACAATGCCATTTCACCTGTCTTTGGCAATTACGGTTTTATGGATGCAGGATGAGGTTTTTAACCAAGAATTATTTTACATTCGCTCAAGATAATTAAAAGAACGGGTTTTTCAAATTTCTCGGCAAAACTGTTGTTTTTATAACACAAGTATTTTAATTTTGGTGGTTTTTGTATATACTTGGTTTTTTTTTAAAAATACTCGTATATACTGAATTATAATGAACTATTAAGAATTGAACTATTTAAGTCGTTATGTGTCATAAAATGTTCAGGTAAGAACAAAAACGAGTATGACCTACTCTCAGCTTTACGTGAAAGGTAAATTTTCTGAAGTGGATTTTCTGTTTTACACAAAAGTGCCCTTTACAAACTAATTTTAATCTCATGGAAATAAAATTTGGTAATTTTTCTCTCAGGTGAAACAACCTGGCCATAAAAAAGTTCAAACATTCTCTCCGAAGCTAATTCAAATCAGGAAGGAAATTCTCGGCAAATATACACGTTTATGGTTTTTTGGAAAGGATCTCGTTCGTAGACCGACTCAGTCAAAGGACAAATTTACACTCCGTAGCCAGTTCGTGCGTGGGTCCTTCACTCCGGAAGCTCAAACAGAAAGGCGGAAGGAGACAGAGGAAGAAAGTGGAAAAAGAATGACGCGAAGATCTCGTTGTCTGAATGCCATTTCAATTACGAAATTTCCACGTTCCGATAGAAACTCTACATCCGAATGTTTGATGCGCACCGTGGGCGAATGTTTGCCCGAGGAAGAAAAATGGCGAAAAGACAGCGGCGTCGTACTCTCCCTCCCTCTCTTATCCTCGTCGCAAAGGGTATGAATTTTCACGCTCGTTAAGAACTTATCCGACTGCTGCTGTCTCATCCTCCTCCCGATCTGCCTCCTCTCTTCTCCAACTTACAAACATCCCGATTACCCCCTTATATACATCAACGGATTTGTATTTTTTAAATATAATGAACTTTAGTCAAGTAACCCTCCAAATTCATTGGATTTATTTCGTTCCCAGTTCGTTCTTTTGCCATTATCAGACCCGCAACATATTTCCCATTTCGAATACTCTTTGTAAATGTTTCATTTGTGATGCCGAATTTTTAGGCTGGTTTTTAGCTTTGTTAGCTTTTGTGGGTAAAATATCAGTTAAATTCCGTCTCGAATCATATGTGCCATTTTGAGATAGCTGCACTTCTGAAAAAATGCGTTAAAAACTGAAGGTTCCTACATTTCTCTTACAATTGCCTTTAAAAGCTTCTTCTACTTTCATTTTGCTTCATGTTTTATCCTTGATTTCCATTAAATGAATTATAATAACTTCCATTCTGAATTCTTTCGTCTTGTAACTTTTTACTTCGCAAACAAACACTAATTCGTGAAATTATTCTTACAAACATTCATATTAATCATAAAATGTATTATAGACGTTATGATTCTCAAACTCTTTGATCTTTTAAGGCGATTTAGTGCGTTTGTTTTCATTTAATCTGTCAATTTCCATTTATCGTCATGAAATTAAGAGAGAAACTTTTTTAAAGGAGGAAGATGCTAAAAATCTTATAAATGTCTCCAGGTTCAATTCTAGAAGCGTTTTCTCGTTTCATAAACGCGTTGAGTGAGTGTAGGATAGTCTACGTCTGAATTTCAGAATTGTTTAGAATCAAAATACGAACTCTGAACATGAACTTTTGCATGGACGAAATAGCAAATTTTATTTTTCCTGATAAAAAAGTTGAATCAGTTCCGAATGGAGTCAAGGACAGAGACGGATCCCCTATTTTAATATAACATGCAAAAGAAATTACTCCGACTACCTGCACTCATTTGCATAAATTTGAATTGCAGCTTGGTCATTTGGCGTACGAAGTTGGGATTTAAAGCAGACCTTCCAGGAATGCGTTGGTCACTCGGATGACTCATAGGGTAAACGGATAGTGATCAACGTGAAAGTGCCGACTACTCAATGCTCACATAACAAATGGAGTTAAATTAATGTTGCACATTTGAGTTTTCTCTAATCATTCATCATCTTTTAGCATTTCTCTTGAACTTTTGTCCCTCTTGCAATTTAATCACCACTCTTCATTCCAAGGCTATTCTTTCTTTCTAATCTAATTTCATAAATATTTTAAACATTTTTTCGAGATCTCGTAAATCATTTTGATGCTTTTGATACTCTCGTCTTTCTTCCACTCTACATTCCCTGTAGGAGGTTTTTTGGTCGTTCATCTGATTATCGCGTATCACTTCGATGTTTTTAAGTATTCACGTCGGAAATTTAATTTCCGCTAATAGTGTTTCTGCGTGACATTCTCTTCTCGCTTATTTTCTGCTTCAGCACTTTCATAATCCTGCTTTTGTACATTTTAAGCAGTTAATTTTAATATTCCTCTTCTTTTATATTACTCCTCTTTTCCTTCCCATCAGAAACAAATGCGGAACGTGGTTGGTCTACGCTGTGCATTTGTTCGCTAAGGTCGAAATGAATGCTTCACATTATTATTTTAAACTTATCTTGCTATTCAGCGTTGCGATGTTTTTGGAAACGTCAACTGTATTCCATAATTCCAACAACTGTTATGTTTTAGTTTTTGGCACGAGAGAATGGTCAGTTTGGAAGATTGTCCTATTTCTGAATACACTTTTCCATCACTGTGTCCCACCATCATGGCATCCTACGGGAAGCCTACACGCTCCACACTACTTCATGCCTCACCATTCAATCTGTTTATTTTTTATTCATCTACCACATCGATTTCGTACCTTAAGGTAACCTTTCTTATCCTTCCCCCTCTATCGCTTTACTCCAACCTTCTGCTTTCGGAGGGAATAGGAGGGAAACGCGAAGGGAGAAGACGGGAATCTATCCATTCCACCCCACCCTTCCGCTTTACCAAACAACCTCCTCCCACCATTTCGCCCTTTCACGATCTCTTCTCACCCACTTCTCCGGTCGCCAAAACACCTCCGCATCATTCCGTGCCCCCCCCCCCTCAGTCCCCACCCAACTCCCCACCCCCTTCTCCCCTTCCATTCCCTGACCTTCCATGCCCCATACATACGGTCGACATGATCTGAATACGACCTGCATCTTCCTCCTCCTTTCTTCTCCTTCGTTTTATTATTCCCTTCTCTCTTCCCCGGCAGCACGAACTGGGCGTTTAGGAGAATAAATGACCGGTGGGAGGATAAAAGGGTTAGGCAGGAGGGGTAGGGTGAGCAGGGGAGGGTGGAGAGAAATCTGCCGTGGGAGTTTCCTCCCGGTTAGAAAGAGGACGGTGGAGGTGGACGAAGCAGTGGGGTGGAGGGAGGAAGGAGCCGGGATGGCTGCTGCCGCCGCTGGTCGTGGCTCCATCTACCGCTTGCACGCATGCGGGTCCCGTGCTCGACGGAAAAGCACGGCTTGCGAACCGGAAGGAAAAGGGTTTAGGGGAGGATATGAGGGGATGAGGACGGCTGGGTAGGAATTTATAAATTTTTTCGCTTCGTTTTTGTTATTTAAAAAAAATATGGTGCCGCTCTCGCACCTCTGTTCTCGTGCCGCATTACGGCGCGATGAGACGACTGGAAGGGTGGTGATTTGGTGTGTGGAGGGAGAAGGAGGGATAGGTGGCGATTTGAGCGGTTCTACGAATCGGAGTTTGCTTACTTGGAGAGGTGGTGCCGATACCTCTCCGTTATGCGGCACAAAGGCGGAGGCAATAAATTGCAGGTTGTGAATAGAATGAGGAATGTTAGGCTAATGGGGTCGTGATACGATGTCTATAGAAGGGTGCGGCAATAGAAAGCGTGGATTTGTTGAAATATAGATTGAACATTATAAGTCGGTGTAAACGATTTAATTTATCGGGAAATGCTTTTTTTTATTAAACCGCCGAATTGAAATAAAATAATAAAGAAAACATTTCGACTCGTTTGCTATATTTTTCAAGAAGGTATGTTTACTGGAAATATCTTTCCGAAAGCACTGCGGGAACTTGACATTTTTAAAACGAATAAAATATTAAGAAAAGTTGTAAAAAATTATGTCTAGTTTCTTCCTTTTGGTGTATTTGTATATGAATTGCAGGCATGCACCGTAAACAATCTGTCACAACTGAACAGAGAGAACTTTTAATTATTTTGATCTCGGCTTTCCATCCGACTAATTAGTTTGTCAAAGAAATTCCGAAGATCGTCGGAAATTTTACACGATGACGCAACCATCTTCGATGGAAAGAGAAAGTATTCCGTGTAGAGATGTACATTTTTTCATGTCCATTGCGTTTACACAGACCTTTCTCGAATCCCATCAAACCTATTCCGCATAACAACTCTCCTCTTCCTTCCCTCATAAGTTAATTAATTTCTGAAATATCAATTCCGTGAAACACTTCCCTTTCCTCTAGAAGCGGGTATCCAATGGTAGGACTTTTTCCTTTTGGTTTTCCCCATCTGCCCTCCCATCCTTTCCCGCTTACGAGCGTATACTCTCACGGCTCGTTCTTGCTCCTGTTCTCTTAAACCATCATCACCCTTTCTCTTTCTCCGATCCTTTCATTACCTCCCTATATCTTCCTCCGCCGCACGATTCCATTCTCTCGAAACAAATCCCCGTGTATCGCTCCGTCTCCCCCCCTAAGCCACCCCCCCAGACTCCCGCCATATTTGTGGATATTAACTCCCTTGCGCTAAAACCCATCTCTTATTCACTCCTCCGCCACATTCATCCTACGTATTTGTGCCTCACGGTATCCCTTCCAGAGCCTCACCCTTTATCGTCCATATCCACTTACGGTCTCTCGCCGCCCTTCTGTCTCTCTCTCTCTCCCTCTTTCTCTCTCTCCTCGCCTTCATCTCCCGCTGGGAGGAGAGCAAATTACCTTCTTCAGCGTCGCTATCGCATGCTCTCGCGGAAGCTAACCCGTATAGTCCCTCGCGTGGCCGCAACCTCGGACGCCTCCTCACTCCTGCCCTACCTCGTTATCATCCTCCTGTATTTAATCACTGCCGTCTCTGTTTAGCGTCTCTCCCGCTTTTGTTCCTCCTCGCGACGTTTTGCTGCGAGTATGACTTCCTTCCTTTGCGTACCCGTTTAATCCCGCCTATATCAAGAGAGTGAGTACCTCTCAACGGCTCGTATTTCGTTTCCGCCACCTTTTGCAGGTCGCGTGTCTCGCGATGCCTCTTGTTTTCCCTTTTATAACTTTCACACGCGAGATTGCCCGTAATTTAAAGTATTCACCCCTAGTCATTTTAGGGGTTTTGCGTAATATTTTGAATCGAAACGGGAATATTAAATGAATTGGTTTTGTAGTTGGGGCTTCTGAAATACAAGCCGAAATTTATAATTCCTTCCTTTCTTCTCCTAGCGCCGATTGCTTGTTTTGATATTGCCTCGGATTGGATGTTATGTGATTTTCAAATGTAACATTTGCGTAGGTTCAACTGTTTTAATTTAAAAAAGATAGTTATTATATATTAAATTTGTATAATTTAATCCAAACAGAAATTTCACGAGATAATATAAACACGAAACTGATGCTGAATAAACGTAATGTTTGATAGTTTGTCTTGGTTTGCCTTAGAGCAGTGGTGCCCAACCTACGGCCCGCGGGCCGGATATGGTCCATGAAGGGTTTTTGTGCGGCCCGCGAAGCCATGATGAAAAAGCAATCCGGAAAATTTAGCACACAAATTCATGTGTTTTTATGAAAATTTCGCGCACAATTCTTTAAAAATCGGTATTTTTACTATAAAAACCTCATTAATACTATATTTTTACTTAAATGGCATGTCAGAATATAAAGATAACTTCCTATTTAAACTCTAATCCGGCCCGCGGAATAATTGGCAACTTCTAATGCGGCCCGCCGAAGGATTCGCAACCACCGATGCGGCCCGCCATGTACAAAAGGTTGGACACCACTGTCTTTGAGGGATAGTTACTTAGCGTGTGTGAATCCCAATCGCGATTTCGATTTATTCCTTGTGTAAAGTTTTATGTTCTCATTTTTAAATATTTGATATATCTTTGATATACGTTTAAAATACATTGGTTTTCGTTATGTTATATTTGCATTCTATATCTACATAAACAATGAACTAGATTTATAATCCAGTTTGTGATCCCGTCACGCCAGCGGCATAATATCTAGGGGCATATATACCTAATATCGCTGAGGAAGCTAACTTATACGTAAGTGCCTTCCTGAATTATGTTGATGTGCGATATTGAATACGTTTGAAATATTAATACAAATAAATAAATATTAAATTAGTTTATTTGTCATCGGTCTAATAGATATTTTTCGTGATATTGATCATAATGACAAAAAGCACTTAAAGCGCGAAGGAAATTAGGTTTTTTTACACCGCAATTCCCTTTGCCCTGGAGAATCCCCGTGCGAACGCACATTCCTCCTCGGGAATTCACGCGAAGAGAAGTAGAGAGAAAGAATCGAAATAATAGCTATTGCTAAAACTTCCTCACTAATAGTTCTTCGGTTCTCTCTCTCCCGAACTCTCGACTTTTCGACCCGCCTACCGGATTAGCCTTTGTCGAGGAGAGAGCGCTCTCTCTCTCTCTCTCGCTCTGCATCAAAGGAATCACGGCGCCTGCGAAACCGCTTGTCGGCGCCCGCGTCTCCGGCGTCCCTTGTTCTCCAATGACCCTACGCCTTCTCTCTCTATCTCACTCCCGCCCTCCCTCCACACCCCTCAATTCCCTCCGCCCTGTCACTCCCATTCGTCGTCCTATGCAAGTATTCTCGTGTGTTTTTTAAGGGGTCCTCCTCTCTTCCTCCCCTTTCCCCGAGGCGTCTCTCAACCCCTTCACCCTCTCCCCCTTTCTCACCCACCTCCCTTAAACCCTCATGCTCGCAGACGATTGTTCTTTGAGCTGACAAAAGGGCTCGCAGCCGGCGGAACCCCTTCTGGGACCCTCCTACGGCCTTCAGGCGCAGACGGAAAGAAAATGGTCCGCTCCCTCTGAATAAGAAAGGGACGAAAAAATGTATGCGACGGAAGAGGCAGGGTACTCGACTACACACACTCATCGAAAATAGCTTTTGAAATTTTTTTTGTTTCGCGTCGATGATTGTGCGAGTCGGGAAGCGAAGGGTGGAAATTGCGACGGGTTGCATGCAACTCGGGCGAAATAGTTATCTGGTTTTTTCGTACGCGGTAAACGTAACACGATTTCTTTTTATTTTATTCGATGGTTTAAAATTTCAAGAAAATTTGGGCATAAGAACCACATATCCCCTAATGCACAAAGTGATTAAAGAGAGCAAAGTTGTATTAGGAACTCTTCGCAAGATATTACCTACTAAGGAGAAATACATCCCAATGTGATCATTAAAACGGAAAGCATTTTCTGGTCAACGTTTATTATTTTTCAGCATTGATATCGATGAATATATAGAAATAGTGAAATAGCAATGAATAACATTTATATTGATATGAAATGAATTAAATATAATTTTTCTCTCACGAAGTCATGTTTTTGACTGATGAAATGTATTTATTGAGACAACTTCAGTTATATGTATTTCCTGCTTGTGCGAATTAATGCCGTGTTCTCCGCTGAAGCCACTCTCGGAAATAATATCATAATCTGCATTTAAAATTCATATAGTAGTTATTGCATATTAAATCGAACAGCTATTATTCATTTTTTATATTATTTTAATACATCTTTTTCTTCGCAATCATCAAGACATCACCGAGACAGCTACAAAAAGACAGGTATACAATTATTTCAGTTAATGTAGTTATGTAGAGGCAAATTCGTGTCGAAAATCTCTTCTACGCAAGGATTTAGTTCTTAAATGTATAATTTATGATCGAATGCGAGCATTTTTTCATATCCGAGGTAACCAATTTACGTTAATTGCGTAATTAACATCTTGGCATAAATAAGTTCCTCCCGTTTGAGCAGCTTATTCGACGGAAAACCGCGGTGATTAAATTATTTTTTGTGGATTACGCGACGGTATCGAGTGATGTTTATTAAAAATCCTACCTTTGAAAAGTTGAAATTTATCTCCCAGAATTCATCTCGTAATAATTTCCACGCACGCTTAATGTATTCCTTTTGCTGTTATTTCACCGCCCTATTCGTTTCTGTTCACCTCTCTCCCATCCCCCTCCTTCACCTGGTATCATCTCTCCTCCTCCTCCTCCTCCGTAGGGAATAAACATCAGCTGACAGGCGGCCCACTTTAGAATTTAACGAATCCCATCACGCCTTTACTTGGCCATTTATTCTCATTATCTTTTCAATTAGTTAACTTCCCCTTTACCCAGTTACGGCTAATTTCGACCCATTTATTCTCTTCTCCTCCGCTCCTTTTCCCATATTTCCCTCCGTCGGCATTGGAATCGGAATATCAACTTCGGGATCTTAGCGGATGGAGGGAGGAGCTAAGAGAAGGGGAGGAAAAAACAGAGACGAAGAGAAATCCGTTTAGTATCCACAGCACGCGATTGCCTCTTTCACAGTTCAAAGCTCCGAGAACTCTACTGCTCTCTCTCTCTTTCTCTACATCCCTGTTTCTCTAACTTTTTCCCGTCTTACACATGCACGGAAACGATTTGATTTCTTGTTATATCTGTACCTCTGTCGAATAGAAAGATGCTTCGAGAAAGGCAAATTAAAAAACGTATGCATATTTCATGGAGAAAATTTAGTTTCGAATTTTTTTTTGGGGTCGTTTCGGAGTTCAAGGGAGCAAAATAAAAATCCGTGGGAATCTTTGCGCGACTCTATTTTTCCACGGAACCGTGAAATCGTTTCGCATTCGTCTTTCGTATTTTTTCTCCTTTCTGCTGAATGTTATCGCTTGAATGATTATCATGCGAATGCGGGCTTGATTCAAACGAAAAGTGTTCGTATTCGAGGACTTCCTTTTTTATCGCTGAACTGTTAATGCTAACAGTCGAATTTTCGCTATATTTTGCCATATATTTTCGGTGAAACGTAATGGTCCCATTAAAGTTGTTCGGAACTTATAATGATGACAGAAGTCGAGATTCTTACGATAACTGGAACTAGGGTAACGTGTGACTGAAAGGCTTCTGGATTTTTTGCTGGGTTATCTTTAGCATCCTTTATGTGTTGCATGATATATTACGCATAAACTGTCATTCGAACGTATACATTTTTATAGCCTCTTACGACAAAACTTTTTCCGAAGAAGAGATAAGCAAACGACAATAAATTAAACGTGAGGACATATCAAACGAGAACGATAATCCGACGACTGAATAGCCGAAAGTTGAAATTCAGACTGATATTTTAATTTTTTTACGTCGTATGGCGAAAACAATTGCTGAAAGACTTATATTATCCTGTTCTAAGTTATTTCTACCTTTGATAAGAGACTTTTTAAATGTCCAGATGAATGCAGAAAATATCCTCCTTTTATAATACCACCATCCGTTGCCATTGTTGTTTGGAAGCGGTCTCCTTAACCGACCGCAGTCTCGTTAAAAAAAACTCCGCATTTAAAAATCGTTTTCTCCTTTTTTCAACTAGCACTCGGTGAAGTTCTCGCATTTTTTCCCCCGGAATTTCCCGCCGAATATCTCTCTCGTGCTTGTCTTTTTTCCCCATGATGCGGAAGAGGAGACTAGACTACTTGCAATTTATTGCCTCTTTTAATCACCGCAATTTCAGAAAGTAGCGCCAAACGGCTGTATTTGGAAGCGAATGATACGGGTCCCGTAGAAAAACCTATCTCTGTTACAATACGGTCGTTTTAGTCTTCCCCATCCCACCTCCCGTTCAAATGAACCCCACTCCTTTCCATATCGTCCTCTAACCAGCGTTAGCATCATAATACCGGATCTTCTTTGCTCAGCCGCTGCCTCATCACTCCTCCTCTTCCCCGCCCTCTTCCATTTCCTCCAAAAACCTTTTCGCTCTGATCCTTGTCAAAGCCCGAGTTCCATGCGCACGTAACGGAATCGAATATACGTAGAATGGCTGACGGTTTCCGTGTGGTCGAGTAATGGGTGTGCAGCAGGGTTTGAAGAAATGAAGAGGGTGTTTGCTTGGGTAGGAAGGAAGTTGGGGAGAGATTGGGAGATAAGAGGGGAAACTGAGGGTCGCGGGAGGAAAGAGGAAGAGGAGTGGGATGGCAGATGTAAATAACAGCCGCTAATGTGAGACGGGTTATAAAGGTGGGAAATATGGAATAATTTGGAGCAAATGATGGAACGGAAGCGAAAAAATCTGGGATGCGAAATAAAGTTGTCGAGTAAAAGACTGCCCGTTAAATAAATATGCGGGCGTGGTTTGAATGAAAAACTTAATGAATGAAGGATAGATCAAATTTAGAAATACATGCATAATTATTTACAGACGAATTTCAAACTGTATAAAATTTAAAACCAACTTTAGAAAGTTTAGATGAAGGTGCATCAGTTTAGATTCTAAGATTTATTACAATAAAGTCATGTAATACATCACGTAAATCTCATAATATCACCCATTTCTGAGATTAACAGAAGGGAACTCGTCGGAAACCGCTTTAAAAAATTAATAGCATTTCCATGCATATAATTGTTAAATACTATAAAAAAGAATTATTTATTGAGGTTACTGTAACACAAATTACTGTTTTAGTAAAAGACGCGAGGAAAGATAGAACGCGAGCAATAGGTGATTTGAGCTGATATAATACGAATCGAGGAACGCACATGTTGAAATGGAATGAAACCAAGTTATAAACTGGTAACAGTGTGCACACCTGGTGAAGGTAGTAATAGAGAGGAGGTAGGGAGTAGGGCAGGTGGCAAGAGAAACGTAATAAGCTTCTTGGTGTTGCAGCAACAATCGTTAATCACTGTCTACGCTGAAATCTTTTCATTCCGCCCTTGAAAGGAATTATCTTTTGAAGGCTAATTAATTTCTAGATATTCATCTTTGGAAAGCGTTCTAAAGATTGTGCCGTTGACTGCAGCGTCGAATGAAGTGTTTTAAAAGTTAACGTGCAATTAATCATGCATCAGCTTAAATTAGAATTTCATTTTCCATTTCATGCATAAGGCGTAAGCTCAGTTGCATATAATTAATATCAATCTATATTTAGTAAACGCCGTTTGGCATTCTTCATTATTGCTAAATAGGTTTCTGGGATTTTGTATTCACTGCTGTAGTCTCTTAATAAATTCAAAGGAGCACTTCATATTTATTTTTCAGTAAAGCTAGGATGTATCTCTATTGATATTTTTTTCCAAAATACTTAGGAAGTAAACATATGATAGGGACTCGACAACGCCATACAAAACGGCATTGTCGAGTCCCTTTTATATGTGTAAGTTTAACTGCCGTAGTACTCTAATAATTTAAACATTATGAATTAGGAAATAGTTGTCGTTGACGAGTGAAAATATATTTCATTTTAAATATTTTTACATGTTTGTGCACAGATAAAATACATTTTTAAGCGATCGGTATTGGTGTTCAGAGAGTATATATTCCTAGTTAAACTATATTATTCTATCTCTTACTCTTATCTACTGTTAATGTTATTCTCCATAGAGCAGGGATTTTACTGACATTTTAAAGTCCGACTTACAAATTATTAACTAGCGAATTACATCCACACATTTCAAGAACCACTTTAAAACGCATATAAAAATATATTTAGAGAAGGAAAATGGAAGAACCCAACGACATTCATAGCATTCCTTCTTTTCCCTCCCACGCTGGTTTCAAAGCGAAGGAATTCCTCCACGTTTCCCTTTGACACGCCGAATTACGGCCCTTTCCTTCTCAGAGCAACTCACTCGCACACAAGCTCAGCAGCGAAGAAGATAAAAAAAGAAAGACGAAACGCTCTTATCTTTCTCGCTGTGTTTCTCTCATCCGCATTGTACGAGGGAGTCGAGGGAGCGAATCGTCGTACCCTTCGGAAACAGCCTTTAAAAAACGGCGAGGAGATAGGGACAGAGGAGGAGGCAGAAGAGAGGGAGTTGGGGGAGGAGAGAGAGAGCGTAGGAGTGTAAGAGAGCGAATATTCGCTACAAAGTTATAATTACATAGCTACTTAACCTCTCTCTTCTTAATCTCTTATTCCTAAATTTTCTCTTTCGGTTTCATTTTCCCTGATGGCTCTTTCACATCATTGTGCTGCGCTTTTAGCATCCTTCAAGCTTCCTTGTCGAGATATGCAATATTTTTCCGCTCAATGTGTGCTCATATATGAAGTATGCGTTCTGTTGATGGAATTAAACCCGCTAATTAAAATTCTGCTTTAATTGTAAACGATACAAATCGCCTGCGGGTGGAGTTGTTATGCGAAACCGGTCACGAATATAAATTGATGTGGAATGGATTTAACACGGTGTGTTTGATTTAATTTATTGTCAACATATGGAGTCAAACCTTCCTTGGTTGATAATTGTGTTCTATTCGTTATTATTGCCTTATTTGGGTATTTTCCTGAACAGATGTAATTACGCTGTTTCGTCATTGCATTCTCAATCGGCCGTCCGTTTTTCCATATTCATCGAACATTTTTTGTGTTTTATTGTAGTTCTCTAAAATTTTGTTAGTGATGGATAGGGCTTGGAATAATTGTCGTCAGTTATAGATTTCGATATTTTTCGTTTTTACTCACTGTAGGTGATTATTGTGGTGAATTTGAAACAATCATTGTGTGAGCATGCTTTTAGTTTATGCTAGTGGGTTGAAGTTTTCAGGGAAATTTACTAAGAAGTTAAGTCTCTCAACTTCCAATGAGACATGCCACCTCCTATAGAATCACAGGGGGTAATCCCACTCGTTTGACTCATTTAATCCATTTTTTACCTTCTTTAATTCTCTTATCCCCTCTTTCACCTTGGTCATTTTCACCCCGTATAACCTCTTCCCGCCGGCCGGGTTAGACTGGTAGGCAGTGCGCCTGCCTTCTAACCCAAAGGTCGCGGGTTCGAATCCCGCTTCGGGCATGGATGTTGTGATGTATGTTGATTTTCTCTAAGAGAATTCGACGGTGTAAAATAACCTTAACTGTTGACGCACCTCAAAACCTAATTACTACTACTATAACCTCTTCCTTTCTCGGAATACTTATTCCATTCACATCCCCTCACCTCCTGCATTCCACTTCTTTATTTCATCCCTCTTCCACATTCTCTGACTCCCTTTTCCTCCCTATCTCCCTCTCCCTTTTCCTTTCATCACTCCTTCCGGATCCAGAAATCTAATCACGCACCACTTTACTGTTTCTCCATTCCCTCCCCATCCATCCTTAACTCTTCCCTCCCTCGCTCTCCTCCTTAGAAATCTCCCCAATGCAATCTAATCTCGGTCTTTCTCTTTCTCTCGCATTATTTTCTTTCATCCTTTTTTACGGCGGTCGCAATGGCTGGGAATGGGTAGGTGAGGAAGGAAGCGGAAGGGAACGAGTGGAAATGTGTATTTTGGGGGTGTAAGGAAGAGAAAGAGATAGGGAGGATCGTCCCTCTTCCACTCCTCCCTGCTTCTCTCTCTCCTCCATTCCCTCCTTTTTCTCGGTCCCGCATGGCGTTTCCGGGAGTTGGTGGCTTTGATTCCTTGTCTTGGGGGGAGGGAGGGGGGGGGGGGAGGAGTCAGGGAGAGATAAAGGGTGAAAAAGAGGGAGTGAGGGAGGAAGGAAGGAGGGAGACTTGGAGGGAGGGATAGAGATGGGGAGGGAACGGGAGTGAGCTAGGGGGAGAATAGCGTGGAGGTTTTGTGGAACGGGCAAAAAAAGGGTAAAACTGCCTTGACCACCGGATACAAATTGACCCGAGTCAGCCCTCCCCCCGAAGTTGTTTATAGCGACGCTTAACCTCGCGCCCATACAACACTTTCCCACTACTTTGAGGGTGGGAGGAAAGGGGGGCATGGAGAAAAGGAGCAAGGAAGTGAGAGGGAGGTAAGGGGACGAGGGAGAAACTGTCTCCCCCGACTGGTTGCAGATCTCTATCCGGCGTGGAGAGACGTGGGAAAGTGCGAGGGAGGGAGTGGTAGCGGAGAGGGGAGAAAGAGAGGGGGGAGGGATGAAAGGTTACTTCTGGAATGAGTTTCCGGGCGTGACAGAAATGGCGAGTGTGTGTGCGCATGTGTCTCGCTATGGGTGGGTGGGTGGTGTCGGACGGTCGCGGCGGCGGGGAGACGTGGAGGTGGGGTCGTGGGTGGGAGTCGCGGGACCTCCTGCGGTGTGGAGGAAAAGGGATACTGGTTTAGTGACGGGGGAGGGAACGTTTGGGGAGGAAAAGGTTGGAAGCGAGTAAGTTAACGCTTTTATTGGCCGGCTTCGTCTGCGTTTGAGTCTGTAAGGAGGGAGGGATGTGCAACGAGGAAAGACGCGATGAAATATTACAGATGGCGTTTTCATTGTTTTTTTTAGGTCCCGCCGTTGGGACGGTAAAGGGAATTAAGAGAGGTCTCGCTAATGAATCGTTAACGAATTTAATTTATGAAACTAACTGTGACCTTAATGCGAATTGGAGACTTCGGGTTAATTGTTTCGGCTTAATGTAGGAGTAAAATTTCGCCCTTTCATGTAATCTTTTTTTGTGTATCAATACGAGTATCTTTTAAAATAAGAGCGTAGTTAAATTGACATTTATGTGTATTCTGTTATTAATCTTCTAATAAATGAAATTTCTTGAAATCAATGGATAGATAAAAAGTGAGAGGGGAATATATTTCATTTCCTCGATTATGCAACTTAATTATTTTCAATCTTTTTAACACGCATCTTTAAATTAAAAACGTGGGTAATTTACGGATCTGGTGCAAAATTTGATTTAATATTAATGCAAAATATGCGCTTGTAAAAAATAAAGTAAAGTAAAGTAAAGAAAGTTTAAAGGAATAAAGTCATATCATCCAGTCAAACTACATGTATTTCAGAATAACAGGCATAAAGATTTTTTGACGTTTAGCCGTATGGATGCTCAGAATTTTTGTCCTCTAATTTAAATTTAAATAAGAAATGTAATTTGAGTTTGAATATAATAAAAACTAAAATATGGTTATTTTTCGTTCTTCCGTTTTATTAGAAAAATTAAGTGAATGTAAGAAATACTATTCTTTTATTGTTATGTATTTAATATACGTACAGATAAATATTCTATGAGAAAGTCGATGCGTGGCAGGAAGAAATCAGGTTTTTTGTGCATACAGAAAATGTAGGAGAGGAGTTGGACGTGTAGTATTCGTGGTAAAAGTCTTTATTCCATGTTAGTCTAGGTTAAATGAGTATACGTCGCGGAAACTGCAGTGGACGTGTGCGTGTGCGTGTGTTTGTGATGGAAAAAGGCTGGGATGGAAAAGTTTTGAGGAGAGGGGCGGCAGAGAAGTGAAGGTAGTTTGGTCCGAGTTCGGAAGAGAGAGAGAGGGGGGGAAGGGGGGGGGGGGGGGGTGGATGTGACCGGAACTTAAATAGGACAAAAAAAGGCCTGATGTTCGAACGATTTTCCATCTGATGTTCGAACGATTTTCCATCTTCCGATTTATTTCTGTCTCGAAACGTCCTTCTGCTTCTACAGAAATTCTATTCTCGCAACTCTTACTCTCTTAACACTCACTCTCCACCTCCGTTTAGCCCACATATCACTCCACCTATTTCCTTTCTCTTCTATCCTTATATCTCCTTCCCTCTCGTCTGTCTCCTTTCCTTTCTTATATCCCACCTTATCTCACTTTCTCTAAGCGTTTTTTGTACTGCGTAAGCGAGTTTCCTATCTACGTCTTCCTTTCTCTCAGCCTCTTTTCGACACGTGAAGATTACTCTCTAGGTGAAATGACAAGAGAGTGGGAAATAAATCCGCTCGTGCGAACCGTCTTTTACGGCCTCTTTAGTGAAACGAAAATGAATGCGTTTGCTTAATTTTTTCGAACGGCTTTCGAAGTGAGAATGGGATGTGTTTTGACGTAAATTGAAGCGGTTTACCAACTGAGTATACTCGCAGTTGTTCGCTCCCGATTACATTTGTTTTTTACCTTTATATTTATGGAGTCTGCATTTTTTGCGTTTCATCTGATATCAAGGGTCAGTAAGAGTTTAATTTTAACTCATTTGGAAGAAATTGCGTCTTCCATAATAATATTGCTTTCAAAAATATACTTATATATATATATATTTAGTTGACATTGTGACATTATAAGCTTCAAATTAGTCGAATTATTCGTTCGGATGTTTGTAGTATTTTCTACATTAAAACTATTTTTCATTTTTCATTTTCATATTTTAGAGAATTCCCTATTAAAACGACTATTTTGTTTAAATCTACAAAATTATTTTTTTCATTTTTGAGCGCAGAATAATCGAAAATAAACAACATTATTCTTATATAAATAACGAAACGGAAAATTCTTTATGTCGTATGAACCTTCACATTAACAGACCACATTTATTTGCGTGTTGTTGCGTTCCGTAGAAATGGAAAAATCCATCCTCATATTTTTAAATTTATGGCTTCCGCAGAGAAAAATTAATTTTTGTTAACTTGTGGCTGAATTTAGAATTAATAACTATTAAGTAAAACTGCATTTTTCTGATTTCCGGTATATACGATTTACATGTGCAATACGTCTTTATTCTACCTACCTGTCTTTGAACGTGATTTGCCTTTGATGCTTTTTAATCGTTAAAATATTCGAGCCAGCACAATTCTTTACCAGTTTAAGAAATGTCTAGTATTTATATGCTACACATTTTATTCAAAATAATCACTATATTTTGCAATATAATCCGCAGATGTTTTTATTCGTCTGCTTTTTTAAATATTAAGGATTGTCAAGTGTTAGTTTTTTTAGTTTTGGTTTATTTTTAAAACCTCCATATTGGTCAAGTAAAATTTGCGTCAATGAAATAATTAACACAAATCAACCAATGATGTATGATCTATTAAACAATTAATGCCAAGTATATAATTAGCAATAAATTTCACCCTGAATGTTGGCCTTTAGGTAGCGTGACTTCCTCCCGGGGGCAAGGTGTCAGAATGGCCCCTCGAGGGAAGGCCATATTTTCTCGATGGGATCATTTTTCAACGCTCGATATCACCGCAATGTCGTTTCGCTTTCTGGCCCCCACTAACATTAGGGAGCCCATAAAAAACCAGTGATCAATAACATGACCGAAAACGACCCCGTTATTTATGCACACATTACCGAATTTCATAACTAAACGTATCGAATCCCCAGGCCGTATAAAATGTTCCTTTCGAAATCATTTTCAGCCAAAGCAGGAAACCCTGTTTGCCTTATCGCCCTTTGGATCGAATATTTTTCGGCAAGTTAATTCTCACACACGAACAAAGTAACAAGGGCTCGGGGAATGGATAACGAGACATGAATTAACAAGAAACTCTCTTAATGACCGCAAGTAGTAGTTTCCTTCATCTAATTCCACTTTGCCGTCTCTCTCTCTCGTTCGTTTTAACCCTACTCACGGCGTTACCTTTTAATGCACGCTCCCGCCATCTTAAAGCCCTAAACTCCGAACTGCGGTGATCAATGATTGAGGTCTCGTACGGGGAACGAATCGCTGATTCCATCGCTTTCAATCCTTGGCCTCTTACTTTCTCCAATCTCTTCCGCTTTCCTCTCTTCCTCCTGATCCCTTGCAAATCTTTCCTCGCTCCCCGTCTTTGCGACTCCTTTTCCCGAACTTTCTCCCGATGGTGATAAATCTCTCGAGAGTCCGTGTGAGCGCGCGTTTCTGTGTGCGTCTGTGTGTGTGTAGACGAGTATGTTTACGTAAGTGCGTCCGTGCGCTGCTCGCGTTGTTTTATTCAGGTCTTCGGGTCGTAATCCTTCCGACAGAGGAATATGAGAGTACTGTCCCGTCTGACAGGATTTTGGGCGGCCAAAGGGAAGGGAGAGGAAAGAGTAAATTGTAGGAGTAGCGATGAGGAGAGGAGAGGAGAGGAAAGAGAAGATGCGGGAAGGAGGAAGGGAGAAAAGGATCGGGGAGCGAGGGGCAATAAGGAAAGTCTTTTCCGTGAGGGAATGGGGATCGAGGTAAATTATTAACCTAGGTAAATATTGGTGGTCTATAAAGGAGCTTTAAGATGAGATAAGCTAGCATTCAATATGGATTAAATCCTATAAATGGAAGCTTTAAGTGCATCGTGGGTTTTGCGCCGTGGTGGGTTGGAGAATGGCGTGATCGCTGTTATTCTTGTCGAGAGGAATAAATGGAACCTGAAAGATCTTACGCGATCAATCAACCTGAATAAGTCGTTCCTGCTTGGGTAGGCGTAATGAGGAGCTAGGGTAAAAATTGACCCCATATTCATGTTATTGCGTCGAGGAAAAAATCCACCCCTAATAACTAAATTTTCATTGCTGGAATGACAAAGCCGTTAAGTGTTTCATAATTTGAATATTTTTGCAATGATAAAAATTAAAATCAGGACAAATATGTAATTAATGTCCATAAGAGAATTATCTAGCTCTCTTTATAGCTAAATTCAAATAGGCAGACTTTTGTCTCTCGATTAGCCATAAAAGAACGGAGTCGTTTTTAATCATTTATGTTTAAATTACTTTAGCCGATTTTATGAGTATTTTGCTTAAACATTAGTTAGAAATTTTTTATTTATAAAAAACACCAATAAGGCTCAGGGTACGAATTCAAAATAACTTTGTCACTTGACAACCCTCTGGGAAACAATTCATAGCTAAAAAGTACACACCGATACGAAGAGGTCATTCAATCATACAAATTTCCGGAATTTTACTCATCACGTACGGTCTCATGCGCCATTTTTGAATTAATAATCTATTCATAAGGACCTTTAAACTCTCCGAAGATGTTATACTTTAGGAAATAAGCGCACCGAGAAATTGACGCTTTAGAAAATGGGGTAGCAAATAAAGACGAGTGAAATTTGAAGAAATATTATCACGCCCATTCGTCGCGTGCGCTCTCATCGTCGCCTCGGGGTAATAATACCTCTCTTGATGGCTGTTTTGAGAGTCGGAAGAGAACGGCGAAAAATGCCGAGCTGCGTAGCAGAAGGCGGAGACGACACGAGTGTTGTTGGCGGGAGATGTTTTTGGGGGAAGAGCGAATTTCGGGAAGAGGGATGCGGCACGAGGAATGGGGAAGGAGTGTGTTTTTTTCAGAGGAAGTGTGAGAAGCGTGGGATAGGATTACGACTGTTCAAGGGGGAGGACGACCTGACGGGACAGACGTGTCTGCGTGAGCTCGACTTTGGCTCGCGCGGTAGCGTGCGCCTTTAGGGTTTACGATTTTACTGCACCTCTTTTTACTGCCGGGGGCACCACGCACACACACACACACTCTCTCTCTCCTGCAACGTCGGAGACTGGAGGCCCGGAACTACGCCAAAAAATCTCGCGGATAACGAGACGAGGGATTTTTTTTTTTTTTTGCTGGTAGGTGGTTGGGAGTGTGAGGCGTCGGGAGTTTGAAGGTGGGTGGAGAAGAGAACGGGAAGGAAAGGGGTCGTAGGGCACGGTTACGCTCAGGGCACTTTGGTGACCTTTCATCTCTCAGACCTGCTCCTTTTTTTTTATTGCCTCCTTTTCCCTCCCACGCTCCAACTACTCAATTCCTTTAAAACCAGAAAAATCTCGAGTATCTCCTCTGCCCACGTTCTTCGCCTTCTTCCTTCCTTCCATTTTCTCTCTTGCCTCTCTGTTGTAAGCCTTCCACGCCCCTCTCTCATTATTATTCCTCCCTTAACATCCCTCTTCTTCCCTTTTCCTTGTCTATTCTCTTTCCTCCCTCTTTCTCTTATCCTTCTTTCCCATTTACCTGCTCCATTCCCCTTATTCTTTCACCTCTTATTCCTCTCTCAATCGACTTAATTACTTAAATCCCCTCATTCCTCGCTTGTTCCCTTTTATCGAGACATTCCTCGCCCTCTTTGGTCCTTTCCTCCCTTCTCTAATTATATTTCCTTCATTCTCACTTTCCCACTCTGTGATTCGTTTTCTTTTACCGTACTCTTAATGTTACCCTCTTACTCCATAGTCTTTTCTCCTTTCGCTTGCTGCCCACCAAACCCTCTCGTCACTCTCTTATCTCATCGATCTCCTCCCCTTTCTCTTTTCTATATATATATATATATGTATTAAAAACCCCTCTTATCAATCTTATCTGTCTGCGACCCATTCTATCCATTTATTTTTTCCCCGATTGTGTCCATATCTTTCCATCCTCTTATTCCTCGCTTTAGTTTTTCTCTTTTCTACCAGAGGACTCTATTGTCTCTCTCTTTACTTTGTGGTCTCTTATTTCCGACACCCCTTCCCCTTTCCTTCATCCATCCAACTCTTTCCTCCTTAATAAGTCACACTTGTCCTTATCCCTGCACGATACATCCATCTTGCGTCCCACGTTGCCTATCTCATTCGTAATAACTTCATCCGTGTTCATGACACATTATCTGATCTGCCGTCCGCTTTATTACCTGTCGTTTTGTTTTTCTTTTCTCCCGCACCCTCTTTATCGTGCTTATTGCCTCAGTTCGTGCTTTTTCATATCAATCACTGTGCCCTTTCTTACCTCGTTATGCGCCTTATGACTCACTATTTTCAAATAGCATTTTAAGTAGCATTAACTTCATCATTGCCCACCATCTCGTAATTTGGCTCGCGAAAATCTTAAAAATTTTCGAGTGTGCCACGGCTATTAAAGACTTAAAACGTATTTATGTTCATGTTTTTGTTTATAAAATTTTAGCGTACATTGTCTTGCGCAGTGCGATGTTTAACGTCAGATTGATTAATGGGAAATTGTCTTTCTTTCAAAATGGGTTTTCTCCTTCCTTATCACTTCAGATAATCGCTTAGCTACTTTCGATCAGCGTTAAAAAATCTTCTTATGTTTTTATCGGTCTTTAAAAAAAATTTCCACCGTTTTAGACCATTTTTCGCCTTACCTCCATTCTTAGCAGGCCTTCCTTTCTCACGCCTTCTCCCGATTTCCTCGCGGTGCTCCCGTTTTCCATTTTCGGCCCCTTTCGCACATCTCTCTCGAAGTCTTGAGTCGCCTGTTTGATACCGATCTCCTTCGATGACCACCTTGGGAGCTATGGCGGGAATGTGTTGGTGTGTATTTGTTCAGGTGAGGAAGGTTCGATTTTTTCAGTGGCGTCTCCATCTGCCCCTCCCCTTTTTTCTCCACCTCTGATACCACACTTCTTTTATTTTCCCCTACCACACTGTATACTTTTCTCTCTCTCTCTTCCCTTCATCCGCCGCCTTTTCCTCTTCGTCGCCAGCGCAACGCGCAACAAATTTTTTCCCTCGAGTTCAAGTTCGAGCTTCACCAAAATCCTTTAATTTTTTTCATTGACTTCTCGACCTTTTCTTAGGCAAGTTTTATTGGTAATGGCGTTGTATAAGATTTTTCCATGTCGCAGGTGTTTTTTTTTGCGAGCATCGAAATTGCTTGTTCGATGAAACCATTGAGATACTCAGGTGGATATTTTTTCATCCCTCCCCCGACGATTCCTATCGCGCAAATGTTCACGAACAGACATTTATTATTTTTTTCGAGATAACCATCCTCTTATTCCTCAGAAGAGTCCTTAAGAGCGATTCGTCTAGCTTATCATTTTAAAAATTATAGTCCGTCGATGCCTATCTTTTTATAATGAGCCCCGCTTCAAGTATCTTCTACTGATTTACAGTGGATTATTTTATTCAAAATTAATAAGGTTTTTATCTTTATCTCTTTGAGGTTGATCGAAATAAAACTTCAGTAACAGCTATCGTTTTTATATTGCTGAATAAAGATTTACGGTAATCTTGTTCAATTTCCAAAATGAGATTAAATAACCGTAGTCTAAATTCGCCTTCGTGTTTCAATGTAATCGTAGATACTTTTTAAAATTTTTTTAGATCGTCAAAACTGTAAATTTAGATACCTCTTAGGTATAATTTACGCGATATACCTACTTCCCTTATTAGATTTTCATTTGAAAATCACATAAAATCATTCAATAGTGGAGGTGCGACGGAATAAATTCAAATAGGAGTTTTTCTTGTTCATATCTCATCGTCATCATAGTTATTCTGGATTTCGGTGGGCTTTTGTCTTACCCAACAAGAACTTCCTTCCTTTTCACCTTCCGTATTAGTTTTCTCTCAATCCAACTTATAATCTACACTCTCCAGTATATGTCGCATCCACATCTCAAAAACCTCTAGTCTGCTCACATATTTTCTCATATCCCATGTCTCACACCCACGTAATACTACGCTTCCTATAAAAGTTTTCACTAATTGCTTTTTGATACCTTAATACAGATTTCCTGTTAACAGCTCACGTAGTCTCATAAACTCCTCCTTTTGCTCGTGATATCCTTGTCTCTTTGTACTTCTTCCATTCTGAGCCAGCTTACTACCTAAAATGTAAAAAAATTCCACCTATTCAAACCTTTCCCCATGCGCAGTAACATTGACCAGCTATTTCTCGTTCTTGGAAAATCTTATGACACTAGTTTTTACTTGCTCCATATACGTAGTATAGAGATAGTATTGTATTCATGAAAAAAATCGAATTCGAGATTTCAACGGAAATACACGTTTTGAGGTCTCTATAAAACGTTTTCACTATTTTCTCGATGTTGTCTGTGTGTATGTGATAGGAATTATTTAAAAAACCGATAGTTTATTAGACATTTTGATCCCTAAAATACGTTTAGACTATTTTCGGAATGGTCTGCGCGCGTGTGTGTATGTGATTGTGGGCGCTCTAACTCAAAAAGTACTTGCCGTATCGTTACCAAACTTCATATATAACACTTTAGCATGAGCACAAAGAACTGATTAGTTTTTGGACAATACTAGTTAACCGGAAGTCGAAGTTTATTGGAAACCCGATTCGGTTTTTGCGATATTTCTCCGTTAGAACATCATTATTGTATATACAATGCTATACAAAGGTTATAGAGAATGTAATTTCCTACAACGTTTATTTGAAACAATTTTCCGCAGCCGTTATTGTTTAGGAATTATTTATAAATAATCGGTTTCTTCGGTTTCCGTGAAATATCTCCTTTAAAACGTCGATATTCGTAATCTTCGTGAGGACCAAAGTTGTAGAGAATAATATTTCTTCCAAGTTTTGTTTGAAACAAATTTTGGTAGAACCATCCATTTCGGAGATATATATATATATATATAACTTATTCGTAAATTTCCAGAATACAGCGCCACCAACTAGCGGTGAATTCTGTAAACATGTTGAAAATATAATTTACGGCAATAAGGACGACCGTATTCTTCTACGATACGAAATAATAATTTTGCTTTATAATGCTATTCATAATAATTTGAATATCTATACCCCAAATATGGAGAAAGTCCTGTTGGCCACATCAGATTTTTTTTCAAATATCTCCTTTAAAACTCTATTTCCATAAATAGTAGTTATTGTAAAAGATGTAGATAATAGAATTTTCTACAAGTTTTGTTTGAAACATTTTTTCACAAAGACGATAGTTTAAGGAACATTAGGATTTTTCTTCTAAATTTATATTAAATACTTCGCTAAGTGATACCATTGTTTCCGCTGCTATGATAAAACTTTCTAATTGTTGATAGCGTTGCGAACTAGTGATTCTGGTTCGAAAATTCCCGGGAAAAAGCTGGTTTTTCCTGTCTCGAGCCCCGGGAAATATTCACTAGAGACATCGAGACTCGAGACTTTTTTCAAATTGGTTAATTTATATCTAATATTATTAATTTTAATGGCTCGAGATCACAACTCGTTTGTTTATGATTATTAAAACAGACATAGTGGCATCAGCAACGGACGGGGCAACTGTCATGAAAAAGTTCGGGCGTGAGAGTACAGTAGAAAACGAACTTTGCTTGAATCACGGAAGACACCTAGCTGTCATTGATGTTTTGTACAAGAAACGAGATCCACTAGAAGTTGAAGCAGACCTATGTCAAGACTCTGGTGATGATCATGAAGGAGATAATGTTGACGATTTTGATAATGAAAACTGCGAAGATGAAGAGTACATAGAAGATATACCTGATTTGAGATCGAATTTTAAAGATGCTCTCCATGAAACTCGCAGAATAATCAAAATATTCAGAAAAAGCTCTACAGAAAATGCCATCCTGCAAGAATATGTTAAGCGTGTGTTCAATACTGACAATGAGCTTAATTTATATTTGGACATAAAAACAAGATGGAATTCGTTGATTCCGATGATCGAGAGATTCTTAAAATTAAGAAATTGCATCAGGAAAGCTTTAATAGACGTTGGAATAGGAAGTAAATGGAAGGGGTCAAATATTTCTATTTTGGAATTAGTCTTAGAGATTCTCACACTTTTGAAACTGGCAGTAGACGCATTAAGTCGTAGAGATGCGACTTTCTTGACTGCAGAAATCATCATTAATTTTCTTTTTAAAAAAGTCAAAGAAATTGAAACCGAGCTGGCAGAAGAATTATTTCGTCGACTTGTAATAAGAATTGAAGAACGCAGAGACAAGCGTCTTGTTAGCTTGATGAAGTTTTTGCAAAACCCGGATTTCGTCAACAACAGGTATGATAAAGACTTTTTTTCTAGCTGCACAAGGAACACGATTATTGCATTCGCTGAGGAGCTGATGGAAAGCCTTTTTCTGTCAGATGAAGTGTGTCCAAATTCCGAAGAAACCGAACAGGCAGAATTATTGTAGTTGCCGATGTATCAAAAATCTTGATTGAAGAGGAATTGAGCAACGCTGTTCGTGTTCATTTGGCAGCTCCTCTAAAACATAATTCGAAGACTATTAGACTCCGTAAGGAGTTTCAAGTTTTCGAAGCTAGTGGAAAACGGATGTCAAATTTGGATCAACTGTACAAAGCATTGCTATCTATAAAACCGATATTAACGGAGAGCGAACGTGTTTTCTCTACAGCGGGAAATTTTGTAACAAAAATCAGAAACAGGCTCTCGGATTCTACAATCAACGCTCTGGTGTCTTTAAAAAGCGTGTTTGCAAGTGAAAAATAAATCTTCATTGAAAAAATGTCAAATATTGAAATATTTTATTAAGAATACATAATATATTGAATGCTTTAGATCTGTTTCAATTTCATTTTATTAAATTCTTATTGATATTTTCTGTATTTTATCCAACTACATAAAATCGATACTATTTTGTTAGACGACAGCAAATTAGTTTTTTACTGAACAAAATATTATAATTAGTCGCCACTCTATCGTAGGCAATGCCTAGTTGAGTGGAGCGATCCCGGTAGATTGTTTTTTTCCAACACTTTTCTTTAATAAGCAGGTATTTGTACATCTGACGGACTTATTATTTAAAAGTAATTTCTTCCAGCCAACCGGTTGTTGTTGGTAGAGAAAATAATATAAAAATATAAAAATAATTTTATGTACCTATGCAGTAGTTTTATTTTAATAAAATTATTAGAAATGCTGTAAGCAATTGTCAATTGATATCGCTATGTTTTTTACAAAAATCGACAAAATGGCCGTTGAGGTAGTCTATAAGACGTTAGCGATCGAAATGAAGATAGCGATTAACGACAATGCGCTCTATCGATCAATAACAATTTTGAGTTTGCGATAACGATATATTACAGACTAGGCCTCTTGATTGATTATATATGAAAAGTCAGTAAAATTCTTGAGTTCCGGGAATTCCCGGGAATTCTTCGAAATAGTGTCTCTAGTCCCGGGAAACGAAAAAGTGTTGGGAACCAGAATCCTCAGTGCGTACGCCACCAAGGGTGATATTAATTACTCATAGATATTTTGTTATCCGTAGAGACAGCGAAAAATTTTCTTTACTTATTGTTTTTTTAATATTGAAAATGTTTTTAAATTATTCTCGAGTGTAATCGCTGATAATTATTTCTGATAACGCTGACGTCGAGAGTAATCGTATTCGTTTCTCTGTATGGAGGAAGTCATTTGTTGGCCACATCGGATTTTTTCTGACGGAGAAGCTACAAACGCGAAAAAAGAAAAAAAAATATATATATTAATACATTCTTCATTTAAGAACTTTTGACAAAGTTTATATACTTATTAAATTTACTTCAGTAACTTTGTAGTGTTATTAATTTGTGAGATGCTAAGAATATTAAGATTTATTTTTTCGTTTTAATTAATTGTAGCCACAATATTTCGTTAATTACTCAGATTTGCTAGTTATTAACAAAATTTTTAAACTGCTTTTAATGTATCTGAATGATTTAAAAATTTACCATAAAATGGCATTAATGCGCAGTATGTGAATTTATATATTCATATAAATAAACGAATATCTTCTTAGAACACAAATATAAGTTTTATCGGAACAACTATTAGACACCCTTCCTACTCTGCTAATTCGCAATCGTAGCGCTCCTTCCGTAAACGTAATGTTGATATTGAAGCAGACTGATCATTATTCATCTTCAAATAAACTTATTTTCCTCTCGCAAGTCATTTAAATTGACATTTTCTAATATAAAATTTAGGTTCGTTCTATTTCCGTTGAACGTCGACGTCGACCGGGGAAACGGAATTACGATTTCTCCTCCACTCTTCCGATTCCATTTCTTTACCAAACTCTAAATAGGTGCGACCTGAAAAATTTGCATCCAAATTCAACTCGTCCGAATCGATACGGTCGGAGCCTCCGCCAACGTCGGGGGCGAATATTTCTCGCTTATTCCTCGGTCGCGTCTGAGCACGCAGGACGCCGTCTCGTCGACTGCGACGCACGAGTTCTTTTTTTTTTAAACAAGGATAAAATAGAGCGGATTGCGCAGACTGCGAAAGAACGCGGGATAACGCCCGAATTTATTTTTCTCTCTCTTTCTCTTTCCCCCTCCGCTTTTTTTTGTACCACTACGCTCGCTCTGCATAAACGCCATTCCGCCCACTTTCCTCGGTCCGATTCATTTTTCTCCTCTCCCCCCCCCCCCCCCCCCTCTTTCCCCCTTTATCCTTCTCTAACTTCCCACGCTTCCTAACATAAGATTCAGGTGCTGATCACGTCTCCAAAACTCAACCGTACGTGGCGTCACGGTGAAGTGGCGCCCTCAAACCTCCCGTACGGTAGACTAAAAATCCTCGGTCGCGCTCCCTCCCTTTACCCACCTTTCTACATCTCCCCCTCTCTCCGTCTACCTCTTTTTCTCGCTCCGGTTCTTTTTTTTCACGAAGCGACAAATGGCGAGAGTGAAAGCGGGTCCCGTCTGCTTGCGTGCCGCCGTGCGCGCCGTATAGGTGGAAGGGCAGGAGGAGGAATAGGGCGTTTGAAGAGTGAGATATAAAGGTGGATAGGTTCGCGTAATGCCATGAAATGTCACAGACGTTCCGGGCAGGCTCATCCGGCAGTCCCTGAATCATTTATTCCGAACGCTCCGACCTCTCGATTCGATCGTATCCCGCGCGTTTCGATATCTCGAAATTCTCGAACTCCTTTTCCAGGTCGATATGTTAAGGAATCTCACGATGATGAGGAACGGTAGTTTTTTAACAGGCGGAAAGGATGTTTTTTTTGCTTTTTCATGTGCGTTGGACATAGAGGAAGTAACGGAATCGCGGAAAGAATCTACTTCGAGATTTTGACGGAAATACACGTCTTAAGTGTCTCTTAATTGCAAAAATGTGACTTTCGCCATGCTGTCTGCCTGTACCAGATCCTAGTTGGTTCAAAATTACTATATAGAGCCCAGCGACATTAAAATATACCTATCGAGTTTTACAGCCAGATCTATCCAGTTCTCTCAACAATCGTTGTTTAGAATTAGTGTTTCAGTTCCTGTGTGGCTTCGCCAAGCAACATAATATTTATGTTTGGTATAATTATTTATCATGTTTTATTTTCACATATATGAAGTAATCAATATATTAACACCATTTGCCTGCAGAAGACATTTTCCGCGGTTTTGCTGCTTCTGTAGCAGTAGGAGTTCGTTTAAAATAGGGAAGTGTAGTGAGAACAGATGCATACTTAGTATGTATATGAGGCAGTTTGTGCATTGCATGTTGTACCTATTTTTTCGTCGAGTTGTACCCAACGTTCGTGTTTTAGAATCGACCTATCCATGCAGAGAATGTTTGTAGCGAAAAATCTTAAGAGCCCCGGTTCATGTTTCTGCATGGAGTGTCGCGAGATCGAACTCAAGACCATTGGAAATGTTCTCGCCCTTGCCCAGAAAAAAATCTCCCACTCCTTCTGGGATCCCCTTAATTTTTCAACGCCTCAAACTTAAAGCTCAACCTTTAGTCCCAAACCATCCCTCACAAAACTCCCTATGCTCTTGCCCCTTTCCCCTTTCTCACCGTTTCCAGTCCAACCCTCCCTCCCTGTTTCTCTCTCTTTTCCCCTCCCTCGCATCGACTGTCTCTCGCTCTCCTGAGCCATATCCCCTTAACGTTCCATTAGCCGCCCGTAAAATATGCAGCACGTAGTGCCGGTCTATGCAATGCTCGTAAGGTTGATAGGGAGGAGGAGGAGGAAGGAGTGAGAGTGGGCGAGGAAGGGAGAGAAGAGGAAAGGAGGGGGAGGGAGATAGGCGGGCGTTCCCTCCTGCTCGCTCCCTCATTTCTCACCCCTATTTTTCCTCCCTCTTATTTTATCGTCTCCCTCCCGTCCCTCCGCTCCGTATCTAATCCCAGTATCATTGCCTTTTTTTTCGAGTTTTATGTCTCACAGTTTTAACGTGAAACATGTCTCTTTATGAAAACTTCTATCACTCGCGAGCTCTTGCACCGACGCCTCTACGGTCATGGCCGTTTTTGCTTATAAACCTGTTAAGCCATATGCAAGTTTTGGTCGTACGGACCGCATGAGCTAAGAATTTAATGGATCGTAGCATACTTTCGCGTTTAGTGCTCTTTGATACTTGGAAGATATTGTGGAGTTCATTGGATGGAACTCGGTACTTAGTAGCGATTTAGCGGTTACTCTATGTTTGTTTTTTTTTAAGTTTATAGGTCAGTTATTTTCTTTTCAACTGTATGGAGTAAAAGGCAAAACAGACGGTATTATCTCACACTCGTAAGCATTTAGGTTTTTTTTTTAAAAGTAGGTTAATGGGCTTCGTACCGTAATCTTGAAAAAACGCATTTCCACATATCGGTAAATTTAGTTCCATATATTTTAAATGTGATATCGTTAGTTTTACAAGTTACTCCATTCTTAATATACGGTTTTGGTCGTAGAGAATTAGTGATGAATTGGAAAGAAACGGATAATAGTGTCGTTTCATTAAACTTCGCTTCGTCTTAAAGTTAGTCATAAGTCCTCAACACTGCTGGTCCCTTCAATAATGTCGGTTTGTTTGTTTTTTAATCAACAATATCAAGAAAAATCGAATATATTCTTTCTTCTGTAATTATTTGATGGCTGATGGGAACATAATACTATTAAATTATGGAATTTATGTTCCATCCTAGATGTTTCGTGGCTGAAATGTGTGCACCATCTGAAACTAATAACTCATTGAAACAACACCGTTTATATGCCTATCATTTAATACTCGTTTAAGTTATTTTGACTGTCTTGCAAAAATTATTTTAGAAGTTATTTTTGTTTATATGATATATCTCTTTGGTGTACTCGCAGATTTATTTACGTTTATCTTATACGCTTTTATTTCCGACTTGGATTGCATAAGTTAAACTTTAAAATATTTCACATAAACCTAAAGTTTATTTTACATTAATTATAATGTCTAATTCTTATTCTTTGTTTTTAAATTCGTATGGACGATTGATCGTTTACTCATAGAGTATCGGCTACACATTACTTTAGCTAGAAAATTGAATGAACCAACTCGCACTTTCAACGTTTCTTCGATTTATCACGCGTTATTCCGAGCTCTCTCTTAAAATTTTATTTAGCTCGTTCGACCCTGGAGAGGGAAGGTGGGCGAACCTGACTCCTTCTCTCTTTCTTTCTTTCTCTCCGAAGAGGCAGGCTTTCCAAACCCAGTCTTTATAAACTTCCCCTTTCGTAGAATTAATGATACCTGTCATTCTCACGGTCGAAATAGTTTTTACAAGAGGGACAATGACGAAACAAACCTGAAGTTCTATCATTAAAAACACATTTTTACTCCCTTAATATTACCGTATTTTATGACATTTATCTTCAAAAGATAAGCGTTCAAAATTTCTCTGACGTGACAGTTAAGTTTGAGTTTTGGAGAAAAATTTTAATTTTTCTATTTTTCGGACTTAACAAAGGAAGTAGAAAAAATTTTGGAATTACGTCTAGATATTAATTCTAATTTTTTAAAAATCTTTCATCCATCCATTTAATGTGAGACGATATTTCATACAATTTAATCTATTTATGATGATGTTTCATTGGTTCTGTTAAATTGCTTTTCCTTGGAGAGTTACTCGAGATATATATAACTCGTGCACGTAAACATTATTCTCGGAAGATTTTATTCATCCTTTTGCGAGAAGAAATGAAACTGACGTGAGATTGAAGACGGAAAACCTGCAGAAAATACATTTATTTGTGAATATATATATGCACGTGTCGCTTTTCATCCACGACAGCGATTTTCGTCGGCTTCGTAACCCATATCTTCGCAGATTCAGAATAGATTCACCGTTAACCACACTTGACTTTTATACTCTCCTTCAGCATCTTCTTCTTCCGAAAGGTCACAAGTTCAGTTCTTGATGCGGTCCGGGGTCGACGTTGAAAGACGTCTTGTTGACACTGCTTTCTCGAAAAACTTTAACGTTTGACAAATGTTCCCATAAGTCTCGGAAAAAAGTGAATCTCCGTTGTTGTTTTTTTTTCCGAAAGGAAAACGCACACACCGAAAGAGTCAAACGCTGGATTTGTCTTCGGCTTAATATTGACGCATCCTTCCGACCAAATTCCGTCACTCGAACCTTAGGAAAACTGCGGAGCAGAGGAGAATTGGAAGTCGGGAGGAAAAAGAAGAAAGATCTGTCTGTGTGTGTGTGTGCACTCAGACTTGCATTGTTTTCCGATCCGAGGATTTTGCCCTCCGTGTTTTTCGAGTCGTTCTTGTCAGACGAAAAGAAAGGTCGGGTAGAGGAGTGTTTTTGCGTTCGAGAGGCAAGGAGGGAAAGAGGGTGTGAGAAAGAGAGAAAGGCATAGAGGAAAATATAATAGAGTTGAATGAGCGCGAATTCAGGAATGAGAAATTAAAATTAGCTTAAGATATGAAGATAAATGTTACGCGGGTTTATAGACGGAACAAAAAAGTATCCGAGGGAAGTTCTTTTTTCTCATTTCACGCTTTTTTTTTCATTATAATTCATAATAATTGAGTTCCTACTTCCGGTTTCGAATTTATGGTTTGACCGAAAACTTGAGGAATTTGAAGGCGCTATGCTTTGAGTGTATTGTATATGTATCTATATTGTTCAACTCTTTGAAGCACATACAAAAAATTTTATATCTTTTGAAAAATTTGGACGCCACTAAATGAGTGGAAAATAGTAAATATTATGGTAAATGAAAGAAAAATCAAATGAATTTCAGAATGTAGAGATTCTTTCAATTGATGATGTTAAAATAAAATAGGAAAATCTAAGTGGTTTCAGTTGAAATCTTTATGACTGCAGCATACTATATTTTTCATATATCTATATTATATTAAGAGTTTATCTACGAAGACACTCAGGATCGTGAAGTTGGCTTATTTTCCGATCGGAACTTTTTACCTTTGTCTTAAGATCCATTCAATTGTTTATTGAAAATAAAGTCGGCATAATATCGGTAACCTTGAAAGAAACGGCTGGGGTATGGCTGTGAAACATTTACCCAATGCAGATGTATAAATTAAAACAAAAATTCCGTGAAGGATCAAGAAAGATAACCTCAACAATTAGATTAAAATTACAATGGGGTAGGCAGTAAAACAAAAGTGCGACGTTTTTCATTCTTATTATGGAAAAAAATCAATTCGAAGAGTAATTAAAAAACAATTTTTGTATGTTTTCAGTTTAGTGAGGCTAAGTTGAAAAAAAAACCGATAAACCTAATATTTGAATAAATAGGCAAATATAAAAGGAACTAACACTCTGAAAAAGAAAGAATTAATGGGCGGAAAAATAAATACGTCATTTGGAGATAGCGAGATCAAAAATGACTTTCCAGAAATCGTCACGCAAGAAAAGACTGCATTGAGGTCGGAATGTAATTTATAATACCACGACACGACCGAATGAGAGTTTGAGTGTCGTGAAGGAAAAGAAAGGAAGAAATAAGGACGTTAACCAGAGGGAAAGAGCGGCTTTGAGCAATAAAAGCCCATCTTGGACGAGAGAGGATTACGAAGATTTGAAAAGATTATGGTTACGATCCCGCCCTTTTCATCCTTTTCTTATCCTGACTTTTCTTTCTACCTCTCTCTTCCCTTTTTTGGTCACCTTTTCTCGCCTTGGCTACGTCGTTTCCCTTTTCTTCGCTTGTATTCGATGTTTCTTTTTAAGAACGCTCTCCTAGAAAGCCGAGAAGATCGCCAACTATTAGCACAGCTTACGTTTTATCTTCTCGACTACCGTCTGTTTTACTGCCTCTAACACAGTGTAAACAAATATTGTTAGGAAATGCTATCTTATTACTTTTATAGGACGGTTCAATTTTCTACAGATTAAGGTTTGCTGTTCTACCCAATTAAAGTTCTAAAACTGTTTCTACCATAGCCATATATTGATTAGAGGAATAGTTTTTACGCTTGAATTCAGCCGTAATTTTTGCTCGGTTAGTCTTTCTTGTGCTCAATTCAAGGGTCAAGCTATTAAATTTTTGTTGTAAATGCTTTTAATTATTCCTTCACTAAATAATGACTTCTTTTTAATACTTATTAACCACTCAACTCAACTGAAAAGTCACAATAAATTTGTGTTATACGCATTGCCTTATTCGTATAAATAATACATACCATCCTTTTATGACGGAATTCCACGAAGTCTATTAATTTTATCAACTGAAAGTGTTTATTTTCCTCAGATAAAAACATTTCATAGTTTTTTCATATAAATTTTACATACGGTTCTTTTTTATATGTGTACCTATCCCAATAGAAATCTTTGATTAATGGTGGGATCAGGCGTCAAGATTTTTTTTTACAATTGTTAAGACTAGTTGACGTTATGGAGGATGGCAAGGCTTTAGGTCGGAAAGGAAATCTCGAAAAACCTTCATGAGACAGCTCCTTATGATTTTAATGGCATAAATAATAAACTCATATTAACAAGTAATCATCATCATCATCATAGGTAGTCTGTCCGTTGACAGGTCCGTGATTATTCATAGTTAAACTTGGTTCTCCATATACTCCTATTTTCCGCAGTTTTCTTCAAGTCCTGATAGCTCTCTTTCCTCTTCAAGTCGTCTACTAGCTGAAACCTTTTCCTACCTCTTTCTCTTTTTCCATCCAGTTTTCCTTCTAGCACTTCTTTAATCTCTCTTCTCAGGTAATGTCCAGTCCAGTTCGCCTTCCTCTTACTGGTAGTCTGTATGATCGTTCGCTTCTCTCCTATTCTTCGTAGTACTCCCTCGTTTTTCACCCTCTCTGTCCATTTTATCTTCAGTATTCTTCTACATGTCCACATTTCGAAGCCTTCCAAGTATTAAACAAGTAATAACAAAGGAATAATATGACATTTGTGTAGGTTTAAAATGATAGCAACAATTAATCCTATCAAAGACATCATTTTATGTAGTTCATGACTGGCAGGTTCCAAAAAAGGATTGTTTTTTCCCCAGAATAAAGGGCAGAGGTTACAAAATCTTCTTGCGTAAATTTCAGTTTAAAATCTTTACCGAGACATTTGAAAAAGGAAAAAATCCCCATCCTTTCCCATGGGAGCGATCGTGGGGTTAATTCCATTTTCTTACTTCTTTTTAATGAGGTAGCGCCTGTAATTTTTCCCTCGCGTTTACCCCCTTGTCATTCTTCGCCCACTTAAAAACGTTGAAACGAGTGAAATTTCCAGCTGCAAGCATTCCTCAAATCCTCGCTTCTCCTCTTTCACCGACTTCACAGAAAAAAAAACCGAACCCCTACCGCACTAACCGTTTCCCTCCTTAGGATACACCTTCGCTAAAAAAAATATCCTTTCCACAACCAACGATCTCCCCATACTTCCCAAGTCTGCTTATTCGTCTTCTCTCTCTAATTTTCTTCCTTTTCTCTCTTTCTCCTTATCTTCCTACCCTCTCTCAACCCCATTCGTTTTGAATTTCTATCTTCCTCCGTTGCCCGTTTCCCTTTCCTCTCTTTTCCTCTGCTTTCATTCTTTCTCTTTCTCTCTTCCTCCTTTTTTCTCACTGCGTCTCTCTCACCATTTTCTCCTCTTTTCTATCCCTACCTGTCTTCTTCCTCTCTCCATCTCTCTCTCTCCCAACTGTCGCTCTCTCCTTCCGCTCGTCTCCTCCACATTCCTCTCTCTCTCTCCCACTTTTCCATTCCTTTACTCTCTTTATTCTCTCTTCTCCTCTCTTTTCTTTCAACTCCCTCTTCTCTTTTCAATTTTTTTTACTAAACCATTCCCGTATTTTTCATCTTCCTCAGCCCTTTTATTTTATGACTAGCAGAACTGCCCGTTGAATTTCAACGGATTTATTGAATCTAAAACTTCGACCGTGTAACGTGTAAACCATCTTAAGAATATGATATTACACAGTTTCAACCGTCGAATAAAGCAAAAATGAAGAAAACCTGTTCGCAATTACCTATTTAGACGAATGAAACAAGAAAATCTTGACCTCTGAAAAATCGAAAATTACGTGTAAACTTATGAGAAAGTAATTATTGAATTAAGCACTCCCCCCCCCCCTCCCCCCTTCCCAATTATATTTTTTATCGTCATATAGCCTATGTTATTCGCAGGATAAAATTTTTTACCTATGCGAAGTTTTGTGACGATATCTTCAAAGGTTTTAAAATCACAGTTTGTGGAAAATCTACGTCTAATTATTTAAGTTACTTACGTAGTTTTAAAAACAGTTTGCTTTGGAGAACTTTATGCCACACTTTGTGTTTCTTTCTTCGCAATTTTTATCGCCATATAGCCAGGGGCGGATCCACGGGGGGGGACGATCGCCCCCTCCTTAGATAACCTCATTGCACTCCACTGGGTGCTTTCTTAAATTCATTCCGCGCAAAAATCCTCAATTATACGCCGCAGATTAGATCTGTATAGCAAGGGAAAGAAGGATTCTGATAGGGGTAGGGGTTTTCAAAATATAGGGCAGTTGGCAGGGGCGGATTCGCTAGACGGAGGAGCGATGCCCCCCCCCCCCTTTGAGAAGTTTCTGGATCCGCCCCTGCATATAGCCTGTGTTACCCTCAGGGTAAAATTATATACCTATGCGAAGTTTCGTGACGATTTCTTCAAAACGAAAATTCTAAGTAAAACCAGCAAGACCACAATAATCAACAAAAAATAAATGAACAAAGGAACTTACGAAATGATTAAATTTAACGAAAGACAAAAAAGTAAATAGAGAACGTATAAGAATCACAGAGTGAATATTACTCTCAGACCATTAGCTCGATTCTCTCATCCACGAGTTCTGTTACAAGAAATTTTTTTACATCAACAATACTTTGGAAACAATGGAACGATTTATCCAATCATAATTTGTGGAAAATCTACGTCTAATTATTTCAATTACTTAGTTTTAAAAACATCTTGCTTTGGAGAACTCTACGCCACACATGAACATCATTAAAAACTGTTTATTAGTAATATTTCAATTATAATCAACAAATATTAGGTTGTCATGTAAAAAAATCAAACTCGCACACAGAAATTGAAAAACGATATTACGTTAAAATTTTTCCCATATAAATGCATTGAACTCTCAATTTCGGCGACAATGGGAGTTGTCATGGTAGCTTATAATGGGTATTGTAATAAAACTGATGAAATCACGTATTTTATTGATTCTAAATGCATTTTTATGCTAATTCGATCAGGATTAGGATTCTGTCTTCAGTAAAAATAAACTTTGTTCTTTTCTTCATAGAACCATTCAAGTCTCAAGTTCGTACCATGTTTCTAAGTAATTTTAAAATTAAAATGAAAAATAAGCTGCACTCGTCGCTATGTTATTCAAATGAAAGAAGAAAATATTTTTTTAAATTAGACAGATCAATCAAATCGATATAAAAACATAACTACGCACCCGTATCTTTATTCCGGTTAAAATGATACCTCTCTTTTTTTTCTACGTACTGTAGTTGCTGCGCTATAAAATTACATACAAACACTTTATTTTATAGATATATATATAGATTACATATCCTTCCACACTTTTTCTTGGACGAAAAATGTTCTATTTACTTTTTTTTTTACCGATTATCTATACTTCTCATATCCTTATTTATGTTCCATTATCTCTAACGAGGTTAGGGCCCACCTATTTCCTCGTTATTTTTTCTTTTTGGGTCCTATGTGCATTTCAACTTTTTGCCTTTCTATTGCACCGTAACCTAAGGGCTCTATCGTTTCTTGGTTCTATCAAAATATGAGCTAATCGACAGACTTTGTTATTAACCAATATAATGTACCAATTTGCATTCCTACATTTATGGTGGCCCTTTATGAGAGTATTCATTATTTTACACTGTGATGAATTACAGCGTCGACTTTTGAACCCCAAGAAATAATACACTTCGAATTTGTCCTGAAATCATACTAATATGATTTCCAAGTTTTTATTCAGTGCATTTTATAAATTTTGTCGGCTCTGGGAGACCACCTGGTTCTCCCGCTCTAAAACCGGTTAATGCGGCATTTACAGTTGGTACAGTACCATCTTAAGCATTTTGACGTTAATATTTATTCTCATTGTTTTGATGTCGGTATATGCTTAGACCTTCCATTGTCATTATTTCTAATGTTGTAGTATTGATATTAAGCTCAAACTATTAAAAGATATTGTTCTGCTTAAAAACTTGTATATATTGCCTTTTGAATGTTTTTTATTGTGAATTAAACACATTCTGTTATAATTTCGGAAATTTTCCCCCATTTATTATCACTTGTTTATTCAAAAACAAAGACTTTTAATATTGATACAATTTTATAACTTATAACTAAATACCGTAAGCATATAAAGTCGCGATATGAGTTACAGTTTTGCATACGACGTCATCTGGGCATTACGACGTTACAGGTGGCTGTACACTTTTTTACATTAATCCTGAAATACGAGCATTTGTACAACGCAAACTTAACGCCGCAGGGCATTCCCCAAATTCCCTTCTTCCCCCGTTTATCCTCGTCATTCCTTGCCGCCCTCGGCCGTATTTCCTCGTACGCGTCTCTTCCTGCGACACTAGCTTCGCCCTTACTTCTAAACCTCGCCTGCATTTCCTGCGCCTCGGAGCACATGTGCCCACGCTCCGCCCAACCTTTTTATGCGCCGAGCACCGTGTTTGGATGAGTCGGCGGTTTTTTTCCACGAGCATCTTTCTTTCCCTCTCTCCGTTTCCTCCCACGCATTCCACAACATTCCAAGGCTTCTTCCTCCACACCCTAACGCAGCTCTCCTTTCTCTCTATCTCTCTCACTCCCTTCTTGTCTCTCTCTCTCTTTCGCTCCCGCCCACTCCCTCCTCTTCCTCATCCTCCTTTTCTTCCCATTTATAAATCTCCGCCTCCCTTTTGAGTAGGGACACGGAAAACCCAAAAGACTTATTTTCCGGCCAACTTTCTCTCCTTATAATGATCATTCTCTCGAGGGTTTCGGGCTGAATTTATGAGTCGCTCACGACAAGCGGGGAATTTCTTTTGGCAAAAAATACTTCGATGGTGCGGTGTTGAACGGAGATATCGATCGTTACTTTTTGGAAGCGAGTATGCCGATGGAGTTGGAAAGACGAGTTAGAGATAGTTTTAATAGTTCTGTGATACGTTTGTCGGATTAGGGGCAGATATTGCGCTATGACGCTAATGTTTCTCGCGAAATAATTTTTATTTATTTTTAAAAATTATATCCAGCCCTCCACCCCCTATTTATACGGAATTTATTGACTGTGATAAGGATTATCACAAATTTGTATACCGACAGAATGATTTGTAACAGCCACCATACATTGAAATGCAAACACGCGAACCACTCTTTATCGAGCCTGCAAATATCTTGAATATATTAAAACATTCATGTTATTTTGTCTATTATTGCGAAAATATTACACAAAATTTACAAAGGGTTTGTTAGAATAAATGTACCGAAGAATGTATTATATAAGGCTTTTAAGTATACATTTGTTTCGTTACTTATATTGAGTTTTAGAGAATCAAAAATGTTATAAGCGAAATAAAATATTTACCGTTTATCTGCCTCGCCAGATAGAAAAAATGAATTAACGGGGAAACATCTACGAAGATAAACGTTTTTACTTATACTTGAACGGCAATAATATTTAGCCGAAACGGTGTTCATTAAATTCAACCTAGTAGACTAGAAGATTTATTTGTTAAACCGTCTGCATCTCTCTTATCTCACCCCATCCGACTGCGCATAGACTAATTAATCCGTCCGGCGTTTGGCGGCCAAATGTTTCACCGTATTCGTTTTGAAAAGTCTTAATTCACCCCTTCCCGATCTTGTAATTTTTTACTCCTAGTAAAAGAAAAAATATGTGGACCACTTTATTATCTTTCCGATGCTCTTCTTTTTTCCCCCGCGCTCCGTATCCCGACCGTCATTTTTTTTCCTTCCCCACACCCTTTCTTACCCATCCACCGCATCCCTCTTCTCCTCACACCCCCGCCACACTTTCCCTATTCAGCTCTTTTCTCGCACGCCTCCGCTCAGCCAAATCTTCTCTCTCTCTCTAACTGCTCCGCCCCACAGTTAATTGGTCCGAAGGCGGTTTGTGCCCTTAAACCACCCCACCCCGCATGTCACCCTATGCTCTTGCCACCTCAACTCCTCTCCTACACCATTTAAGGTTCCACTCGTCTCCCAACCCCTGCCGTATCTCATCTTAGCTTCTCCCACGATTTTTATGAAGTATTTCTTAGTTATAATGATTTATAAAGTTCGTTCTCAGGGCTTTCGATCGATGCATAGTTTTAGGATGTAGTACATATAAGCCGTGAGGCGAAAACAGAGGCTGGCGCGGGACGAGAGGGTTTCATCTTTCTTTGATTTTTAAAAAATATGATAGGAAAACAGTAAGTAAGTTAATTAGCCAATTTTTCTTCTAAATTTGTCTTGTTTATAGAATAGACCAAGCGTCATCATATTGAAAGAAAATTAAATCCGGATGAAAATATGAATTTAAGAAAGCGATTTGGCGTAAACATTTAGGACTATTTGAACAACGATGCTATCAATCATACAGCGTTCATTCCTGTGCACACGCATAAGCGATTGTCGCAGAGATTTCTCACACGCGGATTATATTTTAGCTTTTTTTTTTCAGAAGGATCGAATCCTTTAATCTGATTACCCAGTGATTACGGAAAAACAGATTTTCAGTGCGCCACGACCATTTAAATTAATCATTATTCATGTATTCGAAGCTTACAGTGGAAATTGATGATTCACCAGCGCGCGCAATTACGAAAAACACACATTTCAACCAAAAGACTCTCCGAGCAATATTAATTGCAATTGTTAATACAAATTACGGAAATAAATCCGGGAGTAAATAAATAATCCGCGTCATTAAGCTCGATTGTTTATTTAATCATTGCATCGCGTTCCCTGCTATATCTTTCAGAATTGTCCCGAACGTTAATTGCTCGACGCGAAATGGATTTTTTTATCTTTTAAAATACGAAAGCGAGTGGTAAAGTGTTATCCTTAAATTAAGCTCGAGTTTGACTCAAATCTTTTAAAGGATGGAAATGTTACGTGTCAGAGACAATTAGCGCAGCTCTTAATCGCCTACTTAGTCACGCAACCCTAAATTTATTCGACTAGTCATTGCAGATTTTCACGGTGTTCACATCGTTATTCACGTCGTTCCGATTGTTCATATATTATTACATGAAATTAATCCAGAGCAAAGTTTTCGGCTCAACACCGCGTAGCATCTATCTTGTCATCCATCGTGACTTGTTTTCGGGTTTTGACCTGATTTTCATCTAAGCCGTCTTATCCGATTAGCGTGCAGGTGTTTGCTCATAGCGTGTAGTACATCCTCTAATGTCGCCTGCGTTGTGCTCTCTCACGCAATCCGTGATCCGTTGGCAAATCTTCTAGCCGTGCGAATAATTTGGGAAGGGTGGTTGTTTGGTCTATTCTCTCTCTCTTCCCTTTCTCTCTCTCTCTCTCTGTCTTGTAAATTCAGAAAGGAGATAAGGATAAATTGCTAATAAAATGTAACTCAGCAGCCACGCAGGCCCTAGTTATGGTTAATTTGCATTTTAAAGTTTTCGTGCAAGATTTCCGTATTTGTAAATTAAACTGGTATCCTGAAAACTCAGTTTGAAAATAACATGAGACGTATTAAAATAACATGCAGTTTTTGTTGCGTTTACTTAATTCCGAGCTCTTTTAATGACATTTATTTTATTAAGTCGATAGATAAAATAAATGGCTCGTGAAACCAGCTGCAATTGAATGTTTAAAACATCTTATATTTTTTAGTAATGCAAGGCTTACACAGTGTTTATCGAAACTTTATCTCAAAAGAAATAAGTACCGTTGAATTTTAATATTATACGCCAGTATAACAAGAATTGCCTTTTGGCTCGGTACATTGTCCGCTCTATACTTTTAACGCAATTGTTTTCCTCTTCTTGTCTCTCACTTTCCTTTATCCACCCGTAATTTACTTTCGCTCTCGTATTCACCTAGAGCTATTTTTTTCCACCTTGTTAAAACTCGATCGTCTCAAGTATTACAGAGAACAATAAACCTTAAGTGGGTATAATAGGGTTCAAGGTAAAACGTACCACGGAGATTTTTCCAATTAAGATCAAAGATCGCTTTAATACTCTTCCACCCACGTTATCAGGATTCGGTTTCATTTTCGCGCACGCCCCCCCCCCCCCCCCACCCACCCACCGGAGCATTTTCCTTCATCAATACCATCGCAACACTCCCTATCCCCTCCCAACATAGCACTCTTCGTCTCAGCTGTAAATCACAGCAGTCTGTCCCATCCCTCTTCCCTTCTTACGCGCCTTCTCACAACCACACTCGCCGCACGCTTTCTTCCTCGTCTAACGAATGCTTCCACCAAATCTCCCACGTCCTTTCCTCTCTCTCTCTCTCTCTCTCTTTTAACCCCCACCCCCGATATCTCGTTACTCAATATTTCTCTGCCTCATCCCGCTTACGCCTGTTAACATCACTCATAGTTACCTTAACTGCGTATTTCGTTCCTCTGTCTCATACTCCCATCCGCGCAGCTCCCTTCGCCACCATCTATTTCTCCAACGGCATGATATTTGCACCACCCCTTCAACCTATCTCTCTCCTACCCTCTCCCTCATTCCCCTTCTCTATCTCTATCCTCCCTCGCCTCTCCCCCCCCCTCGCCGCTTAATGGACCGAAGCTATGAGCATGGCGGGCATTTTGAGCTTTGCGGAGTGGATGTGTGTCAGCCGGGATCTTCACTTTGATCGAGGATCGTAAGAAGTCAACAGAGGATGGAATCTCGAGGGGATTTCTCTCTCTCTCTCTCTTCGGGACGATATACAAGCGCGAGGTTGGAAACGAAAGGGTCGGTCATTGGGATGCTTGGAGAAGGGAAAAAGGAGGGAGATTTGTCACGTGGAAAGGGAGGGTTTGGAACCGAGGTGGGGGTTGCGGCATGGGAGCGTGCGGTGGAGTTGGGGTGGTGTATGTGTGTGTGTGTGGAGAAGGGGTTTGTGGAGGCGGGTCGGGAGTTGGGTGGAATGGGTTATAGGGGGAGAGATGCATTCATTCTGGGTGGCGGGTTGACGGCTCATCAAGCACGGGGAGGAAGAATATAACTCGGCTGCCGCTTCTTCTTCCGTTTCGAATTCTCTCTCCCTCTTTCTCTTTCCCTCCCTGCATCGCTCTCGTGCCTTTTTTTTCTAGGATCGAGGAATCGCTTTCGTGAAATGATGCAAAGTGTCTCCCTGGAAAAATTCCGCGTGACTAGTTGAAGCGTAGAAGATGGATGTTGTTGTGGCGCCGATGTTATTCCACTGGTCGTTTCATCGGATGCGATTGGCGTTTAGAACGCGATACCTTTCGAATCGTTGGCTGCAATTCGCGTGATACTATTTTTTTTAGTAATGGTTACTTCGAAAATGTTGCTTTTTGTCGTTTAAAAACGTCGTTTGCTCGAGTCGTGCGGATTCAAAATTTCGGTCCCTGAATTCCGAAAAAATTCTTAATAGTTATTAAAAATTAAGATTTTACGAATTTTTCCCGTAAGTTGGGCTACTGCAACTATTATAAATTAACTCGTTATTTCCTAATTTTTGCGTTGCATTCTAAAGAATAGGATTTAAGGAAAAGGTTCATAACTCGAACCGACGGAAATGAATATTGATATATTTTTATATTCTTAATAATTTAAATGTCTTAGTATATAATACATAATCACCAAACGTTTTAGCACATATTATTAAACATAATATTTTAAAGCACACAGATTGATCCTTAACATTAACTTACAATTGCTGTTCAAAACGCGACATCAGTTGAAACGTATTTTATGATGAATATATGGATCCTTGCCCTGGGCGCCAAAATACCTCGGGCTGGTGCTGCATATGAGTTTTCCAAACTTTTACCTACTTTTCATTACGCCATAATCGTGCATCATCCATCAAGTTTTGCGAATATACCATCAGCCTCGGAAAACTCATCAAAAAGTGAAACCCTCACTCCCCCGTACTTTAACCGCTTCAACGACTTATTTATCTTCCGTTCCGGAAATTGAAAGCTGACACAAACACGCGCGCGCACACAGTAATTTGAGTATTTAAGGATTCCAATGTCTTAAACCGAGTGTGGGAAATCCAAGCAGCCGTTTTCTTCCTCCTCCGCCTTACCCTTTCTCTGTTTTGCTCTTTCACGTATCCCAAGGTTCGCTCTTCTTTATCTTCGCTGTGGGAAAGAGCGTCTCACACCAGCCGCTTGCTTTAAGAGCCGCGCTCCCTCTCTCTCTCTCTCTCTCTCTCTCCCTCTCTCACTGCGCCTCCCCCTTCCGCCTTCCCTTTTTCTCCCGCCTAATCCTCCTCTCCTCTCTTTTACATAACTCAGCTCACCTTCCGTCTCCTATCCCTTCACACCCTTCCCGAAACCGCGAACTAAAATTCGACCTGGAAAAGCAAGGCGGGCAATGAATATTTAGGGCGTCACGCCCAAAACCCCTTCGCCGGTGGTTTTCGAACTAACGGCTTCAAAGGCGGCGCCTTACTGAAGCATAACAGTTTTTTTTTTTAATTTTATTTTGGCTGGCGCGGGAGAAAGATGGTGAATCGGAGAAAGAGAGAGAGAGAGGGAAGCGTTATGCAGGTTATGGAAACAAGGTTTTGAAATCCCACGTGTGTTTCGGGTGAGGCGAATTTGTAAAGGTATTTTATTTTTCTCCTGGAATTTCACGTGGGGGAGTGATAAATTTCGGCTCGTTTCCTTCGTTTGTTTTTGTTCTTCGGCTTCCTCGGGTTATCTTTCGGTTCCGCGAAAAAAATCCATCTCCTTTTGAATTTTTCGGCGATATTTCGAGATGACTTATAAGTTCGAGGAAATAGTTTTTACTGCATAGATCGTATCCGTTCCGTACGTTGCGAAACGCAATAAAACAACATCGGGAGCAATCGCAGGTTTTTACCTGTAATAGTAGCTATTTTGCATGCGTTTGAGATCAAAAGTTCCTCCCAAGCTCATGTGAAATACATTTTTGAGAGATTTTGATAGCTATGAATTAGTGAATACTGGCTGCTCACAACTAAATTGATAAATAAAGTAGAGAATTTAAAGAGTTGACTTTATAATTAAAATTAAATCGAAACAATGATTCTCCAATTTCAACAATAAGTTAGGAAAACACATTTGTATTTCCGCTATAAAGCAGCAGTCATCAGTAGTGGTTCATTAATAAGTAATGTACATATTACTACAAAACAGCCGTCATCAGTGGCTTCTTTGTAATAGAAATGCACCTTTGGTTTACGTAACCTTATTATTGATATTGGTTAGACATATTGTTCAAATTACATCCATAAGTAAATATCATTTTCATTGATAAAACTCCTCCGTTGCAGTATTAGAGAACATTTAACTCTTACTAGAGACTTTTCTCTTATAGCAGGAGCAAATTCTTGGTAGATTATCGAAAACGCTCAGTATCCTCAACTAAGTTATTTTCCGCCGGGTCAACGATCTCCCCGCTTTGGGAAGTGGTCTCTTAAAGCGTTGTAATTTCGTTTCGACCCACTCCGAGAAAGTTTGTGTGTGGGGAGAGATGAAAAATTGATGGCGTAGGAAAAATGGGAGGAGAGGTCGGAGAGAACAGAGAAGTGGGAGACGGGAATGGGATACCGGGAGGGAGGGAGAGAGATAGATAGAGAGAGAGAGAGATAAAGAAAAAGAAAGATAGGGGAAAATACGACCGTTTAACGGGCTGTGGCCTTTATTGGGAAATTCCCGTGCGGTTTTCCGGAGGGTCGTTCGTGGACTACGTTCGGACCTCAATCCGCAACTCCGGAATGGCAATGAAAACGGCAGACGTCTGATGTGGAATAACCCAATGCCGAAAGTTATTGCTATTGTATTTCTGGGCCGTAAGTATAGGATGGGATACTCACTCTGAGGAAAGGAGTGATATTCGAGCGAAGGGGAGGCTCAATTTCGTCTTTTATTCGTTGCGCGGGAATAAATATTCCGAGCCGTTTATTTCGTGAATACGCGTAGAGTTTGAATCCTCCGGTAGTAAGTATCGGTGATATACGACGATGGTCTGTGTGTAACGTTGTCTGCTTCTTGAACGGTTGTAGCGAAACTTCGAATACACTCTTTAATAGGTATTTAAGGTTTAAAAGATAAACTAGCGCGAGTGCGCGACTTTTACAACTCCATTCGGCGCGCATCACTTTGCGGTTGATAAAGGAATGATTGAAAATTTTTCATGTCGTATAAGGATGCTGTATGGGTTTCGCCTGCATTACCATATTAATACTTAAGGTTTTTACTAAGGGACTAGCACCCTATAAATCATGCACCTGAAATTGTGTGAAGTTAAAAGAGGTATTTAAAGTATCAAAATGACATCAGAAATGAGGTTAGGATTAAATTTGACTTATTCCAGATATAAATCGCTGGATATAGATTACATTTCTGAAATAGAGGGATAACCTATTCCAATCTCCAAGTATAATTTCCTAATAATTTTTTAATATGAAGTAACTCATCAAAAACAAACATCAGTGACAAAATTTGTGTAGTCACATGTAAATGTGCGTGCCCTTCATCACGCCAATAATATTGCTGTATTAGTGGTTTGCCAATAAAAGTGCTTTTATAGACTTTCAGTGTTTATATAAGGTTGGAATAAAAGGCTTGTTCACATTCAAACTCGGTCGAAGAACCCAAATTGGCACTCAAATAATTGCGATCCGCAGTTGGGAAATTGGAAAAATTCCTCTGCAAAAAATTCAGTAGAATTTTGGAATTGGCTGTTTCTCTTTCTGGAAGAATAACTCGATGATTATTTTTATTTCTACCTTCCACCTCTCTCTTTATCTGTATCTCGTTTCTGCGTCCAATCACTCGATATTTCCTTTGTCCACTATTTTTTAAACATTTTAAATCAGAGCGGTTCTTTGTTGGACTGAATTCGCTATAAAATCTCTCCTTTCTGTAAGTTGGCTATCCTGCTGTCTTGGTTGCATATGATATACATCGAGTGTCATTCCCGATCGCCTCTTCCCCCACGAAATTTTGTATAGGTATAGAGTGTGTTGTTTTCCTGTCTCATTACATTCACTATTGTAGTGAAATAAAATTACAACGAGTAACCTTACGTACACAAGAAGAACGTAAATTTTATTTATCCTCCTTTAGGCCTTTGTCTACCGTTATGAACTCCATAAATTGACGTCCCTGTACAGTTGGCTTCGTGATCCTTGGCTTATCGTTATTTTACATAATTTTTATAAAACTTCAATAATCCCTGGCTCCAGATCGCAATGGAGCCTAATTTCCTAACAGTGGCGGCCGTCTTTATTGATATTTCTCGTCTATCCCTCGAATAATTTCACCTCCAAATTCACCTTTTTCATGTGAAATATTTAATTAAATGTTTCGTTTAAACTGCTCACCAAGATATTTTGCTGTTTGTCTTAAAATAACAATAATCCGTGGCTATATCAACGAAAATCGTATAGATTTACTGGCATTGATGGTTAGTAATTTTGCCAACATGTTTTTTGTAACTATAAAAATTAAATATGAATTTTTATATCCACGACCTGAGCTATCCTGTTTGTTATTTCATAACAGACAACTTATTTAAAAACTTATTGATATTCTTTGTGGCTTTTAGTTTTAGAGCTGGATCCTTAATCCTACGAAACTTTTCCAAGCCTTTTCGGTATATATTTTACTTTCCTTAAATTTCGAAATTATTTCATTGCTAACGAAATTCACTCAACGCTATTCGTTATTCCGCTTGGATATTTTATGAATTATCAATACATGTCTAATATTATATTTCGATCGCTATCTTATAATCGGCTTTCTACTTTTTTGTTTATAACCTGTTATCTCAAATTACGTTGTGTTTTCTGTGTTTCTGTCTTTATATATCAAGTTTAATATTAAAAATAGATAATTATTTAGCTATTTTAATTAATTGTTTTTTGTAGCAGTATATATTTCTGCATTTTTACTTGAGTTTTTATCATATAAATCACGAAATGCGCTTAAATGTGTATGATTACTGTATTGACAATGCATTCTGTCGGATAATTTGGAAGTATGAAATATAGTACAGAAGTCATTCCAAAAATATTTTGTCTTTTCACATAGTCCTCGCATTCTGACCGCCATATAATTTGCATGTTACTTTCCTCACATTTTTATCGTCATTTCCCGTTCTCACATCACTCGTCGCCTCGTGTAACTGAATCCGCTCACGTTGTCTTTCCATCATTACTGTAAATCCAATTTCGCTCTCATCCGTTCTCTCTCTCTCTCTCATCCTCAGTCTCTTTACCTCTCTCTCTCTGCCTTTCTCTCTTTCGTACTTCATCTGTTTCTCGCAGTTTTCATGTTTTCGCCTTCTCGATTATTTTGGACATTCAGAATTCCAAAGGTAATTACTTGCACGCTTATTTGGTTGCTATCTACAGAACGTGATGGAAAATATACGTATATGCAGATTCTGTTCATGAGGTTTTCGGAGTGAAAGTTATTAGCGTAGCCGAGTGTTATTTAAATAATGGCATACGCATTTCTTGGCTGCAAGCCATGAAATGTACAAGCTTAATTTTTTAATTAAAGTTTTATAATTAAACTTCCCGGAAGGCAGCATGAATTCCCTGTTCCTACTTTTTTTTTAAAGATGTCTTTATTTTTAAAACAAACATTTCGTTTGAGTAGAAAATGTCCATCCACTAATTATGAATTTTCAGAGACGTTGTAATTGTAATTAAAACGTCAGTAAAGGGTAATTATATTTAAACATTGAATTTATCTATTATATATTGTATTGCATCCAAAACCTTCCTATAATTGTATTTTAATTCATTTTATTAATTACAAAGTCTTGAATTTAAATTTCTGATACAGATTTTATATCTTATATTTCCATATTTAACATGCTTTATTTTTTCTTTCTAGGTAAGTGCCAAAAACGATTGCTTCGAGGTTTTATGAATGCTTAGTGCTACCAAAGTAAGTTTTTAAAATTTTTTCTGTCATATAAAACTTCTAATTTCACGAATGGAGAAAATGTTAAATTATTCTTTTAACTACGTTCCGTATCATAATACCCGTACAAATATGACTACCATGTTATATTTTCGATAACATCTGTAATTCAGTGCATGACAACATAACTAAAGAAAAAAGTCACCTGCAAGACGCAAATTTCTGAAAATGTGGGTAACTTAATACGTTACCACCCTTTGAGGATCTTTTAGTTTTAGCCCATTGTTGCAGTTCACATTTCCTAAACGAGCTGAAATGTAAATGAAAGGAAATTGAAAGGTCGAGTCATAGGTGGAAGGTCAAGGTATTTCGTATGAGAAATAGCGAGGTAATGCACGAAGCTGTAGGGAAAATATTTTGGTAAAATTCGAGTTTTTGTAGGGTACAACTAGGCGATATAAATTGTGATTAAAAAGGAACATAAAAAGGAGAATTTTAAAAGAATATTAATATTGAGCGAAATGTATCAATGGAAATCGATAGTAATTAGAGCATTTTTTAAACGATAGTTTTAAAGATTCTTGCAAGGTATTTGGACTAATGGATCATAATACGACTTAAATATTTTAAATACTTTAATTCATTAGATCTTGTATTCGCAACGTTTTTAATTAGATTTGAATGGCGTCTTTTAATTAGCGATTCCAGTTAAATACGCTCGTGTTGGACCACCATAGTAGTAGATACTGTTTATGCTCTGCGGATTGAAATATACAAACTGAACGTTGCTGAAATACTTTGGTAGAACTGCGACATAAAGATTCAAAGGTCAGTTAATTTTTTCCTCCCTCAAAGAGAGAGAGAGAGAGGGAGAGAGGGGGAGAGAGAGGACGCCGGACCATCCCCGGGATGTGGGAGAACGTAATCTAGGGAGAATCTAGAGTGCTTTAGAGAGAACGTACGGAATGAGGTGTATGCGTACATGTTGAGAGGCAGGATGGAAACGGGAGCGTAAAAAAGGGTTCAGGAAGGGAACGAGAAGGAAGGGGGGGGGGAGCGGGGAGAGGGGAGAGGAGGACCGAGAAGGGTGTCGCTCGGAAGGAAAAGCCGCAGAAACGTCGTGCAAAAGCTCTCGGCGTTGTCAACGCCGCCGCCACCTCCTCGCTTCCCCGCTTACCCCACTCCCGCTTCATTCCCGCGACCGCCCCTCTTCCGTCACCTCGCCCCTCACCCTCGCCATCCCTCCACGGTCCCTACCCGCAGACCTGCGTTTGGATTAGTTTGAAGAGAGCGACTGGGATACAACTGGCGCCGGGGAAACCCCTCTTTCCCGCTTACCCTCCTTTCTCTCTCTCTTCCCCTCCCTTACCCTTTTCCTCTCCCCCAAAAGTCCATCGATCTACTTGCAGACTCCTCTCTATCTCATTCTATCCCGTCTCCAGCTCTCTCTCTCTCTCTTATTCTCCTTCCTTGTAAAAGAGCGTGGACATTCCTCTTCACCTTCTACTCCTTCGCAGGGGAACCTTTATAGCGTGCCGATAAACAAGGTGACAACTCTATTGTCCGCGTTTCGCTGTTCCTCTCCTTCGGCCCCTCCTCTTCTGGTACCTCATTTCTCACTCTCCGTGTCTCTTCATTTCTCGCTCATCCATCATTGCTGGTTCCGGAGAAGAGAGGTCGAAATTTCTATTTCAGGCTAAAATCTTACGGGGACGACGACTTTTGTTTCCGGGGAAATTTTTAGGAGTTGGGAAGGTTTCTGTATCGGTTTGTTCCTTGCGGTGGTGTATTTATCGTGTTGTTTTAAACGGAACGGAACGTTTTGAGACTATAGAACGTTAATTGTGAGTATTGTAAAGATTGTTTCTAGATCGATCTTATCGTGTAAAAAAATGCATTTTCTAACTCTGAAGGTTTTCGTTGACCTATTATATTACGAAGTGTTGTACTCAAACAATTATCCTTATCTTTCTATCTAAAACTCCCATTTTTTCTGCGTGTTCTTTGCATCTTCTCTTCTGTTACACTCTTGCAAATTTCACTACCTCTCAAAATCCGAACCATACATTCGTTTAACCAAGTTTTCGGTCGTTTAAATATCATTGCCAGTTTTTCGGGTATGTGGTGTTGATTATTAACTTTTTTAAACGCGTATTGTTCTGAATTTGATTTGCCACCTAAAAATGTAATCCCAAAGTAGAATGATCATGCGTATTTTCCGCTTTGTCACTATTCAAATGATGTACTAGTATTACACAGAACATGCTCTCACACTTGCAATCCGAATAACGGTGCTTTGGGAAATATTACGCAGTAATATTACTGATCAGCACAATATCATGTTGAATTCACTCGCTTGGATTTGTGTGCCTCAAAATAAGATCACGAGTATGTTGCATTCATGACGCAAATACTCAGCTTTTCTTTTATGCATCCGCGTTTTCTGCCATAGCGAATGTACATTTAGGCTGTCTGCCTCTTTTCATATTGAAGGTTTACAATTAGAGCTAAATCACCTCGACAGCGGACGTAAGATACACAGCGGGAGAAGTGCCCTCGTTGAGCGATTGGGCCGTGAGATTAAGACAAAGGACATTGCGTGGCAGGTGCCACGGCAACCAATCGGGTACAAGCGAGCAGACATTATGTTGACATTCCGTTGGCGGAGTCCCTCAACCCGTTCCACTCGGTCCGTCGACCTCTTTCGAGTTTTTTTCCAGCGGCAGTGTCCGTCAGGGTTGTCCGTAAATGTCAACACATGGTCAGCGTCTCCGCGATTAACCTCCTAACATTTCACTTACCGGTACTCTTTCATATAATTGGATTTAAACGTTAAATGAATTAAGCAAAAGCGAAGCGCATGAACCGTAGCATGCCGGGAGTAGGTAAAATAGAATTTGACGTGACGCCAACGTTTTCGCGATTATTTCTTAATCTGTGTAAGATATATATATACGTGGTGACCAAGCATTTTTTTGATTAGCTATTTTTAACGTGGGAATATGTTCCTAATCTCATTTACTGGTCGTGGAAAATATTTTCGTAGATATCACGAAGGTATATATTTATGTAGGAGTGATTTTAGTGGTGGTTATGTCCAATGTTAAATTTAAAGTAATTGCAAGCGTTAAAAAAAATCGATAAATTTCAGCGGACGTTTGTTTCGGTTTCGTAAAAAATTGCCACGTATTTAATATACTCGCAAATTTCACCTGTCGATTGGAATATGCACCGAGTGATTTAAACAAATCAGCCGTCTTTAAGATTCACATATTATTTCTGTTTTCATTATTCATCTCTTTTAACCGCCACAATTTTGTTAACTCTTGTTTCAATTGACATGTAATATTTCCTCAAATATATAATTGAATAAAATGTAAAAAATAAAAGAAAATTGTCACAATTCGTGGTGGCGAATAAACTAGTTTTTGTCTACCGAAAGGACTCCATTCCATTTTCGGTGGGCCATAATTTCATTTATTAAATTTACTGTCATACTCTCTCTATCGCTTCTTTGTAGTAATTGACGTTTTTCTGGAGAGGGCTTGCACAAATTCCTTGGACTACCTATATCAAGAGTTATTCGGTGAGTAGAAAAATCGCTCTCGCTTGCGCATCGAAGGTTATCACACTTTTATTAAATAAATCAACCTTTTCTGTATTGTTTCTAGTCACTGCTAAGTGAGTTTAGGTAAAAAGAATTGGAGTGATTAATTAGAGTGGTTCATTTATCAGTCGAGAGAGTTCAACGACATTTTTATTCATTTACAATATTTTCACTTGCTCTCCATCGACTTTCTTCAGGAAGTAATACATTCAGATTGTTGAGATATGTCGCTTTAGTTGTCTCGTGATGGCGGTAGGGCAAAGAGCTTCTTTCTCTCTGATTTTGGCAACCAGGCCGTGGAGTGGAGAGATTAGAGTTTATAGGAAACATCCATGCACATTTCATCTCTCGATTTACTCTTATTACACGCACCAATTTTCAACACAGATTAATGGGTACTATCGTGGAATAAATCTCAAAAATCGTATTCTAGCAAAGCACCTATACTTTGCGCCATGCTCTTTCAAGTCTGCTTTTCCTCTCAACTTCTCATCCTCTCGCCGCCTCTAACGTTTTCCCTCTTGCTCTCTCTGTGCTCTCTAAATCTGAGTGGGACTAGTCTCCTGATTGGGGTGAACCCTATCGGTAAAGGTTCCGTAGCTCTTAATCGGATGCGATGGCTGCGCAGTCCATGGGAAGTTTGCTTGAAAGGTAGACTGTTGTTTGTGTGCTTGTGGTTTATGAGAAGAAGCGGAGAAAGCGGCGGAAAAGAGATGGCTTCTCCCAGATCGAGTGACTCTTTGCTTTCGCTGGTAAAATCACACGTATGTACAGTGGTTACCACTGGGAGAACCTCATCTGTTACCGATTTCGAGAAGAAAAGCAAACAAAGCTTTCAGGTTTAAATGAGGAGTGGAGAAATTGCTTTCAAAATGCTAAACTCACTTTGTATTAGTTGGGCGTAATCAATTTATCAGTTGCACATTCAACTCCGCTCAACTTACGTAGGTTTCCCGAAGATAAATGGCAGTAAGTTTCCTAAATCGTCGTATGACTTTCTTTTGAAGTCTTGCAAAGAAATTGAGCACCTATTATGGCATACGTAGCATAAAGGTACGACGCAGAATAATTGACTTTGAGGCATAAAAGTTCAAATGAATTAATTCTACGTTTTCGTTGATTTAGGATAATGGTATTTTTTACTATCTCAAAAAGTTCAAACCTCTTGAAAAATCAACCTTGTCATATTTCGGCTAATCGTCCGAACGGAATTGGATCGTTGCCAAATGTTACGACGCGTCTGAATCTCAAAAAGGATCCAACGGAGCGTGGACCAACCAATCCAGCAGAACCGGCCGTAATTTCGGATCCTTCTCTCGCAACCTGTCGGATCAAATTTCTCGAAGGCCGCTCGTCGCCCTTCGCCACATCTCTTCCATAATTGAGACATCAACCAAATTTAATCCTTCTAAAATTCCCTCAGCCCCTCTTAAAAAAAAACAAGCCCTCGAGAATCTCAAGAACTCAAACGCCTTTTACCCGTCTTCCTCAACGTTTCAAAAATCCCTGCCATGCCCTCCAATTTGCCTGCCGTTTCTTTGGACATTTTCACCCTCCTATTCCCTCTCCTCATTTTCCGTCTCCCCTTACTACTTCCCCCTCTCCGACTTCTTTTCCAACAAAATGTATCCGGCCAACCTTTTTGGCGTCGTCCTTCAAACATTCTTCTCCTCTGGAAACAAGAAAGGGTTTTCCTCTTTCCTCCCAAGGCGAGCATCAATCACTCCCCTTCCACTTTTCCCTCTCTTTCTCTCTCCCTCTTCACCCTCGCCTTACCATGTCCCGTCAGTCCTACCTTAATCCTCCAAGAAAGAACTCCCCCTGCTGTGGTCCAACACCCACAACTTCCTTTCGCTACTCCGACTCTCAGCCTTTCACTGTTAACGTTACCACTATTCCCTCTCCCCCCCCCCCCCCCCCTCTCCCTCCTTTCCCCTCTCTCTCTCTTCCCCCTTCTCTCCATCCCTCTCTCTCTCTCTACTCTGACACGCACTCCCACCTCCTCATACGTACCTCTTCCAAAAAGCACGTTTACCACATCTGAACCTTAATGTAAGATTTCCTTATACTTCCTTACCAACGCATTGGCCGCCATAAGGTTTAAGCGACGTGATTGGCTTACGTATTCTGTTCCGAAAAATACGTCGCAGACCCATATTTTACATCTTACTTAATGGCCTCGTTTGCTTTCGTCAGACAATAGGTCCTGTGTCACTTGAATGCGGTGCGATAACAGATTCGATGTATTTAAATTTTTGGTTTCCCCTCGTTATTTTCCAGCGCGAGGAAAGTCTCGAAAACGATTTTACTTGGATTTAGTTTTTTAGGCAGACGGAAGGAAATTCGTTTCGAATTAATGCAATTATCTCAGTCTGTTCATTCCTCAAGTGTTTTTTAAACGTGAATTATAATCGTAAATGTTGGAGACCTGTTTTGAGGTAATTATTTAAATTATAATATCCTTAAAAATATTTTTTGTTTATAAAATATGGCTGAATTTCATGTGAGACTTCTTCTTGTTTCTCCTGGTTATACTACATAGAATCCTCACTACCTCCGTGATGTGGTTTAGCATTTAAATGGCTACAATACTGATCTAATATCTTGAAACAATATATCACCATACATTCTAAAAGTTTTGAGGAATATCAAATATTGGCGCATGGGTGTATTTTCTCAGAGCATTATAGCCCGTCAAAAATGACGGGATTAAATATTCGATCGTTCAAGCTATTTATGGAGATCAAATTGGCATCAGAAACGTAAATTGTATTGAAAGTCATTTCCCTCTCCCTCTACCTCCCTCTCCTTCCCTCTCTCACCCTCCCTCTCCCCTCTCTCTCTGGTATTAAAAGCATTCAAAGCACGTTTATACCTATAAGGATTGAAATAACAATATTATGTAGAGGTCTATCAGTGGAATTGGTAGGCAAGGCAACATCTTAATATGGTTAAATTTCCTCAAACTGTGTGAATTAAACGTTTAAATTGAGCGATTTCGAACTGTGGACGGAAAAAGACGAACGGAATAATAACCTTTATAATGTTTTCTTTAAAATGGCTTACATCCGAAGTTCGTAGGTCAATTCTTTCTAATTTTAACCAAAAAAAAATAAAATCCTGCGTATCGAAAAGTTCATTTTTACGTGTAATTACGTGCTATCTTATTGGAAATGGAAATTATCCGCTGGTGTCGAACTCGGGTCTTTGGTCTCCAGTTGGATCTATTAAAACGTTTTATTATTATATCATAATGCTATCCTGAAAATTTCATCAAATTCGGTTCAGTCGTTTGCGAGATATTAAGCTTCAAAGAGCGTTACTGACAGAGTGACTCAAGCAAATTATAAGGTAATATAGTTATGAAGTAATTATATAATTGTAGCACTTGTAGAAAACGCTATTCCCAAAATAAAATCCGGAGCAATCGCTTCTCGCAGTCGGTTTTCTTGTTTCGTTGCCCTTCCTCTTCGTACTTCTCCCCCTATTTTTTTCGACTTTTTCCCCGAAAAACTTTCCCCTCCAAGTTTTACTCAACCGAAAAGGCACTAGGCTTTGCCTCCATTTCATTTCTCCTGTTTTTTTCCCGAACCCTTTGAGAACCTTTCAGGGATTCATATCCCTTACGGTCTTCGGGGAGATCGCCCCCTTAGTGTGCTCGGGGGGTAAGATTCCGCACCACCTCCAGCCTAATGCGACCCCTGGGTACGTTTTGAGACACTCCTACGCGACCGAGAGGGGAAGGGGTGAGGATGGGAGGAAGCGAAAACCTAGCAACTGATATTCCCACGGGAGAGTGTCTCCTTGATTTCCCTCCAATCCCTTCCTTTCACCGGATCGTTATGCATGCGTTTGTGACTATCATTGTTGCATTCAACGCGGTGTCCTTTTTGTGATTTTCGTTTACCTACCGAACAGCTTCGGTTTCTTGTGCACGTTGAGATGCCCCTAGTGTTGTCTGTTTTGAATTTTATTGCGAAAACTCTTTGTCATATTCATTTATATAAATCTCCTGCTTAACTATTACCTATGATTATATTATTAGTTACTGCTTTGAGAATTTAAATTTGTTATTGCACATGTACGATATAATCGTCCGTTTTGTTGTAAATCAAATTGATTATTGAATTCACACAAAAGCGCATCGAAGTTTTTCGTATCCCTTAGTTGATATTGAGGAGATGTGTCCAATGCGCTCGTCACTTTACATGTGGCGAATTGGCAAGATACATTAGATGAATTGATAACATTCATAAGGAAATTTTTCTAATATCTGAACAATATTTGAAAATTATTCTTTGGTATGCGTGGAAAATGTTTTCCATATTAAGAAATTTAGTGTTTAATATTAATCGTATGTTGGAGTTATAGGTAGAAGAAAATACTTATATCAGCATTTCAAAACTCATTAGTTACTGTGGTTTATTGTATGCAGTATTATCCTTGATTGATGTCAGTTTGCAAACTCAGACCACCTTTTAAAAAATTGCTCATTTTATTTATTAGCATTGCATATATTTTGTATCATGCGACTAATATGATTCCCTGATTGCTGCAAGTGCGAGGAACATCAAAATTCTGTTGGATATATCTTATAATAGCCTGAACTCCTTCACTCTATCGATCAGCTGTTCTATAAAACAAGAGATATGCAATATTTAATATGCTTTGTCCTCGGAACAAAAATAATTCTCACTCTTTTGATCCTTTTATTATTATTTGTTAGAATATCATTAAGAAAAAATTATACCGTTTGGAACTAGTTACCCAGTCTAACTGGGCTTACCCAGACAATAAATTCGTAAATGCGTGGTTTTGTTTATAATTGGAGGATTTGCTGAAATAAAGTTAATTGAAATGTAGATTTTAAAAAAAATTAGAAATAGTCCACTCAGTTTCTCATAAGAAAACATTTTGCAAGAATCTATGGACCAAATCAATATTAAAGGAATTATTTGCCTTTCTCCGAAAGAATCCACCTTTCCCGTTAGAATCCAGCTCTCAAGGTCAGGTAGTCATCTGTAATGAAATGCGATATTTTTGTTATCCATTCAGCTCATTTTTACAAATCTGAAAAATGATTTTATTTTAATATCATTAATGTATTTTAATTTGTATTAATTTTATTTTAGAATACAAACGAAGTCAAACTCCCTATGTAAATTTCCAGTTGTTTATTTTCGCGACTGGCTAATTAGTAGCAATCACATCATTAGGCATGTTACTGTATAACTGCTAGCGAAAATGGAAAGTGGAAGTTTACATTGCGAGTTTGATTTAATTTGTAAAATGTCATTCTACACAGTGTCACCTTATTTGGTTAACTATATGTTTTAGAACGGTGTCTTCGAATACACATTGTTTCGCTATTACAAATTGAATGGGATAATGTTTTTTTAAATTAAAAGAGATTTTAAAAAATTAATTCAAAATATTAAAATTATTTGAAATAAATTCGTAGCTTATATGCCTTCCAAACTGGATTATTTGAATGCGATCTTCACAAACAAAAAGGCCCAATCTCGTTCTCTACGAACCAATTGAATTTCCTAGGCCATAAAGCGTCCCGAAAGAGGTAGGATATTGTACATGAAATTTACCCGACGTCATTCAAGGGCAGCAAATGAAATTCGACGAAATTCCCATCGTAGAGGATTGCTTCGAAATGAAAGATACGGAGGCATCGCCGCGTTAGAGAAAAAATGCAATGCAACGACGTCGAGACATTAAAATCTAGTTTACCTTCGAAAGAAGCGAATCTCGAATTTAGACTCCTCCAAGCATTTTTCGGTCGGCAGTTTTTATTTCGTCTCGCTTCCAGAAAAAAACTTTCCTATTTTTTTTTGCGAGAAATTCCGACCGTCGCATCGATCTCTCCACCTACTCATCCTCTTTCCTCGTGATTTTCTCTTCTCTCTCCATGCATCCTCCGCTCTCTCCGGTCCTCCTTCCATCCAGCGTAGCAATTCTCCTCCTGCAGAAGCCGGCTGTACCCCTTCTCTCTCTCTCTCCCTCTCCCACCGCTCCCCTTTCTTCTCCAGCAGCCTCGCGGGTACGACTCCAGAGGTCTCCAATAAAACCGATTCTCCACCGCCCTTACTCGATAAATAAGTGGGTCCTCTGTAGATTCGAATCCTTTTTACGTTTGTTTCCCACCCTTTTAGAGCCAACGGCGACGGTGGCGTCGTGGTGAAGAGGAAAGGGGGAAATAATGAAATCTCTCCGCGTCTTTCTCTCTCTCTTCGTGTATCGCTTTTTTCCTTTCGAACCCACGAAGAATATACGGGCTCACGTCACCGAATTCTTTTGAGTCTTCTTCCTCTATCAAAAAAAAAGAGGCCTTTTTGATGACCTTCCTCTCTATTTTTGCGATTTCCCTCTCGCCCCCCCCCCCCCCTTCTGTACGACTCTTTCCATATATCACTCTCTCCAGGAAAAAGGTAACGATGTCTCAGCAATATATAAAGTAAAGTGACCTGGGTTTGGCCTGAGTGCCCCGTGTTTCAATATTTTTGGTCTGTCGCTCCGCGTTTTTCTGACCCTCTCGATCCGTGGTAATTGTTGACCCTTTAAGGCGGTCTTTGTTTACATAGGTATGTGTATATTTATTCACAGATATAAACACGCCTTTGCCATATTCTTTGCCTCCATCCCTTTTCTGTTACCTTCAGTTAGGCGTACAAGAAATATAACATTTTCAAATGTGTGCGTCGTATATCTTGGTGTTAGGTAGAGCTGGAGATGGTCTTTCTTAAATATCTCCCAGCGAATTTATTGAATGACTTTCTCTCACTAAAATATGAAACATTCATCGTTTATATATGTATTCCCTTTTGCTTCTTGACATGCGTGAATAGACCGATAAGGAATGGAAACGAACAGGGCTCCTGGTGTATTAAGGGTTTGGAATTGACACTCCGTACGAAAGAGGGCTTGGTATGATAGGGAGAAAATGGGAGATAAATAGTAGAGGGAGGTAGGGATAGATGGAAAAGTAAGAGGAGGCAATAGAAATAGAGTGGAGAGGCAGAAATTGCGGGGAATGTAGACATATGATATGGAGAACAGGAGGGGCGAGAGGGAGAAGGGCACGTAGCGATAGGAAAGAGGCCTTTTCCTCATTTCAGCATTTTGGAATGCTTGCGATGCTGTGGCGGGCAAAGAGAAAGGGTATCCATTATTTTAAGGAAATTTTGGGCAAGGCCTCTAACATCTCTATAACGTTTGGGAGAAATAAAAGAGGTGAACATTAATGCCCCCAGCGTGCTTCGATGAGAGGCTATGGAGAATGGATAGAACGTAAAAATGTTTGAAAAACAGCTTATAATTGTTTTAGCTGGAAAATAATTCCGTTGCCCCAACTTTTTTAAGCATCGATCTTTTATCGTTCGATTTTTTAATTTTGTTAGGCATGGTGTCCGAGCGATATAGAAAAAAATCTCCATGCGTATTTTTACATTTATATGAAATTATGGTGTTAGTACTAGCTAACAAAGGCCGACAATTTTGTATTCGTAAGTGAGAAGTTAAAATCAGAATAATTGAAGATTTTTTTACACACTGTTGTAATTACATAATTTTGAAATTTTATTCTTCTGCCGTGGTTTGCGCAATTCTTTTAGTTCATGAAAATGTCACAATCTATTTAACGAGTTTTCATGGGCATAGTTACAAAATAAGTAAACTCAATACATTTTATGCTAACCGGATTTTGTTATAACAGCGCCATCATAATTTTGTTTCGCTTTGCTACCATTAAAAGTTCATTCCACGAAATTGAGCCAAATTCAATCGGTTTTACCCATTACTAGTTAGCATTTTAATTGGTTTTAGTGAATCAAGACGAAGTAATGCGTCCCCCGAGCATATTATGTAATCTCTGAATAATAATCATAAGGATACACAAAAATGTTATTCTCCAAAATATTTTACAGAGTTAGCTAAACTTGTTCGCCCTTTCATATGGAATGGAAAATTTACTTTAAAATCATGATTGCAAGCTAGAATGATCTTGAGGAGATTATCGGATATTAATGTTTGGCGTGCTGATTATATGTAAATCCTTTAATTTTCTGCCTAATTTGTTGGATATCGAAGCTGGGTTTAAAAAGCCATTAGGTCTGAAAGTGTAACGGGTAAAACTGTAATCGCATAAAAGCTTTTACCGTGCGTGAAACTAAAGATATTAACTAATTAAATGGCCCATATTGTCCTAACAAAGTTTTTTTCCCACATCATTGATTTAATTGATTTAATCTTTCTGCATTGCCTAAATACGACGGGTTTTTCGACCGAGGTGACATCAAGCTGCGGAATAAGTGCATTCCTTTTTCGGAAAAACGAGCTTTTACTTTAAGCGCAACAAATGGTTGAAATACGGGCAAATTCGCTAAAATACGGATTCATGGCTCGTTAAATTAGAATTTAGTTTTCGTTCTATATGGAAAAAGGACTTAGTAAATCAGCGTGTTTCTCTTACTGCCGAACGAGAAGCCTAAGTAATTCTTAGTACCTTCCGGTGAAATATTTCGAAAGAGAAAATCATAAACGTATTCCGCATTAATTCGGAAGCGCGTCTGGCGTAATTCAATTTTTCCATCCCCGTCGTCATTACGTATTCTCTTTTACTTGCTCCTAACTACCGTTCCGCATTCCCGGCATTTTTTTTTCCTCGCCAAATATTATCATTCCTCGCTCTCCCCCTCCTCGCCCTTCTATATTTTGCGACTTAAAAAATTCTAATGAAATGAGTCTCCTAAACCTTTTGATCTTTTTTCCGCTGCAATTTCCTCTTCCCCCCCCCCTCCCTCTATCTCCTCCGACGTGTGTTAAAGCGCACGCGCGTGTATTTTTTTCCCTCACCGCGACCGAAAATCCCTTCGTCATTATTTAGAGATTCGGCGGTTTTCTCGTCGAATCGGTGTTCTCTCTCCGCCCTCCCCGAATCCCCGAACCGCCCCTCGCACGCGGAGTGAACGAAAAAAATTAATAAAAAGATTGAAGGAGGTAGGATATAGGGGGGAGGAGGGGGGGAGGGGGGAGAAAGAAGGGAGAGATTCAATTAAAATTTAATCCCCCGAAAGTCGTTTAATTCTACCTCCCTCCGCTCTCCCCTTTAGGCGCGTTGAACATAAAAAAAAAGAAATAATTTCTGGATCCCCTAACCTCCGTCTATTCGTTCATTTCGTTCCCCCCTTCTTTTTTTTTTGCGCCGAACCCCTTCTTTGCTTGCCGTTTGGCGTTATTTTCACGGGCCGGACACTCCTCGCCGTTTTTAAAGGTCTTAACGACGACGCCAACCCTCTCCCTCCCTCTCGCTCTCATTTCGCAACCCTTTTCCCCATTCCACCCCCCACACCCCCCCCTCCACGACTACCGGCATCCATTTCTAATCCGTTTTCCTCCAAATCCCCCTCGACGGTAAAAAGAGTAAAAGTTTGAAGCAGTTTGATGCACGTTTAATAGTTGGGGAGGCTGCCGGACATCGCGCGAGAGGGAGAGCCGGTGATATTTTCCTTAATTAATGAGCGGGATATAAAAAAAAACTGTTGTAAAAGCGCGCTCGGAGGAGAATTTGGACCCCGGAATTACCGCGACCACGTTTTTTTTTCCGACGGGGACACCTTTATTACTTTAATCATGTTTTACGAGTTTTTTCAATCGTTTTATCGATCGGCCGAACGGAGTTGCGTCTACGCATTTGATGAATAAGGTTACGTTTCCTTTGTTGTTTTCCTGCGTCGCTCCTCACGAGGAAAATCATCCGCCGATATTCGTATTGTTTTTTTTAACGACGTGTGGCCAAATTATGTCGTGTTCTAATAAGAGTTGCTCGCACGGAAAACATTTTCCGACTATTTTCGTCTTTTACTAGGTCTGGTCGAGGGAATGCCGCCAAATATTCATTTCTGCCCCGTGTCCGTTTTAATCCGAATGGGAATTATTTTAGGAAGAATAAATTGCTTACGAGGACACTTAAACGAACTCCTCTCTCACGTATACATATATAAATAAAATAAAAGTGACAAAAGTGTAATGAATAAATTTGAATCGCAATTCAAAAAAAAAAACCATTTTTTTCATTCCTCCCGCACTTGCGGCGTTAACGCGCGCCATCTATAAAACACCCCGAAATTTTCCCGCGCTCATTTGCATACGAGGGACGCAATTGAATTAACGCGACGGAGTTGAAAACTCTCCCTCGACTAAAAACCCCACGCAAGGTCTTCATTATCCCCGTCTCCTCTGCCGCCACCAACTCAAGGATACATTTTTCTCTCCCTACCTCCCCCCCCCCTCCCCCCCCCCCCCCGTCACATTCACTCGGACTGCGCCTTTCCTTTGGCATACCTCCTTTTGGATCTCGCAACAATGGACCCCTCACGGGCACGCGGTTGCGTGAGGAACAAAGAGGGAGGGAACGGGTGGTGTTACGGAAGAGAGAGAGAGGTAAGAGGAGGGGGAGAGGAGAAGAGAAAAAGAGGTGAAAGAGATGGAGGCGGACAAAGGGAGTGAGGTAGGTGGGAAGATTGGTAAGAAGAAGAGGAGAGAGGTAAGGAAGTGAGGTGGGGGCATTGTATGTGAGACGACCTCTTTCTCTCTCCCTTCCTTGCACGTGCATAATGAGAAAAATACTCGGAGGTTTCCACCCCATCAAGAGACGGCGCGTGGGAGGAGAAGACACGGAAAGGGAAGAGAGAGAGATGGAGATGAAGATAAGAGTAAGGATTGTGCTAGATTTCTTTTCGAAGTCGTCATGGAGAGATGCGTCGGGAGCTCCTCGTCGAATGTCATCTTCCTCTCGTTTATTCTTCGCTATAAACGTCGCATTTACTCAAAGGCACGCGATGGCAGGTATACTATTTTGTGAGAATGTAAGTTATCGGGTCAGATTTACCGGGAATTCAACTATGTCAACGCTGCAGAGTACGGGAAAAAAAAGCTGGAAAAATTTTAAGTGGGGATATCTCTCCTAAAAATCTGCAGTAATCTACGAATTATTGTATTGTATTATTTATCTATTCCTCTCATTTGTGTCTGGCGTAATCGTTTTTGTCGATAATATTTTAATAAGGCGTTCCTATCTGCGATATCACGTCTCAGTTGTCAGTAAATATTTATATTTTACCTTGTTTTTTTTTTCACGTCAACGACACGTTTCGTTTCCTCCCACATAAAGCTGAACGAACCTTTAAAGAGATATAGTCTTCCGTGGTTGTTTGGCGACTCGCCGGAAAACATCGGTTGTATTTGCTGCACCTTTTCGTTTGACAACCCATCAACTTAGGCGGATCTTCTCCTGGGCATCGAAAACGGAGAACAGAATGTTTTTAAAACCTCGCGATGAAGTCTGCTTCGTGCCTTCCGAAACTTTACATTGTGCCTGTTCTCTCAGACTTTCTCTCTCTCTCTTTCTCTCCCACAGCATCCCTCGTCCTTCGAAATTCCAGTGTCGCGGTTTTCTTTGACCTCAAAATGAAGGACGAGCCGTTGCCGGTAAGCTCGGAAAAAGGGGGGAGGAGGATGGAAGGAAACTCTTCTTGTCATCCGGAAAGTGGGTTTTGGGGAAAACTGTCGCTGCAGGGGGTCTAAAGAAAACCGTAATGTTGCCTCTGCGGTTCTCGGAAGCATTCTTTGTCGTCGTTATGTGTTTTACTCGTGTCACATCAGTTTCCGCGAGCCTTTTTTTTATTTTAAAGAACCCGCTGCGGTTGTTCTGGTTCGCCAGTCCTCTTAGCCTTCCCAATCTATCTGTCTCTCTTCTATCCGATGGGTGTTCGCCGTAAATCTTCCCCGTTCGAGTCCCGTTTCACGGATGTACCCCATTAATGTTATCCACAAAGTGAATTTCTTAAAAGTCTATCTTGTGACGCGTATGTACCTATTAATGATGTATCGCCCAGTAAAATATTTATTTTTTTGAATAGAGCCTTTCGAGGGTTTCGGGGTCTATGTTTGCTTTAGGCTATGAATGGGACATAAATGGTAGGGTGCTAATATAATTCACGGGGTTATTTTTCTTACCCATCCAGGAGTGACATTAATTTATCGACTTCGTTGAAAAAATATATATTCGGTTCTCTTGGTCTCATAGTTGTTTCTTTGCCTTTATGTTAGTCAGATTCAGACGCGACGGGCTGCGTCCGTTGGGCGGAACGTCCTTCAGGTGTGCCTTCACCTGATTCATAACGAAGATCTGAGCGTGTCGGTCCATCTTCTTTCCGGTAGCAATGTGTCTTTCTCATTTAGCGGTGATTCTCCGCTTGCCCGATTAAAGGGTCTTCCAATACAAATGTTATTCACTTCTCTTAACGCGCTCTAAAAGATGACATGCGTAGCTTTCGAAGCTACGGACCTTTAGATCAAACTGAATGCTCGGTGTATTGTCGAAGTAGCCGCGCTGTTGGTAATTATGGATTTCTCACGAGACCTTTGTAGATAAAATGCACGTATGATTCACGCAACATATTTTATGGCCATAGCAGTAACATATATCATCTGTAAATCTTGTCTTTTTACTTTTGTCCGTTTATTAGCCCTTATTAATAAGAATTACACTTTATTCAAATGTTGAAGTAGCATTTTTATTTACCAGTAATTTAAAGGCCCGCTAAATCAAATTCATCTTTAGGAGTTCGCTATATGGATTGTCTCCTTCGTTCAATCGATGAACAATGTAACAATAGCAGTAAGAGATCTTAAACTAAAAGTGTCAATATTTTACAATTTGCTTGTGTTATTGACAATAACAATGATAGGCTATGTAATATTTTATCAAGAGTTGAATCGTCGTGGTAAATCGTTTAAAAAAAATCGGTACAACATACATTGTACAAACTTTCTCATATACTAATGCGTCGTTTAGTTATCTTTAGAAAATGGAAATCGTATGTGTCTGTTTTTAGAAAATCCAATTTTTGTAAAAGTTGACCAAGAATAAACTAGCCTTATATTCATTCATTGAGAGAAATGTATTATTTTAGATGTATTCTCAAGTAACTGTAAGAAATTTGATCAAAATCGTTAGAGCCGTTTTTGAGAAAATCAATTTATTGTTAAAGTTGCCTAGAATAAACTAGCCTTATATTCATTTTTTGAGAAATATGAACTATAGAGCATTATTGAAGACGTAGGCTGAAGTAACTGTACGAAATTTGATCAAAATCGTTAAAGCCGTTTTTGAGAAAATCGAATTGTTGTTAAAAATACGTAGAATAAACTACCCTTAATTATTGAGCAATGACAACCATTTTTACATATACTCTGCTCAGTATGATAAAACACTTAAGTACGAGATTTCATTCATTTTTGCTTTACCGTTTAGGCTTCAGAGCCAGTAACAGACAGACAGACGGCATTGCAAAAACCACTTTTTCGGATTCAGCGACACCTAAAACGTATATTTCCGTAAAAATCTCGTCAAATTTTTTCGCGATAACAATTGGCAGCATGCAACTGTAATTTCTGCTCTTAGGGTAAACCTGTCTGCTATAGACATTATGTAAATTTGTGTTTCAAAAATATAGTACTATAGGTTAGTTATGTTGTTTTTAATCATTGTCAGCTTATTTCACTTACGGTAGGGTGGACAGAAAACAAGAAATAAACGTAATAATTTAATCCTCTGGATAAAACCGAATTTTAAACAGCTTTCGAAAATATTCCACCTCGTTGAATTCAAAGCAAGGAATGTAAATGAATATATCGTTTAGAATTTCTTTTGGTTATAACTTAGTTAAGGCAGCTCGTAATTAGGGAGATTTCTCCTTTTCGTAACGTGGCAGTATAGACGTCAGATAACCACGAGGCATGCTATATCCTCTTATCACTTCTCAGAAATCGATAATATCCATTCGAGGAAATAAGCATTGCTGTCCGACGCTTTTCGTCTCGCATCACTTTTAATTCCATTCAGTCATGTTTGCCGTAGACGGGACCAAAGCTGTCCGCAGTTGAAAGGCTTTTCATAATATCCACTCCCACTTATATTTGCGCAGTTGATTCTTCTCCGGCGCTCCTCTCTCTTTCTCTCTCTATCTCTTGAGGTGGTCCTCTGTAATTCGGCGCCCATGTTGAAAGAAGACTTGCTTTATAAAAATCCTTTTCGGCCACCGCCTACGTTATATCCTCTTTGACCCCTACGCCCTCTGCGAGGAAACGCGTCAACTCAAAACAAACGACCGACTACTTCATCAGATGGGGGTGTTGAGGGATAATGATTGCGTCACCTTCCTGTCTCTGGCATGCGATTGGAATTTTATTTTTTTAATTTCTTCTACGAGTGGGCGGAGTGGTTGTCAATTTCGTGAAATTGATAAACGATGTCACCAAAACCACATGTAAAATACCAGCGCCAATCACGGTTCGATTGTTGTTGTATTATAAAAAGCAAACATTTTTATGTGGATTACCTTTAATCTTCATGTATAAAAAGGTTCATTGATAATTTTAATAACTTCGGTAGAGAGGTTGGCGTTTTAGATTCCCGGGTTCGAATCCATGCCAGGTCATGCTTGCGTTTGCTCAGCGGTTATGTGCTAGTTAAATTAAATAAATAAATTTGCGAGATTTATTCATACCCTATAGCAAAGGTGGAGAATATTTTCAGCATAGCAGGCCACATTAGCGGCAGTGAATCCTTCGGGGGTCGCATTGGAAGTTGCCAATGCTTTGGATTAGAGTTTCAATCGGAAGTTATATACCTAGATATTCTGGAGTATCACATAAATATAAATCAATTCTGAGGTTTTTAGGGTTGAAATTTCAATATGCCTTATTATAATAATTTTAATTGAAAAATATGAATTTTTGGATTAAATTTTACGGGTCACTTTTTCGTCACATCTTCGCGGGCCGTACAAAATTCTCTCGTGGGCCGCATGTGGTCCGCAGGCGGAAGGTTCTCCACCCCTTCCCTATAGATCAGGGATGGCAAATTCGTGGCACGCGTTCCAGAAGTGGCACCCATACGATTATACTCGGCAAGTGTAAACTTGTATTTTCTGTATAAAATATGATGTTTCTTAGAGGAGTACACTAGTGGCACGCGAACAAAAATTCTGATGACTCACATTACTTTCTTGGCGCGCAACGCGAAAATCATTTGCTCTCCATGCTATAGATTAACACGTACAATATTAACACCGCTTTATTCCGAGTGTTGAACTATGAAATAATTACATTAAAAATGGTCTGTCCGGTTTGTTTAGTTTTCACCGGATCAAGTGCCTTGAACGGAAATAATGGTCAAAGAAAAATTAACAATACGGATGTAATTAACTTAACAGGAAGTTCAGATTGATTGCGCAAAGAGCATAATAAAATGGAAATAGCTAGAATAGCTTACCGAAATCTTATAACTTATTTCAGCCAACCAGCACATATTCTTTCCTTTCTTATTTTATCGTTTAAATTGCACATTTACCTAAATAAAAGTGTAAGAATTCATCGTCGTAACACTATGATTCTAATTAAAATATTTCTAAGCAATTCCAGTCATTTTAATGCTAGAATGCGTGAGGTAAACGAATAAAGCGAAGAGGGGAGGGGGAATGTACCGTAACTATTTTCTCACGGGCCGCGCAGACATTGTTTGATCATAGCGGGAGAGCGTGTCAAGAAGAACTGCTGTTTGTCGTCGGTAGGAAGAGGTGGGAGGTGAAGGAAAGGGCATGGTTATTTGAACAAGGAGTCTATGAAGTGAGGATGTGTCCACTGTTATGTAACTCCCTCAAAGAAGGAGAAGAGCGTAGCAGGAGGGTTTAAGGCTGCGGGCTGGAAGCGGACGATACTCGAGAATTCTAGCAATATCCACTCGTATCTACAAGTCACAACGCTGAACTTGTTCCCACTCAATGCCATCACAGCTATGAATCCGTCTGAATATTATACTGGTGAGCGCTAGTATTTTGTGGATTTATCTCGCGCCTTTTTATTCCCAATGAAAGAGGGATGACGCGCTCCTTATCTTAACGTCATTACTATCGATGCAAGCTGTTCCGAAACTGATTAGCTGCTGAACGATTGTAGATCTCGACTTATTATTTGGTGGTATGATATGGCGATAATTGGGGAATTCTTATAATTGTCGTCGCATAAACGTTCTATTAAATCTGTACGTATGTGGTAATGCGAGGGGAATGTTTTTAGTTCTTGTTAGAACAAGGGCAGATGTTAAATTTTGGAGCCCCCGGGGCTGATGTTATTTGGGGGCTCTCTACATAAACTGAATTAAATACGAGGAAAATCTTTTAATTAGAAGTTGGTTATTTACGTAATAAATATTGGTTATTTGTGTTTCATATATTTTTTGTAATTATTATTCGTTCTGTGAAACGGGAGCTCCAGGGCTGTAGCCATGTTAGCTACGTATTTGATATATACGCCCCTATGTTAGAGTATGATAATGGAAATGTAAACGACTAGGAGGCTCCGCCCCCGCCCGCCGCTCGGCCCTGTAGGCCTCACTTTGCTTTGTATATCTTTCAAGCCGGCTCTGATTCTATAGGAGGTAATCAATTTGTAAATTAATAATTATTATTCCAGATTAATACATCCGTATACAATTTCAATACATGGTATATCGAACAAAACGATAATAAACACAAAAATGTAGAATATAATGATTTTACTTTCGAAATAGTTAAGGATTCACGTTCAAATAATGAGAAAAGATTCAAATCGTTATATAATAACTATTGAAGTCGCTATATATAGAGATTGACGTTGATACAGCAATAATTTCGAAGCATAAAAGCGCGAAGCGAATATCGCTATTCTTCCGTCAGTTTGAAGGCTTCATTTAAGCTAACTGAATCGGAGGCAACAATGAGTCGCATTAGCAACGTCCGAGAAGAGTACGAAAAATCCACAAAATTTCGATAATAAATGCATATTTCGGAAAACTTCAATCATATAATATATAAACATTGCAAGAATAAGATAGTATAGAGTTTTTGCCGTCAAATAAAGCAAAAACGAAGAAAATCGGTCCATATTTACGTATTTTGTGTAAATCGATAGGATATTAGAAAAAGTTCGCCTATGACTACGACGATTACGGCAATATAATAAAAGGTGTCCAAATATTCCAGGTTAACTTTTTTTATAGAATGGTACGCGCTCTGGTCAAGTGAGTCGCTCATTATACGCTACTTATAGTAAGAGACTCAAACATAATGAAATACATTTAGGAATTCCTAAATCGCTTTGGTGAAGGGTTAATATATTTATTTTTCGGAAACAAATCTAAACCACATTTTAACGTTTTTTTTTCTTCTTTCCGTTTTAAAACACGACGCATGAAAGAACTTCGTATTTGAATGATGAGAGGCCGTGAATTGTTTATTTTGCGATAGAGGCATATGTTCCGATTCCTTCAGCATCCATCGCACGTATCCAGAAATCCATAACGTTCGTCCTAACACCTCAGAAAGACATGCCTCACTAGGTAATATGATTTTCATGACTAATAAATTGAGGTAATAACACGATGATTCCTTCGGCCCGCCGTTACGTTCCGAATATCTGTTCCGAAGAAAGAGCTTGATTTCTGTGCGCAGAGGAAACTTTCCACCTCTTTCTCTTCGAGTCTTTCTTTTTCGTCCTCCCCCACTTCCTCTTTCTTTCCCTGCTTCTAAATTCCGAGAGCGATTTCGCTGCGCCGTTTTTTTTTTTTTTTCAGGACACAGGAAGGAGGGGGAAAAAAAGGAATTAAAGTCTTGACGGGAGTTGCATATTTAGAGCTGGTATCTGCCGGCGAGGTAGTTTGAGGGAGAGAGAGAGAGAGAAAGAGAGGGAAAAAAAGGACGATAAAGCAATTCACCGAACGGTCGAGAGGAGAAAAGAGAGAGGGGAGGGGAAGATAGGAACGGTTGGTGGGGGGGAGGGGGCCGAGAAAGGGGACGATTTCGCATCCTAGTACGCCCTCTGGCAACAAGCACGCCAGTAACGTAATGTTATCCCGGCAACCACGCCTGTCTCTGGATCGAGGTCAACAAAGTTTCAGCCGATGCTTGGGGCTCGGAAGTTCTCCCCGTTCTAGCCTCCCTCCCCCCCCTGCGGATGGTGCAATTCCGGAACATATCCGGAGCGAACAACCTTATATCATTTTCCTTCCTTCCTCCGCCATGCCATATCTTTTTACCTCCCCCGTCCGTTCTGTGTATGTGGCACCTGACCCGCTCAGCTAAACGTTCATTTCGACCCATTAAAATTCCTAACTTGACGTCGCGAATTTCAGATATGCTAGCGGTAAAAGTTGGTCGTTATTTATGTTGAAGGAAAAAAAAAGAAGCGTTTCGGTGGTATTATCAGGCTCGAGGCTAGAAAAAAAAAGTTAACCGTTCCGAAAACGATTCGCGCACGAAAAATGGGAACTTTGGATTTACCGGGCAATGAATCTCGTTTTAAGTGTTCTTAACCGTGCGTGCATAAAAATCCATTTGAAACTCGGTATTTAATGGCTTTCGAGCTGAAATCGCTTTGAGATTTCCTTTGTCCTGCGTTTTTTATTCGGAACGCTATCCCGGCAGCATTGGTTTCAGCGCAACCTCATCGTGGTCTGGTAATAATAAAGTAAACCTTTTAACTACGGTGTGGTGACTATAAGGCCATGCCAAACTGACGTCTGTTAATATATGCGTAACTGACAATTAATTAAAAAATTAAATATGCGTAAACATATTTTGGAATTCTTTGAATTTAAAGTTGTATTTCAAATTTCAGCAATGGTTATAGCAACTCCTATTAAAAAACAAAGAAACATAAACACACTTTGAAATCAAGGTAATTACAATTTAATCCTAGCCATACTACATCCGTTCTTGACACGGAACTCATGACATCATTTTTGGCATCGTGCTAAACTCCATTTGGCCAATTAAAACTGCACCTCAGACTTAGGTAAATCCTACATGGTTGTCACTGCCATCGTAAAAACACTTACGCACGAAAACTGTCCAATAGACTTTACCATTAGTAGACCAGGGCCTCAAAACGTGGCTCCCTGGCCATGTGCGGCACTAGCAGTAATTTCATCCGATCTGACTTGCCTCATAAATTTCATTAAGTCATTCATATTCAGCATGAGGTGTCATTAGATATCTTATGAACTGTAATTGACATTTTTCGAGTACGTCGTTGCAATATATTATTAATGAAGGCGTGCGACGCATTAAACGATCAAAATTAATGTTTCATACCGACCAATCAATCATTCGAAAAATCCTTTTTAGCACGCACAGTGTTATATAAAGCCTCACTTGGCCCTTTTAGTAAAAAGCGTAGTGATCCCTGATTCTTCGATATTTATTTCCAAACAAATAAATTGTTTTCATTTGAATAAAATGTCGTGGTAATATGCTTCTCAAATAATTCCGCATGCCAAAATAAATACAGACTATGAATTCTCTCGCATCACTTTAAGATATTAATGGCTAATGAACGATAACGAGCGGAAATTTTTTCAGATAATACAAAACGTCGTTAGTCTTTCGACCGAAAATGAAATTTCGTATTTTCACCCTTAAAAAATTGAGTTAAAGAGAACCAACTCCACTTTCAGTGGTACGGAAGCTAAAGGGAGCTGTATTCATTAGTCAATGAATATTTATGGATAATTTTTGCTCCTGAGACAGTGATTAACTTATTTTGGTTGGTCCGTGTCCCTCATTTATCTCTCTCTCTTTTCAATTTCTCCTCCTTTATTCCTCCTCCTCCTGGTTTCTCTTTGGCCCGCTGTAATAAAACCACCTCCCCTCTCTCTCCTCTCCCAATCCCTCTTCATCATCCTCTTATCTCCTTCGCTCCCTCCCTCCAACTCTCGAACCGCACGATTCCCGAAAACAAACTCAATTTCCTTGCGTCCCCACCTCCATTTTCCATCGCCATGACAACACATCTTCCACTCCGCCTCCCTCTTCACCTTCTTTTCATCAACTCCGTCTGATTTTCCGAAAAATTTCTCGTTTAATTATCGAATTGTGACGCGTCTCCCTTCTTCCCATCTCCCTCGCCGCAGCGACGCGGACTATTCGTCGAAGCCATGCTTCAAGCGCGCTTCTGCCGCATTTTTTAAAATTTTATTTTACCGAATCTGTGGAGGGAGGGGAAAACCGACACGGCGTTAACTTTGAGGTCGAGTTGTTTGAACAAAAAACGCGGTCGGGTGATGTCGGAGAGAAAGGACAAATAAATATGTCGAGAGCGTAAAATATTGCGCAGAGTTGTTTATTTTTTCGGCCGCGCCATGTTCGGGGCTTGATTTGGAGGTTTTTAATTTCATAAAGCAAAACGTCAATCAATTCCCAAAAATTGACTTCGGGATACAATTTGATGATTGGAGCTTAGGACCGAAGTGGCGGCATTACGCGCACATTAATTTAGTTTTTTTTTCGACAAGTTGAATTCGTTTTTTATGTAAATAAATTTTATTTATTCTCGCAGAAAGTATTCAGTAACCGTTTTTGTTTAAAATCTATTTTAGTAATTGTCGTATTCGGCTTATGTAAAACTTGAGCGTTTTATTATTTTTCCCAACTCTATTATCTGCTAAATATTTCTGAAGCTTATTCCACCAATAATCGGAAGGCCGATTAAAAAAAAACGCTATCCTTAATGCGTCTACCAGGGTAGCAGATATTAACTTCGTGCAGCTAATAGTTTTGTCGAAATGTCAATCTATTTAAATGTGCATGGACGTAGTAATTACGCCCATTCACAGGAAATAAAAACGCGCCATAATGGCAGCAGTTATAAAAAATAACCAGCCACGCTTATTTAGATTACTTCCAAGCATCTTTATTTGATTTGACATTATATTCGCATTAAGGGGAAATGAGTGAATTTCCCGCAAAAATCACATTCTATCCCTGCTGTATGACTTGGAATAATGCTGGTAAAGAATTTATGAGGGTTTTCAGATTGAAACCGATCAGAAAATAAGCTATGAAAGTTAAAAATTATATTTGTCAATTAACAGCGCCCAAAGATAATGTTTCCGTGCACAACAATCTAGGTGACTAGATTGTATTTTAATTTTCGGATTTTGTTAACGTCCTTGTCGTCTCTTTTTGATGGTTTGAAATAAGTTTTTTTAATTTCAGAAAATTCCTGATTTTGTAAAATAACCAATTTAGAAGATATATATAATATTTTACTTTGAAAATATCCACTTTAGTGTTACCTCGATTTTTGCGGCATTTATGTTCATGGTTTCACCTATTCGCGCAAAAAATATATCAGCAATTTCCATTGATCGTAACCCTGTACTTATGACACAAAAATTGGACGCAACAAAAAGACATCGTATTTACAATATAGTATTACAGCGTGAAAAAGGATTTAGTAAGTATATTCCAAATCCTGCGTTAAATTTTTTTTCCGTGGCTGTTCTCCAAAACTTATCCGCCCAGTATATTTTACCGCTTTATCCAGGCATTATTTTCCCCCCGAATAGAACTGGTATTTCTTCCGATAATTCTTAAATATAGCAAAATTTTCCTGTTTCTCGCCGAAAGTACATATTTTCAAGGGCAGCATTTGACCGGTGGTATCTCAAAACTTTTTATTAATTGTCCGTTATCCATCATAACGGATCTGACACGCAGGAGCGGATCCTGAACCCCTTCTACCCCCGTCGAAGAAAAAGTTCAGCACAGGGCATGAAATAAAAATATCAGTTTTTACCTTCATCTCTTTCTCTCACTCGCTACCTCCTAATCAAAATGAATCCCTTACGCCGACCTTTTTCCTTCCTTTCTCGGCCCGCGGGGCCTTCCACCTTTCTCTCTATCACTAATGAACTTTCACTCTCAGACAACCTCTTCATTTCTCTTCTGTCACTTGCAAACAATTTCTTCGGAAGCCTTAAGGCCGTCCATATATTTTGTACCGTCCTTCTTCCCTCTTCCGCCTCCCTGCTTTACCTCCCTCTTAATTGCGTTCTTTGAAGAAAAAAAAGAGGCGGTAACGCGATTTGGGAAAAATAAAACTTCCGCCTCTGTAATTTCTCTCAGTCTCGTTTTACTTTGGCTCGGTCCTTCCTGCCGTCTCGTATTTACCCGATCGTTTGAAATGAGGGATCGTACGCGTTGTATCTTGTCCTCCTGTTAATGTGTCTCTCTGGAGTACTCACCCTCTTTCGTTCCTTCACTTTTCATCTACTCTTCCCTTCTCTCTAGCCATGCCTTTCCTTCATCCTTTCTCTCCCCTTATTTTCTCATCCATTCTTCCGTACGTCGCTCGCTCCTTTTCATTCCCTGTATCGCTCATCTCATTCGTTTTCTCCTCCTCCCTAGCTAGACGTTTACTTTTCAATATTTAATCCCTTCTTCTTATACATCAACCTCTCCGTCTCGTAACCTTTGATTTAAAACGCCGCGACGTCCTTCCTTAACCCGTCTCTCCGGTGGTTCGCTTAATCTACGGCGGATCCTTGTAAACCAGTTTATTTTGCGATTCCTGCGAGGTTAGAAAGCAAACTCCGGCCGGGTGGTGTTTTCCGCCTCGGCGTCATCCCCTTGGGGTGTCAGGGATGAGTAAAAGCCAAAGAGTGTCAAAGGAACGGGTCGAGGCTAAAGAGAATGAAAAATGAATGCGGACATTAAACCGAGAAGTCCCATTGGTGATTTGATATCAGAAGAAATATTGGAATGGATATGCGTAACATCTTCAAAGTCTTTTAATTATTGGATTATATGTTTGAATTCGGTGATATATGATTACGAGAGGTTGGTAATGACTTTTTACTTTCTCCATACGTAGTAAGTATTGTGTTCACGAAAAAAATTGACTTCGAGATTTCAACGAAAATACACGTTTTGAGGTCCCTAGAACACGTTTAGACTATTTTCGGAATGTCTGTGTATGTGTATGTGATTGTGGGCGCTCTCACTCAAAAAGTACTTGCCATATCCTTACCAAACGTCATATATAATACTTTAGCATGAGCACAAAGGACTAATTAGTTTTTGGACAATAACGGTTAAGCGGAAGTTGAGGTTTATTCGAAACCCGATTCCGTTTTTGCGATATTTCTCCGTTAAAACATCATTATTGCATATACAATTCTATACAAAGGTTATAGAGAATGTAATTTCCTACAACTTTCATTTGAAAGAATTTTCCGCAGCAGTTATTATTTAGGAATTACTTATAAATAATCGGTTTCTTCGGTTTCCGTGAAATATCTCCTTTAAAACGTCGTTATTGGTAATCTTCGTGAGGACCAAAGTTGTAGAGAATAATATTTCTTCCAAGTTTTGTTTGAAACAAATTTTCGTAGAGACATCCATTTCGGAGATATTTAACTTATTCGTAATGTCCAGTATACAGCGCCACCACCATGTATCGGTGAATTCTGTAAACATATTAAAAATATAATTTACGGCAATAAGGACCACTGTATTATTTTACGATACGAAATAATAATTTTGCCTTATAATGCTATTCATAATAATTTAAATATCTATACCCCAAATATGAAGAAAGTCATGTTGGCCACATCAGATTTTTTTATTTCATTATCACTTTAAAATGGCAAAGGTGTAGGCGACCATTAAAAATGGTCTTAAAGGGTGCGTCAGCTAACTGGTTGAAAATCATTGGTTTAGTGGACTGAAAACGTCCACCAAGTTTAGGCTTCTCTAAATTTCCTTGGTTTATTATATTTAGTTATTCGGGTAGCTTCGGAGCGTCGGGATAAAGTTCGCGTAAAGCATCGTAATTTTGGTCCGAGACACGCACCAAAAAATTCGAGTCGGGCAGGTCAGGACGTGGTGTGAGGAGCAGGTGGGGAAGAAAGGGAAGTAAGTCTTTGGTTCTCCTTACGAGGACAAGGGTAAAAGACACAAAAGGGGAAGGATTTCCTCAAGAGACTTTGTTAGGTGGCATACTAAGGGTACCCTAGGGAGTACGGGAGCCAAAGAGGTAGGATATTACGGCCGAATACCCGCCTCTCTCTCTCTCCTCTCTGGGACTCACCCTTCCCACTACATCCACATCCCCCACACGCCCAACAAACACCCAGGAACTCACTCTTCTGCCTCAACACTTAAACCTTCGCACCACACCTCCTGCCACCTCACCTTCCCTCGCTGCTATCCAGTCCCCCACTCTTCACACGCACGCACCTACTCCGAGATTAATTCCGCCCTTAAGTCTTCGGATCCTCCTCCTCCTCCTCTCTCTCTCTCTCACCAAACTATTTCCCATCGCATATCTCTTGATCCCCGTTGAGACATCCAAACCCTTTCGAATATTCGAACGAAACTCCCTCTCCTCGCTCAGTTCTTTCACGGTTTAAGTTTTTATTTTTTTAATTTTTGGGCAGAGTCCAATTACAATCCATCCTGCCAGGTAATATGAAGGATGCCCACGTGCATCTACCTTCGATCGCTCACGGCCTCTCATAGATTCCGGGAAGGGCCGAACGAATCGGTTTCGTTTTACTCAATGGTCATTTTTTCTTACAATTCCCCGAAGAATTTGGAAATATATTGGTAATATTTTCTTCACTGTACGTTTTGACACGTTTACCACTTATCGCAAGCTAAATGAAAACAACCCTTGCTAACATTCGTCGTTTAAATATTTGTCTGAACAAATGTTTACGAACATCAATTAAATTTTTCAAGCGTACGATTATGCATCGACTTAGAATACACTTACATAATCGAGATTCAGTGGGTCTAGTTCTTATTCGTTATAATAAACAAGAATTGAACAAACGGTACACCGAGTTTTCTGTCAATACTGATTACCTATACCCATTGTATGGGAGGTAAAAGAATTTACAGACAAATATGTAATATCTGCGAAAAAATGAAATTAACCCACATTTAGTTAAAAATTTTTAAAATAAAATATATTCTTTGATTCAGTTACAAAACTTTTGGCACTATATTAAATTCTGTATTTACTCGAAACTCACAGGGACCTGAATTTTTGAGAAACCATATGAATTTTTACCTTCTCATATACGAAGTATATCGAGAAAGTATTGTAATTGTATTTATAAATAAGCGTGTTCGAATATAATAGACATCCTTATAGAGATATTATTCGTTATAAATACATTGGACTTTACCTAATCACATGTGACATTCGTGGCAGTTTTGCAGGAGCTGCTTTCATAAACGTTAAAATTCGTAGTATTCGATGTATTATTATGTAATGGAGTAAACGATCCCCTTTAATATCGAGAGAATGTTTTTGTCAATTCGGAAATTAAACCCAGCACACACACCGGTCGATATTGTTGACAAGAAAGGAAAAAGTAATGTGCTGGAGGAATTGTAGAGTTTAGAATACGGCATCAAGCGGAGTAAAAAAAACGGACGAATCGCGTCCCAGGTAATATCGTAATGAACGGCATTGTGTAGGGAAAGAAGAATTTCGAATGACATTGGTAACGATGTTCGAACGCTAAATAATCCCCTCGAATCCGATACGCTTGCGAGACGGCACAGAGGGATGACAAAAACGCAGCGAGAAACCAGGACACGGACATGAACGTGTAGGTATATAAACATGTTATGTATATTTATTTATGTCCGTGTGTGTGCCAACTTCGACCTGGTAGAAGAGGGAAAAAAACTGACCAAAAGAGGTGAAAAATAGAGAGAGAGGAGTATTTCCTGGAGAAGACTGAGAAGTGTCGAAAGAAAAGGCCGGATTCGTTATATTATTCCGGTGGGAGGAGGAAATCGAAGGAGGATACAGATTGAGAGAGACGCCTTTGAGAGTAAAGAACGGACGTGTGGGGGCGCGCGCGCGTGTGTGCACGCGCGCGAGCGGGGGTGTTTCTAGAAAATTCGACGGATACGTTTTTATAACCTTAGACGAGACGACGTCCCCATCCTTGCCCAAGGTCATGGGCACCCGGCGATCCACTGAATAAATAACAAAAAGAACGAATAGGATAGGAAGGAAGGAAGAAAAAAAAACTAAGAAATCTCGTATGAAATGAAAAAGAAAGGTTTGGAAATAGTGGGAGGAGAGGACTTCGGAGAGAGAAAGATGGTTATTAGAAGATAGGGTTCGGCGGAGGGATGTATAAAAAAATACACGTCCGGATATCTTTTTATTTTTCTTGGCGGGGAGTGGAACAAGGTGGAGAGGTAGGGTTTGGGGGAGGGTGTAGAGGTAAGGGTTTGGAGGGGTGAGAGGTGGCGGGGGAGTGGTGATGCCGGTCGGGGACTGTGATCGGTGTGGGAGTGGGGTCATGGGCCACCCGTCGGGCCACAAATTATCGCGGCTCCCAGACGAAAATATATAAAAAAAATAATAATAGTTGTGAAGGGCTTTCGGGTGGCGTTGGTTTGGTCGGCTGATGGTTGCGAGGGTTCGGGATAAAAGGGAAGGAAAAAAAAAGATATCGGGAAAAAATATAGGAGCTGCTCCGGCGTTTGGTCGGTAATGGAATATGGATGTCGCAGCCACCGTCCTGCGTCAATCCGTACCGGAATGGGAGATCGCCTTCCTCCTTGCGAGCGATTAACACGCAAGTACCGAACGCACGCGTGCTTAAGTCTCTCGTTCATCGCGCGATACACGCATTACTCATCCTCCCGCGTCTCGATCAAGTCAGTGGCGTGACACGAACGGTTTTAAAAAGGCATTTTATAAAAAAGAAATAACGACGATCCGAGACTTTTAAACGGATCACAACGAATCGAGCGGGTTTGGAAGGGACGCTGCGATTGTTATCGAGAAAACGTTTCTTCGTAAGGTTCAGGAAGCTTTGGGGAAAGAGTTCCAGTATTTCTAGTTTTTTTTAAATACAGGACGCGAGTAGGAGTTCCGGGCGTAACCCTGACCCATTGAAAAGAAGTTCCCCCTAATAGCGTTTGAAATTTTCTCGAATGCGTAATACTCATTGAAAAGACGAGGCTCGTGTGACGCTCCAGATTCCGAATATCGTATGCTTAGAAGTTATAACTTGCTTCCTTAATAATGATCGAAAAAGGTCATACATATTTTTTTAAAGTAAATCTTTTTAGGTAACGCTCAACTTTTAAGGGTGTGAACGCTTACACACATACTGACCTACTATTACACACGGTCAACTTAGTATAAAAATGACTTGTGTGGTTGCCACATAGTAATTTCATATCCAGTTTAGCATGAAAAGTACGCGTTATTCATTTTTATTCCTATTTTTAACTTATACGTCATACATTGAAACGTGCTTTAAAGGAGAATCTTAGTCGTAATTGTTTGTTTAAGAAATGCAATTTGATATTGTTTACTATTGAAATCTAATATGGACTTATTTTTTTATCGAATGATATGAAAAAAGTGGTCTTGCTTTGCAATGCATACATTTTAAAAGTTTGCTTTCTAGAATCATTTATACCATAAAATAACAGATTTTCCTTATTGTAGTTTCATGTGTGCACCTATGGAATATTCCCTAATTTTTTCAATCAATTAATAAATCATATTTTTTCGAAAAAATTGCTAGACCTTAATACTCAGTTACACGTTCTTACTCGACTGAATTACGACATTGTTTCAAAAATAACCAAACGCTAACGCTGTCCTCAACTATTATATTACTAATTCTAATTGTGATTAAAACTTAATAAATTTTAAAGCGAGGGAAATAGATGCAGCGGTTGATGAACAGCAACGGCTTTGAAATACGCAAAATCTTGTCCATTGAAATTGCAACATCCTAGTGATTCTTTGGATTAGTGCAGCAGCAGTTGGATACGTTGTGCAAGAGAGCTAAAGAATGCAGTTTATTTATGCAGTTAACCTCAAACATCGCCTTCGCATGTCATCATTGCATTCGAATCTTTATATACGAATGAAAGTTTATTTATAGAAAGAATACATACATTCTAGCTGTTTAATTTAATATATGTGCGCGAAGATTATATGCGGAAAATGTGCCGTGGATGCGACATATGACGAACGTTTTTACGAATAACCGCTTTTCAATTTTGAACGCGTTAAATTATGAGCGTAAAAATTACTAACCCCTCCCAAGTTAAAAACACACCTCACATTTTAATTTTCGAATTCTCCTCTCGCGCATTCCTTTCCCACAAACCTTCCCGACTTCTCTCTTAATCTCTCCCATTTCATCCACCGCGGGACGCTAATTCACGATCGTTTACTCCCAAAACAACCTCATCTCCTTCTGCCCTCCCAAAAAAAGAAGTTCAACCCCTTGAAAATAAAACTCTCCCCATACCACCTCAGATTTCCTACACCCCCGCCTCCTCCCCTGTTTTTTCCTCAGACCCTCTCCGCCCCCACCTGTCTCCGACCTGCCCCTCCCTCTCTCTCTCTCCCTCTCCCTCCCTCTCGCTCCCTCTCTCTTTCTCTCGCCCTCCCGGCCATTAAAGACTCTCTGGCCGTGTGCTTAGATGTCGAACCCCTCTCCCACACGGGGCGCTGCTTTCCATCCTCACCATCTCCCTCCGTAGGCCAGTAATCCCTTGAGTACCTCCCTCCTCCGCTCTGTCTACCGCAGCCTGTCTTCGGGGTCTGGCGAACAACCGGCAAGTCTAAAGGTCTCTTTCCCCTTATTGTTAGTCCTGAAGCTCTATAGTATAAAGAGTGCCAACATCATCACGTTCTCCTCCCTACCTTAGGGTTAGAGGGACCGAAAGGGTGGCGGCGAAACGTTCCGGCGTATTTTCCGTGATGAATAATTCATAAAAAAACGGGCGCCTAATGGGAGGCGTTATGAAATGTCCGTGAAATAATTGAAACGAAATTGGTGGATAGGAGGTGTTGTGTTCGGTAGATTCGGATCTAATCGGCGCGAAGGTAAACGCCTCCGAGGATTTTCGGGTAATTTTCGTCGCCGTCCGTTGCATTCGGTAAATAGGGTTTTGCCGCCAAAGGTGGCCATATAACGATTTGTGCCTTTCTCCGGGCTTTTTATAAAAAGCGAGGGTTTGTATGGATCGGATATATTGATTTTGAGAAATGCGCCGGTAGGGAACGCTTGAATTTGAATTTGTCGAGTTAAGCGCTCGAGAAAATGTTGCACGTCTCCCACAGACTTAACGTATTAATTCAGTTTTTGTGCACTTTTTTCAAATAGATTAGAGGCCTTCATTTTTATTCCTTTTATTAACTATTTACTTTAACTATTTCCCCCAAAAATAATTTATTTTCAGAATTTGAGGAAGAGAACAAAATAGACATTAATTGACACATATTTTTTGATATAATGCACAGTTCTTGAAAAGATCACGGCCAAAATTTTCTATTGCTCACCCACCTTTATATTATGAAAACACCCATTTAACGTCTTATATTGGAGGGAATTTAATGAAATTTGTGACGGAACGTAAATCTGTTACGTCGCTCAACCAAGACTGCCACCTTACCAGAAATAGATTTTAAAATGTTTTATCCTATGATAGAAATTTATGAAATTCTCTTTGAAAATTTTAATAATATGTTGAGATAATCTCGATTTTGAACAATATCGCTCCGTCAGTGCAGCAACCTTACTGGAAAATAAAATATGCGTTCTGAATATCGTAAGAAAAACCAACACTATGTAAATTACTCCTATTTGTTTTTCAGCTGAGTGCGCTCTCTCATGAAAAATATTATGTTTAACCACTTTTATCATAATATCGAAGCTATAGCATAGAAGTTGCCACCTTCCCATAACTTAAAATTTTGGTGATTTTTACTCTAATTTACATATTCAAATATTAATCTTATTGAATTTTGCGGTTTTTGCTATAAAGTTCCGTTTATAGCGTTTTTCCTTTCCCTTCTGGAGTTTTCGTTCATTGGCGCCTTCTGGAAACCTGGGAAAAATCGATCGAAACAGTTTTTCAACCGTCACAAGCAATTTGGAGTGTCAATTTAAGTTAGCCTTTTCGAATCTGGAAAGCTACTTTGCTCGAATGAAAAATACATTTTTAATAAGCCACACGAGATTTTCGCTTCCATAAAAGTTCGGAGTTTGTCGGTGCCGTTCTGTGAAGGCAATCTATAACATTCTCTGTTGGCCTGACTGAGCGAGAGAGTTTTTTTCGGTCTCGGGCCGGAACGGAATGCAGAGAGTTGAGATACGGGCGTAGGAAAAGCAGATTAAAAATGTTCGTGGAAGGAGTATAGCGGGAGAAAGGGGGGAGGGAGTTGGAATAAAGGAGTGGGAGGGACCGGAGTCAGGGTCTGCGGTCCTTTTCTTCCGATTACCCCTTCGAAAAAAAACCCTATTAGGCCGTTAAAGGCGGCGCATTCGGGATCGTGAAAGGTGAGCACGAAATCATTGGAATTAAAAAAGAAAAGAACGTTCGGGAAAGTGATTTTTTTTAACGGCACCGTGGGATTATCTGTCAGCTATCCAAAAAGCTAAGCATCACGTGACTTAGCGTGTGGAAAGCGATTCTAGTTCACGACCACGTGCCCTTTGCATGTGAAACCGGAGCGGAAAAAAAGGAATGTTGTATTTTTTCTCTAATGGAGGAGATGTAATGAGATTCTGCCGTTGGCTGTTTCGTTTCTTCAATTCATATCGGCTCAATCATTGGAAAATGAAGCGCAAATTCAAGGAGTCGGCCGGTTTTGTGACGAAGAGCGGCTCTTTTCGTGTGGTGCGCATAGTCTTTAAACTTTTTCACAAGCTTAATTACGAATCGAATTTTCAAATGTTATATCGATGGATACGTTATTGATCAACTTTTCGGAAAATTATGGTCATAAAGATGTAAGACTTGTTTAACTCGGAATTTAGTTCGTCGCTTACATAAACTCCCAAAATTAATAAAAACGCCTTCTTTCCTGTCGATGATCTCGCATGATTTCGTTTTACTTATTTATTTCAGGGTGCAATTCTATAATCACGCGATTGGAGTCATTACTTTGCTTTTGAAGGATATTTAATTGATTTCAGACGGTATTGTATCGTACGGCATAACCAATGGGTGGAAAACCTTTTCTGAATGCACCTATTCTTGCGAATACTTCAACGGGTAGCATCGGAAGTTTCCTGTGCTTCGAATATCCCGATTAGAGTTGAAATTGGAAGTTATCTATAATTTCTGAGGCAAGTGAAAATGACGTTTTTAGGGTAACATTTTAGTATAAAATGTTTAATTATCATAATTTGGATTAAGAAAATATGAATTTGTGTGTGAAATTTTAGATATCTTTTTTTCATCGTAGCTTCACGGGCCGTATAAAATGCCCTCGGGGGGCCATGGGTTGCCCACATTTCATCTGCATGTTAATTGTTTGAGCATTATTCTCTCTTAAAAGCATAACATCCATCGGCTTCTAGAATTACCAACAGAACTGTTTTAGCGCACCGTAAAATTAGCTGTTTAATTAATAAAACTTTACAAATCTTTCCTACTTGATAACGCTATGGTATTACGTGTTTTTACATGGTAAGAAATACAGTGCAGTAGTTTATGTGGATCCATTTATCTTGCAATTCGATTCATTCGTTGACATGTGGTATTAATAAATGAATAATCCGAAATATGTGCATCTTTACTAATTCGGATATCAGAATGATATCCGAATTAGTAGTTAACTCTCACAGGAAAAAATACTAATTTCAGAAAATTTGGTTAAATTTACTCTTATTATCCAAATACAGCCTTCCGGAACCTTATAACGTTCTCTGAAGACATTATTTGACTTAACTAACACTCGAAATGGACACCATATAGTTATTTCAATGCTTCTGTGGCACAGTTTCTCCGGTACATATTTCTACATTTATTTCAGGAGACAAGGGAAATTTATTTATTCTTTATTCCGGCCGCGGCAGAAGATTATAATAATGGAAATTTCACAAAATTTACCGTATGACTCCAATTAATTGATTATTCTCGTTCTCTGTGAAGCCTCATCCTGGTTATTTGACAAGCATCCGAGAAAAAAGATCGCTTCCCCACGATCTCGTTCTGAAAACGCCTTCAGAACAGAATCTTTTCGAAATAAACCCGTTGGAGAGTACGCTTGAAAAATCAGAGATGGATCAAGGTCGATGATACTTGCCGGAAAAACACTCATCTTCAAAATTTGGAAACGTTGTTATACCTTTCACATGGAATATTTGTCGGTGGAGAGATTCTTTGGGAACGAAAGGTCTCCGGGATAGGGTGGTCGAGATAGGGATAGGGTGGCAAGGTTTCTCCAAGTCGATCCCTTAAGGAGGAAACCCTTTTAGAAGTGGCTGGCCGCCAGAAAGTCGGAGAGAGGTTGAGAGGGAGAGGTATGTAGACAGACCTATTTCAAAATAATCCGTGAAAAGCACCGCTAACGAGGAAATCGTTCCAGGGCGGGAAAAGAAGCCGGGGGTATAAGATGATGTTCGAGATAAGAAAACTGTGGAGGTTACCGCAGGAAGTCTAGGAAAGAAAGATATTATAAGACAGGATTTTGGAAGGTTTGTCTTTGCTGGTTAAAGGCTTTGGAAGGGCGCAAGAATCTCGGGGAGATAGTGTGGGAATGGGGCGAACCCCGGAATCGTCGAGTGCGGTCGTTTCCTTGGAGATTCGAGAGTTCGGGAAAGTCGGTGGTTACATTCCCCGCTCTTCGCTTCCCCACTGAAGTGTTGCTTTTAAACTACTCGCTGCTATTTTTTATGGATCCTACAACCCTTTCCTCTTTTCTTCCATTACTATTACCTACCCCTTCAGCTCCTTATAACTTCCTTTGCCTTTTCCATCTTCACTTCTCTCAAGCACTAAATTTTTCTGATCGTTTTCTCTCTCGTTCGGATTTTCCTATTTCATCTCTTTCTTCCTCCATCTTCTTTTACCTCTTCCGCTCCTTCCTTCCATCCATTCTTTATCCTTTTCTCTTTCTCTCTTTTCCGTATCATTCTTCCTGCTATTTTCTCATCTCCAACTACATTTCTCATGCATTCTTCAATCTTCCGCTATCTTCGCATTTCGTTCCTTTGTCCCTTTCTTGACTCGCTTTCTCTTTATAACTGCGTAGCTATTCTAAGTTTTTAGGTGTTTTTTATCAAAGTTCTTCCTCCTCGCCTTTCATGTTGTTCCTTCTCCTTCCCCCTCACTCGTTCTTTTCGGTTCAGTCTATCTTAATCCGCTCCCCCATTCCACCTCTTACTCCTTTGCATCTCCTCTTCCCCTCCATTCTCTCTCTCTCCCCCCCTCCCTCCAACACCCCATCTTCCCTTCCCTCTTCATTTTCTCCTTCCCCCAAATTCCATCCCCTATTCTCTTTTTCGTCTACCTGTTCGTTCCCTCTTCTTCCGTCCTCTTATCTCCTCTACCTCTTCACTCAAACCCCATTCTTCAATATCCATCTCGTTTTTTTTTCAATTCCCTCTTCATCTCCGCTCCGCTCACATTAAGCATCCTTCTCGTTTCCTACTTCATCATCCCATCCCCTCTCTCTCTCTCTCGTTTTCCTCTTCCTCTCGTACGTTATCTCTTTTCCCAAAGCCCTTCCACTCCCTTCTCCGCTTATCCCCCTCTCCTCAGCTCCCTCTCTTGTCCTTGTTCCCTAAAGTCCCGCTCGTTCATCCTCCGCTTCACAATATGATGCACGTCGTCATCTCCTTCCCTCCTCTTCCGAAAACCTCTTCTGCCTCCCTCTCCTTCATTTTGTCCTTCCCATTATTCATCTCCGTCGTGTCATTCCCTCCTCTTCTTATATCCCCCTCCTCCTCCTGCGAGGAAAATTGCCGCTTTCCCTTTCATCCGGCACGTTTTTTTGAGTCCACTTTTCCTACAAGGCGCTCCAGTTCTGACTCGTAATTATTTCCAGATTATACGAAACTGCCTCGTTCTACATCAGCTTCTTCGAGGTGGTTGTTTTTTCGTCCTTTCTCGAATGGATTCTTCATCCGATTAACGCACTCTCGCTTTCTGTCTAGAAACTCCTTGGCAGCCTACGCATACGTGTCTGAGATCCCGAGTGATTTTTATCTTTCTCCGTCCTTTCTCGACTTTTGAAATGTTGAGATGTTTCTAGATGTTGCCTCTCGTTCTTCTTACTTTACCTCTTTTCCTTTCGCCTTTCTCGTCTGTTTTCTATCAGCCCTTCACTTCTAGTTCCTCTTCTCTTTTCGCTGCTCTTCTTCCCTCAATAAGGTTCATCGGTGGAACTGCCTAAATAAATAAAATGCAGGAAATCGTTTTTTCAACTTACGGTTAAATGTTGATAACTCGAACGTGTAGAACTCAAATTTTCAGTGATTCGAAATGGATATTTTTTTTCGTCAAAATTAAATCATATAACTCAAATTCTTGGTAATTTGAACTGTTTCTGCCTTCTTCTAACGTTCAAGTTATCAGATGTTCGACCGTATTTCCATATAAAGTTCATACACTACCGGTTTTCGACGATTTTTCTGACCTCTTGTTGACAATAATTTATCGACACCAGCAATGTGCAATTTAGCACATAGTTAACGTGACTTCGTGTGCGTTCTGTTCACTGCATTTTTTCCTCTCTCTAAATCTTCTGTTCTTTTTTTGACCTTTTTCTTTCTCCTTCTCTTACCAAAATTTCTTCATCCCATCTTACTTCTTCTTCGGCGATACCTTTTTGGCTTTCGTGGGGAAACGTCGTCTTGGCCTCGGCAGGCCTATCTTCACGCAGTATTATAAAGAGACTTGTTTTTTTCCCCTTTCCCTTTCTCGGCACCCCCTTCTTATTCTCATATCCTACCCTCGAGCACTCCCATCCGCCTCTCCCCTCTTCTTCGCTCCTTGCATCTACCGAAAGGTGAATAAAAAACACCCTTCTTCGGAATGGAGTGGCGTCGTGGGAATTCGGATGGGTTAGTGGATGGTTGAGGGCAGGGGGAATTCTCATATCAATATTTGCTTGATGCGCACCCTTAAGCATTTCTGGGAACGCCCTCTTAAGACTTTTAAATGATAGTCAGTAGAGATGGAAGGGGGAGGAGGGGGGGAAGAAAAATCGTCTCGCTCAAATAAAATGTAGTAGTCTCCTGTTTTGAGGGAACTTAATTTCGCGCTAAGCCAAGTATTCCTTACATAGAAAATTAGGATCTAACCCTGTATCTGAGTAAATTCCTTTATTTTTTATTTGGTCTTTAACGATACACATTTTATCTTTCATGGAGTGCCTGCGAACAGTAATATGCAAGCAGAAAAATACACTCCCGCAGTGGGATTCGAACACAGAGCGTTAACATCTGAAAGAGTCAAACCTACTTCAATTTAGATCGATTCTTTTAGTTTTTTCAGTGAAATAAATTTTGTGATGTGGTTGTCTTTAGATTATCAATATCGAACGGTGGAATACATGCAGTCGCAGTATGTACTGTCATCTTAAATATGTAAGCTATATTGTTTAGGTTTTTCATTTCTTTAATTTTTTATTAGAAAATATTATCGTGCGGTAACTGTTTCTTCATATTCTTGTAAGAACAGCAGTTTTATTACACGCTTTCTGTTATGCTGCTTGTTATTTCAAAAGGTGGGACAAAAAATTTCGATTGGGACAGACAAAAGGTTAAAGCACAATGTGGTCGAATTTGTAGCACAGTATGCTTTATAACTTGGTATACAACCAGGGCTGCTTTACCCAATGGGCAAAGTGGGCAACTGCCCAGGGCCCCCTGATTTTAGGGGCCCACATCGTGTGAACGTCGATGTGCGTAACCCTTATACCGCTAAACAAAGATTTTATTCCGTTTACTCGTACGCGGCGCATTTTTTACCTAAAACAATTTACGTTTTAAATCGCGCTTTATCAATAACAAAATTTGATCCTATTTTACTCGTTTATACTCGTCAAGCATTCTAGTTTCAAGAAAAAAGTTTTTTTTTTTAAGTAAAGAGAGGGGGGCTTAAGATCACACTTTGCCCCGGGCCCACCATTGCCTTAAATCGGCCCTGTATACAACTTGTGTTTCAGTATAATAAATCAAGCATAGTGTTATTACCTTTCAATCAATAATAAATATAATTGGAGAAACCAATAAACGGTTGAAATGTTTCCTTGGGTAGTAACGTGGTCGAGTAAACTTTTATTTTTAAAACCAAAGATCTCTCTTTGTCAATAATGACGATTATTTTGCAGCTTGAAGCGTGCACCGTGTTTACAACTGCGTCGTGGCTAAAGGAGCTTTTTTTAAAAACTTGATTGCATTAGGATCATTAAAATACGTAGATAGTTATTTTTTAATATTTATTTTTTGTACTAACGAAACCTTTCTTATTTTTCCTTCAGGTGAGTGTGCCTCTGAAAATTGTCTGCACCATATAAGTGACCCAGTTGACTTAACCTGGGAAGAGTGAGTAATACCACCGGAAAATGTATCTTATTTTGCAGTACCGTAGAATAAATAGTCGTGGAACAGCATATTTCCTAACTAAATACGCGCTTTAAATAAGTGATGAATCGCTACTTTTTAATATTAATTTGAAATACAGAGCCATTTAATCTCTTTAGTTTGACTTCTTAATGTGTAAATTATCGGTAATGGCTTATCGAATTAAGACATTGTTTTTTATTATTACTGCAAAAATGTCATGTACACATTAAATCATAGTAACGGTTGGTCGCCGCAGACCTTCGTTGTTTTAATTTAGATTATTTAGATCAATACCACAACCGTTATGGTGTTGAATCTGATTATATTTTGGCCGTAGAGCAACACATGTCGGCGGAAAACTCCCTTATTTATTGGTTTTCCTCCAGAGAGAGATGGAGGAAAAACATTCATCCTTTCCCTCCGAACGTATAAAAAACGGCGAAAATTTCCTCGACAGCGAACAAATTGAAAGTTATCTACGAGCCTTACAAATCATTTTTTATCAATGGCCCCCATTGTTATGTTCGTCATTATCTATATGGCTTTTTCGTTTTTTTTTCAATTCTCCCACCAATCGCAAATACTTTCTCTTTTCGAACGCGGCCTCCAAAGCAGAGTCACTTAATAGTCTGGAACTGGAGTTATCATCACGCGCTCAAAACACATCGTCCAAAAGCTTTTCTGGTTCCGTTTTTCCGTCAACCGCCATCTGTCTCCCTCATCACAATATAAGCGATGCCCATTCCAACGGCGACCGACTGCCACTATAACCCATCCCTTAAATCTCATTCTCCGCTAGCAATCTCTCTCTTTCCCTCTCTCTCTCTCTCTATATATATATATATATTTGTGTATATATATATATATATATATATATATATATATATATATATATATATATATATGTGTGTGTGTGTGTGTGTGTGTGTGTGTGTGTGTATATATACACCCACACATATATCTTTCTCTCTCTTAAATGTAAGAAGGGACTATGTAGTCTCAATTTCGTCCTAAATAAAGTCGTTTGTCTGTCTGTCTCTCTCTCATTCCTTAAATCTCATTCCCCGCTAGCAATCTCTCTCCCCCCCCCCCCTCTCACTCTGTATATGTATATATATATATATATATATATATATATATATATATATATCTTTCTATCTCTCTCTCTCTTAAATGTAAGAAGGGACTATGTATTCTCAGTTTCGCCCTAAATAAAGTCGTTTGTCTGTCTGTCTATCTCTCTCCCTCCCTCTCTCCCTCCCCCTCTCTCTCTCTTTTTTCCGCTATCGCTCCCAGTGACTCCCCAATGTAATGGTAAGTGTCCACTAGGCCTCCTACCAGTCCTCATTGCTTCTTAGAATGCGCTTTACCATTTCTATTCTGTAAAGAATACGAATTAACAAGTAAAATTATATTTACATATAGGTGTATGTGTGTGTGTGTATAGTACACACGCACGCACAGTTATATATAAATACCTATACCATTACATAAACGCCAGAAAAACTTGATAAAAATATATTCGATAGAACGTTGATTATATTTGGAGATCCGGAATAATTAGACAAATTAACAAGAGAACGATTGTTACTAAAAGATGCATTGCACTTATGTGGATAACAGAAGGTCGTGATCGAAAGCAAGAACGGGGTAAAAGATGCAAGGATTGAGGACACAGGCTTAAATTTCTGCGTTATTCTCGTATGGAGGCGGAGTAATTATATTTGATTTTCTGATTTGTAGTTTCCAATGATTATATTTACTATATTATAACTAAATCCTAATTTATCGGAAATACTAGTATTAGTCTCAAAACTTCTTAAAAACTTATTTCAATCTTTCAGATATAGAAAATTGAAATAATTTATGCATATTAAACCACCTGTTTCTATATTTTCTTAGAATCGCGAAAAATGCGTCATTCAAAATATGACCATTTTAAAAGCTGTTGTTTTAGTTTAATCTTTCGCTATACATTGTTTTCATTATGTTAACTGCAGCAATAACGTCGATGCATAACGGTTGAATTGTAGCACGTATCAAGCGTAATCCACATTTTTAATGGAAAAATGCGAATGGATTTCTGTCATTCGAATAACTGTAGAACTCGGTCGTATTTTCTGATTTCAAAGTCAAGGCTGCTACAGAGATCGCATAATTTATTTTTACAATGACACTACCACCTAAAAAAGGGGTATAACAAACGAGAAAACTCTAGATTGATGACGCTTGATTTTAGATTTGCTCCGCCTACGAGGCAATCTGTTACGCGTATCGCGGGTGACGCCCTGTATAAAACAAACGCTCGCCAAAGAGTATCTCGGTTTTTTCCGGTCTTTTTCGTTTTATTCGTCGCATTTATAATATAAATATATATATCTATTATATATTAAAATCATTCGATTGCTGTTATCGTCGGTTTGATTAAAATTTTCGTTTTATTCGTCGCATTTTTAATATAAATATATATATAGTATATCTATTATATATTAAAATCATTCGATTGCTGTTATCATCGGTTTGATTAAAATTTTCAATGGAATATAGTAATTTGAAGTAGGTATGTGCATTGAGAAGTTATTCTTCTCCAATAGCCATAAAGGTTCGAGAATACCAGACGCATATTTCGGTTACAAAGCAACCGTCTTAAGTAGTGATTCACCGATAGTAGTTTTTTTAGCTGCTAGTAACGGTGAATAACCGCTGAAGTCGGCTGCTTGGTACCCCGCATCCGATCTTCCCAATATAATTATCGTTATTGGAGAAACATAAACTCGATAATTCTTTCAATAATTACTTTTGTGGGTATTTTATGAAGTATGTACATTGGCGGATTTAAGGGGAGTCGCACATGGAGCGCCCCAGGGGCCCCTTGAAGTAAGGGGCCCGAAAAAAATGTTTTTATGTACAATCTCAGAATATTAAATATTTCGTTTGAAAAGGAAATTTTATATTTTGCACGGCGATACTTAATTTATTGAAACAAGGAGTCAGATATAGGGGTAGTTCTTAGATGAGTACATATTTTGATTGCAGGGCCCCTAATAATTTATCTCCAGGGGCCCCAATAGTTTAGCGTCAGGGGCCTCAGAATGCTTGAATCCGCCACTGAGTATATATGTATCTTTCAGGCAAAATGTATACTATATTTTTGCTATTACGTCTCTAAGTAACTAAAAATCTCCATTTAAGCATTGACTGTAGGCGAAGAAGCTAACAGTACAAGTGTAGCAAAATATTCTTGCCATTGACGGAATCCCTACATCACTCCTACACAAAAGTTTAACGTTTAACTAAAGTTTACTCGTACATGAATCCATTTTTATAGAATATATTCAGTCACTAGCATCCTCATTATTAGGCATTTTATTCACATTAGTGGATAAGAAGATGTCACTCGCCTTAAAGGCACAATTGGGTGTCACGTATGTATACTAATAATAATAATAATAGTATGTCGTTACTGAGTTCTCTTGAAAATAACATTAATTAAGTTGTTTTTAGTGAGAAACCGGACAGCGCCCGAAAAAGTATTTTTCACTTAAACGTTTAATTTTTTTTAACCTCCATGCTTCGAGCACTACCTTCCATTAAAGCGTTTCACCTGTTAACGAATGTCTGAGGCTTCATGTCTTCATCACCTTCAAACCGTTCCTCTCCTCATACCCACTTCTTGAAACTTCTGCTTGCTTTTCTCTCCGTCCCTTTCTCCTTTTTTCCTTCTCCCTCAACACGCCTCTCCCTAACCTTCTCTCTGTCCCACTTTCTCTCGTCTCTCGTCTCTCTCACCCTATCCCTTCCCACCTCTCTTCTCTCCTTACGTTTTACCCAACACATTCATTCCATCTGCTTCATTTCGTTATAATCTTAATCTTTTTTTTATGACTCTCTCATTTCTCTAATCTTACCTTTTCTCTCTCTCTCTCTCTCTATATCTCTCCTTTTATCACTTCATCTCTCATTGTTTCATCCCGTCCATCCTCTCTTTCTCTCCTTCCCTCTCTCGTACACGGAACGAAAAAACCGTAGGAAATTATTTCTTCACGCAGAACGCGAATCATTTGTAAAGAAAAAAAAAGGAACGTTCCTCAGATGTTCCACTCAGACTCTTTGTGTTAAGGCAACGCCCCAACGTCCCTCACTCACTCCCCCTCCCAGCAAAACCCTTTCCGTCCCTGCCTTCCATCCTTTTCCCTGCTCCACACTTCTTCACTGAAAAAAAAACTCCCCAGGCGTTAATTAAGACGCTCAAGATAAACCCGTAAAGCAACCACAAAGCAATTCATCGTATTCTCGACTTAAGGGGGAGGGAGGGAGAGAATAGGAGTGAGGATGTGTGTGGGAGAGAGAGGACAAGAAGATGTAGAGAGAGAGAGAGGTGTAGAAAGCGAGAGGAGAAGAATTGGAAAGATAGAGAGTTTGTATTAGATACGTGTACGAGATACGTGTCCGGGAATTAAACGCGCCTTTTAGCACCGTCACACGATCTTCGTTTTTTTCCTCCCAGCGTCGGATCTCTCTCGTATCATCCCTCAATTAAAAGAACCTGGTCCTTTTACCAGATGGCAAACAAGGGAGACACACAGAACACGACGCATTCCATCTCGCTGGGTTTGTCTAATATTCGAAGCAATCGAGGCACGCCCTGATGTAATGTTACGGACTTTTCCTTCCTCTTGTTTTTCAACGCTTCCCACCTTCCCTCCTCGTACCTCATAGACGAACAAAGGCAACCGAGGGGGGAGTCTTGAATCAGTCTGGCTCTACAGTTGCACTCGTGTGCGACAAATGCTAAATATCGGTGCTGGACGCAAGCTGCTGCTGTTTTGGAACAGGTGCGAGCTCGGCATTCGGACCTAAACGCGGTCGTAATTGTTACTATTTTTGTTGTCGATATGATTATAGCGTTACCTTAATGAAAAATATAAAGAATTCGGCAAGTGTATGCTTTTACATATTCAGCAGTGAGGGTTGTAATCAGTGGCGTACTGACGTATAGCCCCCGCAATCCCCGCAGTGCGGTGGGGCCCCGAGATTTAGGGCCTCCCCAATCGTTCAAACAGTAATGACTAAGATATCCAGAGGGGGCCCATATTATTTGCTTCGGGGCCCCCCACAGATTTTCAGGTACGCCACTGGTTGTAATCACCTTTAATTCTTCGAAGGTTGTGGTCTAATGTTAGCTCACCGACTAACTTGCTATGTTTGCTCTTGTTTTTATTCTTTAATCGATTTCATTCGATTACAATAGAATCTCCACAAGCATATTTTCAGGAAAACGGCTTTTTTGCAACGCGTTACCTAAAATATGTACGTAAGTTTTCAGCATATGCATTTCATTAACCACCAGCTGTTTTTATAGCATTACTCACGCATCGAGTCTAGTGTGGATTCTTTGCGAAAAATAGTGTCATCGTCCTTTTGTAAATAGTTGAAACCATTTTTTTTTTAAAACTTACATTCTTTGGAGTGAAAAATGCCTCCAATATTATAACCTTTTATCATATCAAGTGAGATAACATACGCGCGAGCGTGCTGTCTCTATACTAAAGGGAAGGGATATTGTGAATTTCATAGAGAGCGAGATGGAGAGACAGAGACTTGAGCGATAGATGACGAGAAATTGGGGAAATTGAGTGATTTGGAGAAGGAAGGAAGATGGAGGCGTTCGGAAGAGGGGATCCTGGCGATGGGATGGGAACGGCCGTGGAGAGATAGGAATTGGCTGTGTATGGCCATGACGCAGTCCCTTTATAAAGTGCATGATGTGGTCTGGCGAGTGGATAATCATGCTATGGGTTTGATGGAGTATCGTGTAGTAGTGTGTGAGCAAGCGTGTGGGAGAGCGGCGTGTGAAGCTCTTTGTCGGAGCGTATAGGCGTTTGTATGAGCGTATCCACTTGTAAACGGAGTATCTCCCTCTCTCAATCATACGCACAGAGAGAGAGAGAGAGAGGGAGCGACGGAGAAATAGAGAGAGAGAGACACACACACGTTTACCCAACTCGCTTTATGCTTTCGTCGAGCGAGGAGAGAATGAGTAAGTGGGGGAGAGATAGAATGAACGAGTCAGGATGAGTGAGTGAGAGCACGCGATGTCGTCCAGGAGAATGCGTAGGACGAGAGAGAGATAGAGAGAGAAAACAGAAGATACGCAGTGGAGGAGGGTGAGAAAGAAGGAATGTGGGTGAGAAAGACAGAGAGAGAGAGGCAGAGGAAGAAATATTCAAGAGAGAGGGGAATACAGAATGAGAGTGACAGGAAAAGAAAAGGAGTAAGGCGAAGAGATAGGGAGAAAAGAAAAGGGTTGTAGAGATACTGAACAGAGAGAGAGTAAGTGAATGTATATACCTATAAACAGTCGGAATTCAGCACGAGGCCAATTGCAACAGTTTAACAAAATATCATTAAAACGTAGAAAGAACAGAACACGCTAGCTAAATATCAATAACGAAATATAAAATAATATCAGTGGCGATAAAAACACTAATGATAATAACGGGAACAATAAAAACACCTGCTGAGCTAATATTCCTAGAACTGAAAAAAGTAAAAAATAAAGGGATATACCAAAAAGGGAGAAGGCAGAGAAATATGAAGGGAGGTCGGGGTAGATGGAGGATAAAGAGAATAAGAGGGAACGATAGGAAAGGTGGGAGAAAGAGAGAGGAAACGTGAGATAAAGAGATGGAGGCAGAGGGGGAGGGGGAGAGAGAGAGAAAGTGAGCCAGAGGGACATGTCTGGATGAATGGCTTTGATTGTCGGGCGGGATAATGGGACGGATATATTATATTGCGAGCGGTAGAAATGGAAGTGTTAAACGCTCGATTAAACAATGTTTAAGCTCCGTGGGGGGAAAATGAGAGCAGGTATTCAGTCCAGTTGATTAATTAGGTCATTAACGTCCGGCGAATGTCAAGTGGGTGTAATTGCCGGGGACGGAGGAGGTAAAAATGCCTGCGTCAAATTTAAAGGATCGGAATTTGTGTGTGAGCTGTGAGGTAATTCATCGATCGAGCGAGGGTGGCGCAGGAAGATTATTTCTCGCCCATTTACATATTTATATTGTTTGTACTTCTTTCCGACTAGTAATCTCCCTTTATGCAGCCAAATAGTCATCGTGATCAATTTACGTTCTAAATTTAAAGTGGACAATTAACGAGCGTAAATCTTATCCTCTTGAAGTGAAAATGGCCCAATTTTATTGCTGAAATTATCAAACTCTAAGCAATACATCAGACAGATTTATTGAATGCCCCCGGAACCGACAATCTGCGTTCTCGATTCTTAATTGTAATAGTTTCCCTAATTTGTAGGGATAAGCTTATTTGATCGCCATGCTTCAAATTGACAATTCTTTTAAATAGAACAGTCGAACGAATTCTGAAGCAAACCTTAATAAAGACTGGACCTGTCATTTTCCCTTATATTTAGGTGCCCACTCACGTGAACGTTTTAATCGTTTCTCAACACGGCACGGCGCTGCGCCTTCCTATCCTTTCCCACGGCGGCACACGGCTTTTCGTCCCTCTTTGTCTATTCCTCTCAGCGCTTTCCCTAAATAAAATAAAAATCCGAAGGTATATCCTTTTAACTCTCGCCTAAAAACGCATTCAAACAGAAGCAAGCGCCTGTCTTTCACGTCAGTTCGGAATGGTAACCTTCCTCCGCACCTTAACCCCTACGACCGCCCACGCTCTCCTATTCCGTTTCTGCCTCCTCTTCTCGCTTCTATATATATATATCTCTCTCTCTCTGTATCTCTCTCTCCTTCTCCCTTCCTTCCACCCCATCATCTCGAACCATCCCATAACCCCTTTTCATTGTCCCGCTTCTCGGGACTATGAGTACGAGGGTACTCTCTTACTCCGAGAGGCTCGTGAAAATGCGGGGGAGTAGAGGGAGGGGAAGGGGGAGAGGGCAATGAAACGGAGAGAGGAGGGGAGAAAGAGGGGGGAGGAGGGATTTTAGTGTATGGGAGAAGACAATGGAGCCGCTGCGTCTGAAAGAAATCCCAGAAGTCGCCGTCAGCGCTGTGAGACTGAGAGCCTTCGAGAGGTTATATCAGAGAAAGGATTACGAGAGATGGTGGCGAGAAGAGGGGTAAGGGAAGGGAGAGGGGGGGAGGAGGGAGGGGAGGGGAGGAAGATAGGGGGCGTTACGTGGGAAAGAGAGGAAGAAAAGGAGAGAGAGAGAGTATGATATGGGCGAGTGGGTGAAGAGGCGGTTGGGTGAAAAGATGGATGCGATGCTACGCGTGTTTTTAGCTCGAGGAGGTAGGGAAGGTGAAGATAGAAAGGAGCGATGGTGATGAAAGGGTGTCGGTGGGTGGTTTGTGAGAGGAGGCGAGTTAAAGGTTTATGGAGGAGTGGAGGTAGAGATGGGAGATTGCATACGGGAGGGGAAATCGGGGGAGACGGAAGTCGCCGGAGTTGGAGGGGAAGGAAGTCGAGGTGCACGATCTAGTTATGGAGCAAAATTGTGATCCCTCGGAATGGGTGGCGCTACCGAGAGCGGAGAATCCCGCGATTGTTAGAGTGGTATAGCTTTAATAAAGAAAGCCGGCTTTCTTAGATTATAGCGTTTAAAGATTGGCAGCAGGTGGAATCAGGATTGTTTTCGTCATTGCTTCCGCGTTCAGCCAATCCTCTATTAAACTAATGGTAATTTAAAACGGACGAATGGCTTCACAAAAAATTATGTTTAGCATATTCGCATAATGTTTTGAGTATGATGTATTCGTAAGATTAAAGATAATTGAGTAATTTGTAATATTCCGTTATCTATTTCAAATGGATCTTATGGAAATGAACGTAATTAATTGGTTTTATAATTCACATCATCCTGATTTGATTCAGTGAGCATAAAGTATTGAAATCACTTCTGTCAAAAGTTAATTTATGTGCGTCTAAAATTCATATTCTCGCTCTGTCCCTTTTGATTGTATAGTAAAAGAATTTAAATGGCCTGTAAATCTAGGTAAGTAGGAATGCTTAGCTGTTTAATAGCAGCGGGTTCAGAGCATGCGCTCCTCGCATTAAAAGCAAGGATAGAGCTAATGATATGGGACATTAATGTTTAAGAATAAAATAAAACCCAGTTTTTGGCAAATATCGGCTGAACTTATCGTTTTACGCTGTGACTACAAGACGCAAATGTTTACCAACGCTACACGCAACATCTGCGAACGCGAATCAAAAACTTAAATATTGCCCGAAAAATATTTAGTAAACAAGGCGCCTTTCTCTCCGTCTATCAGCAGAACGGAATTCCATTAGCGGGGATGTGTAACCCGAGCATTTAAAAGAGCGGCCTTTGCTTAGCGCGGGGAGAAATATGTCCGCGTTTTCTCATCCAATATGGTATCGAGTTGTCATAGCCTTCTGGTCCCTAACCCCTAACCTCTATCCTTCTCATTTCTTTTCTCCCTCTCTCTCTCTCCCTCTCTCAGTCTTCGTTTTTCTCTGCGGCGACTCTCTTCATTTGTCCATTGGTGGCGATGACGACGCCCCCGTTTTCACGAGCACGTTCTTCCACTCGACTTTTTTTTGCCGCCATTGTCTTTCCCTCCTTTCCCATCCGTGCTTCCTTTTTTTTTATTTCTCCTGTCCACTCATTGTTTCACGAGCATGACCTTCCGATAAAGGCGCCTCGATAGCTCCCTTCATTTGTTCTACCGTCCTGTATCCTTCCTTGAAAACCTTTTCCCCAACTCCCTTTTATCATTAGCGGGTCGGTCACCTCTATCTTCGCAGTAAGGAAAATATTAGGGGGGGAGAGGGGATGGAGGAGGTGGGAGGTCCAGTTTATAACGCAACCTTTCTTCCCTCTCCTCAGCACGTTGCCTTTGACCTCGCATATGAGAACCGTCGGAGGAGGACAGAACGGCACATTAACGTCGGTGGAGGAAAAAGACATGCAGAGAGAGAGCTCGTTTTGTAACTTTGTTCATCGAAGGGAAAGAGCGCGTTCTTTTCCTTTACTTCCTAGTAAAGAGAGATACAAGTGCATCGCTGTCTTACTCGATACTCCTCTCGAGATGTTTCCCGAGAGAAGGAAATACAAAGAGAGAAACGGGGACGGAAAACACACACACACAGGAGGAGACGTCGCGGCGTTGTATCCGTTTAGGAACGTTTTTCTTTTTTTGTTTTTTTTGTTTTTTTTTGTTTCTTTTCGACTTTTCCCGATCCGAGCGTTGTACGAGTTCGGTTTTTTATCGAGGAAAGACTTGGGAAGGAAACGTCGGTTCTTTACCCGTGTCCTCCTTTGTCGCATTACGCTGTATGCCCATCGGAAAACTTAGGTATCTTTGAAATCGGTGTAAAAATTACAACGATATTCGCTGGAAACTACGTGAAACACTACCACGATTTGCATTAGAAAGAAATCGTCGTTGAGCCGAAAATAGATTGTTTTACATCCGAAAAATTAATATCGATTCCTCTCTGACTGCATGTTTTTACTATTTATTATCGTGTCTTTATTTCTGTTTATTTTCTAGAGGAAGAGGAAACTTTAGCTAAAGGAAGATCTGCGGGAGAAATTATTTTCAACGTGATGTTTTCGTCACTTAAGATTTATGTATTCAGTTGAAACTATAATGTTGTTAAGATTATATGTTATTGAACTGTATTTTAATACTTTCTCTCGCAGGTGCCCTTCGTACCTCCGCAGTAGCAATTCTTGTAATTTCATCCTATTTCACTCGATTTTACAATCTATCGCAATACCTCTTTCCTATTGACCTCTTCCATTTGGTTATAATGTCCGCCACCAATAGTCCAGTTAGTGCAGAATACATTTGAGCATCGATCGATGGTTTCGAAGGCTTCCCTTTGTTTGCCGAAGAATCTTATCAGTGTAAGATTTTCTTCACTGGTGCGTGAGCGTGAAGAAGTAAGCAGAATAACATGCGATTGTTTCAGGTGTCTCGAGAAAAATAAACTCTTTAATCGGCAATTTCATTTACATCTCGTGGAAAATATCGATTGAGACCGTAAAAGCAGTAATTTAATTTTATTTGGTTTTATTACTATGCAGTGTCGCGAAGGTAAAGCGAATGCTAATCAGGTGTATTTTAGTCCCAAATATATCCAGAAATAATTACAGTAAAAATAACTTCGTAACTTACATGAAAAGGATTTTATTTAAAATAAGCAGTCTCACTCATAAAATATGTTGAGTATAAATGATTCGTAATATATGTATTGAGTTTTGGTAATTTTTCGTGCTGTCGAATATAGTTTGTTTGATGAGTTATTCATTTAACCGAGCGCATCTTTGTAGGAATTTTTAAGAAATTAAAGCTTGGGAACATTCCATACGCCTCAGAAGCACAAAGAGGCTTAATGAAAAGCACTCATGTTGGAAAGCGAACGGAATTCAGATAATTTATACTTTATGACTTTCATACTAGTATCAGGCGTTTACACAAGCTGAATGGCTTTTGAAATCAAAATAAAATTTTCTTCAGTTGAGAAAAAATTTCTAATTTGTTTATCTATAGGTTTCAGGGTAAAATAAACTGTTTCTTTAAAGATTTCTCGCATAAATGTAGAGAAGATCTTTACAAAGCTGTCGTAATCGATTCCTTGCTTTTTTCTCTAGAATGATGCAAATGAAAAGTTCTTGGTAATTTTCCAAAAAGTATCAGTCGATTGCGTCCAAATACTTAAAATAAAAAAATGTACTCTATGTTCATGTCGAAAATACCTTGAGTGTTCATTCTCCTACTCTCACGTAAAATATCTTGCTTTTAGGAGATGATAAGGTTTTCTTTTATTTTTCTTTAGAAAGCATGGTGGAGTGGAGTGGGAGGGGGAGGACATTCGAGCGTTAGGGCTAAATAAAAAAAATGAAAAAATCATCGCTGATAAGCTTAATCTTACTCAATCCCTCTATTTTTTTATCTGACATTTTTTTGTTTTTAGTTGTATATCCCTCTTTTTTCAATCTATATTTTTTCTTCCGATTCTTTTGTCTGCATCGAAATATGTATATTTCTTTCACTTATTCTATTTTTTTGTTATCTGCTTATTGTCCAAATTCTCCAACTTTTTTAGTATTACTTTTAAATCTCCTCAAATCTTCCTTTACAGACTCCTTTTAGACTCACACGCGCAAAATTTTGTTGCAGATATCTTTTGTTATTTAACACTTGAATTATTTTCTTTTCCCTCCGTCTCTATCGCGATAATGCCCATTTCCCTTTCTTAAACCCTCTTGATATTATCTGAATTCATATTCTTTCTATGAATTTGATGCTCTTATGGCAGATGCTTCATATTTCCGAACTGTTGCAATACTACCTTGTCCATGTTTTCAGCACTATACCGGCATTTTAATAATTATTCATCAAGTGAAATTAGATTTGATAAGTGCATTTTTACATCGTTAAAGTAATGTTAATAGTCAACAGTTTTGATTTTATCTTCTCAAGAAAGATAAATTCATGTTGGGCGTGCTCTTTTTGGGTAGTACATACGTTATAGCCAGCAATAATTGACCCTTTTTCTCATTTTTCTGGCCCACGTTCGTGAAATCGTACAGCCTAGGTAAAATGATAACTTAACATTTCCAAAAACTGATTTTTTTGTATTTTCCCTCACCAATCCTTAAAACTGAATTTGGTTTTTTAAATCTCTTACTTTTAACTGTTATTCTTCTCGGTTCTTGTAGTTACTGCCTTTATCATCTCCCTTCATCCTCTTTTCTTTTGTCGATGAATCAGAGTCGTCATCTCGTTACAATGCATTATTTTCCTCGAAAGGTTTCGCTTATATATGTATATGCACATCTGAAAGCCATTCACGTTAACTCATTATCACTTTTATCGACATTATCTCTCACTGAATTCAATCCTCCGCTTTTCTCCCCGAAAGGACCAATTTTTTCTTTTCTATATAACCCCTTATCGATTCTACTGCCACGTAATACGTCTCTCAATAACGCGTATCCCATAACAACACCACCAACCCAACCCAACCCTCTCACCTTCTTTTATCAACTAATTCGCTAACTTAGTGCCTTCCACCCTAATCCATCTCTCCGATCATTTTTCTCTCATCTTCCCCCTCGCTATCTCAATTTTCTCTATCTCTCTTTATCGTTTTGTTTCTCAACCGTATTTTTTATCTGTCTCCATCAGTCCCATCGTATGCGTTTTTATCATCACATCTGGAAACGAAATGATCGAATCACTCTTTTGTGTTCCGAGCTTCCTGCTTCCCTCTCTTTCCCCCCCTCATTTTCTCTCCGCTTACTCCCCTCCTTCCTTCTCCTCGGAGGTGCGGAATCAATCAAAATCAATCTCTCCTCCCCCCCCCCCCCCACACATCTCTATGATTTCCTGCCCACTCCCTTTTTCCCCCTCCTCCATTTCTTAATACAAATCCCCGTCCTTCCTTACTCTCAATCTCTTATCTTCTCTTCATTCCTCCGTCCATGTATCTTTTCTCCCCGTCCCTCCTCCCCTTCCTTCGAACGAAAGCTGCCATCTGTCTTCCTACAAATCGCCCCTGTTCCCTCTCCTTTTCTCTCTCCCTCTCTCTCTCCGCGTGACCTTCCACTTGACCCACACGTTCCTTCGTCTTGCCCCACGTATCCGAGCCTTCCGCCACAGCTGACCCCGATACCCTTACTTGAGAGGAAGAGGGGAAAAACTCTCCATCCTCCCTCCCGCCTCTTGCCTCCTCCCACGCGCTCTCCCTCTCTCTCTCTCTCTCGTGATATCTTATTTTAAGCACTCTCATCCGTCTTGCCCTTAACTTTATAGGAATACCTTCTTACATATTTCTGTTCCTCCATCTCTCTGCTCTTTATGTTCCATTAAATCACGCCGGCTTTGTTGTTAGATCTTTGCCCTGTAAAGGAGTCGCTCCTTTTTTTTTTGTTTTCCCGATGAGAAATAGCACCCTTTCAGGGTAAACATGTGTTAACTCTGGGACGTAACGAATGGAGTAGATTGAAGTTGGAACTAAATATTTAGATTGCTTTTCAGAAGGAAAATCTAGCGATCTTCTATTCTTTATCGGCAAGGAATAATTACGCACCATACGCAGTACTCATTGTGTGGCGTATTATTTCGCAAATTATTATGAATGATTATCTTACGATATGCTTCTCATATATTTGACCGAAAATAGCTGTTTTTAGTTATGTATGAAATTTTTTATCACATAAAGTGTTTCGCCGTTTTAAAATGATAATTTTGGCTTACGTTCAAGTAGTATCGTGTAAATTAAACAATCGTATGTACATGGTACGGTATCGCATTTAATTCGTAATTATTTATACTGCATATTTAAGAATCGTTCATTGATTTATTGTTATCCTGGAATGGAATAAAAATATTAATTAGGCTTTGTCTATAGTCTGCATTGAGAATCGCATTTTACAACAGCGTATGAGCCGTTCAAGAGAAAACGCATATCGTAACCACAATTTTAAAAATAAATTATATATTATTAAATTGTTAATTGGAATATGTATCTATATCCATGGCACGTAATTGTAATTTTATGTCGTCACGAAAAAGTGATTTTAGCCATTTCTTTAATGTTTACGTCGAACGCACGCCAGAAGACAGTTACAGCATCGACGCGATTGTTCGAAGCCCACCAAACGTCGCCATATATAAAACAACAATGGAAGGTATTCATTCATTGTCTCTCCGCTATTCTCCTTTTTAGTGTCTCTCCTATCGAGTCTCACGAATGCGTGTGGAGCTTTCCACTCTTACCCAATCCTCCCTGAACTCTCCCTTCCCCCGACATCCTGCGTACGATGCATCTAAACACGGGAATCGTAAATAAAAGGTCCCTCGTTCTCTCCCTATCTTGCGCGCACTCACGTACACACACACGCGCACGCACGCACGGGGAGCGGGCGTTAAAATCTCCCGACCCCCTCCTCCTTCCCTCCACTAAACTCTCCTTTATACATTCTCTACCCTCTCCTCCTGCGACCTCCTATCATACGATCCTCCCCTTGCCTCTATAACCCGAACTACTTTTTCACTCCGCGCCATATACGGCGAGCATCTACCGAGGGGAAGGAGAATCGGAAACAAAGGCAGCCGTAACTCGTCCTCCTCGACGCGAGAGAAAGAGGGCGAAGAGGAAGAGGAGGATAGGAGGAGGTGGAGGAGAGAAAGAGGAATGGGAGGAGCAGGAAAGGGAAGGAGATAAAGAAGCGTAGATAAAAGGGTGCGCCCACCCTCCCACCGAAGGTCCAAGTGAGAAATTAAGACATGAGAGTTAGGAGAGGAAATGGAGGGAAACGTAACCCCTTTAACGGTTTAATTCCTTTTTTTTCACGGGAATATGATGGGTAACTATGGCTTCAATAAGGAGCCGAAATCGTTGAATGGGATCGAGGAGGATGGGGAGGGAGAGGGCGATGGCCATATCGATAACTCTCGACGGCGATCTAGCGCAATAGCGGCAGGAATGAAGAAAGAGAAATCGGGGCGGGGGAATAGGGAATTTCGGAGTAATTTGTCAAAAATAGTGCGTCGATTAACGGTGGTTTTGGCGGAAGCAATCAAATCTGTAGTGTATCGGATAACGTTGACGCGTGCGGGATATCTTTAGGGAAGGCACCACTTGGCAAAGTTTGCGTTGTAGTGACTCTGGGATTAAATGCTTGAATTGCAATTAACGGGTGATTGAATTAGCAGTTTCAGTATTGTAGCTTTATTAGTGGTATCCATAACCAAACAAAGATGAGGGAAATTACCTTCCTGTTCGTTCATCCGCCCCTTCGTCATTTACTTTATTCAATCGATTAGTTGAATTCTCTCTCTCTCTCTCTCTCAATTCACGCCTCAACATTCGTGAAAATAAAGAATGTCCCTATTTCTGCGCAACACATAATAACACCTTTAACTACCTAAATTCATTTTAGTACGCTTTTCATGTCTATGAACATATCTCTTAAAGTCATACAACGGTTGGGGAAGCTGAACACCTATTTGGATGATGCGGTAATTCAGCATTTCTTTATTCTATAAAAGGAATACTTTTTAGCCAAAGTATGAATTTGATTTTTCCATCATTTTATGATTGTCAGAGCTAACCGTATGTTATTTCCTCGGCGCATCTTGATTTATTCCTTTTTTATTTCGGTCTCCCTGTTTTTATGTTTAAAAGTCTTTTATCGGAACAGTGCTCAGTGTAAGAGCAATCTGAAAGTTTCAATATCAATGTCGTCCATAGTTAATATATTATTTAAGATTTCATAAATAATGAAACTATTTTTATAACGAATTACTCGGCGACGATGAACCGGGCGGGCGCTACCGGAGGTGCAAAACGTGCACTTGCACAGGGCGGAAAAAATGAGTCCCAAATGCGCTGCATAGGAAATTTTTTTGATAAGAGTATTACGTTACGTAATTCGAATAAAGCCGAACGATCCGTGGCGTGGTCGTATGAAACTCGTCAAATTAAAAGCAGAATCGGCCAGAGGGTGTCGTAAATTACTCCTGTCAAACATTATTCGTTAAGTATAGGACTTTCCCTTGATTATATATTGACGCCTCACATGATGCTATGATTTTGATATTGTTATTTTCTGCTAAGGTACACACGTCCTTCGACTAATCCGTAGAAATCACAATGATTTCTTTCGTTAATTTTTAATAAAAAAAATAGCTTTTAGAGATATGGAAAACTCATGCGTTGTTTATGCTTTCTGTAAACGTGCCGAGAAGAAAGGTTAGCCATCGTTACGATTAAGGGATAACCCTTCTACCTCACACTTTTCTCACATTTATGATGCAACGTCTGCAATGGTGCCTGTGTCTTCATTGATAGAAGGTAAAATTTGAAATATTGCTTTATATTGCATGTTTCCCGAGAGTACTTCGTTATTAATATTATTTAAATACATAGTACTATAAAAGCAATGGGGGTTGGGTGGGGGTCGGCAAAATCAGCATTTGCACAGAGCAGCAAAACACCTAGCGCCGCCGGCCCTGACGATGAAATCCTATGTAAAACCATGTAAAAAAAAGCCCACTTCACCATTTAACGGTATATAATATAATTATTACGGTAAACTCCAGTAACTTGGTCGCATAATCACAAAACGCAAGTTATGGACGGTTGCATTTGGTATAATTACCTTATTTTTGTAAGTGATTAACGATAAGGGTGACTCCCATAACAATAAATTGGTTGGGTTTTGACTGATCACCCAGAAGGGCACTTCGTGGTTGATACGATCAAATGGTTTACTCATCCTTTTTATAGCCGCAGAAATTACACCTATGGTGTGCTTGATATAAATCCGGTAATTTACTTGTAAATCTATTTGGCATAAAAATATATATTTGAAAAGTTCCATTCAATAAAAAGTGAGAGCAAAGAAACTCATGTTTTTATGCTCATTATTTATAACTAACTTAGGGAATGGGAGGAACATTTTTCTCCATTAGTAACGTAATCCGGATAAAACGGTGGAGAGATGCTTTGATTTTTAATATGGATTTCATAAGCGCTAGAGATCACGACAGTCAAACGTTGGATACTCCGAAATGCGAGACTAGGAGCAAGAAAATAAATCACTTAATTAGCGTCACAAAGAAGCGGAAGCTTCTTTCGAGAAGTTCCGCTGGGGATATAAATCAAGAAAAAGGGTTAGAATGGACCTGGTTTTTGATTTATGGCCGACCACTGCATTATATATATATAAATATCCCAATTAGAAAGTTCTCTTTCCACGGAGAATATTCTCCTCAGGCATAATAATGACTTATGTTCGTGGTATCAATATGAGCGGCATTCATATTTACGGAATTAAATACTATCTAAATGCTTATGCAGGGAGCTTCCAAATATAGTGCACTAATGTATGCAGGGACTACATTGATGAGGATTTGGAATGTCATTGGAAGATATTAGAATCTTTAGTATTATTAAAATACAGTCTGTGCATAAGAGCTTTCATCTCTATATTCTAGCTTAACTGGCTGTTTGGCTCCAATAATTTTAACTTAAATTCAATCATATAATTACGTAAATACATTCAGCTATTGGCGATATTATTTTATAATACTTTTCTATATCACGTAATACTTGAATGAAGCATAATATATCTATTATAACAAAAGCCAATCTCTTGCTAGACATTTTCAAAGAATTAACGATGAAATATTATTGTTGCCGTGGCCACTTCATGTACTACTTCCACGTTTGAGCTCACTAAATAATTGTTCGCCATATATGGACCAACTAACAAAGTACAGTTGTTAATAAACAACATATATTTGTATATTCGCAAAAAAGATTGTGTTTACAGATAGGAGTTTAATCTGTATAACGATCACCCTATCTCTATTAGTTTCATCAGCACGGATTTCGCCGCAGGATGGTCTTTCCTCCGTTTGTTTAAATTAAAATGAATATGAAAAATTTTTATCTGCACTTTAGTATGCCAGACATAAATTGACGGGGAATATACACATAAAAGCTTAATTCTTTATTCATGTCTACCCGTAATTTTGGACGGGAAATCGCACTCATTATTAAATAAAAGAAGTATTTGGTTTTTAAATAACATGACAATTTCTTCCCATACGTTTTCACAATCGATTTAAAATAAATCGAAGCGATTCGCTACCTATTACATTTGTATTTGACCAAGTGACGTTGTTATTCGGAGCTTAGGGAAAAAAATGATCCCGATCAAAATGAATTTTGTTCGTTCCGTTGGACCCAAGCGGAATTTAGGGTTTGAGCTCGCGAGCCTTACCCACCGAAATAAGAGAACGAGGTAATGGCGGGAAATAGGATTGGAAGAACGGAGAAAACAAGTATAAATTGATAATAAAACGATTGGCTTTTGGAGTGGGAGAGAGAATAGGCGAGGAAGCATCTGCTATTTAAAATCTAGGAAAGATAAAATCAATGGCATACCGTCCCATACAAGCATACACTGGATTTGTAAACACGGAATGAGGTGCAGAGAGATGGTAGGCGAGACGATAGAGTTGGGTGGAAGGAGAAGGAAGAGAAGGAGAGAAAAGAGAATGAGCATGTGTGTGTGTGTGCAAACGTGTCATGCCCCGTAGGCATTCGCATTGCTCACAAAACTCCTTCAAAGGAATACCAAGGGCTCTCATTCCTTGTCCTCTCCGCCCTTTCTAGTGGCGTGGTGAATCGACAACACATACACAAATGCACGCAGGAGGGAACTGGAGAGGAAAAAAAGGGGAGGGTGAGAGAGAGGTAGGGGGTTGGGGAAGGAGACGCGTGAGCGCGGCTGCGGCGGCTCTTTTGATACGGCTCGTGGGGCGCGCGGATGTTTGTGGCGGGAAGTGAGGAACGGCCGGGTTGGGGTTCGGATAGGATGGCATGGGGTGGGGATGTGGGATTGGTTAGGGTTGGGGGGAGAGTAAAGGGTGAGGGATGATGTCGGCCGGATGGGGATGTCGGTAGGGGTTGGAAAATTGGTAGAGGGAAGGCGGAATTTTCTAAAGAGAGAAAAGAGGAAGGAGGTCATCCCTCTGAGGCATGCTCGAAACGTCTACGTTTGCGGTCAAGAACAAAGACTTTTTCACCTAAGTTTTTGGTATAAGAGAGGACTGAGAAGTACATCTTTTATTTTTTGTAGTATATGAGAGATCATGGAATATGTATCTGCAAAGTAGTGTGGCTCGTAAAAAGTTAGTTTTCCGGAAAATTCTGGTAGTTTTTATGAAATCTTTGATATGCGTTCGTCCGATATATATATATATATATATATATATATACAAACATATATATAAACATACATGAGAGAGAGAGACACCAATATCTTTTATAACGAAAAAATAGTCTGAAATTTTTCTTGTTTTATCCTTTTAAGGGCGCCTCTTTTGTAAAGCTAAAAGATTTTATTTCTGAAATTTTTTAAAATTCTTACTTGTTCATAGAGCAGGTTCAGGTAACATCAAAAAACTTAGATACTTAGATTTTTTTATTTTCCGCGGTTCATAGAAATTAGAGATACTCAAAAGATATCCGATTTTTTATGGCTCACTACAATGTAATACACACTTTCACTCAAATTTTCCAACGAAAAACTTTCAATGTATCAATCAGAATTTCCACAATGATAATAGTTGAACCGAATAGCTGGTTTAGAAAGGGAGAGTCCACTGCAAATTCATATTATTAGAATATATTTTAATTACTGATTAATAATTACGGGGTATAAAGTTGCAAATCGGAATTACTAGATGTTAATCATTTATTCATTGATATCAAATTGACTAAATAAGTTTTTGTTTTTTGTGCAAATTTAAGAATTAAACCAAAGAAGCGGTCATTAACTATTTATAAAATTATAAAAAACTTGATTCAGTAAATTCTATTTATATTAAAAGGAAAATCTGCATGCCTGATTATGGGAAAACAGACCGATAATGGGAGACAATTCTTCGAACAAGTGAGTTATTTATTAGCAATTTTACTTAGCGAAAGAATCATTATTGTTTTTAAAGCAATTAAAGTAAAAGGTGACTATTTCGGTCTGTTTCCCATTTAAAACCCTCTCGGGTTAATTTTGATTATTCCATAGAATGCGTCGTCATCGAAGAATTCGGAATTACTACGATAAAGAATGGACGGTTATTATTTCGCCGCCTGTTGGTTTATTTCCGCTCCGCATCCCGTCGCCTCCGTCCTCCTCGTCGGAACATCTCTCATTACCACGTCATCGCTCATCCAGAACGACGACAAATACCCAGAGAGGCGTTGATCCGAAGCATCAATGTCAAACGCACTGCGTAAGACTAGAGAGAAGAGATCGCTTTGTCGACACGTCGAACCTTTTGTACTCTTTGCGATCGTGAACACCATCGCCGTGCGCGGATGGTGGGAGAGAGACCGAGGCTTTTGCATCCAGGTGTCGTAGCGTCACGGAAGGTTCTTTTAATTTTTCATTTCCATCCCGTCTCGCTCAATTTTGGGAACAAAACGCAATTATAGGAGATTTCGCGTTGCGGTTTAGCGACGCCCTCCTCCCGTAATTCGATTATATTTTGCGCGAGAGTGAGAGAGAGAGAGAGACGGAAGGGGAGAAGTATGTGGCCTAGGAGGGTGTTGGGAGGAAGTGGGATACAAAAATAAAAGACCGAAGGTCAAAAAAAAATATATCCGCGGACGGCAATATCGGGTCTGAATGTCAAACTTGACAAATGAGCGGACTGGAAAACTGTCGCATGCAAAACTGCTCTCTCTCTCTTTCTCTCTTATCGTCAGCGGAACAAGAGTAATATTAGTTGATGCCGTACTAGTGTTAGCGCGATATCCTATGAAGATCGCATGTAATCCTTACCTAAGGCAAAATATAAATATATTCGTAGCTTCTGGACCTAAAGAGTCGCGTCCGCTTCATATTTTGATCGCTTTTCCCGGTCTTTTTTATCCTCCGTGAATCGCGAACGGCGATATCGGTAGAATCGGTTTGTCGGGTATGTATAGGTTTATGAGATAGTAAAAAGGATTTATGATGCGTGAGTGTTATTTCTGTCGATTTTACGTGATCCTGTTTTTTCATCTGCAGAATATCGAGAACGATTTTCTGAGTTGATTCAAAAGAGCCGATGTGACAAAATTCATTGTGCAGCGGAGTTTTATAATTTCTAAGTCGGATATTACATGTGACGTTATAGAGTATTCCCATAAACTTATAATAAAGAACGATAAATTATAAATATAAGCAGTTCTTTATAAGATAGAATATATGGTGTACATTTAACATTTCGTTATTATATTTGTTTTTTCTTAATAGATTCCTTTTTCTTCTCAAATTTTTAACTCGGTGGAAACAAATATTTCGAATTATTTTAAGTGATTTTTAGTCGAACTGTCTAAACTTTAACTTGTCCGCCCCATTAGGTTAACAAAAATAATGTTCCCAGACAAATAAAAAATGACAAAACAAGAAACTTATTATTGCGTCAATTTGCCACTACAATTTTACTGGCACTAATGTCGTCAATCGTTAGGAAAAATCAAGAATCGCAGATTTCTCGCTATCGTCCAGCAACACGGAAAAATCCTCTGATTATAAAGAGAAAAATAAATAAAAGTGGCAAACTTTGCTCAGTTCCAAATATAAGAGAGGGAGTGATTTCCTCAGCTCGTTATTTTCACACGTTGTTTCTCCGATTTAAAAAGCTTTTGGGAAACGGCACAATAAGAGGGTTTTAAGGGAGTTTCACCCCACTTGGTCCCTTCTTTCTCCTCCTAAAGCCTTCCCTCCCACTCGCCTTCCTCCCCTTGCTTATTCTTTCCAAAAATTCGCTTCCTCCTCTTCCCACCTCTCGACTCGAGGCGCCACTTCTCATTGAGCAACCTCTCTTTCAAAGAAAAAGTCCATTAAGCGGAAGGACTGCCAAATCGTGGAGGGACAAATCTCCTCCTTTTTTTCCTTCCCCCTTCCAGACAATAAATCAGTCCTTAATTGTTCCCTCTCGGAATAGGAGAGAGAGAGAGAGAGAGAAAGAAAGTGGAAGGCAGAGGAAGAGAAATAGAGGGAGAAAGTAGGCCCCAGGCACGAGAGGGTGGTTTGGTCGGTCCGCTGGCGAAGGGGGGGGGTGTCTTATATACTGGAAAAACCTTCGTTCAGAAACCACTTCGGCGTGTGCCATTGGAACTCCAATAAGGTCCTTATCCCCTTTTAAGGCTCCATTGAAAAGATCGACCCAGTTCAGAAGCCTTTCATTAGAAACCACCACGGCGTAGTAAATCACGGTTATACGATCAAGCAGTCCACGCTCTTGTACGCTCTCGATCCATGACTCTATCTCTCTCTCTCTCTCTATTCACTTATTCTGTTTGTATCCTTTTCCGTTTTGGGCTGAAACGAATAAATTATCCGGAAAAGGCTATTGTAATGTAAAGTATATTAGTTATTAACGTTATTTAGCCCCTTACATACGTTTTATGAATTATTCATGCATCAAGCGGGCGATGTTTCTCTCTCCACGTTGCCTTTGTGCGTTTAACGGGTCAATGTTATCTTTAATCTTCAAGATTTATCTGTGACGCCCTCTGAGGGACGAAGCTATTGCATCTTTAAATTCACCGTAGCAAAGAACATTAGTTTCGTTTTTGTCTTTCGTTATTTCTTGTCTTTCTAAGAAAATCCGTGGAGCGGATAACACGTTTATAAAATATTGTGCGGCTGCTAATTAATTAAATCTACAAATTAATGTCTGTCATAATGTTCTATATTCTACCTTTCTTTTTGACAGATCTCAGCTTATGTACCTTTAACCTTTCAACAAATATTTAAATGCAACTTTATAACCTTGTCGTTAACAATATTAGTATTATTTTTAGGTTTGTGAAGCACTCGATTTAATTTCGAAAGTTGTTGAAGAACTGTTTGCGCATTCGTAATTCAACAATAATACACTCTTTAGAACGTTTTTTTTCCTCGGGCGGAACTCCAGCGTGGTTTTGAAGTCTGTTTCTACATTCAAATTTTTCTCGGATTACACTTGCCGTCTCGGCGTTTTACGCTGTATTATCCGTCTTTTCCTATATGCAGTCATAAAAGAGAGGTAATTGGAAAGAGATGGGCAAGAGGCAGTGAACGTCATTTATAGTGGATTTTCTGTGCCGGAATTTGGTAGTCATCTTGAGCTCTTGTGAAATAGGCAGCGTGTTTTCGGAAGGGAACACGATGTTTTGTTTTGTGTTTGCCAACGGTCTTAGTTGCGTGTTTACCACTTTTTGGGGTAGCGTATTTTTTAAACTTAGTTCTCGGTGAATTTCAGAGGTTTTACTGCTACATTTCTAGAATAGCCGCAGACTGCTATTTGTTTCAAACGGATTGACGATGGCGTGGAGCGGAGAGAGGATTTGGGAAAGTTGGAAGTTGCAGTCGGAAATATGATGCGGTCTAATGCTTCAGAAGAAGGTTAAGGGGAGCGGTGTTTGCCAAGAGCAAAGTGGTTTAGCTTGGAGGAAATGGGTCAAAGTTTTAAAGGTTGTTGTGATGTAGCAACCTGTAAATGTAAACTTAACGTGAACTGAACTATCAACTGAAATTGACGGGGTATTAATACGTTGAGTGAAGTAAAACTTCGATATATTTCTGGCATAAGTATTAGAAAAGCATATTCCAACGGGTCTGTTTCTCTGCTAGTATGCCGTTAATTCAAGGAAATCCATTGCGATACCGATCGTAATGGATTTCCTTGACATGTGTGATATATTTAGGTTATCTTATAATTCCCAAAAATTTTATTGAACGTTTATTGGTTAACATTACTGATAGGTTTACAAATTTTGGCCAGAGTGATAGTTGGCAACGTTTATCAATTACTTGAAAATTTTAATAAATTGCATATAGTATATTATTTGCAAAGTTACATAAAATTTCGCATGCGCGAGATAGAAAAGAATAGATTTACTGTGCTTACAAATTAAGCTATTAAGGAAAAAAGAATAATATATAAGTAAATGAAATGTATGGTGGTAAATTTACACTTATCTACTATAATATATTACGAAGCGTGTGTTTGTTGGTTTGTTCATGGAACTCCTCCTAAACGATAAAAAAATTCGCCCAATATCCGCTTCGAAGAAATTTTTCAAACTTGAGCACTCTTTAGAAATATATTTTTCATGCCCCCAAAGTAATTCATCCGTTCGACATATTTTATAAATTTAACGTCTTAAAATTTTTAACTCATACTTGGCATCGGTTCTTTGAAAGTAATTTAGGTAGGAGAAAAATAAAAGTTGAACTCGCGTTGACGGCCTGAGAGCATGTTTGCGTGTTTTACCTCTACGCCGGAATTTTTTTAACCCAACTGAAATGGGAATTTATCTACTTCCGAATCCCTTCCCGTTATTTTCTTGACCTACTATCCGTGGAGAGGAGTTAATTTATTATTACTTGGTCGTTTTAATTTTTTTACTCGCCGGTAACATCGTGGATATTGAGGGAAGTCTAGTTTTTATTAGGAGTCGTGGTCGGCATATATCGTATCTTCTCTTCGCCTGGGTCGACGGTTACAGGGAGTACAGTCGGATACGGAAACGGCAGCGAATTTGGCTCCGAGCTAAAAATGTGTTCAGATTTCGTTTTATTTCTGCATTAGAGAAAAGATTCACGACCTCGGAGAGATAGAGAGAGAGTGATATATATATAATATAATATAATATTAAATTCTTTCCCTTTTGACGTGACCCAAAATAACCTAGCAGAATGTTTAAGTAAGCGGATGTATTTGCTGAAATTTCGGATGGGATACCACTCAAGTATGCATCAAAGCTTGAATGTGAATTCCTTATGAATTATTTATAAAATGGTATCTTGTAAATAAGTGTTATAACTAACATACGTAATGATGGAAAAGCTTATAAAAACTCAGGAAATGAAAAAGAAGTAAAGATATTGGTTTGTATAGGCAAATGTAAAGTCATTTTCACAATTTATTTTAATAAATAACGCGTTTATTTTAAATTTATTTGAAAAATAGACTCTTGGTGTATTATATCCTATTATGAAAATTATACTCAATGATATGTATATCATTGAAAGAATAACAAAAAAGTTAAAGAGTATCTAGGATATTCTAAAGATAATTTCATTAAATTAAAATTACCCTACTGTAGCTTCAGAAGTAATTGAAAACGTGTGATTCACTTTTCCCAAGGAATAACATATATGTCACATCGCATCAACGCGTTTTCCCGCAAGCCGTTTATTGCCGAACCCATTGTCGATGTATTAAAATATTCTGCACGTTTACGGTTCTCCGTCCATAAAAGCACGGCGTAATCTGACCAAAAGCAACGGATCGTTATCGGAAGCTTTATAGAAATCCCAAATCCCGTCCAATTAATGTTTCCGATAATTCATTAGAGCGACACTCCCGACCCCATATTTCATTATTACCACCCGTAAGTTCTCTGTATTCGTCCCATTCAACTCGGTCGATGAATTATAGCGACATTTGTTCCGACTCCCATTCTCATGCCTCGCGTGCCGTAGCATTTCGTTGATTTTTTGTCGCAAAATAAAATTCCGGCGCTTAAAAAAAGAGCAGCGGACACGAGATAATTACGCAAACACCCGCGTGCTCGGACGAGCCGAGAATATTTGCCGTCTCTTGTGTTTGCACGCCTGCCCCCTTTCCTCCGTTCCCCTTTTAGAACCCTCCCCCTTCCCGCTTTACATAAAATCGTAACCCTCGAATGATAACGTCCCTTTTGTACGTGTCGTCGGGATGGCTCACCGCCGCACGTGCAGCGAGAGCTGGCGTGGCTTTGTAGGAGGTGGTTAGCATGGCCCCCGGATAATCGGTCACCACCGTCCTACCCGCTTAACAATATGACATGTTTCCGGGTGTTTACGTGCGGTTTGGTTAAGGAAGTGGCGTCACCAGGCGCCTTCTAAGAGTTGACGTGAGGATGACGTATAGATGCAAGAATTTCCGGAAGCTATAATAATAGGGAGGGGAGGGGGGGGGAAATGGCTCTTTCCGCAGCTGTCCCTTCACGGATCTCTCTCTCTGTCTCTGAGAGGGTATCTCGAATGTCTATTTAAGTTTCGTGAAGCAAAAAGAACTCTCTCGCTAGATGATTCAGTTGTGTATTTTTTGTGACAATTTCCGTGCGATGAGTAAGAGGCTGTGCATAATATTTAGGAAAGAATCACGGATCGTGTGTAAAGAAATGATGACTCGAAACGGTGAAATCATTTGTTGCAGGAAGTGGGATATACTAATAGGATAGGAGGTCTGCATTTTTGGTGAAAGGGATGATTTTTAGGAGTGTTATGAAGAAATAAATTCTAGAATTAATATGAAAAATATTGAATCCGATGGATATTTTTCTTTCGTTAACGAGTTTTGGAATATTAGTTTTTGAATTTCCTTAATATGTGTTCGTTGCAATCTCTCTGAAATCATTTATTAGTGAATTATCGTGTTCGCCTTTTTACTACAGTCGAAGTGACACAATATATCCTCCAAACTGAATAAAGAGGTTAGGAAATCCCGAAAGTACGTTAAATATCCGTATTCCAGTAACTGTTTGATTTATCATGCCTTACTTTTCTCTTTAACTTGACATTGTCACTATTTAAATTGCCTTTCGTTCGAAGCTCTATGAAGGTAAAAAATGTTGCTCCCAATTTTCCTTAAGAGTGTACCATCACAACAAAGATTTCTTGAAGTCCTTTTCCCATTTATCCCTATGTTTTTCTTACATTCTTCGGAGGTTCTTGGGACCTTTTCCTTCTTTTCGGATGTTCAAATCTAACCGACTTTAATGGTTATACCACTGGTTCTCAACCGGTGTGCCGCGACACATTAGTGTGCCACGAGGAAGGGACTAGTGTGCCCCGCACACTCCGAAGATATTTAATTTTTATGAATTATGTATGTATTTAATGTACAATAAAATTATACAATTATTGCTTTACCAATCGTAACAATCTAATATAACTGCGACTTTCGCTTGTTACGCTAGTTTTTGTCTTTAAAAATGAGTATTTACGCAGTGAAATTAATTAGAGGTGGTTTGGTGTGCCGCGATGTCCTTAAGCATGCATGAAAGTGTGCCGTGGAGCAGAAAAGGTTGAGAATCACTGGGTTATATGGTCAAATCATTATAAAATATTTTAATAACTATTGCGTTCCTATTCAGTCGTTTCTTTTTTGTCCCTTCGGGGTGTTGGGCAACATGACCTTCACCATACTAATCCGTGCCGAATGAAAGCGTTGAAAATTCTAGTAGTTAACGTTCGTACGTTACGATCGAAAAATATATCGGTCAAATGATTTCGTTTCAATGCGAAGCGGTTTGTTGGATTTGAAATTCTGAAATTCCGTTCGAATGTAATAACACATACTTCACATATGCACATTATGTCGTATTTACATATATAATCTGATTGAAAATACCACCGAACTTTTTATGAGTTTTAATCATTTTTTGTTTCGTTAGTTTTATTTTCCGTCGCGAATAACCAACAGCGCAAAGAAATCTATTCTCATTCCTTTGTTCCAAACCGTTCAAAACAGACCTTTATTTCGAATATCCTTATAACAAAAAAGCATACAAAAGGCATTTAAACGAACAGCCCTTTTTCCTCAATTCCTTTTTCTACGTTTTCCTTAACGAAAATCCACACTATTCCAAATGCCTCTCTGTTCGCTTATACAAATCCCATTCCCCTAACTCAATCCACTCAGAGACGGAAACTTCCCAATCTAGAGAGACCCAGCCAGCTTTACTGCCCCTCCCCACGCAATGGTTTTAAGTCCCTGCGATTACGCACCCCTTACCCAATCCTCCCTCCAGCCCTTTCCTACCCTTTTCCCACTCTCCCTAACGCCTCTATCTCCCTCCTTTTCTCCCTCTCACTCCTCTGTTCCCCATCGTCCTTCTATTACCCCGCCCAGTTGATTCCAGGGAATACCTCTACCCTCGAACATTTTCTACTCCCATCTCTGCTCTTCCTCCCCTCCCCCCCCCCTCTCTTTTCCTTCCTCTCTCTAACTCGTTTAATCTCATCACTTTTAGCGCCTAGCCTTCTACTCTCTTGTCCTTTGCCTTGCTTAACATTTGCTTCCCTTCCGATACGGCAAAAATCTTTTTGCCCCTTTTCCTCCAAAATCTCCTTCGAATAATTCATTACTCGCGTCGCCGCTTTAGTTTTTCATGTTTCCTATCCTTTCGATTTCGTTTTAATCAGGTGCTATTGCGAGGGATTTGCGGAGAAATGCTTTACACTGAGAAATGAAATTTCTCCACGGAAGGTCGGTACTGTTTTTCTTAAACTACTTGTTAAATGTCGGAAAGGACCGCTCTTCAAACGGTGATTCGCACTCTGTTGGTACTCGCGCACGAAAGGACAAACACGGTGTGTATTTTCGACGATTCCTTTTATTAAACCCCTCTGGGAATACGTGCATCAGCACTAAAAATGTTTACATACGGACCCCCCTTCCCCTCCTCGAGTACAACTGCCGCGAAATTGAATTCCTGCCGGAGATAACAGGAAAGCGCATAATGACAGATTCTTTTATCTCCCGCACTTCTTTTTATTATTTTTCGAATTATTTTTTCTCCCCCTAACGCCACCGCCAAAAAGGAAAACTTTCCTCCTTTTACTCTTCCCGAATTTTCATCCCCACTCCCTCACACTCAACAACTCCATTTCCCCCCCTCCCCCCTTCTGTCGAACTCGCCCAATTTTCTTCTGCCTCCTCCCATTCTACTTTCCTTCTCGGAATTCTCCCTCTCCGACACTTCCCCCTTTTCCTGTTCACATTCTCCCTCTCTCCCCTTTTCATCTCTCTCTCTTCCTTCTCCCTATTCTGTATTCTTCCTCTCTCTCTCTCCTTCACTGTTTCGCTTTAACCTTCACTTTTTCACTATCCAACCAACGCAGTATTTTTCTTCCTACCCCTTTTCCTTCCTCTATTTCATATCCCTGCCTCCCCCTCTCCTCTTCTCCCTCTTTGTCTCTTTCTTTTCTTCTTTCGTTTCTTATATCGCCTCCCGATCTTTTATTTTTTTTTGCGCTTTTCCCAGTGGATGTCCAGAGTGATACAAGCTCTTCCCACCGAGTGGAAAAGTTTTATTGATTCCGGAGATAAGGCTGTCAGTCTACTTCTCTTCTCTTCCATCCTGCTACGTTTCTCGAACTCTCTCTCTCTTTCTCGTTTATTCTTTCTCGGTTCTTTTTTATCGTCTCGTCTTTGTACTATTCTCTTTGTCTCTCTCTCTGTCTCTACCGCGGTTTTTTTTACAGTTCTTTTATTTCTGTTTCACCTCGTTTCTCTCCTTTTTTTGCGCATACGTTTTCCTGGTTTCCGCATTTTATCCCCTACCAACATACGCTTCGATCGCCGTTTTACAGGTTGCTTGCCTTCTCTTTTTAATCGTCCTGTACGCTGTAACCTTGTTCGTCAGCATACCTCATTGTATGCTCGGAATTGACAACTTATATGTATAAATAGTACCATCTGCGATTTTTTCATCAAACGCTATGTATCTTTCTCACTTAGCGACGAATTATGCTCTCTTAAAATGTTTTTACTTTATCCATATACATAGTATAGAGAAAGTATTATATTCATGAAAAAAATCGAATTCGAGATTTCAAACGGAGATACACGTTTTGAGGTCCCCTGAACACGTTTTGACTATTTTATCGATTTTGTCTGTGTATGTGGTAGGAATTTTTCGGAAAACCGATAGTGTATTTGAAATTTTGGTCCCTACCGCACGTTTAGACTATTTTCGGAATGTCTGTATTTGTGTGTGATTGTGGGCGCTCTAACTCGAAAAGTACTTGCCATATCATTACCAAATTTCATATATAACACTTTAGCATGAGCACAAATAAATGATTAGTTTTTGGACAATACCGGTTAAACGGAAGTCGAGGTTTATTCGAAACCCGATTCGGTCATTGCGATATTTCTCCAATAATACATCATTATTGTATACATTGACCATTACAAAAAATGTAGAAAATATAATTTACTACATCTTTCATTTGAAACAATTTTCCATAGCAGTCATTGTTTAGGAATTATTTATAAATAATATTTTTTCGGTTTCCGTCAATTATCTCCTTAAAAACATCGTTATTGGTAATCTTCGTTAGGACCAAAGTTGTAGAGAATAATATTTCTTCCAAGTTTTGTTTGAAACAAATTTTCGTAGAACCATCCATTTCGGAGATATTTAACTTATTCGTAATTTCCTGTATACAGCGCCACCACCATGTAGCGGTGAATTCTGTAAACATATTCAGAATATACCTAATTTACGGCAATAAGGACGACTGTATTCTTTTACGATACGAAATGATAATTTTTCCTCATAATGCTATTCATAATAATTTAAATATCTATACCCCAAATATGGAGAAAGTCGTGTGTTGGCCACATCAGATTTTTTGTTTGCGTCACCCCATGTTCAGATCATTTAGTTTTGCGTCGCTCCGTTTACAGTTGCATTATCTTCAAGTTACCTTTGAAGATAAATTTCCGTATCATACACAGATCAAATTCTGGTTTTTATGTAAGGACGAGTGTTTGTTCTCCTGGTTTTATTTATGTTTATAAGCCATAATATGATACCGTGACTTTATCAAATACTCGCGTCACCCCTCAATAACCGTCGCGTCACCCTGGCGTGTCATGTCACCCTGGTTGAGAACCACTGTATTATAGCCTCACTCTATTTACCTTTTCGCCTTATGGTGGAATTCGTAAACGCCTAATTTACGTTCATGTCATCAGGGATAGCAACAATCCAACACGCTGTGTCGATAAAGCAAATTATGTAGCAACGGTAGACAAACTACGTCGCCATTCACTTTGTTTCCCTATAATTTTTATACTACCCCTAGTTCGTACAGTCTTCCGGAATTAATTTTATTTTACGCATTTAATTTATTTTTCCCCACGTTTTTAGGAACTTTCCGTCCAGACTTAAATGGAGTTTAAATAAATTATTGTTTAATAACTAGGCGTAAAAGGTAGGAAGCCTTTTATTAAAAGAGTGAGAAATTTTAAATTCGCTTCTTGCATCTAGCTTGCCATGACCGGGACGAAATACCAAGTTTACTGAAGAATCAAGACATAGACTTTGATTTCTGATATTAAAGCCGGATTTAAACACTTTAGCACTTTAGTAATTTTCTACAATAATTCTATCGCCTATCTCCAAGGGAGGATTCCGTTCTTAATTTTCTTTGTAATCTCCGCTTCGCTCTGATTTTCGCTTCATTCTTTACCTTTCTTCTTCTTCTACTTCGATCGATTTTATGCACTGCAATCGAAATCTTTTTTCTTGATCTCTCTTTAGACTCAACCTCTTCTCTCTTTCTTCCCCTCTCTGCTCCTCGCTTACTTTCTCTTTCGCTTCCTCACTTTCTCCCTATTTACATCCTTCTCCCTCTCGAGGGGGCTCGTTTGCCTTCATGGACGTCGTTATGCGACATCGCCCCACACTCACCTTTCCAGAACGACGCCGTATACGAGCGCCTCTCCCCCTGTCTCTTTCCGTTTGCTTCTCTCCCTCTCTCTTCGGACCTCATCCTCTCGAAATGGTCCAATCTGCCTCTTTCGGAGACACCTCAAAAGGGGAGAACTCCAAATTGAGTAATCTTGCAGAGGAGGAGGAGGAGGAGTTACTACGGGAAATGAGTCTACTTTAGAGTGACTGTATTTTGTTTGTTCATCTCGTGATTAGCGTCTCAGAGGATATAAACAATTTTCGTGCTTAGAAAGGAAGGGAATGGAAAGAGAAATATGCAGCAGTCTTTCGCAATTTTTAAATTAAAAAAAAGACAGAATTCCGTCTCGGTTTTAACGCGCAGGCTGTTTCCTGCAAGTGGGAATCCGTTATTTACGCGCGTTAAACTCGAGTTGAAGCAATATTCCGCAGCAGGAACGATTGTAAAACGAAAAAGGAATGGATTCGTTTGACTGCCATATTCCACTCGCCTATCTTAATTTTATGGTTATAGGGAAGGGTGGATGTATTTTTTTTACGTCTCCCCGTGTCTGCCGCTATCGTTTACCCTTCTTTTTTTACGCACTCGCGTCGTTTCGAGTTTACTGCTCCTTTCTTCCTCTATAGAGGTATATTTTTATATAAATTGTAACCGGATTGCGAGGGATAAAGCTTCTTTGGTCGCGCCTCAATCCTGTGGTTTTTTGCAAACCTCGCCGCGGTCAACTATGTTTCAGACGCATTAATTTATGCTATGGAGCTTTATGTAAATTAATGCGACAGCAGAGCTGAGAGTACTTCCGTTATGGGTGGGCGCTCGGTTAAATCGATATATTTGTAAATAAAACAAGCGGATTTTGATGTGGGAAGGTTTTTATTAATTTGTCCGAGGTTCCACGACAAGTAGAACATATCCCATACATTTGTTACTCATTATACCTTTGTTGCTTTAAATATCTTTGATAAAGACGTGTGATGTAGGCTCAATAGAATGGGTAAAAGTTTCGTTTTTTTTTCAAAGCAAAAAATGTAAATCACGCTCATAAAGCGACCGCCTCGAATAAGGTTCCGTCATTCCTTTTCTTCCGCTAAAATTTCTATCAAATATTAAAATCTGGGGACCAAACAGTCTCCCTTTCCCTCCTCAAAATTTTCATTACGGTTTTTTTTAAGTCGCGAATGCTCTGCATTCTTTCAAATTCTCCTAGCCTCTAAAAAAAATTCCTCCTTTCAACCGTAATATACCTGGCTGCCTCCCTTCCGTGCCCTCTTTTTTCCCTCCGTCTCCCTCCTGCCCTCCGCTTTCCCTCCCCTCCCCCCTTCCCTCGCCTTCAGCCCCTACTTTCGCAATCTCTTTCCCTTTTAGCGAAACACTCACAAATTAATAATTACTAAGAGACCACGGGGTCCGAGAACCCTTGATATCTCTTCTCCCGCCCTCTCAACTTTTCAAACCGCCCGGATTTTCACTCTCCTCTCTCACTCCCCCGCGCTCACCTTCCACCTCCTGACCGCACCTATCCCCGCCTCTACTCTCCCCCTTTTTTATACTGCTCCTGGTCTCGAAAAAATTGAAGTTAAAAAAAAAAGAATTTCTTCCTTCGTTACTTCAACGAAAAAATAATTTTCTTTCAGTAATCCACCTCCGAAACTTTCGCCGTCCCAAGTTTTTTCAGGAGCAGTTATTAGCGTTCCATTCTTTTCCTTTCGATAAATTTATTTCCATTCTTTCTTTTATTAGCCGCATTGTGTTTTCCATAGATATGATATTTCTAGGTCGAGACTTGAAGTACGTTTTAAATTCCACCATTTTATGTATAAGTTAAAAGGAATAGTTTAGGTATGCATATATTCGTCGCAGGGGGAATTTCTCTGTGGCAGTGTTTTCCAACGTTTTTCATTCCATGGCATTCGTACACGAGTAAAAACTATTGACAGCACACCAACTCTTACACACACACACGTTCAGTATGAGATCTGAGCTTTTCTCGAAGTATACAGTCGCTTTATCCTGGCAGGCACAGAAGGCTCTTGCTCATGCGCTCTCAGGCGTTCTCTCTCTTCGTTTCTAATGTAAAGCGAGCTTTAAAAATGTAAATCAAAGATGTGAATTTTCGAAAATTGCCACAAATTAAGACGCGCATTTTTTTTGAGGATACTGGTTATTCATTTGTAACAGTCAAACAAAATTTGTCCAACGGTATGTGACCAAATTTAACTATAAAACTGCAATACATTCTTAATCGAATTAGCTGATTTGTGTCAATACCGAAGTGCCTTTATCCGTATTTCCACGCCAAAGAGTTAGATTAAATCTCAACCCATGCAATTTATTACTGCTTGAGAGATTTTTGTTTCTTCCGTGCATTTTTCTGTTCGAATCGTTTAGATGTCGGAAAATACCAACAGAATTCTTTTGGCACCATTCTGCATCCGCATGCAGGTCGAATGTCTGTCGATTCCTCCGAAAAACTTCAATTTCTTCGCTAGTTCTTAAAAAAACACGACAAAACTATTCCACGGGAGAGCCAGTATAACGCCCTTTGAAGTACCAAATTCTGCTTCCAGTTTTTTGCAAAACAGCTATAAAACACGACTTTTATGCTGTTCACAATCTTTATTGATCATTAATGCTTTCCGGTATAGAAAACAGTGTGTTTTGTTCTTTGACCATGGTTACAAATACTATCAAATTTCCCATCATTGAAGTAGCTCCGTTTGTGAAAGCACTCAGGTAGTTTTCCCAGTCTATTTCTCTTCCTCAAAATAGTCCGTTGTCACCCTGAAAATTTCTTCTTCGGTCATTGTATTTGCTTGGAAAATAAAGGAAATTCGACTCAACTTTGTGGAATTCTTTTATTCCGAACGAGGAAAGAACTTCACGACAATTTCACTTTTAAGAAATCACTTCAAAATTATGTAGGTTTCATTTCACTGCAACTGCAATGAAAATATTTTATTTTCCGCTTTCCTCTTACGTAATGGAAATTTCCCGCGTGTTTCTTTATCGAGCAACAGCTTCACTGTCGGTAGGCAGTAGAATTGTCTCTCTGAAATTTCTTTGACTGAACCTAGACAGCATTACTCTCACAATGTATTTTCATGCAGGCAAACGAAATAATCGGTGATTATATGTGCATTTTTTTCTTTTCTCAACAAGCTTTGTGACGAGATAACTTGCTTCCAGCGCTTTATCAATTACTGTAACACTCACTGTCTTTCATCATTTGCACCTGAATTTCCTTATGATCCTTCAACAGGAGACGGGTCCTTGGTCGTAAGACGTCGTTTCAATTCACTTGGGAAAATGCGAACGTTTGAAAGTTTCTCCCCACAGTGAACATAAAATGGAAAAGGACGAGAATATTTGCTAGTAAAAAAATCATAGCACAAGTAACTCTCATTGTAATTTCGGCTCTACGTTTACACTTTCTTATGATTCCATTCAGCTTCGTCATTGCAAGCAGAAGCGCAGAATCTTTTCCACATATTTATCGATTTTTCCTCTCCCAACCGGGAATTTTTGCGGCAAGCGAGTATTGATATTAACTTACGAATTAGCAAGGTTGCGCTTCCGGTTTATTTTTATTTCTCACTCGATCATTCTATCGCACAGTTCACAACTTGGGCCAAGAGGAGTCGCAGGACAAATCAGAGAATAGTAAAAAAAGGTTCAACCATTCCGCCGTAATATAGTGGCTTAGAAGTCAGCGCAATTGAATTATATCGCTACTCAGGAAATAGCAATAACCAAATGCTAAGTTTAATAAAAGTCAGATTCTCACTGAGTAGGTACATTTAATACTTCTGTGATATAATTAAAACGATTTGAGTGCCAGAAAAGAACATTTTCATTTCGCTGTGCTTCTCATTTCGGAGAATAAATTATATAAAACTGCAAAAAATATACAAGAATAATTGAATTTGAGCCATACCAAAACAAAGGAAATGATAATTAAATGAACATAAAATGAAAAACCAGAGCACCAGGAAAGAGCTCACCATTCCGGCCGTACTTCTCGTACCATAGCGCTTTGAAGTATAAAATTACCACAAACGATATATTTGAATCATGTTAAAAAGCCAATAATGATAACTTAAACGTGAACTTTCGAGGAAAAACCTCAGAAGCATGGCCTTTCCATATTCTGGAGAAAGTTGAAAAATAAATCGCTATTATTACGGAGCACCATCGTTTTCTGATGGTTACGACGCGTGAATTAATCAAAACTTCCCATTCTGTATTTAACGGTTGATGATGGCTCGATCATTAAATGAGGAATCTCCGATGTAACGTCAAGACAAATTACCTTTCTTAGCGAGCCGCTAACTTGGAGGAAAGTTGCCTATACTCCGTACTTTTCTATGCTGCACACACTAACATATCCTGTGGCGATGGTTTATTAAGACGGAGTGTGCGCTTATTATTCTTTAGTGTTCGTTTGCTTCTATGTAACTGTTAAAAAAACGTGTTTTCTAACAAAATCCTTATCACACCTGTTCATGTCTGACTGCACATCATTGTGCCGTGTCACAAACGTTGGGAAACTGTTATAAATAATGTTTACTTTACGAAGATTTTATCTATTCATTTATTTCACCATCAAATTCTGGCTGTAAAGTCTACTTTTTATGCTTGATTCAGTATTTTTATCTAAAATGCGCAAAAAATGAGTTATATATATTTATAAAAAACCGTTTTCAAGAAGCAACACACACTGCTGTTTATTAATAAAAATGCCAGCAATTCACTCTTAGGAAATTATCGTTACTGAATCAAGTACTACATGCAGATTAACCCTTTAGCGCCGAAGTTTTTTTAAATTCCGATTTTGTTGAAATTTACAACAATTAGTACTTATGACACTAACGTTACATATAAAATTTCGGAAAAATATCTGCAATAGTTTTTGAGATATGTTCACGCTAGGCGGATCCTTTGTTTTGCATACACCTTTTTTGGGACAATCTCTGAAGAAGTTTGGCCATGCATTTTATAATAAAAAATGAATATTAGTTTATAAATTTTATTTGTAAGGTCATTTTCCAGTGAGTATTATTATCATTTTAAATAAAATTGACATTTTTAAAATTCTGGAGCCCTGATTCATCGTGAAACCTTAACAAATTTCGTCTTTAATACTGTGTTCTATTTTTATCAAAATACACCCGTATCTGCTATAGAAGTCAATACTTTAGCTGTGGGAACAAAAAAATGGCAGCTACTTGTTGTAAAAAGGTTCTGGGTCGAGAAAGGTCTATATCAAGTAAAGATATTTTATCATGAAGTTACGTGAAAAGATACCGATACGGTTTGAGCAGACTAGCTTTAAGGGATAATGAACGTTGACTCGGAGGAAATGATGGGCCCGTGGAATGTTGGATTCTGAGGGAGATGCTAAGAGGACTGGAACAAAAAACCTAGGCCAACCAATGCCATTGGAGCTAATTTTAAGCAACCTTCGAAAGATCATATATCTCAGGCTACGTTCTGCTTTTACATCCATGGATATTTTTAAAAAAATATTTTTATAAAATTAGCGAGAGTGCTCTTATGAAGTCTCACAATTTTTCCTGCATAGAAACTTGAAATTTACCTTGCCTCTGAGGATTAGATTTTTACTAGACCTTTACTAAATCGATAAATTTACTTTCATTAATTCGAGAATGAATTATCTAGCTCAATATGGCTTGATTCCGATTTCTATTGAAGGTAACCCTGGAAGCTATATCATAGCTGAGCAAATGAAGTCTGAAGTTTATCCTCAAGGCATCTCTCCCTAACGTATTTATGGACACATGGTTTTCTTTGATCATCAACTGCACTTTGTAGGTTTTCCCGAGTAGTACTTCCAGGACTCCGGCGTTAAATCTATAATCCTCTGTTTAGAGAAATTTGTTTTATTTGAACGATCATCAAATCGTCAATTGAAAGGCGCTACGTTTCCAGGACAGAGCACACAAAAAATAAAAACCTAAATTAGCTTCAGGCTACAATTCCCTATTATTACTCTAAATAAATTTGCATACTTAGAGTAGCTACAGTTTTCTACGTCGCGTAAATATCGTATGCGGTAATAGCTTTCGTTTCGTGTTTCATAATTATCATGAAAATTTAGCAGCGGAAAATTAAAATGTCAGGATTTTTGTAGTTACTCCTTCAGAGTTGACTTCAAAAGAAAATTTCTGAATGGACACAACGGAATAAATCAAGTAAAACCTATTACATTTTTTTAGGACGGACATATAACGAGTTACGCAATAGAAAAAGCTATTCCTGGAATAATTTGTGTTTCCATTTTCCATCTAGATTTGTGTTACTTTTTCTTTATTTAAGATAATTGTGGTAAACGTGAATGCCAACTAATGGACTGGTTGATTCAGCTAGAGATAAATTGATATTAAACTGAGCGTAAAACAACTGTAAATAAAAATTGCATGCATGTGAACTTCTCATGTGGCTTTGGGTCATTTTATATTGTATGGAACAAATACGGGATTCTTAAATTGATTCCAGGGCTTTTAATTAAATATTCATCTCAGTTAATGACATACCGGACCAATTGAAATCAGAAAAGCGTATTTAAGTTTGCCAGATGGGTGATGTCAAGAGGAAAAGAAAGAGAGTAGGAGAGACAGACAGTGAGAGGAGAAAGAGTTGCCCACGCTTCATCACGCTTACCATATAATCTCTGCTGAAAGAGATCGGTATCGGAGGAAACTTTTTCGAAGAACGTCTTACGAACTTGACCTCCTTCTTCCATCCCTTTCTACATCTCACAAAGCGAACTCTTTGAATAAGCCCCCCTTTGGCAAATAACCTTTTGATCCTCTTTGAAAGTTTATCTTTATAACTTTGTTATCTCGACTGTTGGATCTATCATCGAGAGAAAAATTTTCAAGCGCATTAAGTCATTTTGTAGCAGTAAAAGAGATTATGCTACAGTAATCTCGAGGGCATCGAGAAGTTTTAATTTAATATCTGCAACATAATTTATTTAAAAATTTATTTCAAATACGCTTCGAATATTTGTGTATAACCGGAGTCCTTTCGGGAAAATCAGGTAGTTTGATCGTTAACAGACAAACTACTATTTATGTAACGTTTGAAATTCTAGGCAAGCAAATACCTCAGTTTCGCGAAATGATGTATATTTTCGTTTCAGAATTATTAGTACGGATAAAGTTGTCGAGCGAACTGTTTAAATAAAGTTTTCAAATAAATAAAGCACGGAAACGCTTCCTCCAGTTGTAAGGATATTGCAGATGTGGAGCGATGTTGCGACTCATTTGGAACAGAAACAGCAAAAGTCTCCCCGAAAACTTCTTGAGAACCCCTCCTCTCCAACCTCTTTTCACTCGACTCAACAGCAATATCCATCCCTTTTAACCCCATTCATCACGCCGAGGGGCAATATCAGCAAGGTAAGGTGTTAAAACCGTACAAGAACGGAGCGTCCTGTAGTTGGAGGTTTAGAGATCTGTTAGCGGAGACGAAGAGGGAGGGCGGATGAGGATGTAATGGAGGGAAGGGAAGTGTGGGTAGAGAGGGAGAAGAGAGAGGAAGAGAGAAAGAACGAGATGGAGAGGGTGGATACGGAGATAGATGGAGAGAGAGAGAGTGATAGAATTAGGAGGAAGTGAGAGAGAGAGAGGGAAAACAGCACATACGCCGAAGTAATTCACTCCCCCGCCGGAATCAAGAGGGAGGGGAGTTAGCGTCCCACGCGATAAGATGTCGCCGGTGCCAAAGCAGAGCCTGGATTTATGGGGAGCGTAGCGCGCTAATCCCTTCGCTAGGAGACAACCGCGTTGGGAGAACCCTCTCTCTCTCTCCCTCCCCTTCACCTCCCATTCCCACCCGTTGCCTCTTTCTCCTCGCGCCCAGGAACCCCATTCCCTTGCTAAAACGCAGCGCTCCTCTCTCCATCCCCGTAACCCCTCTATTAATCTGCGGGCTAACAATTGCGAGAGTGAGAGAGAAAGATAAAGAGAAAATGAGTGGGACAGCAAGAGAGAAAGAGAGAGAGAGGGGGGAGGATATTAGAGAAAGAGAGAGAGAAAATGGGAGTATGAAAGAGAGTTAGAGAGAAGGATTTCATGAAAGGTTTTGAGTTGGGAGATTGTGTTATTTCCCCAGAAGTAAAAGGGATGCGAAAGAGAGAGAGAGAGAGAGAGAGAGATACCTAATAGAAATTAAATGGGTACATTAAACGAATATCTTCAGACTAAAATAATAAAAACTTAGTATAAATTGGAGAATGGGCATGGGGTGAGGGGAAGGAAAACATTTAGGTTAATAAGAAGTGTCTTTGTATAGGTACGACAAAACAGATGCGGCTTTGTGAGAATGGAGGAATTCTGTAAAAGAGGAGGTGGACGGTATTTTCCGCAGCTGTCGCTTATTCAAGTCTTTTAGGTATTAACAATACCTATGATTAGATTCGTTAATGGATGGAGGAGGCGATAGTAAAAGTTAGGAAGATTTCGAAAGAAGAGGTAAATAGTGTATTTTTTAAATTTAACTTTTATATGGACTAGTATTTCCGATTTCTAAAAGGGTTAATTTTTTAACTTCTCAATTAATTCAACCGTATTTTGCTTTTAGAATTTTGGTCTCGTGAAGTTAGTTTTAAGTTAGAGTTCAACCAACAAAATGATTGGTGCAGTGACAACGGAAAATATTGGTAGCAAAGGTCTTGTTTTCGGTTATAATGCAAAGGAGTTTTTCAAAAACCAGATTAAATATAAGAAAGTTTAGGGAAAAATGGTTGAAAAAATTGCTAAGTCGAATGAAGTGGGTGAATTTGTTTTGTGATTTAAAATAAAAACAAGGAAAACGGTGTCATGCAACTAATAAGGAATTAAGCAGTAGGTTCCGTAGTGAGAAACGATATTTTTGTATCAGATATCAGCGTTGTTGCAAATTCCTCTGGTAAAATATCAACTGCAAAACAAATAAATCGATTAAGTATTTGTAATTTACATCTGTTTTAAATTATAGGAAAAGATTCCTTTGTCCGATAAAGAAGAGGACCAAATGTACGAAACTTTAATAAATAAAATCTCTACGCTCTCGTCACGTTACCGATTGAGTATCCGATGTTAAGGTAATGGCTTCCCGATATTTCATTCTCGAAAGATAGAATATATTAAGGTGATGAGGGGGCACCTATTGCCACTCAGATGGATGCGAGATGAAAGTGTTACACATAAGTCGAACTTAAAAGACACGAATTAAGGGCAAAAGACAAGGGAGAGAGACGTGGAAGTTGTGTTTAGAAAATGTGGAGGGGTTGTAAAGTCGGATAATTTATCGAGGAAATTAGAACGTACGCCGTGGCAGATGAAAAGGAACGAGGAGGTTGAAAGGGAGAGAGGGAGAGAGAGAGGAAGAGGGGGAGTGGAGAGAGGGACAGGATAGAGTAGGAGAGGGAAGGGTGAGGGAGAAAGTAAGTAAAGGGAGAGATAATGAAGACAGGAGAAAGGGGAGGCGGTTCGAGAAAGAGGGAGAGAGCTATGCGATTCGGGCCTTGCGAAGCGGTAAAGGAAGGGCCAATTAAGGGAGAGAGGGTTTTGGAAAAATGGCGGAGGGATCGGGAGAGGTGCGACGGAATGAAGGGAATGGAGATATGAATTAGGGGAGAATGGATGCGAGGTATCAGGATGAGAGCGCAATAACCGGCGGGAGGACGTTTCGAGGGTAGTTGTGCGGAGCGGGTTTATGAAAGAAAACGTTAATGCGCGGTTTTGGTATTTTTTATGACTATCCATATAACGGTCGTGCACGCTCCATTTGCTTTCCCAACGAAAAATGTCGCAAAAAATTTGTGTCAGTGAATATCACGCTATATTTCAGTGCGATATAGGCTCTTTGTTTCGTATACCTTTATAGCTTTGCAAAGCATAGTTTTAGTTTTATGGATGCGTGTACATGCACGCATATAAAAATTAATTCAGTTGTAATAATAAGTTAGTTTTTGTAATGTTCCAGGTAGTCAGTTAAATGTTAAGGGAAATACTTTGGAAAATACCTATAGTACATATCGTACGATTTTGTTAGAAGTTATTTTCTAATCAAGCCGTTAATATTGAAAAGAGCAAGCCTTCTAGAACGGAACCCGTTAGAAAATTGCATAAGAATATGCGAGTGTTGTAGGAAGACATCAACATAGAGGGGAGAACACGGAGCTCATGAGGCGAAATTCCCGAAAATACGGAAAGTTAACTAGCATTGGCCTTTATTTGATTGGGTCTAACAATAAGAGTTCATAAAACCGTTGTTGCCTGAACTCGCAGTTCTAAGTTTCTTTGAAATTAATTTTTGCTGCATGTACTTCAGATATTACTGTAAATGGAAATTGTTTGAAACTTTAACAGTGATACGATAAAACTGTATTAAAATGGCTGGTGTTGTTGGAGGAAGTATGCGAATAAGTATCGAATAAGTGTTTCCTACGCCCAAAATTTGAAATTTGCTCATTACTCATAACGGCCGTTCGTTCTCAATATTGGCCATGCGATTTGGCCAACGTCCGATATAATTATAAATTTCAAGAATTTCGGGCTTTGGCTGAGAAATTTTAATATTGGCCGGACTCTGCTAGTCCAGTGGGTTTCGTTTGATTGGACAGCACACGATAATCATAACCACTGATGTACGTGTTGTTTAATTAGTAATGCGCATGCGCCATTTCGCTTCACGTTCGCAAATACAGTTGATATATTGAGAAATTAACTTTGGCTAACTGTTTCTGGCCCATATCCGGAATAGGTTATCATTTATAGATACTTCGGTCATTCGCCCAATCTTGATAAAGGCCGTCCATTATGATTATAAGCCGATTTCGTAAATTTCACCCTAACATATGCAAAACTATAAAGTTATAAAAATAATTTCATAGTAGAACTCAAATACTACATTTTATGAGATAAATACCTCCATCGTAGATTTGTTTTTTAAATCTTATATGCACAGTTGGAAAATTTAAGAAGAGTCACAGAATTGCTATTGGAAGGTATATGCTCCGACATTGCCTGAGCCATTTAATTCGGGCGTGGCAATAAAGAAAAAAATCTAATGCCATTTTCTGTACAAAACCTCCATTAATTAACATCAAAAAATACTTTCGAATGTGGGTTTTTTAATATATTAAAGGGTAATCATCACGAATTAAAAGATGATTTACTGCAAATATAAATTAACTGGTTAACGAAACAAAATAGACTAAAAATGGGCACAACCCAATAAATAGATATAAGATAGTGTGCAGGAAAAAGTGCTAAGAATATTTGTTTTGAGAAAGTGAAAAACGTGCTAACTCACTGGAAGGCAAAGAGAGACGGGGAGCGATATAGTAGGGTAGAAGTTGAGTAGAGAAGGACGGTGGAATTCAGAGAGAGAAATGGGACGAGAGGGAGTGAGAGCGCGGGAATCGTGTGGATTTAAATGCATGTATAGGCTAGGCCCCTTCCTTCGTCTCCGTCCTTTCCGCGTTCCCTCCTTGAATAATTCATCGCGGGACAGGGGACAGGGAATGAAGGTTGGAAGTGAAAGGGTTAGGAAGTGGAGGGATTGGTGCCGGGAAGTTGGTACAGCGGCGGTACTGATTCGTTTCCGGAAATCCAAAGACAGCCGTTATTTGAACGCATTACCCCACGACTCTCTCTCTCTCTGTTCCCTTTCTCTCTCTCTCTCTCACCCATGTCGGCGTCTAGAGTTGGAGGAAAGGGAGCGAGAGACAACTGCCGAAAGTATTTTTCTAGGATTGACGAGGGAAAGAGATCTCTCTCTCTCTGGAGAAGGCAGTCTCCCCTTCTCCTCCCCACCTACTCCCCCCCTTATCCCAGCTCCCCAGTGAAAGTGAGCAGTGTGTCCTTAATCCGGATATTCGATGGAAAATTCCTTTCTTGCTAAAGAAACTAATGGTTTTTGACTCGGGCATACATGCGTATGATGCGAAAAGGAATAAAAATGTCTGTTGTTTTTCTTATGCGATGCGAGTGCGTTGATGGCGGTTTCCGGTGGAAAAAGTTATGCTTTCTGTACGTTATCGAAAATGAAACGACGATCATAGAGCTGGGAATAGTTGGTTTTATCTCCTAAGGAAATTTTATAGGTGCGATCTTTCATAGAAATAGGCTAAATACTACATTCGAGGGTTTGTGGCATCTGTGTTTTTTCATATTTCCCGATGAATAGTAAAATAGTTAAGCTCTTAACCTTATTTGTTTTTTTATAGGTTTATTAATTCTAATTTTAGGTGAAATATTATTATTTATTATTATTATTTATTCTACAATATTTCAACAACGAAATAATTGAATTTGTTGAGAGACCATTCACCACTTGTTGCGGTAGTTACGTAGAATCATAGGAAGGGAGAACTTTTTTGCCTTTTTACTTCCATACTTCAACATTTATAGAATGATTGCTGCAGTAAATTAAAAATTATTTGCTACAACTCTCCTCGCGTCTCATTCCTTGCCGCCGATTATTTCTATACACTTAGCTTTATGTATGGATAAAAAGAATCGTCGATGAATCTAATGTTTAATATTTGTCAACAAACCCGTTTATTTTCCAGAAAAAAATGACAACATTATAGGATCGAGGAATGGAAATAATTGAGGAGGAATAGCGTACGAGTAGAAATGTCAAGAGAGAAGCAGCTACGTAAAATATGACGAAAATTGTCGGAAAATTGTTTTGCGTTATTTTTTCAGGGAACGCTCCAATCTTTTTTTGCCACTGTGCCCTTAAGCCTCAGCAATTTTATTTTTACAGAGTGATTGGAGAGAAAATGTTTGCATAGAAAAATTTTGTTTTCCAAGAATTCCAACGAATTTAACCGACAGAGAGACTGTATTTTGTGTATCTTTAATTATTTTTTCGAGTTCTTGTATCTCGAAAATCTAAATACAAAGAGGAATGTTGTAAGTGTGTATTGCTATCTGACAAAAATATGGTTTCTTTTCCAATATCATGTGTACATCCGAATTGCACGAGTTTCTTTGACAATATTATTCTTTATTTGATCGAATCACGCAAGATATGAGCCGGATTTTCAAAGTGAAAGTGATCTTGAGAAAACATATTTGGAATTGAAAAAACGTCATAATTCGTCGTCAAATTGTTTGTCCTTTATTTTCTGTTAGATATTTATATTTTATTAGAGATATTACAATATATATTTGTATATATTGTCCTCATCTCTCTTCGATTTTACATTATCATACATGGAATATAGTACTGTAGTCACGAAAAAAATCGACCTCAAAATTTTTACGGAAATATACATTTTAGATGTCCCTGACTAAAAACAGCGGTTTTCGCCTTACCGTCAGTCTGTCCGCGGCCCTAAAGCCTAAACTTTGAAATCAAATGAGATTTAGTATTTGGACGTGCTATTATCCAAAATAGAATCTATGAAGAGCTGAACGATATAGCACATCAAGGAAATGTTTATTCTTGTTGATTTTCACGAAATGTTGATTTATTCAAAATTTGGTCTTATGACATCTTCTATATATATAATTTGGTAAGCGGAATTTTCTGATTGAAATTCCGTCGAATCTATACGTCCTACAGACACGGTAGACGGCTCATTTTAAAGCTCTAATTACCATGGGGTCGGGAAAATTAACCTGATCTTTGTATCTGCGATGGGTTGGATTCCCGAGAATGATTTCCATTTCTCATAAGATAACATGGAAAAATCGATATTTCGACCTGCAACCTTATTTTATTTTGCTTATTAAAATTCTCATATTTGACCTACGGTTTTCGGACTTGGACTATATTGAAGAAAAACATTTTCAGTTTCTTATTCTAATCGTCTTTTATCGCTTTCGAATCTGAATCTTTCGAATCTAACGTTTTAATATAAAATTTTGACAAAATTTAGCGTTTTTAACGTGAGGTTGCCTTGCCAACCGATGACATTGTTAAACTCGAAATCCTGTTACTCTCATGTTTGCAAACTTTGAAATAAGCATTAAGACATATCTTTCTAATTTGTTTAGCTCAGTTTTCAGTTGCCTAGCAAGGTATCAACGTTTTCTTTTTTTTAGTACCTATTTAGTATTTAGCATTAATATTTAGTATTTATGATCAGTATTTTAGTACTTATTATGTAGAATTCATTAGTATTAGTGTGTTTCATTAGTAACTATTGTTTTTGTGTAGTAATTTTTTTGTTTGTTTAGTTCAGATTTTTTTGTTTACTGTTTTCCTTCAGTTGCTTGGCTCAAGGCTCATTGTCAGTATAAATTTAGAAGTTTTAAGTATCATGGATGGGGACGAACGAAGTTATTTGAATGTGGACAGCATACACGCAGATAATTCTTCAGAGAATTTGAATATTCCGTTAGAATACCTTAATTCATTGACACCATCGTGTATGCCTCCTCATCACCTTAAACTGAAAGTAGGTGCGGTTGTTATGTTAACACGAAACATGAATCTGGGATTTGGTTTGGTTAATGGTTTAAGATTAGTGATACGAGAAATGTTAAACCATGTATTAAAGCTGGAAGTGATCACATGCCAAGCCTCTAGGCAAATTATATTCCTCCCCAGAATTGAACTAATCTGCACGGACCCAAATATGCCATTCACCCTGAAGCGAAAGCAGTTTCCCGTAAGGTTAGCTTTCGCTAAAACGATTAATAAAGCACAGGAGCAAACATTTGACAAGGTTGGAATATACCTTTCTAGATTGTCTTCACACACGGGCAGCTTTACGTTGCCTTTAGTCGCGCCAGATCTGCAGAAGACGTAATTCTAAAAATTCAACAAACCACAGGACAGGGTCAACTCCCTGACAAAACGGGTTATTTTACAAGAAATATAGTATACAATGAAGTGCTGTGCAATAACAATCATAATTGATGTTTTATGTTAGTTTATATTGTAATGTTTCATTTTTATAGATTATTGTAGTTACTTATGAGGATTACATTTAAAAGTTAAACATATTTTCTAGATCAAGGATTGGCACCTATTATTTTAAACCACTTCGGAAATGCAGCTTTGGCTGCAACAAGCCGCTAGTTGATTAGAATTCACTCATTATAAACAATACTGCAGAATCCATCCTGCTATTCAGTGACATTATGATATACTTATCGATTCGTACGTTCGGCTACCACCTAGTTCCCCCTAGTTATCTTGACAATTTTCGTCCAGCAATAATGCTTCGCCAATCCACATAATACTTGATATTTATGTGTGGTATAACTACTTATCAAGTTTGATTTTCACAAATATAAGGTCATCAAAATTCATTTTCCGCGGTTTTGTTGTTTTTGTACAGTGTGAGTTCCTTCCAGTCAGGAAAGGGTGTAGTGAGGCCAGACGCATATGTACTATATGAGACATTTTGTGCAATGTATGTTTTTTCTATTCTTTAGTTATTTTTTCGTCGATTTGTTGTTTACTATTTCAATTTTATAATAATTTTGGCGTAGGTCAGGATCAGGAAAATTGCGGCTCTTCAAATATTTATATGCTACTCTCTAAACCAACTCCTTCTACCTAATGACTACTTTAGCGTCAAATTTGCTCGTGGCTTCTTTTTACCGAAAATTCACATTTACTTATAAGCATGCTCTGAAGTACGAATGGAGTTTTTTTTAAACCTCTCATTCACCTTTACTGCTACTCTTTTCAGCTTGGGTTTTATAACATACGAAATATTGGAAAAAGCGAGTCTTCTTGTGAATTCGGTTGCCGACCTATTGGCCTAAGTGAACAACGTTTACTAGTTGCTGTTAAAGGAGCTCTCGCGGTATTTATGACAATTTTTTCGATTAAAGAAACGTGAAAGTGAATAATAAAAGAGTTCGACGATTTATTCCAAAATGGCCTCCGGGCGCTTTTTATTTATCAGCCGTAACGAGATTTCCGTTCCGTCGAGTGAGCTTTTTCGCATCGTTTTTTCCGATGTTTTTTAAAACTTTGCTCCGGTGGCGATGTATTGCTCTCGAAATGCGGGGAGACTACTCTCCTTTCACGCCGTTTTCATTTTTCGCTTGTTTTCTGTTTACGGAAAAAATCGCGCTACACGGCGTTAGCAGTCGGTTGCATCGACGGATTCTGTCCTTTTTATTTTTATATTTCCTCTGGCGCAGCGATTGAGGTATACCCGTTAGGCGGAGAATATTTTTTTTGCAGGAAAGGTAAAGCGTTTCCGCTCATAAATTTCTGGAGGGGAACAAGCGAGTAAAAATGTATAAATGGTCTTTGAAATCATACCGGTTTTCTCTCTATGTCACTAAATTTTTCCAATAAAGATTCCGTCGTAAATATACAGATAAGATCGTGTGTGGATGAGCTGGGGTGTTTTATTTGGAGTCGTATTAGGTCGAAAAGTAACTGTGTGGGCCAAAAATTTTTGAGTCCATAACAAAAAGGATAAAAAAGTATACAGATGACTTTGTGTATACGTTTCTTCAATTCCAGACTATATATAGATGAATGTTAAATATAAGTAAATATAAAACGAGTTGATTTAGCCAAGTAAGTACTGACGTACGCTATTAATAAATACTTTTGTCATTTTTAAATACAATTTTGAATTAAAAAGTATAAAAATAGACAAAATATTTTCTATTGAGAAAGGGACATTAAAGCAGGGGTAACAAACCTATGTTGAATCAATCCGGCCCGCATAATATTCTGAAAATACTTGTAAAATTAAAAGTATAGTAAAGTATATATTAAATTTTGAAATCGAAACATTTATGGAAACTAAAAATAAACCAGTAACTGAGTTGAAAGATGATAAATGGATATAAGATCTTGCATTTTTGGTGGATATTGTTGTACACCTGATTATTTTAAATACAAAAATTGAAGGACCTAACCAAATAGTGAACGAATTTTATGACAAATCTTTGTGCTTTTGAAATGAAACTGAATCTTTGGGAAAAACAAGTCTCCCTTGTAAATCTAATCCACTTTTCCACACTGAATTCCATAACAAAGAATACTAATATATCTGCAAATATTTTGAAGAAATGTGTTTTTAAAAATTCTGTTGTGAAAGAAGAATTTCGAAGAAGATATTCAGACGTCAGCAGATACGAGAAGCAATTTAAATTATTCAGTGCTCCATTTTCCTTTGATATTGAAAACTCCCCAGAAGAACTGCAAATTGGACTTGTTTACCTTCAGTGCGACACGGCGTTAAAGGAGAAATTTAAATCAGTTACCGTTCAAGAATTTTATTAATATTTGGGCGATAATTACAAAGAAATCAAACTAGTTGCCGCCAATATACTATCCATGTTTGGAACTACTTACCTGTGTGAGCAACTATTCTCTGTGATGAACATTAATAAGTCAAAACTGCGTTCAAAACTCACGGAAAATAATTTGAATTCGATTCTGAGAATAACAACCAAACAATCACCGGAACTAAATATTGATAGGTTGGTTGCCGAAAGCCGTTAAGTTTCCGGGACAACGGTGAATAAATAATTTATTGTTTTATATTTGTATTTTATGTAATTTCTTTTGTTTATATTTTATATAATTTATTTTGTAAAGATTTGTTTAAAACGTGTAATTATATTTTTGAACGTTTGTTGAAATAAAATTACTTTGAAAGTATATAAACAATATAAAATGATTAAATAATAATAATATTTTTTCATCATATCTAATCCGGCCCGCCATGGTTTCAATTGTAAGAATTTGGCCCGCATGTCGAATTGAGTTTGACAGCCATGCATTAAAGGACAGAGAGACAGTGGCAATAAAAATATTACACCAAATTTTAATGATATTCATTTTCATAGGAGAATTAAATCTAATGAGAGATTTTTGCGTACTATAGTCGATCCCACTTCGGAAGTCTCTTGGCCTACTTAGAGCAAGTAGCCAATCACGAACGTTTCCCCTTCCATCGCCCCTCTCAACTTTCGTGCGGGAGAGCAGATATCGGTGCGCGCTGCCAGCTGTTGCTCAGCTGATATACTACGCAGTTTCAAAATAAAATACTTCCCATCCTTCTTTTTGATCCACAGCAAGGAAACGGCGGTAGAAACGGCAACGCAGTCCGATGCGATCTCTTCGAGAGCAGGAGTGAGACTGGTTTCCTCCCCACTACCTTGCCAAACAAACAGTCTCCTATTGGCTGCTGCTAACTTGTGGACGCCCGTTTTCGAGGCCATCAGTCTTCCGATGTTGGATCGACTATAGTATTATTTTGAGGCCAAAGGATCTCTATTTTATGTTTTTCAGGTTGATTTCACGTCAGTGAGGTACGGTATTGCCTTCTGTGCGCAGAAACTAACAAATCCTTCCGATAAACATACGAATGCACTCCGCATCCCGAAACTTAGTTCGTTGGGACGAGTATATAGTAAGTCGCGTACGCTAAATCCGTTAAACTCGGAAACTTGTAGGGCGTTGCATTCATTCAGTCGCATAATGTAGTAATAATTCATTCCATCCGCACAAACAGTGGACAAAAGGCTTTGAAGCTGTCAGTTTTCCGTTCCGTGCGAATGGCGGCAACGTTTAATAGAGCGGCATGAGGCTGAAAAGTGAGAGGGCGGAAGGTGAAATTGGCAGTGATGGGGGATGATGGCAGATGGCCCCATTATGCGGTCTTTGCGGGTCGCGTTCTTTCTCTCTCTCTCTTTCGCACCGTGTTTTTCTCCCCGAGTCTCTCTCGGCAGCTTTCTCCGTGTGCGATATTCTAGCGTTTAAAAGCGAGTTAGTGCGATATTCTCGCGTTTAAAAGCGAGTTGCCGCTGCTTTCGCATTCTGCCTCCGGTCCTTAATGAATTTGTGTGTGTTTGTGTGCGTGCATGCTCACAGTATTCCCTGTTTCGCATACTTCTATTTTTATTTTCTTGTAGTATTAGACGTGGTTTGACACTGATTCTCGTATTCGTTACTTCAACCATGCAGCATTGTGTCTCCCTTAAGTGTAATGGCGTCGTCATTTTACGTATTTCATGAAATACCTATATACTTTTATCTAATTAAAGGACGCCTTTTATGGATGATTTAATTAAAATGTCTCAGGACTACTTAATGAAATTTCTCTATAAAAATTTTCGTTGAGATCAACTCGTTAAACCTGCTTTTATAAAGAAATTTCCATTCAATTTCTTCCATTGCGGTGTTTGCGAAAAGAATTTTATTTTCTGCCTCCTCCTTCTAAATACAGAGTTAGAGAAGCACGAGATTGTTACGTAATACCCTCCCACTACTTTGGAAATGCGACTCCATCTCAGTGTTTTAACCCCGCCCCCTCCCCCCACCCTCTCTCTCTCTCTCTTCTCCTCCCTTTTTCGAAATTCTAATCTCATACAAACATGCTCTCCCCCTTCTTCCCATGCCCGTTATAATTCCTTCCATTTTTTTCGCACTCATCCCACACGTCACTTCTCCCACGGAAAAATGCTCTTTTCTTTTTCCCTCTCCCCTTCCACCCTGCTCCTCTCCCTCTAAAACCCTACTCTTCTGCATCCACCCATTCTCTGCACCTTCGATTTTTTCATTTTTTCCGTCCAGACCTTCCCTCGTTACAATAATTCATTCTGGTTTATCGTCTCTTTTGTTTTGATATTTCTTTTTTGCGACGTGCGGTGGCGCCTCAGTCTGTGTACCGCGGCATCGGGTGCAGGCGAGGTGGATTCGTCTCCTCCTCCTCTAAAAGGCCACGTCCCCCTCCTCCCCCCCCCCCCCCCCGACCCCTCCACTTATCCTAATCATCCCTCTCCTCATCCACACTTTCTCCTATGCCTTTTATAATATCCTATTCTCTGCGGATGAATTTCAAGCTCTCATCTTTATCTCCTGCATTCCCATCCCATCTCTCACCCTATTTCTTTCCCGCCCTCCCTCTTTGTCTCTCTCTCTCCGGCTCTCTCTCTCTCTACCTCCCTCTTTTTCTATTTTCTCGTAAAGGTGAAAGCAGATAGCAGGAATTTTTTTGATGAATTTCTACGGTGTGTCTGGATAACGGCGGTTCATTTGGCCGTAACTATAGGTGTCTTATCTAACATAAGCCGTAATTTTGCAATACATTTTTAGCAAAGCAGACTTGTTGTGATTCTCAGGTGTTACATTCCTGATATAATCATGAAATATATAATTCAATTGTTTCGCCAGAATTCTCGGATTGAAACCGTATTAAGCCTATCTGAAAATCTGGTGCTATATAGATATAGATTTCGTCGGTCGTAAAGAAATGTTTTTATCATGATGGTTAATGAAAAAAGTAAAATTTCTGGCGAAGCGCTTATCTTATTTTGTCTGGAATTCTCTGTATTTTTAGGTATAAAAACTGAATGAAAAAATCGGGGAATTTTTCTGATACCCTCCAACTGTTCTATTGAGGTTCAGGATACATTCATTGATTTCATTTAGATTGATTGTTTATAATAACATTAAATTATGTTAAATTAATTTTGTCTAATAGCTCGAGCAGTAAATGGAAGATTTATTATCTTTATTATAAAAAATGCATAACATGGCACCAAAATTCACCAAAGCGATACTTCGGAATAAATCAATTTAAGACTATCCTTTATTTACGTTTGCTAATTCTAATATCTCATATTTTATACAGTTAAGGTTCAATCGCAGCATTTATTGGTAAGCCTCGGACTTCCGAAATTGATAAATTACAGATTTGCCTGACTGCGGAATCGATAGTGTTTTTCTCGCACTTGCAAAAGTTTAGTTAAAATATTCGCGTCCAAATTTTCGACAGTGATTTCGTAGCATACCGGCTGGAAGCGATTGCAAAACGACTTATTTCGCACCAATGAAACCCCCGCGCAATGTACGTGCCTCGTATATATACTAGATGGCCTCGGGGTGACTCGAAAAAAAAATGGCGGGAGAAGAGGCGAGTGACTGAGGATTGGCGTGGAACAGAGAGAGAGAGAGTGAGAGAGAGAGAGGGGAAGGCAGGGAGAGGACGCGCGTCCTTGTTTTTACTCGTGTTTGGAATAGGAAGGGTGGGGGTGAGATTGATGTGGCTTATGGTGAGAGGATGTTGCGTGGAATGAGGGAAACAGAAATATCCAGAGGGTGCGGAATGCGAACGGTGGGGCGAAGAGGAAGAGGGAAAGAGGGAGGGAGGGAGGTGAAAGAGTCGAGGAGATACAATTTAATAGAGGGGCACTCGAGGGAGAAAGGCTATCTTTTATTTGGGAAAGGGCCACGAGGATAAAAGCACAAAGGGTACATATACATAAAGGCCGAAGGGGGTGGGAAATAAAAGGGAGTTGATAGGGGGAGGAGAAAGAGGGAGGGAGTGAGAGAGAGAGAGAAAGAGAAGATGTGAAGAGAAAAAAGTGGAAAGGGAGGAGAGAAAGAGTGACTTTGTCAGTTTGTCAGTTACATAAACTGTTTTAAGTGGGGTTGCATGCGATGACAAGGGATTGATTTTTGCCATATAGTCAATGGGCGGGCTATGGAAGTGATTTCGTTTGATGGTTATATGGAATTGAATAAACACGAAAATATGAAATAAAAATGCCTGTAGATTATGGAGGAGATTTTTTATTACGGGGGATCGAATTCGTCATGAAGCCAAAGGGAGTAATATGGATTTGATTTGATACTTTGGCTTTGGAGAATGAAATAAAAACGGACCTTTTAATACAGATTTCTATTTCAAAGTTTTTTCTTGTTTTTGCGCAATAGGTATATGGTTAAACACAGTATTTGAAAGTTTATTTAATAGAACCTTCGATTAACGAAGTTTAGTGAGAATGAAAAATCTCATAAATTATAAGAGAGAAATGGTGGAAATTTAACTTATATGCGTGAGTGCATAAGACTGATCACAAATGTGAAGATAGAGGAGGAGAAAAATTCTGAAATTTACCGGAAATCGAACCCGGGCTTCCCACTTTCCGGGGTAAGGGTTTTATATTTATATATTATAATTATAGATTATATTTTAAATTATGATTATCACCGAGAAGTAACTACTGTGTACGATAGTTAACTAAAGTGTAAAATAAAAAAACGAGAGATTTAATTTTGGTGACTTCAGGAAAAATTCGTCTTTGTTGAGACATTTCTTGGAAATTAAATTAGCACCCGTATTGATATTTGTTGACTATAGACATAATCGTAATGAAAAAATATCAAAAGGGTCGTTTTGATCAAAACGTAACGCTTCTGGAAACAAACCAGTATGGCGTTTCTGCAATAGGTAATCAAGTTTATTTAGGAATAAATTTTTATAACATAGTTATACTTGGTTTCCTTAATTTTTGAAAAGAATTAAATCTGAGAAAATGTTAATTCTCTTATATAATAAAATTGTTAGTTTCACTTAAAGAATCCGTTTAAATTCTCTTTTAAATCTCCAAATTAGTATGGGTGGGGGAGGGAGGGTTGCATAACATTTGAAAGGAAAAATGATGTGCGTAAGTTTTAGGAAATAAATTTCACTTGTCGACCGAACATTAATTTATGTTTTTATATGGCGTTTTAGAATGTAATGTAAAAGCTGCATTAACTGTCAATTATTTTAAACGAAAACTACTTCAAGTTTTCTTTTGTTGCAACGCACCAATATTTCTGCAACATTGACTTTTCCGATTTACCTTGCCATGGTTGTCGTATTTCCAAAATATAATTTTTTGTGCAATTAGGCTGTGAAAAAGGAAGAACTAACTATAATAAATCCCTCTGAATCGACTAAGATGAAGGAAGAGAGAGGGACACGAGCAGTATGTGGGGAATAGGTTGGTGGGAGCCCTATCTGTGGTATTTTGAGGGAAACTATACAGTCGCCCATTTGGAATGAATCCACGACGTAAACAAATAAGAAGGCAACTGTCGTAAGGATGTAGGGGAGGTAAAGGAGATGAAAGGGGATAGGAAAGATTGAAGAGAAATGGTGGTGGCTTTGTAGCCTTCAGCTTCTTCCTTCTCCTCCCCTCTTTTCTAGTCCTCCCTTATATACGGTACAACATTCTATATCTAACTCCTTCCACCACCACCACCTCTATCCCCTTCCCTCGCTTCTTTCTCGCTCCCTCCCTTCTCTCTTCTCCCTTCTTCTCTCTTGTTTTACTCCTCCCCTCGTCCCTCTTCTAGCTTTCCTCCTCGCCAGATCCCTACGCACTTATGCGTCCCCTTTCCCTCCCAAAAAAGCTTGATTTTTGGTAATGGATTGGGTCCAAGGGCTTTATTCGTCCCATGCCAAGATGGTAGAATGCCAGCCACTGTCCGGCAGTGAGTATTCATTGGTCGCGGTGCTCGAGATTATTCTCCGTGCCAATTCGTGCGTCATGCTAGATCTAGAGGGAGTTTTATTTTCTTTTTCTTTTTTTAGATGAGAGGCTTTTGTCATTTTCGTAAATTTTTTGTTTCTGTTTTCTTTTTGCGGGCCGATTCGTGTTTTGTCTGACCATATATTATTCCAAGAAACCGCTCTTATGTTTCGTAAATCACTTGTATTTTCATTTACAGCTTCGAATATTTTTTTTCCTTTCAAGAATTTATTGACGTTTACAGAGTTAATTGATGAAATTAAATGCAGTGGCTATAATAATATATTTTTGGAAAAATTCACGTCAATTTCTATAGTATTTTGTTCCCAAATTAATGAGTTAATGTTCACCCCTCTAAATACGCGCAAGAAATTCAATCGTACAAGGAATTAATTCATAAGTTTTTTAATGCTATATTTGGTTCTACTTTTAGTTTACATTAAGTTTACGTGCATTTATACTGATGATGATGAATGTATTGATTATTATTATTCAGTGAATTATCGTCGAGCTGCATATTGAAAAACTGTAGGTAAGATTTCATCGACCCTTTGGTGGCTGTAGATGAGATTAATTATCCTATTGAAGTCGTGCAATAATTTCTCTATCAGTATTCATTTCCTAACATTTTCCTTAAAGTGAGAGAAATGTATTTCAATCGCAATGTTTCTATCTCCAATTTTCTAGTTCCTATGTAAGGAAATTTAGCGCGTAATACTAAAGCATTTTTACTCCAAATTAAAGGAGCTGTCCTCTTACATGAAAGAACTCCCACAGGGGAGAAAAATAAGCCCTAAGCGCTTCTCTCGACGCGTGGATGCGTACTCATTCTTCGGACTCTCCTTGCCTCCGATAGTAGGAAAAAAAATTCCTAATCGGCTTTCGTTCCGGATCTTCTATGCGTGCCCACCGAAACCTTCACTCGGGCGGCACTAATGCTTTTTTTGGACACGCACGTGTGTCCAGGCGCTTGTAATCCGCCCGCAGCAGGCATATCCGACCTGGGATGCCAAAAAAGGGGGAAAAACGTCTATTTGCGAATAATCTCTTTTCTTCAGGAACCTTCTTTTCCCCCAAAAAAAGGGAAATAAGATGAGGCAAAGGAGGAGTGGGGCATTTGTAATTCCGTCCTCGGTACAGCGACTCGAACGCCTCCGGTTCCGCTTGTACGTTTAGCACGTCGAAACTTACGCGCGCTCACACGAAAATCGCACGCAAGTATTGTTTCGCGTGACTCCCGTCTAAAGGATTACCAGTCGACTCGGGAAGCAGTGCGTTTGCTTTGTATTTATTTTCTCTCTCTCACACTCGGTCAGTTTTGCGACCGCGGAATCCTATTTGGTTTACTTTATCCCGGCGCGACAAAGGGACCGAATGGATGAGAGAAAGTGAGAGAAAACAGAGCCGAATATATCCTTCCTCTGGATTACGCAACGGATCCGAATACTAAGCACGTTAAGGGAATATGGGATTTACTCGTTCCACTGCTATAAGGCGCCTAAGTTTTCGGGCTCCGGAGGAGCTTGTGCATGGAAAACTTCATAACGCGGACTAAAACAAACGGAGCGAAGGGTATTTTAAGCGATATGTGTTGCGTGACGTCGAAATGAATCCATGTAAAGATTTGATTCCGAAAGAGATGCTTTCTTCGAATCTTGTTTCTCTTCCTAAAATGCGAAACTACAACTTCTTGCCGATGATTTCATACTACGACAAGTTTATCTTTATGGTCGATTAAGAAAAGTATTTTATGAGTGTAAAAAATCATGCGATAAAACATAACATGTTCTCAACTTGTAATCATTTAGGAAAACCTGTTAGCGATACTGATATACATAATACGTGCACAGCATAAATAATTGAGAAAAAGTATGTTATTAAAATGTTAGTGTGAGAGTTACGGCCGTTTTGGAATATAAAAAAATATTATTTTAATTATTGTAAGAAGAGAACAATATTTTTGCGAAATAGTGGATTACAAGTGTTGGGAATGAATACAGAGTTACTAAAGTATTAAATAACGTCTTTGCAAAAAATGTAGGATTTGTAAAACCTCTAAAAATTCAATAAATTAAATCTATAAATAGAATACGAAACTCGTTTTCGTTGGCAAATATTGATATTTGTGCGTCTAGCGCTCCATGTTTATACCGCGGATTTTTATGGCGTAGTCGAGGTAATGTTTCCATTGGCCTAATACAGTTACTTTGTTTTACTGAAAATATTTTTTACTCATGTCTAAAGCGGTGGTTCTGAAATGTAGGGTAGCAAGCACTCTTCAGTATACCAACTGATTTTTTCCTCATTCTATCAATCCAATTTTAATTTATAGGTTATAAGTATAATGTTATGTTTGATTGAGGGTTGTAATCTTCATAATAAAGAATTTGTTAATTTTAATATACTTATATTTAACATAAGAAATATAATTTTAAAATAAAAAACAATTAATGCGGCGAGTTATATTAGCTTCGCGCATTTACTTAGCACTCACGTTTCTCATCTGTATTGTAATTAATGACGATAACTGAATTTTATTGAGCTAATTTCTTTTTAACAATTTCTTTTTTCTAATTTCTTATTTGATTTATGATCACGTATAGTGATACTTTTCCTCAATATCCATATATTTTCTCGAACTCTAAATTTATTTCTACTTTTCAGTAAAAAGTTTTGTTTTTACATTTTTATTACTTCTTAAAAAATCACCGATGGTCGCGGCGACCGAACATCCGCACGGAGGGGTAGCATGGTAGATCGACCTGAGAACCACTGGTCTAAAGAACAAAAATTATACTGACACAATTTTATAATCGGTACAACTGATTTTTTTCAAGTTTTCTGTAGAATGTTGGAGTAGTAAGCAAGACAGCTGAATCCGAGGTATGAGCGAAGGCGTTATAGCCAGAAAACACACTATTTACTCAGTACTATTTTCATTCTTCTCCCATTCACCAGAATGGTACATCTAATTAATATATACCACGATATTATCAATAAATCCTCTCAAGTTCCGATGTACTCGTATTTCTTCAACTCTAATAGTATGTTTCACGATCGCAATCCCTTAAAATGGAACTTAGATAAAGGAAAATTTGCCTTGCCAGAGAACTATGTTGAAGTGCTTCATTTCTTAGGTGACGAGAGAATCACAATTTACGCATCACGCGCATGAAACTTAATTCAAAAAAATCTTAATTGTGTATTTTTGAATTTATTTGATCACTTTCGTTCCCACAACAACTGTAAGTACTACTACCTCGAGTCAATATATGTATTTATTAGTCCAGCGGAACTGTCTATTCTATTATATAAACCGTTGATGTCACTTCTTACAATTAGTCTAACTATACGAATGTTTGTTGATACTTTTGCAATAAAAACATCCATGGGATTTTGGCAGAGAATACGAAAATAAAAAAATAAAATACAATTTTATTCCGAAATCCTAGTCCCCTAAAATTGCCATTCAAGTACAAATCCTCGGAAAACATGGCACCCGGAACTTGAGAAGAGCTTCGGAATAAATGAAATTAGCGAACACGACAGGGAAGATAAGGAGTGGATCGGGTATAGAGTGTCGCGATGACCTTTTTTCCGTTTAAGCAGTACGAGGGTGGTAAGAACAGCGCCACGGTGGTTGATGGGGGAGAAGTTTGGAAGGCAAATTCCTTTTAAAAAAAAACGTCTTAAAGTTGACGTATCTGCAAAAAAAAAACAACGAGTAAAAGTGAAGCAATTCTATACTTCGCCACAAGGCTGATAGGCTTCCGAAACGAATACGACGGAAGAAGCCCGACTCTGCGCTTCGAAACTCTTCCCTCCCTACACCCCTCCCGCAACTCTTTTACCCATAATAAACCTCTTTCCCTTTTCTTCCTCAATGCCCTTTAAGCTCCTCCTAAAAGTCTCGGCGACTCACTGCGTCATGGGCGCGCGTCTATTATCCGCATTATCTCTCATTTTAGGAGAATGCTGCTGCGCAGGTTAGACGTTGGCGTGTCCGACTCGAGAGATGTGTCGGGTTCGATGCCATCCCTAATCTTCGGAATACGTGTAGCGACCAAGTTTTCGTCACGTCAGAACGCCGCCGCCGGGTCTCCGACGAACGTGGAATTAATTTTCCTCGGAGAAGTCCCCAAAAGTCAGGTCCCCGCTCGCGGACGGGCGCAATCAGGGGGTTGGGAGAAAGTCTGGTCCACGCGATAAAAGGGGAGAAGATTCCCATTTCTTACGTTCTGTCTTTCCCTCCTCGGACTCACTTGACAGAAAGAATCGTCGCAAAGGTTGTCTCCGTCATCGGAGCGAGAGGCGCAAAGTGGATTTTAAGCTTCGCCAATTAATGTAAACGGTTCTTTCGTTTTACACTTTCCTATTCACGTGTATTTCTCTCTCTCTCTCTCTTCTCTCTATCCCTCTCGCTGTCCTCCTCTCTTCACCCTCGGTTGAGTGACAACGTCATTTCCTGTCTGGGTGGTATTAGTGTAATTGGATTGGCTTAAGTCTCCTCCATTCCGCTGGATGGGAACGAAGGAGTTTAGAGAGAGGGAGAGATGTACGGGCGGAGTTTGAGAGAATGTTTTTTTTTTACGGCGTTCTGCCGTAGTGAATTTCGCGAGTGAGGGAGTAAAAGGGAGAGGGTGGATTGGGGAGGAATATTCTAAAAAAAGAAATAGCGACGGGATGGGATTTTTTCCCTGCGTGCAAGAAGGGGTTTATTTCCTTTGAAAGTTTTCTGGGAAATGTGAGAAGAGTTTTGAGGTTGGAGGAATTTGACGTAAACGAGAGATGTGTTAAATGATACAGGATATTGGAAACTCTTGGAGAAATTTCGACTCTTACTCCAATGAGCTCATTTATAAATACATTAGCATGTAATCTCGTTATATCTTTATCGAAACATGATCTTGTGGATGGATGCATTACAAAGAGTTTAATAAGAAAAAAATACAAGCGACCATAGATGATTTATGGGTAGTTGGGAGTATCACCCGATTCTTATATCTTAAACAATTTGTACACTTGGAAAAAGAACTAATCCTCATTTTAATAGTTTCGGAATCCGCAAGTGTTATCGAATAACTTGAATCCATCCTTGGCCTTGGTAGAGGGGTGGTTAGCGTGTCTAGCTCCCAATGCTAGGGTCGCAGGTTCGAATCCTGCCTGGGGCATGGTCGCGTGTGTTCCTCCTTGTTATTGTTGTTACGATATTCGGTATAATTGGCCCTGTGCTGTATCTGAATTCTTGCCAATAAATAAATAATTCAAAGAGAAAATGGCTGCGCTAAATAAAAAAAATAAATTCATGGCGATTACTTTTTTGTTTGTGAGCCTGTAACCGTTCCTTTGAAATTATTTTATCTTTTGACGCAAAACAATGCAATAAATCCCGCTCATTCTCTTTTGAAAATATGGGACATCTCGCCTCAGAAAAAGCCAAAAACCTCTCGGCGGATTAGTATATTGACATAAAGACTGTAGCATTTCTCGCCTCAAGACATTGTAGAAACTGCGAAACTATGCGAGGGCTGCCATCGCTTTTGCACTTTAAACTCAAGGTGAACGAATCCCACAACAAAAATAAAAGCATTCATCCTTTTGTGTCGCGTTGATCTCATTAAATCTCTTCCTTCCATTGCTCTCACGCGCACACCTCTTCTCTTTTGGATACGTAGGGATTATTCTTGCACGCTGAAATAAAAAAAAAACAAACTTCTCCTTGACCCAAATCCTTTTGTGAATATAGCACACGAAACTCCTTTGTTTCAAGTGTATCTTCGTGTGTTCCTCGTCTCGGATTTCTTTTATTTTTCGCCGTATATGCCACGAAGAAAAGAGACGAAGATACACGTCGAGACAAAATAAGCGAAGGTTTCGAACATTCATTCCTCCCCCCAAAAAATTTACTCTTCGCGATTTCTGCCTTTTATTCCCCCCGAGGGGTATGGAAGGGGGGAGAGTTTTTGTCGAAGTCACCGAGAAGCCGAAAGAAATAGAAGGAAAAGCGGCAGCGATATAACATTCGACGAAATGGGGGAAATTGGGACCTAATGAAAAAATCTCTCAAGTTTGGCGGAAGGGGAAGAGGAAGATAAGGTGGGAGGTAAGAAGGAAGGAGGAGGAGGATGATGGATATAGGATATAGCGAAATAAGCGAGCGAGAGAAGACAAGCGAAAAAGCCATATCCTTGTCGGCGGAAATTCCTGTTTCATCCTCGCGAACTTACCCCTCTTGTTCAATTACAGCAGAACGTGGCCGTGGCATCCTGCAATTTAGGTGCTCCGTTCTCTTTTCCACTACGATCCCATCCCCCGCCCCCTCCTCCTCCGCCTCGCTCTCCTTTTTATCTGCCTCCTCATCGCAGCCACTCGCCCCCGCCCCCCCCCCCCCCCCCCCCCCGTGCCCCCTTTACCCATCCCTACGCATTGTTTTCCAATGTCTTCCCTCAGGATGCTGTCACAGTCGTAAACAGAAGCCTTTCTCCCCTACTTCTTCTATCCTCGGCTCTCCCTCTCCTCTCCTAACTCCCGCTCGCCCTCTTATTCTTCCGTGCCCTTCCTCCCCTATCTCTTGCTCTTTTCTCGTGCGTTCCGTCCTCACGATCCCCTCCTCTTCGTCTCCTAACCCTCCTCTTATTTCCATCTCCTCTTTGACCTTTGCCTTCCATCGTTTCCCGTCCCGTCATATTGTCTTCCTTCCTTTAAAAAAAAATCTTTTCTTCCCTTGCTTCCGTCACTCTGCCTCGATCCATCTCTCTTCATTTCTCTTTATCTCTACCCCGCTCTCATTCTCGTATCATTTCACCATTTTTTTTAACTCGGTGCCTAAAGCGGTGTACGTAGGATTTTAAAATTCAAAATTCGGACCAAGTAACGTGTCCTCCCTCTCTGAATTCTTAAATGAACTGCGTCTGTCGTTAAAATTCGCGTAAAGCAGCGAAATGCACCTCTGAATAATTTTCTTTGACGGAATGCTTGGGATGTCTTCCTTAACCTGGTATCTCATTATGATTATTACGGCAGTGCTCGACAGAAATAATTAACTAGTAACTTTATGTACATGTTTTTGTTTAGAATCCCAAAGTACGTTATATGAAGTTGTGCATCATCTCACAGAGTTCTGAATTATTATATATTTACGCCTTTCAAGTGTAGCGTTTCTAGTTAAGCAGTACTTGAAACAGTTAAATTGAAGGATAGTCAGCAAACGGCAAATTTTCAAGTAGCGGGTTACATCGCTGTCAGTGTGCGTAGCTTCAGAAAAAACCACGCCACAGCCAGATACGGAATGCGTGATTTCACTGCGATACTTTTGAGACTAAATTTAAAACTTTTTTCTGTGTCTTCCCGTTCGCAAAATTTTCCATTCCCTTCGGGTTACTTCTTGTCTTAATTTTTCAGTAGTTATTTCTTTGGGCTGGATTTACAATTTTTTTCTCTCTCAGTGATTCATTTGTCGAGGCTAATATTGATAGGTGCCCATTGCGGGAGTTATTTTCGCTCTAGTTTTATTCTCTCTAGAAGCAAGAAAGAAATTGATGTCTTCTGGGCTACTATTTCATTTTCTTTTAATAATTTGGTAGGTGACCTCAGAAGAAGTATTTTAGTCCATCGTGAAACCAGTAAACCTATATTACGTTCATGTTTCATTCTCGTTCAAAATTCTGCGGAGTATTTCCCATATTTTTTCACATTAATCATTTCCAGCAAACGTAGTGTTTTTATATATTCCACGTAGAAGCATAAAACCTCAATGTTCCCTTCAACTGCTCGTTATCGTTTATCCTTCTCTTTTCCCATCAAATCCACATAGTTGTTTACGATTTTCCTTCACGAACCCCTTCTCCATTGTCTTTCTACTTTGCGTTTTTTTCAACTCTCGCCTTGCTTACTACTAAAATTATTGTCCTATAGTCATCCCGCGTCACATCTTAAAAAATTCTTACCCTCACTGGATCGCATATTAAGGCAACGTTCCTTAACCGACACCCGCACTTTCTTAAATTAAAAAAAACATGAACGATGGTAGCGGGTAGCTATGCGTAACCGTCTAATATTAAGCCCGTAAGAGAGGGTCGCCAACCTACTGCCTTCTTCTTTCACGATTAATGTATGCGCGTAAACGTTCAGAATGAAACACCTTCTCTATTCCTTTTTTCTCTCTTTGCTTCTTTCGGTAATCTCACGACATCTGAAACCTTGTTTTGATAAGATACGTGGAAAATAAGCAGGATTTTAAAACTCGTATCGTTCTCTTCCATCGCTGTCATAGCAAAAGTACGACTGTTCGGGAGGCGGAGTTAATTTTTTTTTGCGCGCGTTTCGAGACGCGCTAATCCCCTTTTGGGGGAGACAGAAGGAGAGAGTTGCGAGACGGAACGCACGAGAAGAGGAGTGGAAGCAAGGAAAGGAGTTTTTGGAGGTATAGAAGGAGAGGAAGTAGAGCGAAACTCGCTCCCTCCTCCTCTCTTCCCCTATGATTCTTTCACTGCGAGGAAGGAATCGGCGAGATTGAAGCAAGGATGGCAAAAGAGAGAGAGAGAGAGAGAGAGAGGCGTCTACTCGGAATTTTCACAAGTTGCGGATTCATTGCCCCTTACGTGTGTGTGTATTTGTATACATACATACACATATACACACACACATATATATGGGACACCGACAAAAGCCCCACCCATAACCATGAAAAAGCGACAAAAGCCCCACCTAGCATTTTTTCGCTGATGTTTACCGCTATCATTTTAGTTAAACAATTAAACGGGTTACATTTTTAACTAACTTATAAAGTATATAAACTATTGAACGGAAAATATTAACACCAGAAGTATAAACAATTGAACGGATAATGTTAAACAACAGATGTATAAGCAATTGAACGTGTTGCATTCTGACTAAAGTTAGCATAAATACTCGTTTCATATGTTTATTATAGTATAGTGATATGTATCAATTAGCAATTTTATACCGGTTCGGAGAGGGGTAGTAATGGGGAGGGAGGGAGAAATCCTAATGAATCACAAGCAATATAAGTGTATATCGGCAAGAAATAACATATATGTATTTGAATATTATGCTATAAATTAGAAAATTTATATTGCGAAGGGGGGGGGAGTAAGGGGGAGGGTGGGAGAAATCCTCATGAAGTACAGGCAATATAGGTGTCAATCGACTCGAAATAACATAAAGTTGAAGATTATTCGGTACTTAAGACTGGATGTTTTGAAAGAGTACCAAATACACATAAAACAAGTACCTATATTCTTTGACTACCGATAACGGTAATAATATGGTAAAAGCATGTAAACTATTCGCTGATGAACGAACTACCGACTCTTGTCATACTGAAGATCAAGATGGAGAATATGAAATGATAGACGAAAAATCAGGTTCCATTGATACATGCCAAGACATTTTTGATTCTATACAAAGCCTAGGTGTCTTGGTCTCAATTCGTTGTGCTGCACATTCATTACAGTTAGCTGTGAAAGATTTGTTGAAATGTAATGCGTTAAAAATACCTTTGACTAAAGCCCGAGATATTGTAAAAAAAAGTTGCGCACTCCCTCTATTTTGATTTCTATCAAAAGAGAAAAGCTGAGAAAACCTATATTAGATTGTCAGAAGAGATGGAATTCGACTTTTGTGATGTTTAAACGCTTGCTGATGTTAAAGTCGTATTGTATAGATGTAGCTGTATTGATTACGGTATTGCACTTGTCGAAAATTTATTGGCTCAGTATTTAAAATTTTGTGACAATATTGGAATCTGTCAATATAGCAAGTGAATTACTGCAGGTTAAACAGGTGACAATGACCGACTTTTATAATGTCTGGATGAAATGCAAGCTTGAGGTATCCAAAATTGAAAACGAATTTCCTCCAGTCTTATATAAGGGATTAGTAGATCGTGAAAAAAAATTAATGGACAGCAGTCCATTACTTGCTTGTATGTATTTGGATCCAAGATTTCAAATTTTGCTTGATTACAATAGAAAGCAAAAAGCTAAAAAAACATTTGTTCTATTTTTGAGCATATGACAAAATTGCGTTCTGATGGAAATGATGTTTTAAATAGTGATCCTGTAATTTCACCTAGAGTTTCTGATGATGTAATGTTAGATGTAGAAAAGTTGATATTGGAGAAAGAAAAAGAAAAAATCTGACTTCCAAAGTAGCATAAAATTTATCATTTGACTTAATGTCCGAATTGGACAAATTTGATAACATTGAAGGACTTCCAATAAAATTTAATATCTTGACTTATTGGAATGATAAAAAAAAGCAGCCACCCATGGTATTGATCTGATATGCGTGGGATATCAGTTCTTAAATCCATTTTTGTTATTTTTTGATTTTTGTCTTTAAGTTATTTCCATTTTCGAATTGTAGTAAAGTAAATTTTAAATCACTAATGGAGATCATGATTTTCCTTTTTTGGTGGCGATTGTATGTTAATTATCATTAAAGTATATTTGTTACAACATACGAAATTATTATGCGCTTTCCCTTGGTGCTATTGCACCCCCTGCCACACTATTGCGGTGGCTTGCAGGGTGAACTGTAGATATAGATATGTCCTTTAATTAATAGAGTTGATAAGCATGGAAAGTATTGAAACTCAAGATGAAAGGAAAAGAAAATTTAACAAAGGAGAACAAACTCGCTGGAAATCTCGCCAAAAGGAAATATTGCTGAAACTAGGAGAAGAGAAATGGAACAGGATAGACAGAAAAGATTGAACGATCAGAACAAACGGAAAACGATGTATAGAGCTAATGAGTCACCAGAATCAACAGTAAATTGACTGACAAGCAATTTATAGATATGAGCAAATGAAAGTTCATTATAATCTGAATAGCGATTATTGTAGTTTAGGTTATTTATATTTATGTAACAAACTCTTATAGAATTATTTAGTATATTTAACGAATAAATCATTAACAAATTGAAAATTATAACATTGTTTATTTTCTTGGCCGTTAAAAAATATTAACATTTAAACAAACATTTCATGGTTTAGGTACTTCTAAAGGTGTTACAATGCTGAAATTTTTTTCTAACGGTAGAATTTGACAAATAACGAAAACGGGATTATAGAAAATATTAAATGTTTATTTATTCGACCTTTAAAAATTCATAAATGTTAAACAAATTGACTATTGTTTATGTACTTTCGGTCAGGCCAGGGAGCTGAAAAATTTCAGAAAATTAGAGAATGTTGTTCCAGCTGGAAATAACATTGAAAATACTGTACGTAGCTACGAGTTTAACGTGAAACTTTTAATTTTGTCGGTATTATCGCATTAGTCTTGTTGTATGGCGTATGTGATCTCTAATTTTAGAAGCTTCGCGAAGGAAAAAATACTTCGGGAGATTACAAATTGCCATGTTCACTTCAAAGTGCTTGTAGGTTTACTTTTAATTTCTAGTTAAAAGTCATTCAACCATAAATAAGGCAGCAATGTTATAGAAAAAATATTACCGTTTATCTTTAGACGTTTGCTGCCTTGATGGCATGCAACGATGACATCGGCAATGTCGTTGTGTGCTTCGCGTTGGGCAAGTGATTTCCTAGTATGCATCAAATGTATAAAAAAAATTTCCTTCCATTTTATCCATTTATTGTGTCATAATGGTCGAAAAACTCTTCGAAAACAAACGAATCTCCCTCACATAACTCACTCCGTATCTCGCAAGATATTTCTCTCGAGAGACCAGTTTTTTTTTTTAATCTCGGCAAGCGATCCATTTCGTCTCGCCCACGTGCGTGTGTGCGCGCATGTGCGCATCCGTACCCACGATGCACTTCATTTCCGAAATTTCCGCGAGTTTTTCACGTTATTTTTCACCCTTCTCTCCTCATCCTACGAATTTTTCCTCTCGAAGGCGACAGACGTTACAAGAAATCATTCCACTTTTTCCGTATCCCGAGAATCGACTTATCTAACGTATCTATATGATCCTACCCAATCCCTTTTTTTTCACCCCATCCCCGTTTCCATCACCCCCATATTCGGACTCACTTTCTCCCATTTCGCTCACATCGGAACAGAAACTCCGGAGACATATTTTTCGACGGCACTGTCCAACTGTTACTCATTTCCAACGGAACCTGTACGAGATCCATTACACTTTCTCCTTCGCTATCTTCATGGCACTCATTCCTGTTCCACCCTCTCTCTCTCTCTCTCTCGTTCACTTTCTCCTCTCACTCCGGACCCTATTTCACGTCGGACTATACTTTTTTTGTTATCATCTTCTATTCCCGTCTTCCCACAGGATATCGGAGGAGAAAAACCGCTATTTGATCCCGAAATGGATTCGATTGTTACTCTACGCCCATAACCAAGCGATGATTAATGCGCCGCCGATTCAATTAATCCGGTCCAGCCATCCATTTGCATAGTTTTTGTATTCCTTACCCGATGTATATTTTTTCCTCCCCTAGGCCCATGGCTCTTCCGAGTCAGTGAACTAATATATTTTCGATGGATTCTATCGTCTCTCTCTCTCTCGGTTCCTTTCTTCGAAATTTTTATCTGTTGGATGAATAAGTAAGTATCTCAGTCATCTACTTTTACGATATTCTGTAGTTTTCATTTTCTCCCTTTCCGCGTCCAGTACGCCATTTCTCTAGCACCCTATTACCCGCAACATCGTCTCCTTACCCGTTTCGCTACATGCACTCACGCCATCTACAACATTCTATTCTTCCTCTCTCTTTTCGGACATTCTCATCCTTCTCTCTCTCTCTTTTTTTCTACGTCAAGGAGCATCCGTCGATATTCAAACCCTTAAATCTTTTCCCTAGCTCAGAACGCCTTTCTCCTTTCTCATCTACCCACGCTCTCCGCCGTCCGTACCGTCTTTTCACTACATAGCTCTTCTTACCTCTATCCTATTTTCTCCATTCCTCCAACTTCTAGTGAGATATCGTTCCTTCATCCACCAAGAGCACCATTTTTCCTTGTTTCGCTTCATATGTAAACTGTTACCTCTGTACGAAGCGATCAATTTTCCAGCTTTTTTAAGAAAATAAGGGTGAAGATAGGGTTTGCATTTAGGTTAAAATAAGTAGCATTGTATAAATAGATTTTTCAGTTAAAACAGCACTTTACAGTATTTAAGATACGCGAAATTTTAGAAAAAAAAGATTTTAAGAAGAGATATTTTCAGCGTTATTTTAAGTATTTCCACGGGCAAATAATGACTTTAAGTACTTGCACTGCCAAAATTATAAATGCCTATAAAATGCGCTGATTAAGCGAGAAGGTAATTAATAAGCTTTAATGGGCTTGCTAATGAATCCCCCTCTCGTTAAGACGTGATATGTATACTTTTTCGGAGTCGAAGCTATTTTTGGAGTGTTTGGAATGAACTCGAATGAACTCTGTCATTAAAATATACATTCTACTTCTTCGTATCTCAATTATAACTAAAAGTAATGTCATAACATAAGTTTATAAAGCCGTTCAATTGCGTTCAAGTTTCTTTGGCGTAACTTTGTAATCGATTTAATGTGAAAGTTGCCTGGAAGAGGAAAAATAAAGGTACGAGAGGGTGAAAGGGTTGGAAGGGTAAGGGTGAAAGAGACTTAAAAATATAGGGGAGCATCGGGAGTTATGGCAGCCGTATAACCTAGCCCTCGACTTACGATCCACATTCCCACTCCCTCTCCCTTACTGTCTCTCTCTCTCCCTCTTTCTTTCGTCTCTCCCTCAAACCCTTTTCCTTCCACCTCCTCCTATTGCCTACAGGATTCTCACATTTCCACCGCCGTTAAAAACCCTTTATTTTATATCTTTCCCTGTTTCCCTCATCAAAACCCCACGTTTCATTCCCTCACTCTACCTCTTTGTGTTCTGCCCCTCACTCATTCCCTCTCTCTCTCCTTCTCTTCCTCCCTCCCTTTCCCTCCCACTTCCCTTTTCCCTCACTTTTTTCTCATCTTACACTACCATTTTTCTTTCCTTCGTTTTTTCTCGGTATCATTCGTCAAACCTTCGTTTTTTATTTGTTTCGTCGTCGTCGATTTATAGCTTTTATCGCTAGTAAGGTGTATTTAACGGGCATTTCCGACTGACAGGATTAGTGGTGAGCCATTGTCTCTTTTAAGCACTGGGATGGCGCAGGAAATCTCAAAATATAATGAAAATTATATTATTATTTTCAGCTGCTATGATTTGCCCTCCTTACAAACAACATCATTTCTTAAAGGTTTAATTTTTTTATCCTCTTACGGGCGACGCCCGCGTTATGCATGTAAAATCCTGGAAGTGCTTCTTAGGACAGCTCCAAACAAAGTTATCTTTTACGCTTACTCACGAGGAAACCATCGCAAAAAAAAGAAAACAAAAGGAACGCCGAGAGGAAAAATTCGAATCTTCAAAGCCACAGAGCTTCGTAAAAACAAATTCGTTGCTATGACGGAGGGAGAGAGAGAGAGAGAGAGGTGGTAGTTTGAGTGTCTCTCCCTCCCATCCGTCCCCCGCACTTGCTCTTCTCTTTCGCTCTCGTAATAGCCCCTCCCCTATATATTCCTCACCCTTTCCATCCCCTCCCTTCCCTCCCACCCTCTATTTCTCTCCCTCCATCCCATTTTCCTCTCAGCGCATCCTTCACGCCACACAAGACTCGAGCGCAACCTCATCACTCAAGCGGCGTTATGGATGCTCTTCCGCGGCGGAATATCTCACGCAAGAAATCGTAACGCGCATGCGCAGTGTGTTATGAGGGAGAGATATTTTTTTGTCTCTTAACCTCCCACCTTTCTCCCACCCCTCTACTTTCCTCTCTTCCATATACCTTCAGGCCGTTAATTTCGGTTTTCTCTCACTCACAGTCTCTCTTCCCCCTCCCACCCCCCCCCCCCTCCCCCCCCCCCCCCTTCACCCTCGTGCTTTCGCAGCCTCCTTCGTCCTGCGTGGTGCAATAAAACAGCCGACTGGTGTAGAGCGTGAGGAAGTGCGGGCGGCCAACTTAAAGGGTGGGAGAGAAACGCAGAAAGGGCTTCACTCGTTTTTTTGTTTTTTTTAAATTCTCGGTAGGACGGGAAATAAATAATAACGAATCTGCTGAAACCGTCCTCTCGCGGGTGTCATAGGATGCGCGCACTTGCGTGTTGCGTTTTCTGTATTTATTGTCATATTCTGAAAAGCATCGACCATAAGCGTCCACCTCGCCTCCTTACGCTCGCCCCTCATTGTAACTGCATAAATAATACTCCACCGCGACGTAAGAGACAACGGGAATAGGTTCCCTTGATTGGGAAAACGGGCGTAAATCTAGAAGGGTGGGAAATGAGGAAGAGGAGAAGGTGGCAGTGAGAGTTGGCCTTTCCGCGAATGGTGACCGCAAGAATGTAACTAACATTTCCATAATATCGCCCGGAAAATTGGGACTGGTTCCCTCCCCCGTCGTAAAAAAAAATTATGGAAGCATTTTCGGCATCCGTTTTTTATTTAACGATCGAGATATATAACCTTCGTGAGAAAGAAAAGAGGGGAGCATACGAGAAAGATGTCTTAGGAAATATGTATATATATGATGGATTTTCCCGTTTACCTTTTTTAAGTCAAGGGAGGAAACAGTGGACGTCCCATGGAGGTCCGTCGTTCCACTCGAGGGCAAGAAGTAACTCGAGAAATCTTTACCGTTCCATCCCATTTATACACATGCACACTATTCGGTCATGAACAGTCGTATGTTCTTTCGATATTAAATTTACAATGGTAATTAAGGTTAACTTTCAATAATGATGCATTTCAATTGTCTCTAAAGTTCGTAATAGTTGTTTGATATAGTTTTACGAGTTAATTCATGTCACAATATAAAGGATCTTATCTGTTCATGTTCACTCAAATACATACTTAAAAATCGACGTATCTTTTTAAAGATATTATCTCTGTCTACGTTTCATTGTGACGTTCGTTAAACAGACTTGAATATTTTATCAGAGCACTAAAATGCGTCTGAAATTACAATAATTTCGGAAAATGGTGAGAGACTTGGCCGTGGAAATTATTGCCTGAATCTATTGTAGTTTCTTTGTATGTATTCCATTTTCTCTTAAAATATGCTAATTAAAATAAGGGTTTATTTCAAATATTGCTTACTTGGCGTCTTTTTCCTTTCAAATCACGCTGTTTTTTTCTTTATAATAGCATCGATGACCGATTATAGATAAAGTTTTCTGGCGCTTTTCATAAAGCAATACTTGCTCGTCTAAAAACAAATATCTTCCATTTAGTGAAACCGCGACGTAAAAAAATCTCATTAGTTCTTGCATAATTTATATGTATGTTAGCATTTTCTGAGTTTTGGCTGATATAGTATCTGCATTGGCGTGGGAGCGCTGACTGATGTCAAAACTATCTGAACGAATCTAGTTAATATTGTTTCTTTCATTGAAACTACGAAAGCGATTTCCCAAGATAAGGGCCGAAACTCAACTCGCTGCTACGAATTCAGATCTCCGTTTTACTTTATTGAAAGAGGGAAAAATGTTCACAGGAAAACGACAAAAAAAATTACACCCAGGCTTTGTGTTTTCTGGACACCATTGCGCAATAAGGATCGTTCTTTTAACGCGTGAAGATTTTGTTAAACGATATCAATCGGTTCCATCCGAATATTTTCAGTGTTAGCCACAGCTGGGACATAAGCCGTGACGTATATTTCTCAATTGTGGTAGTAACATCTCAATTATTTTATTGAAAGTAGCTAAAAAATAATGTTAATTACCGATTCCGAAAAATCAAGAATGAATTTCCTCTCGTCGTCGATTCTACAACGAAATTCGTGCAACGAATTTTCTTACCCTAAGAGATATCTACAGATGTTTTGCGACATCAAGTTTCACGATCTTGGACAAGGATCTCTCTTTCCCTCCTTTCTCTCCTCCTGTCTCTCTTTACCCTCCCGTAAAAGGTCAAGAAATTTCAAAAAGTTACTCTATCAACTCCGAAAGAACTTCCACTCCCCTTCGTACGCATTACCCAGAGGCCTAGTTGTTTCTTATTATTTCTATCCCTCCTTCCACTTCCGTTTATCTCGGAACCTATCCCTCCTCCTGTTTCCATGCAAACGCACTCTAACCCCCACTCTTTCCTTCCGTTCCTCTCGGCTAAACGCATTCTCTCGGTTCTCTCTTCCATAGTTGTGTCCCTCCTGTGTTTTCTTTCATCTAATATATCTCGTGTATTAACCTTTCAACTAAGGAATGCTTTGTTTTATTTATTCACAGAACTCAAGGATTTTTCATGTAGATGACTTTTTCATTAATGTGATTTTTAGTTATGAAGAGACTTGAATTTTAAGTTTAGAAAATTTTGGAATATGTTGTCGTTGAATTAGAAATGTGGAGAAAACCGTACAAGTAAAGCAGAGTTGGGAATTTATCATTTTATTTTCACCATGTGCATTGTAGTGCAATATTGTTATAATTTTGTGTTTTCTTTCATCTAATATATCTCGTGTATTAACCTTTCAACTAAGGAATGCTTTGTTTTATTTATTCACAGAACTCAAGGAATTTTCATGTAGATGACTTTTTCATTAATGTGATTTTTAGTTATGAAGAGACTCGAATTTTAAGTTTAGAAAAGTTTGGAATATGTTGTCGTTGAATTAGAATTAAATGTGGAGAAAACCGTACAAGTAAAGCAGAGTTGGGAATTTATCATTTTATTTTCACCATGTGCATTGTAGTGCAATATTTTTATAATTTTAAGATAATTATATAAAATAACATCCATATAAAATGTAATTAATACATTAATATTTAATAAAATGCATAAACATTAGTAGTATCGATACTCTGCATACGTGGAGTTTTCGTTTATTAGAAAGGCTATAAAGTACATTTGAAGTAATAATTTATCAGTTTTATATTCAATTTATATTTTATAAGTTAATTTACATGTTTTGGATAACATGCGTCTTTTTCCGGTTATTTAAATTTTCGGGCTCTTTAAAATTCCTATTCATAAACCTATTCATTTATCTTAACCAATATTAATTTATTGATGATATCAAATATGTATGGAAAAGTTAATGGAAATATATACGATATTTTTATTTCTTCAATTTGATGCACATAAAAATAACATTTAATAAACCTTTCCATTTAGTATATGCAGTTACAAGACAAGAAGGAAAATATCGAAGTAGAAAAAAACGAAAATATAGTTAAAAGTCAAGAATCCACCCCGATCCCTAATAAAAAGTTTCATACAGGAAATGTTTAAGAAAATTAATGTTTTAATACATGTTATGTTAAATTTGAGCAGGAATTCTGTGAGATTAATTTTCTATTAATGAAAAAAAATTGTTTAGAAAAAATTATCTAATCTCAATAAAATTTGCAAATAAAACTGAAAAAGGAATTTAAAAAATTCAAACGGTGGAATTCCTTGCAATATTATCAAAAACACTTGTGAGTGTAATAAAAAACGCGTACTTCCAGGTATTAAAATTAAATTAGGGGGTATTTTTATTTTTGGGTTAGGTGTCGAATTTGAATGCGACGATGTCTAACTTAAATGCTACTATGTGTTAATTTAATGTCGCAAAAATTAAATTAGTGGGTATTTTTTAGGTTTGTGTGTCTAATTTGAATGCAACGATGTCTAATTTTAATCAGCGTTCGGCGAGCTTCTGTGGAACACCTGCTTTTCCATCAATTTTTGAATTGAAGTCCATGTATTGATTCGCACTTGGTAAATCCGGAATTTATCAAGGAAATGCGGGAAATAATATTGCCAATTACTTTTGAACGCATCGCTTGCAAGAGAAATGCTTACTAAAGTGTAGGTATTGTGTGAAGACGCCTGATGATATCTGCCTTGCCGGTTCTTGGAGTACAAATGTTAATGTAAATCGAGATCGAACCGAACCACATTTGCAAAAATTTCTGGTTCGGTTTACGGTTCAGTTAAAAATTAGTCGACGGTTTCAGTTCGGTTCGCAGTTCAGCAAAATGATTAAGGTTCAGTTCGGTTTGCAACTCTGCTTACTTTATAGAGAAAATTTCTTTTATGCTTTAACTTATCATTTAAAAGTGCGTAAATTATTGTCCATCAGATTTCCTGTAACATTTTAAATCAATATATGTTAGCTATTATTATCGCTTTATTTGATAAGATGACAAATTTATAAACCAACCGTTTCTATGAATGCACAATTAAAATTTTCCAAATTCCAATAAAACCAGAAATCAGCAAAAAGTCGCCATTTAAATTTAAAAAACACCCTCGTAAACATTTAATATACGTAGTCTGTTCCAAGGTAGAGTTTTTAAAAATCATTTTTAACATCCTTTCTCCTTACTTGTAACTCATGAGATTCTCCTCTAAATCCTAAGGTGATTTACGTAGAGACTGTCAGATCTTTATCGTGTCTAAAATACTGCCTCCTACGCAGTTACCATGAATCTGGAAAATCCTTTTCTTTCCATCCTTCATTCACTTGAACTGTTTTCTCCCTTGCATCTGCATCTCTTGCAACTTATTATACATTCTATTTATTCCAGCCCTTCTATCAGGTATCTGCTTCGCTTACTTACATCCTCAAATCTGTCATATTGTTATTTCTTTAAATTGCACATTCGCAATGCTCTCTTTTCGTTATAAGTATAATTTCCCGCAAGACTGTATTTTTCCTCCCATTGATTTAAAGTGATTTTTTACAGGAAAATACATGTTTCCCAACTAATCGTTCGTCTTTAATCATTCTCCGCTAGAATTGACCAAATTTTTAATGAATCTTAATACTAGACATTTTCAAACTTTTATTTTTTAAGTCAATGTGTTATACAATACTCAGTATTACACTCTCAAAATATTTCTTCTTTTTACAAGAATAAACGTTGTTTCATCCATACATTGCCGGTGAAAAATCTGTCGATTATTTGTTAAAGAGTCCCAATAATTTCTTCTGATTTTAGATTTACTAAATCCCTCGCGCTCAATTTTGATATAACAGGTTTAATAGCAATAAGGCATATTCTGAAAAATCGTTCCCATACCACTCGTGTTGTTGCGTGCGCTTTAAAATTCCTTTATTCAAATCAAATTACCTGCGGTATTCGTGAATTCAAAATTTGGAAACAAAAAACTCGAATTTCCGCCGATGTAATATTAATCCAATTTCGCCTTCTGGTTTTCTCATTTCTTAAAACATTGCATTCTCGCAAAGCATTTCCCTCTCGTTCTTTTTTTTTTATCCCGAAGTTTCCACGGTTTCTCGAGAAATGTAATTCTGCAACACCTATAGTTTCGCAAAATAATTTTGATACAAGTGTCGCGAGCAGTTTTACCTTGTTTCAGAAACCAAAGAAGAGGAAAAAAGCAGCAACCGAAACTCGAAGGCATATAAAGGCCTAAGGTGGAATCCATTAATTCTCAATTTGGGCCCTCTCTCCCTCTCTCTCTTCCGCCCTTAAGGAAACAATTTCCTCTTTTTTCACGATATATATACCCGCCCTCTTTCATCCGACTCCACAGACCTCCCGTCAGACCAACAAATCTTTTAACTCCCAACCTCTCTCTCACTCGTTCTCTCTCGCTCTCTCCCCCTCTTCCTCTCTTCTCCGCTCCACTCCTCATCCTCCTCTTTAATCTTCTTGCTGTCTCAAAAAAAAATCTTGCTTATCCCACCTCTCTGACCGTTAACCATGCATTATTTTCTCTCCCCTCTCCCTCTTATCTCTTTCTCCATTCAATGGTTAAAAAAAAACGTCGCCTCCCTCCTTTTCCACAACCCACTGCTTTTGTATCTTCCCCACTTCTTTACATCCCGCCCTAAACACGTAATTCTCCTCATCTACCTCTCTTCTTCGCCACCCTCCTCGTCTCTCTGTTCCTGTTTCTCTCTTCCTCTCTCTATTGCATACTCCCCATCCCTCTCGCTCCTGAAAACTCCCAGCATCCACCCCCCTTGACGTTGAAAACTTTCACGGACTTCTTTATTGCAGGAGCGGAGGCTCCGGAACCCAATTTATTCTCAGTCTTTTGACGTTTCATGATACGCGGAAAGAAAATCTTTTTGTCTCAGTTCGGATAGCTTTTGTTCCTCTCTCTCTCCTTCCACCATTCCCCCTCGCTTCCCTGAACTCCCCCACCTCTTCGCTTCTTCGTCACTCCGAAACGGCGAAAATTTCGTCGCAGCGGAATGAAAGATTCCTTTATGGCCGAGGAATATACGAAACAAAACTTAATATTTATATTAGCATATTCGGGAACGGCTAATTTCAGAACAGATCGATATTCTTATGGTGAAAGAAAAGATGTGGAATCCGAATTTTCCAGATGGAATGGCTTTTTCTATTTTCGTTTCGTAAAAAGACCTTTTAAATTTACGTAGGTAGATCAATATAATATCCGGAGCCAACGTTTTTGGTACATATTTTTTTCCGGTGAGAGCGAGTCAGCTTAAGTTCAGCTAATTTAGGAACCAAAACCTTTTTTTTTATTGTTCGTTGATTGTAGAGAGAAATACAGACGAATGTAAGAGTGCAACGTTAATTATTGGTACAAGTTATATTTATGATATATCTACAGCTGCATATGAAAGCTATTATAATATGCTTTTGTTTCATTTCACCTTCTCAGGCCGCATTCCTGTGGACAATGGTTTCGTCTTCAGCCGTCCCATCGGGAGAAGAGGCAGGCGTTGAAGAGGAGGAAGACGAGGAAGAAGGTAGGGGCGCTGAAGTTGCCGCCCCTAGCAACTCCGGTGGTTCGTCAAATCTCGAAGAATTGAAGATAGAGCTTGAAGAGGTAAGTACATGACTCATACAGATGTATTTCAAGTTTTGTGCAATCCAGAAAAATTATTCTTGAATGCATTTTGAACAATTCAGTATAATGAATACCTGTAATATGGGGTTAGATGATATGCTGCAGCGTAATCGTAAATACATATTTTAAAATCTTATTCAACGTTTTTTTACTAACATACTTTTTTGTATGAATTCATAACATATTCATGAATTCGAATTTTACCTTATTATCTCGCATTGTGTTAGTTCTGAAGAAATCATTTTGAGAGTTCTTGATTGTCTCTTGAGAAATAATTATGATAAATATTTTGATAAATGATGTGAAAATAATATCAAAAAATATTCGGAAGAATCTGATGCAGCATTTTTACAGAGAGAATGGTTGTTTTATGATTAATTTCTTCACATTTTTTTTGTAAATTTATTAGGAATACATGGGGTAGTGAAACATCTTCTTTAATACCTAACGAAATTGCCTCGTCCTAATGGCAATAACAGTTTTATCAGCCCCTACTTATTAAATAAGTATATGGACCTCACGTGTGATGTAAGTAAGGTCCCTTGATATGGCATTACTCTATTGGATTAAAATCCAGGATTAAAGGTATTTTTCTTTGAATGATTTTGTATAAAACGTTACAAAGAATTTCCTTTATTGTAATTGTATTGGAAAGCGCATCAAAAGTTTACACTTTTTAAAAGCCGCGGAAGTTCTATAGATCCCACGCAAGGGGAAACGAAGCTAAAAGCGAAAGGTGTAAGATCGGTGACATAACGATCTTCACTCCGTTTAGAAAGAGAAAGAGGCATAAAGAGAAAGTAAGGATGGCGGGCGTAGAGGTTAATTTAATTGAAATCGGTCGAAATATAAAATCAGAATGCGAAAGTAAGGGAATATTAAAAGGGCGAAGGTTGAGAGTAGAGAGAGTGAAAGGACGGATTGCGTTGCTAATGAGCGTAGCAAGACGAGGAGGGGGGGAAAGGGGGGGGGGGAGGAGGAGGAGGAGGGGGGGAGAAGAATTTTGGCGGAGGAGGAATAATCTGTCAAGAGAAATGAAATGGGGGAGATGGAGGCAGGAAAACGAAATAAAGAGACCGTGAAAATATCAGCGTGTGCGTGGGCGTATGGATTACGACGGTGACTTTAACCGAGTAATGGATAATATGCTACCTAATAGCATGAAATGCGCGCTAAATTAATACTTTAATTTGCTTTTCGAGAGAAGAAAGAACAAGGAAAATCATGAAATGGTATTTATATAACTGTGCGGTACTTCTGCATATGATATTTTCCAAGTATCTCGTATTATTACAGAAATCGTAATGTTTACACATAAATGTAACGGGTTCAACGAATTTAGGTCTAAGTAAGAATGATGAGTAAATATTAACCGTATTTTATTTTAAATTAACAAAAAAACAAAGGTAAAAGATAACCTTTATCATATGGTCGATGAGTTAATTAAATACTGGAATCAAAGTCAACATAATAAGGGCAGTTTTCTGATTACATTTGGCAAACACGAAATCGCGACTCTGTTATTTTGACAATTTTACTCTTTTGCCGTTACTGAAAAGAACGTAAGCAAGAATTATTAAGGTGGAAATACATATTTAATTAAAGGTCGCGGACCTGCAAATGAGGATGATAAATTACGTATACACGGTGAATAATAAGGCGAATGGAAACGATTTTTCATATTTTCCGGAAGGAGACAGAGAAAAAAGAGGGATGAGGAGACGTAAGAGATTAAACGAAAGTACATTTGGTCTGAATGAAAATAAGCCCCTATTTCAGAGACTGGGCAATTAAATTTTTTCAATTAAACTTTTTCATTATTCCGACTTATTCGATTCGAAAGATAATGAGGCGAAGCTGGCTTGATTGCGACCTTCCTTTGTTTTGCGTCGGAGGAGAAAAACTGGAAAATCACGAAAGAGAAGAATTATTTTAAGACGATGGCAGATTTACCAAAGAAATGAATCAATTTGTCAGGTTAACGATCTCGCAAATATAATTATTCTCAGTATTTTCCAAAAACCTTTCTTCGTGTACATCATAATTTTGTCTTTTCAGACTCACAAAAATGAAGAATCAATCTGAATTTTGTGCATAACTTAAACGTGTTGATATAACTCGATAAGATTAAAATATTCCTATAATTCCTTTTCATTGCTTCCTCTTGTATATTTTTCTTTAATAAAGTGAGCATAAATACGATATTGAGAGCATAAAACCTTGAAATTAAAATTTTAGCATTTTTTATCGTTTCCATAACTTGTTGACACCTCTCCATTAATTTCTTATTAATGTTTCGTTATTATTGAATAAAATTCGATTTATTTCGGTTTTACGAACCGAAACCCGATATTAATTTTAATTGTTACGAGAAATTTATATCGACAAAGTACTAATAGCACAGTCCATTTTCATACTGTCATTTTCGTGGGCTTAAAAAAAGCTTACATTTTTGTACGATCATCGATTTTGTCTCTGTTGCGCGATTCATATTTTTGTTACTAAAAAAAGCATTACAACCTGAAAATTTGAAAAATTCTGTAGAGTAACATAAATTCCAACCCAATCGAATATTTTGAAAAAATATTAAATAAGTCCGGAAAAGAAAACAATTTCATAAAGTGAAGTTTCTGGATGAATAAATATAAAAACTTTTATGCGCCAGATTATTCGAATATTAAAAAATCCACTTATTATGTATCTTTAATTTATGGAATAGGTATCCAATATAAATTATTACTTCTCATAATGATCGTTAAATAGAAATTTAAACTTGATTAGAATATTACATCCAATCCGTTTTAATTAAATAACTTGCCTTGAATTCCTGAGGCAGTATATCATTTTACATTAATTACACGCTTTGAAACTTCGCGTACGACAAAGTGAAAGTAAAAAGAACACGAAACATTGGCTGTGAATGCTAATGTATTACTAAATTCTCTATCACTGGAATTTTATAAGCATTCCTCCGGTATGTTGAAGATGAATCTACAAGGGGTGTTCAAATTTGGCCTGGGTTTTATTTATTATTTAATCGTAAAAGTAACCCAAAACAATAATAATACAGTCACTTTTTTATGTGCTCTCTCTCTCCAAAATACACTTGATCCAGCGTTATAGTAGTTTTTGTATTCCAGTTTCAAACGAATCTTCCGGTTGATGTCGACACCAGTTGAGGACTGCATTTTTCAGCTCGCCGTTCGAACTGAATTTATTGCCTACTAAGTGCTCTTTCAGCGACGTAAACAAATGAGTCACACGGTGACAAATCAGGACTAGAAGAAGTATGGGGAAGAACGTCGCACCCCAATTCAGCCAGTATATTCAGAGCCAAGTTATTCTTATGTGGTTGGGTGCTGTCGTGGAGATAACAAATTCTTTTAGACAGGAGACCTGGTCGTTTCTTCCTTAGAGCTTAGCTGTATTTTGGGATCGCTGAGTAATAAATAGCATTAATTGTATGGCCTTGTTCCAGGAAATCCACATGAATAATGCATTGAGCATCCCAAAACAGTGGCCATACCTTGTTTGCTGATGCCATCGTTTTGAATTTTTTCGGCGTAGGAGGATTTGTCTCTCTCCACTCCATACTGGAACAGTTGTTTTCTTAAGTTAAGTGATGGATCCATGTCTCGTCCGTGGTTATGATACGATTCAAAAAATCAGTCCCTTCCCTCAGAACCCCTGAAATTTGAACCCGCATCGCCTTTTGTTCTGGTTACAACTGTTTGGTCACCCATCGAGCGCTGACTTCACTGTATCTAAGGTTGTAATGAAATATAGTCTCAGCACTACCAATTCTAATGTCTGCTCTGACATGGATTGCTATGGCAACAAAATATAATTTCTTTTGTATTGCCAACATTATCATGATAATGTACACACCTCTTCAGCTCATTGTATTATATATAAGATGTTAATAAAAATAAAGTCCAGGTCAAATTTGAACATCCCGCGTATTTCAGCGTGACACTATATTTTCTCTCTTTCATCATAAATCACAGAAAAAATTATAATTTATTGGAGTTAATTATCTTTATATGATATACTAGCAGAATTTCCCGTTGAATTTCAACGGATTTAGTGAATCTACTACAGCACAACATACAAAGTCTTTAAAATATATAGTAGATACTTTTTAAATTACAATTAGCTTTTTTTAACAATTAATCATATTTGATTGTAACAATCCGTTTTGTTGTTCAAATTTTATTTAATATAACAAAAACGTAAGGAATTGTATATTTTCATATAACAATTTGTTAATTTAAAGTTTTTATATTAAGTAAGAGCAGATTATATACCTTCTACACTTTTGTAAAAATCAATATTCCAGAACGATAAATACTACGTTCTTATTTACAGCTTTTGTTCTTCAAATTTTATTTAACTAATTATAACAAAAACGTAAAGTATTGTAAATTTTCGTATAACAATCTGTTAATTTAATTTTTTACATTAATAAGTAAGAAGAGGTTACATACCTTCAACACTTTTTAATAATCAATATTCCAGAACGATAACCACTACGTCCTTATTTACTGTTTTTGTTGTTCAACTTTTATTTAACTAATTATAACAAAAACGTAAAGAATTTAAATTTTTATATAACAATTTGTTAATTTAAATCTTTTATATTGATAAGTAAGAAGAGATTACATACCTTCAACACGTTTGTAATAAACAGTATTCCAGAACGATAAATAATACGTTATGTACTGCTATTGTTGTTCACATTTTGTTTATTTAATTAATTATAATGAAAACGTAAATAAAATTAGGTACTTTCCCCCTCCCTCCCCTCTCTCCCTCTCTCTCCCATATAAATGCATTGAACTCTCAATTTCGGCGACAATGGGAGTTCTCATGGTAGCTTATAATGGGTATTGTAATATAACTGATAAAATCACGTATTTTATTGATTCTAACCGTATTTCTACGCGAATTCGACCAGAATTCGGAATCTGTCTTCAATAGAAATAAACTTTGTTCTTTCCCGCAAAAAAGTATCAAAGTCTCAAGTTCGTACCGTGATTTTAAGTAATTTTAAAATGCAAATTAAAAGTAGTCTACACTCATCCCTGTATTTCAGTTGCAGGACGCAAAATACTTAACGTTTGATAATTAAAACGTTCGCCATTTCGAATCAAAGTGACATACAGAAACAAAACCTTTACTATTCGCTAAGTTAGGATGTAAGGAAGAATCCTACCAAATTTCGTTATTCTACTTCTATCGTTTAGGAGGAGTTTCATTAACAAACACACGCTTCAAAATATATTATGGATTAATATATTATAACACATTATATAAAATTAAAAGCAAATGCATGTTTGATTTGTATCAATATATCAATAATGAATGCCTAATATTATCAATATCGTTTAAACTCCAAAACATCCGTTCTTAATTATTCAATTTAATGTAAATTAAAATTTTAACAAAGCACAGTATCATTCAAGTTCAGACTCTTTAAAAAATAAACATGAAACTTTATAAAATGCTTGAATCAACTTGCATTCAAAATTGTAGCTAAAATCATCCTAAAATATATATGAAGCATTTATCAATAAACACTTATGATTTCGTAATAATTGAATAATGATTTACGCTCTAATTTTAGCTGGCACGTATTAATATGACGTACTATATATTTATCAGATTAACTGAAAGCTAATAAAAGGCATCATCGTTGATATCAAATTTAGCTTTGAGCAGAAACGTTTCAATTCTGAATTTCAAATTAGGGAGACTTCTGGAGAAAGTGCGTTGCATCCATGTAGACGGATATTGTGTGGGAAACTAAAACCTTCCGCGATTCCTTCTGTCAAGCAAGTGTGCGCTTGCTTGTCGCCGTGTGTTTGTGCGTGGTTTTTATGTCGCGGGCATGTAGTTTGTAGCGAAAGAAAATTTTAGAGCCGTCTGCGGGCGTCACGTGGATGTAGTCTCTCCTTTCTAATAGAGGGATAGCATCCGAGACGACTCGGTAAGAGGGATAGAGAAAGGGGTGAAAGATGCACGTAACGAGTGAGAGTGAAAAATAAGAGAGGGTGGGTGGCGGGCGAGCCGAGGAAGTAAAAGAGAATCACAGGAACAGGACGGGAAAAGAGAAGTGGAAGTTTATGCTGAAAGTTAAGAGCGAAAAGACCGACGAGGCAGAAGCGGAATGGTATATACCATAATTATATTTTAAGGTTTAATATAGAAGACAGCGGGCGGAGGAAAAAGTGAGAATGTCGGATGATAGATAAAATTTTAAATAGAATGAGATTACACGTTTGTAATTTGAGTGTGACATTGGAGTTGAATTACGATTCATAAAATACCGACCCATGAGTTAACGTGGTGTTTGTCTCGCTGAAAAGTTTCGAGTCAAATGAAAAAGGAAAGATCCCTGATAAAATCTATGGAATTGCTCGGGAAAATAGGTAATGTTGAAAAGGAAGGGGAATGAGAAAAATGTATCGAATATATGGTTTTGCGTGTATGGAGGGACGGCAAATGAAAGCGATTACATCAATGGCATGAAGTGGCATAGTTAATGAAACAGCATAGTTAATGAAACAGCCACGAACTGGAGAAGAGAGGGAAAAATTAATCGAATTTGAACGCTGGAAAGAGGCAAGAGGAGGAGGATAAATGTAGTCAGCAGAGTAAGATGCGAAAGAGATAAAAGAGAATGGGTCCTTCGCAGAATATAAACGAGGAATAAAGAGTCCGAAACGTGGGCTAAGAATATTCAAGGGAGAGAAACTACTGCGCGTAGCAACGGCAACTTAAAGGAAGCGAATGGATGAATCCTGTTCATTTCAGTTTGCATGGCTTCCTTAGCAGCCGGTGTCTGGTGGAGTCAGCGGGCGAGGGTTAAGAGAGAGAGAGAGAAGGGAGAGAGGTGTGTGCGAGAGAGAGAGAGAGAGGAAGGAGTGGGTAGGGATAAGGAGGAAGAAAGGGGAGGAAAAAGGGGAGAGTGGGCTCGAGAAAGGGCGAATGGCATCGTCGTACTCATTTTCTCATTTGGTATCCTTCACTTCTTTCAAGGAGTCGGATGGAATCGTGGGAAGGCGTCGGATTTTGTGATGAGTTGGCGTGCGAAATGAATCTTCTAGCCTAGTGAACACCTTTTTAAACAATCTCTCTCCATCTTAAAATATCTCTGCGGGGTTCACTGCCATCTTTCACGCGGAGCTAGTTCCATGTAAGAGATCAGTTCTAACTGAATCGCAATCACACTTCCGTTGGCTATAGTTAATTAACTATGCATGCTTTTTATCCTCCAGAAAATTATATCTAGCATTTATATAAGTGAGAAATGGAACCAAGGAAGGCTGGAAATTGAACTAAATTTGAAGGTGTAACAGAAGTTATTGAAGTATAAGATAATGAAATCGATCGGTTTTCAATTACAAGCAGGTATCTTTTTATGAAAGCACAATTTCGGGTTGGAATGGAAAAACAGTCATCGAAATTTGTTTGCAAAATGCATAAAAGTATTGCTGATTCGTTCCGAACTCGAATAATCTTTATTAAATGATCGTAAATCATGAACACTGTGTATATAACTTATACTCGACTAACTATTTTGTTGAAAAACATCTTAAATTTCAAATGGTGTTCAATTGCAGTCTCAGCTTATTCTGCGTGTGCATTTGACCTCATTATCCGTATCAATAGACAGTTTAAGTAATTAATTAGTTGGTTGCTCAATAATATCACAAATATTTTAATCACAGTGCGTTGAGGTGGTAATCACTTAAAATTTGAAATCGAGTTACATTTTTTAATTCCTAAATGTCATTGATTTTTGAAGAAGACATATATTCGTTTTTCATACTTATAGATTATCAAGCATTAACGTTTCTATTATTATACGCGCAAATGGCGTACTCCCCGTTAGCGCCATCTCTTTAATCGTGGGAAAGAATTGTCCTGATCGATATATTGCCATGGCTCCCAAGGTAGGAAGACATTAGTCGTACAGAATACGAATAGGAATGCGAAAGACAAAAACGTTTCGAGCTATTACGCCGAGTGTGTTTTGTTTTTATCGCACAAAATAAATCGGCGCGGATTCGTCATAAAAATCGTCTGGTTGCGTGCGATCCCAATTTCCAAAGTTAACGCCTCTGTACGCACAAAACAAACATCGCGAATAGTTAATCATCCCGAGTGACTCTGACAGGGAAGTTGGAAATTTCTCCCGGCTCTCAAGATTTTCCTCGGAAACTTTCTCCAGAAACGCAATAATTAAAGCCGGTGACTTCTTCTCTTTAAACAAGGGCGGAAGCTTTTTTTTTACTTTTCAAGGGCACACTTCAAACTTGTTTATAGCCTTTTACGGGGAATTCCACTCGAACGAAACGTCTAGACTTTGACAGTTATTAAGCAACAAAACGGAGAGGGTTTTGGACGTTCCGAATTGAGCTGTTAAATGTAGAAAAAAACTCCTTGAAACCATAAAATTCTTAGAATTATTGTCATAATTTTTCCATTGTCCTCGATCAAACATGTGATTGATTTCAATCCCTTTGGAGTGGAAAGGAAATATGGCGTGACGATTGAATTCATCGCAATTATGCGCACTTGTGACTAATTGTCGACGATCTCCCAGGTGGATATTAATGGAAAGATGTCGACATCCGATAATATATCGAGCTAACTGCGGCCGCAAGTATTTTATCGCGTCGTCAATCGCGCATTCACTCCGTTTACCCTTGGCGAATTCGAAATTTCTCGTTGCCCACGGAAAACTACCATGAAATATTTGTGCTTTTTTGGACAGATTCCGTTAATTGAGCCATTCAACTCTTCGGCGTCCATTCCTATGGCGTAAGTGGCAGATTCGCTACCCATGCAAACGCGTGCGTGCCTAAATCTCTGCCCCTCCTCCCCCCCCCCGTCCCTTCGTACTCCCGTTTCCTATCCTCGACTCTATGCCACATTCCTCTAGCATGAACTGTGCACCACGAATACGTGCGGTGAGAGAGCGTGCGACGAGTCATCACGCTGCAGCTTTTGGGGAAGTTCCTGCTCACATCGCACGAAGGGTGTGCGCGCGCACCGATTCCCAGAATCCCTTGCGAATAATGCATTGCAGTTAATGGTATCCGGGAATTTAGTGCAACCGGCCCTTTTTGGAGCGCTCCAACTCTTTCTCCCTCTCTCCGTCACCGACCATCTCTCCCTCTTCTTCAGCTCTCTCCCTTTCTCCTCCCCTCTCTTCCCATTCCACCTCCCCTCTCTTCCCATTCCACCTCCCCTCTCTTCCCATTCCACCTCCCCCCTCTTCCCATTCCGCCTCCCCTTGTATCCCACTCTCTGTTGCTCTTTCCCTGGCCGTTCCTGCGTTCAAATGTGCTTGTTATGTCGATTTCCATTACGTCCTCCTGGACGGACATTCACTGCATCGATGCTCTCGGGGGGGGGGGAAATGGCTAAAACGATTTCTCTTATTTTTTAATCTGCGTTCCGGAAATAACAGTAGATGGGATCATTTGTTATTTTTAGCTGATTCACGGTGCTCTTTCCCGTTATTTATCAGATTTGTTTTGTGAATATTACTGGACGTAAAAATTCTACCGGCGGTACTAAACGTTTAAAGAAAATCATCCGGGATTGGAATGTGACCCAAATTGCAATAGAACTCATTGATCTGCTCGATGACTCGCGGAGGTGGCTAAATTGATGAACATTCTCCATTCGGCATTTCTGACCTTTTTTCTTTCTCCATACGTAGTAATGGGAAAGTATTGTATTCATGAAAAAAATCGACTTCGAGATTTCAACGGAAATACATGTTTTGAGGTCCCTAGAACACGTTTAGACTATTTTCGGAATGATGTCCGTGTGTGTGTGTGTATGTTAGTGTGGGCGCTCTAACTCAAAAAGTACGTGCCATATCGTTACCAAACTTCATATATAACACTTTAACATGAGCACAAAGAACTGATTTGTTTTTGGACAATAACGGATAACCGGAAGTCGAGGTTTATTCGAAACCCGATTCGGTTTTTGCGATATTTCTCCGTTAAAACATCATTATTGTATATACAATTCTATACAAAGGTTATAGAGAATGTAATTTCCTACAGTTTTCATTTGAAACAATTTTCTATAGGAGTTATTGTTTAGGAGTTATTTATAAATAACCGGTTTTCCGGTTTCCGTTAAATATCTCCTTAAAAACATCGTTATTGGTAATCTTCGTAAGGACCAAAGTTGTAGAGAATAATATTTCTTCCAAGTTTTGTTTGAAACTAATTTTCGTAGAACCATCCATTTCGGATATATTTCGCTTTATCTTAATACCAGTATAGAGCGCCAACACCATGTAGCGGTGAATTCTGTAAACATTCAAAATATACGTAATTTACGGCAACAAGGACGTGTCTTCTTTTACGATACGAAATAATAATTTTTCCAAGTAATATTATTCATAATAATTTAAATATATACCCCAAATGTGGAGAAAGTCATGTGTTGGCCACATCAGATTTTTTTCGATTATAAATGACTCGAAACGTTTATAATCGGAATATGAAGTTGTAATATTCTTTTCATAGTCACCCTCAAAATCTGAAATTGTACGACGATTTGCTTTCATGCGATATTTCTGATTAATTCTCCTTTTTATTCTCGTAAAAATTTTCATCGAAAATCATTGCCGATTTACCTCCATTAATCTGTTAGCGTTTAAACGAGAATACCTACTCTCTTTATTCAGTAGTGAATACGAACATTACCTTTAAACGGAAAACGTACAAGCGATCCGTGTTTACCGTATACTATTTCGAAATTCTACTTGGTTTACATCTATTTAAATACATCACAGCTACACCTATCTCAGAAACTGTAAAAATCCGGTGATCCATGCCTGGGTTAATTATTCTGGTGACGAAGCGTTTTAATGTGTTTGAATTTCTATCGGTAACATTGAGCTCCCATTTTCTGTAGCAATTTTCTGGTCCTTGTATTATTTATTCTTCATAATAAGCTGGTAAAGGTACTACTATAATGCCAAATACCGCATCATTTATTATGGTTATTAGTGTTTCGTATGATTACACGAACCTCGATATGATAAAATGATAAATTTTCTATAAAGGCATCGTAGTCGTTCGTGCGAATACGGCATTTGATCTTTTCACGCGAATAAATTATTCAATATTCAAACGATGTTTTGATGAATTTCGCATTGAAATTTCATCTTTCGTATAATTTTTACTTTCTGCATACGTAGTGTAGGGAAAGTATTGTGATCACGAAAAAAATCGACTTCGAGATTTCAACGGAAATGCACGTTTTGAGGTCCCTAGAACACGTTTAGACTATTTTCGGAATGGTGTATGTGTGTGTGGATGGATGGATGTATGTGATTGTGGACGCTCTAACTCAAAAAGTACTTATCATATTGATACCAAATGTCATATATAACACTTAAGCTTGAGCACAAAGAACGGATTAGTTTATCGACAATACCGGTTAACCGGAAGTCGAGGTTTATTCGAAACCCGATTCGGTTTTTGCGATATTTCTCCGTTAAAACATCATTATTGTGTCTACAATTCTATACAAATGTTATAGAGAATGTAATTTCCTACAACTTTCATTTGAAAGAATTTTCCGCAGCAGTTATTATTTAGGAATTACTTATAAATAATCGGTTTCTTCGGTTTCCGTGAAATATCTCCTTTAAAACGTCGTTATTGGTAATCTTCGTGAGAACCAAAGTTGTAGAGAATAATATTTCTTCCAGGTTTTGTTTGAAACAAATTTTCGTAGAACCATCCATTTCTGGGTTATTTAACTTTTTCGTAATTTCCAGTATACAGCGCCACCACCATGTAGCGGTGAATTCTGTAAACATATTCAAAATATACCTTATTTACGGCAATAAGGACGACTGTATTCTTTTACGATACGAAATAATAATTTTGCCTTATATTCATAATAATTTAAATATCTATACCCCAAATATGGAGAAAGTCATGTGTTGGCCACATCAGATTTTTTTATTGATTTTCCATCCCTAAAGACCAGATTTCTACGGAAGGGAGAGGTTTTACTGTGAATGATATCCTACGATCGCATTTTGTTTAGGACTGTTACGCATTCGTATTAGTAATTTATTTATAACTACTCCATTTATAAAGTCATTTTAAATTAACATTTCTGCCGTAAACGTCGGAATAACTTCAATAGGACGCTTCGCTAGCGTTAATTTTCTCTCGGAGAAAATTTCAGTAAAATGACGAAACCGGAATCGTCCCGCAGAAACGGAAGAGGGGAAAAGAGAGCCGGGGTATTGTCGAAAGGAAAGCATTTTCAAGAAACTTGATACGTTCATATTTCCTCCCCTCTACGAGGGAAAGGGGACCGAAAAATAAATAAAGGAGATTTCCTTGAATTGGAGGGGAAAGGGAGGGCTAATTGAGAGTTTGGAATCTCAAAGCTTGGGTTTGAACAGGGAAAATCCTGTCGAAGGAAATAAAAAGACTCGAAACTACACACACGAACATATTTTCTAAAAGCAACGGTCGTGGTCGTGTTTGCGCGTGCTTGTTTTAAGACTGCGGTAAAGGGTCGGGTTTCAACGAATGGTTCTTTGGGGCGTCCCCTCCGCGCCGCGCGGGAAACACAGCTCGTGGGGCAGATGTTCTCCCGCCCACGGGGGTCCCTTTAGTTCCATTCTCTCTCGTGAAAGGCCATCGCTCTTAAGATTTCGGTCTGTACCCGCGTTAGCACCTAAGGTAGAAAAAATCTCGGTCGTTAATGTCTGGTAATCGAGTTTATTAACATAATTCTTGTTGGGCTGTTTTAAATTTACTCATTCAAATTGCTTGTAGGATTAAGTCTGATGTGATCCTAAGAACACGGTTGTTTATGCGAACCATCGAACAGATGCCTTTAATTTTGAATTTCTGAGAAAGAAGTACACAGCATAATACACAGAAAACGCCTAAACAGTAATATCGACCAGAGAAGCACTCATTTAGTAAATAGGAGAGAAAAGTTAGAAAAATTAATAATAAAAATACGCTCTCGAAATACATATCTAGCTGTATATTTCTAGAAGTATATTTCCAGAGAAGCTTGTGCGATCCTGATTGTGCGTGTGTGGCTTTGTTTCCTTTTTCTTTTAGACGTAGTTTCTTTTGATAACAGTTCCCTGTAAGGCCGTCGTCCTGCAAACTTTTATTTTTATTATTAATTTTTTTCATCTTTTTCTGTCCTACTTACTCAGTGAATGCTTCTGTGATCGATATTACGGTTTATGTGTTTTCTTTATATTATTCCATCCACCGTAGTCTCCTCATTCTATCTTCAAGAAGTAACATGTTTGTAATTTTAAATAAACATCTATACTGATACATAAGAGAGTTGCCGAGCTCGTCTTATGAGTGAAAAATTTCAAGAATAATCTCTTCAAAGTAGAAAAAATTGAAAGCGGTACTTTGCTCAGGTATCTCCAATAGACACATCAAGGTTATGATAAACCAGGTTCAGAATCTGCTTTCGGTGAATAACCACTGGGGATGGCTGAATTGTAGTATAACTGCAAATGGAGATACCTGAGGTATGTATTTTTAAGCGCTTATTCTTGAAACTATACTGACACTTCTAAAATGGATTCAAGAAAATATCGGAGACCCGATGAATTATCGACTGAGGGATATTAACGTTATTTGTGTAATACTCTTTTATGGAGTCCAAAGCAAAACTTTTGGCCCTCTATTCTCTACCAGTTACTAAATTGAAAATTATTTGTGTTCGTATATTTATAAAACAAACCTCTTCCAGAAATGCAGGTGTTTTCAACCGGGGGGCGTCAAGAGTGTTGAAGTGGTGAGCGAAAATGTTAACGATTATAATTTTTGTTTACCTCGTCTTTCTCGCATGACTTCGGAAACAAATATTGCGATGTTACGACTAAGTATAACGTTATAAAAGAGAAAATTAGGCGAAAATAGTGAGTTTTAACATTATAAACATTAGTTGTCTATCTTAATACGAGTGTTATTCATTAATTATCACTTCAAGTGTACTATTGGGTACGCGAACAATAAAACAAAGGTTTTAAGGGTCACGAGACCATTAAAAAATGCTCCTAGGGGGTACGTCAGCAAAAAAGGTTGCAAACCCCTGTTATAACGCAATACGTGCGGAAGAGGATCCTGTCTCAAAATGGAAAACACAGTTATTTAGCATGAGAAGTGAGCATTGCTTGCACGGTGTAAGCTATCGATAGCCATAATTTAGGCAGTTAGCGGCAACGAATATTATAAATTAAATTTGAAGGCATTAAACGAAATCCAAGAAGCGTACATAATAAAATTCCCCTGAAAACGTTTTTTAACGATCAGACGTGAATCTTTTTCTCGGAAACCGTTTTTCAAATACCGCCCCTTAGGTAATCAGGTCCCGTCGTGCGTTGACGATGGAATTCGGTGCGAAAAGACTACCCCTTCCCCCCGAGATTTTTAGGCCCGCACGGTCTCGAAAAGTGTATTCCAGCGGAATTAGCCCTCAACTGATCCCTCTCGCCCGTAACCCTGGAAACCGCCGGCAATTGACATTCCTCTCACGACCACTCCTCCTCTCTAACCCTGTCTCTCCCTACTTTTCTCCTCTCTTTTCCCACTTTCTGACTTCCGGAAGAGAAGATTCTTTGGGGATGACGACACCCACAGGTGGCTCGTATCTTATCCTCTCGTACGCCGCGGTGAAAATGAAAGTAGACTGCTCCTCCCCTCCCATTTCCTCCCACTCCGGCCGTAATAGCTCCCCCCCCCCCCATCTCCCTCCACGATCCCTCGCCCTATTTCACTTATGTAATGGCGAATCCGCGCACTCCTCACCTCACATCCCCCTCGCTCGTTGCTACCTTTCTCCTCCATCACACAAAAAATGGGAGTTACGCGAACCAGCGGCAAAGAGGTTAAAGAAGAATTACGTCTAAATGAGGATAGGATTGATTATTTAAGGGGCAGAAATCCGTTGAATGTTTAAAAGGGTACTTTAAAACGCGCTTCACGCGTTGCTTGGCATTGGCAATATAACGTAGGAGAAGCCTTAGCCAGTTACCCGAGAAAATCGAATAACTTGTTAGTGAATGACGCAATTCCTACTCTTATAAATGTACGTGCGAGCTTTCTATAAGTAACCCTTCAAATCTTCATGGCAAAATCTAATAAAATTTGCTTAAAATTATAAGCATAAAAGACATTACTTCGTTGCGTTTTAGACAAGATTTCCAATTTCAGACAAGTACAATCCACCGAAGCCGGAATTTAAAAAATTACAGGCCGCTTTAAAAGGCCACACTTTCTTAGTTTCTGTGAGTTTTCACTAACAAAGTTTCAAAATTCAATTTTTGTTATTGACTCGATTATTACGTAATTTAGCATAAAAGCAAAGTGCATAATGTAGGTTAAAATAAATGTCTTACAATTAGACTAGACAAATTTAGAGCAATAGCTTGTTCTATTATCTTGCTATACTTTTTGGCATTCTTTCCTCCCAAAAATGATTTGCTAGCGATGCAATTCCATTTCTATATATTTTCAGAAACGATATCCTTATATTTACTGTTTAAATTAATAGTTAACATAACATTTATGCGTTGAAAGTCTATCGATAACGTTTGAGCCCTATACATTTTGTGTTAAGGATGTTTTTATGATTTTATTCACAGAATTTAATTTCTGATGTGAATTTAACGAAATCGCATATTATTTAATTTCTGAGACTTAACAAGAACCTATATAAAATAACGATGTTTTTAGATCTTTATATTAAACTTAAAATTCGTTTCTATTTCATTTGTACCTTTACTATCCGCTGAATTTTAATTTTGTATTATAATTTTTCCCTGGTAGACGAGGAATCCCATTCACGATAAAAAAATATTCTATCCCAATTTGCGTAAATTTCTGGGAACAAAGTGAAATCCGTTTCCGCGGCGTGTCTATTCCTTTCTTTTTATCAAGCTGTAATTATTTGTTAATATAATATATTAACATTAATTCTGTGATTTAAAAATTTGTGTACTGATATTCCGTGTTTATTTATCTGGATAAAAATTTTAAGGTAATTTAAAGGTAAACTTTGCTGCTATGTATAGTAGAAATTAATTAAGTAAGAAGAAGACTTACGTGTCGTCCGTTACTGACATGAGTGATGTCCCGAACCCTGATTGGCTTTCCATTCAACCAATAAAAACGCCGACTGAGCATTACACCATCACGCATAACCAAGCAAATTATATAAAGGGTAGATATCTTATTATTCAATGCCGAAATGGAACTCAAACTTTCGTTAGTCTTTTTAATAAATACCAAATTTCTTGCCAACGCGTCTAAAAATATTATAATTCATCATCCCCTACGTCCATAAAAATGTCTGTATGATGTATTTTTCTTACAAGTTACAGTGAATAATTCTCAGGTTATTTTGGCGGAGAGACGTCACTTGGTGATTCAGAGAGTATTGTTCGCTGTTTATAAATAAGAACAGCGAACTCATCTCTCACAGTTGAATTGCTAACAGTACCTAGGCCTTGAATATTTTTATGGAATTACTACATATTTCTGTAATCTGTGATCTTATTGTTATTCAAGGAGTATTTATGAAATAATTTGTTAAATTACTTAAAATTTTTATTTTGTCAATTTATTAGCCGAATTTCGTCTTCTTTTTCCATTTTTAAATTAAATTCATTAAATTTTATCGATTCTGTTTTTTATATATGAAGTAAATTAGCAATTCCAAACAAAATTTGCCCTTCTCTTATTTCCTGCGATTGAACGTAATAAAAAAACGAATAAAAAGCGTAATTTGTCGTATTTTATTATGCTCGCGAGACCGACTCGCAGCTTCATCGCCGTATAAGAAACCCTTCCTCCGATGGTGCAAACGTCCCGCGAGACGCCCTGCGGGCTAAACTAACTCATACGTAGATGGGTCAATATGCAGTAGCAATTGTTTCCGTGGACGAGAGGGAATGCGTGTGGAGGAAGGAAGATAGGAAGAAAGTGCGGTAGGGAGGAAAGAGAATGGTCGTTTTGCCCTCTTCCTGGCTCGCTCCGATTGGTTGCGCTACATTCGCATCGTAGGATGGGTTGGGTTGGTGGCCTGCGGGTCCGTTCCCGGGCCACAGCAATTCTTTGAGTGCGCCCATCGGCCGCTGGAACTCATTTTCCTCCCATCTCTCCCGCGGTATCACCCATCCCTTTGCTCTAGGTCTCTTGTCTCTCTCTCCTGGGTTTGTTTATTCCCCAGCATCCCATCCTGCATTTTCTTTTCTCTCTCCCTTTTCATTCCCACGGGGCATTACCCTTGGGTCTCCCGCCAATGCTCTTATTAGGGCAGTTGGACGCAGGGCCACGGTCAGCGCGATTCCGCTCTTGTGCGCGGGCTGGGCAGGAGAAGGGGGGAGGGAGGAGGTGCGAAAGAGAGGCGTGCGGGTTTGAGGGAGAAAAAGGACGAGCAACGTGATGGTAGTGTTATTAAAACGCATCAGGCAGACTTTCAATGTCTACGTCTTTTATCAACTGTGTATTAACACTAAATTAACTTTTTATTTTTATTTATACTTTCATATCCTCTTTTGTTTCGAAATATATTGGCGGGGATTTAGCCACTAAGATATGGATAAATAAAGGGAGCGTGCTACAATGCTGTATTTAACAAATAAACCGCTGGAAAAATCTTTGGAGAAGCTAATTCATTACAGAAATTTGGGAGACTTAATTAGGCTTGAATATATCGTCTACAGGTGAAATCACGTCTTTCGCAATAAAATTTCCAAAGGGCAGCGAAAAATTCAGTAGCGAAACATTGAAGCCTAGACATCTAAGCAATAAACGAAGCGCGTGCGAGCAAAGGGCATGGCTTCATTGTGAATTAATAAATTAAAATGAAACATTTGGCGAAGAAAGGATTTTAATCTGCCTGTATTATCAATAAACTATAAGAAACTTTGAAATATGGAGTTCTGAAAAGAATGGCGATGTAATGCGGGGCTGCGCCTCTTAGGGGCGGTTGAAAATTGATCCTTAACCCTTTTCGTGCAGCTTTTTGCTGAGTTATTTCTACCATTCACCCGATTCAGTTCAAAAGCCATCAAGCTATTCAGCTAATACAGCCTCTTGAAATGTCGACTGCAAACCGAAGAAAAAGTACGGCAGTAGCACTCGGAAAAGATTTAAGACCGAGGTTATAGGGGATCTAATGCAATAGTAGTAACGCAAGCGCATTGAAGCTTATGTGTTGGCATATCGTAGAATTATTGAAGCCAATATTGCTGCTAGTATTGACCTGAGGATATCGAAAATAAAAATGCTTTCAAATAATTATTTCTTCTCTATTTTCTTATGATTTGAAAGTCATGAAATGTAGTAAATTTTAGTGCATAGTTGAGCACGCGTATATGGTTCTATATTATATGATACGTCAGAGATTTTTGAGTTTATATTGCGTCTTGGGTGGAAGATAGGTTGATTGAGACAATGAAGGGGTAAAGGGAAAAGTTTTCTGATCCAAGCAATCGACTCGAGACCTCTTTCTCAACCCTTCTTTTATTCTCCCCGTCTCTTTACGTCTTTCTTCTTTCTCATCGTCTCCATTTCTGTCTTAAATTCCCACGGGTGTCGTTTCTCTCATATTTTGATATCGGGAATGGGATTTCTCTCGAAAAGGTCTCTTTTTTCTAACTTCCAGTATGACAATAGTTAGTATCGGTGTTTTTTTTTCTTTTTTAACGAACGAATATTATTCAAAACTACAATATCTACGTAGAACAGCTCATCTGTGACATTTATTAAGATGTTTAATTAATAAATGCGTAAAAAGATCTTCTGAAATTCAATATTTAGGTTATTGTGACATTAATATTTATAATCGTTCAAATACGCGACTAATTGTAAGTGTAACGAATGAATTTTGATATCAATATTTGGATCGAATCACTAAATTTACCGGCACGAAGTGGCTTAAACCTATACTGTATAGTATAGTACCAGATTATTTTCGTGTGTAATAATTTGCGCGCTGAAGATTAACTGCTGCAGTAAAGGTGTAGCTTAAATTTCTTTCTTATTACCTTTATTGATCGATAGAATTAATAAATGTCAATGGAGCTATATGCGAAAATTTGAGAGGCAGTTTACGAAAAGCTATATCATGCAATTTATAGTCAAAGGAGCGTTTATAAGGGCGCTATTGCGTCATTTCAGGTCAATTGCTTTCGCCCGACTGCCATAAACTTCGCCAATTAATGCTTTGTCAGGGCAAAATATTCGTCCATAGGTACCATTGCTTCGCGAAAGCCGGCTGAAATGTACCAAAGCCCGAGATTTAATCGAAGAACACAAGAACAGTTCCTGGAAACTGGAAATATTCGGAAAGTTTTTTAATTAGAGATTTCAGCAAGTTAAAGAAAGAGAATGGGAGAGTTTTGGAGATGAAGTCTCGAGCGTCAACCTGGAATAAGTCAGTCGGGAAGATTCGGTTGATGGAAACGGACTAGAAACGACTTTGTGAAAAATGTTTTCTTTTAATGACCGCGGAAAATTAAACTTCTGAATGCAAATTAAAACAAATAGATGAAATGACTCGGGCCCTAAATTTAATAATAAATTTGTTTGCCTTTTATTTTTTAAGGGTAGATTATATTTGAATAGCCTCAAAAAGTTTTACATCTTACTATCGAATCCCTGGAAATCCTTCAAGAGAAATTTGGTAACAATTTCGGTATTTTGTATCACTAACACTACGAAATACCTCTGATAAATTTTGCAAATAATTGAAGAATCTGGTGCAAATATTTGATTTAGTCCTTGAAATTTTTACTGATCTAACTAATTGTAATTTCAAGTCGTTCTCACTGACCATATTCATAATTGCTGAAAATGTGGAGCGTTTAATTAATTTAGTTATCTTGTCATGTAATTCCAAAACATGAAAAATAATCCTTAACCTTTGTTAACATTTTTATTTTTGTAATTTACATTATATTTGAAAAGTTACAAAAAAGTTCACATCTTACTGTCGAATAGCTGGATTGCCTTCGAATGGAAATGTAGCGGCAATATGATTTTTTTCTTGTTGAATATACCGACAGGTAGATAGGATTTGTTTTTCCTGAAAAGTCAAACCGAGGAAAACCCACAGTCCTGGCGCGTATAAGAGAAGCTCTACGATACCGGTCTTGAAAACCAAACTATTTTAATACGCTTTTTTGGGATAGGAAGGTCATTTGCTCTCAATCGCACCGTAAGCTACGACCGTGTGTACATCGTCGACCCTAACGTATGGCGAGCTCGACGTAAAAACGGGATAAGGGAAAGTAACGAATGGGGAACAAAGCGAACCATAAGAAACCATAAACATTCATTGACGGCAGAAACACCGAATGGATAGGCGATTCCACGCGCATGCATAATCCACCTCGACGCGGAAAGTATTACGTCGGTGGCGTGGAAAATTAGAACCAACTTCATCGGCGGGTTTCCTTCCTTTACGATCCCCTCCGCGCGCACCCTGCGATTGGGAGAGCTTTCCGGGTCGTCGACGGGAGATGTCGGTTTAAGGGGCGAGGAAGGGTGCGTGGAGAGAGAAGAGGGTCGCGACGACTACTTTCCCGTTTCGTTATTTGTCGGGCGATGACGAAACGGGAGCAGGTTGACGGAGGAGGGAGTTTTGTAGCCGCAACGTAGGAAGGAAAGGGAGAATAACGAAGTAAAGCGTTTCGCTGCCATGCGGTCAGGGCGCGAAAACGAGGAATTGAATCTTTTCGGAAGGAATAGAGGAGAGATGGAGGAAGAAAGTAGCGAGACGAAAGAGCGCGAAGAGAGGGAGAAGGCGCGTGGAAAGGGGAAAGAAGCGCGTGCCTCCGTGACGGAGGTCGAAAGGAGATGAAGGGGGGGGGGGGGGGGGGGGGGTAAGGGAGGTAGGAGAAGGTTATGGGGATCGTAAGGGAGTAATATCGCGTGGAGAAAGAACGCCGCCCTTGACTAATCAAGTCAGTTTTCCCGTCGAGTTTATGTTTGAGCTAGTTTAATTAACTCTCCTACCTAATAACTTCGTGTTCCGCGCACCGGGATGAAATTTTAAAATATTCCGGCTGCGTAACGTTCGCGATAAGCGCATTCTTTCGGAAATAAAAATTTCGGAAATGGAGGAGGAAGCTTTTGAATTTTTAAAATAATGTTTCTGCGCCGGACTGTCGGCACGAATGCTCTCCTGACTGGATGAAACTGTTTGTGTTCTTGCCCTATGGAATGGCAATTATTCAGGTACCAAATATAGATGAAGAAGTAGGTTTGATCAGATAGGAAGATGGGATGGTCTAATAGGTTATTACCTATATATACTTATATAGGTACCTATCTAGTTTATTTTATAAAATTTGAGTTTTATGACCAAAGATACGATTTTTTGGATGATATTTTTATGTGGTTATGACGTTGATAAAAATTTATGTAACATAAACACGCAGAACAAATATTTTATCATTCAAATAACAAGGTTTATGAAGTATCAAATCAAATTCGAGTATTGCTTTTGAATTTTTTTTACCGAATCGGCTAACTTTTATAGTTTCAATAAGTTTAGGTGAAGAGTTAAATTTTGGCCAAATTATTTGTTTATAAGTTAATTAATAAGATTTTTTATTCTACTATATCAGTTGTTAAATTTTACAAAATTATTCGACGAAATAAAATCGGGTTTAGAAAATACGTATTTATTTCCGTTTAAGATTTCGTAAACCAAAAACTTTTTTGTAAAATAGGCAACTGGTTCATTTTCTGCCCTTTGTGATAGTTTTAACAACTTAACAAATTATGGATCATAGAGTTTTCCTAGCTTTCTAATGTTTTCAAAAAACGCAATGAAGCTATTTTCCAATTCCCGAGTTTCGACTATAATGCGTTCCTGAAAATCGCATTGTAAGTCGAATATCAATTTCCCATAGACTTACATGTTATAAATTGATATACATTCGAGGATCTTGGAAAAATGTATGAAGCTTTATTTAGGCTATAAATTAATAGTTTAAGAACCAAATAATGTTATATATTTTATAATAAACATTTAAGACTTAAAACAATCAATAAATTAATTCTTACAATGCGTACGAGTCGTATGTTCCAACTGAATATCGGTCAAAAATACGTAAAAGAAAATAGACTCGGATCGCATCGGATTTCTAGTATCGTATGTTTAATATCGAATGTCGATTTAGTGGTATCGATGTATTAACGTCGTAAGTCCGGGTTTATCGCAGAGCTGCAAACCGAATCGAACCGAAACCGCTGATTAATTTTTCAATGAACCGAAGACCAAACCGTAATTTTTTGCCAAAGTGGTTCGGTTTCGGTTCGATCTCAATCCACAAATTACGGACCAACAAAAAGACCAGGAATTTCTTTTGGAAAAACGAGCGGGTTTGCTTCAAAGGAAAGAGTGCCTATCTATTTCCTCTCTGCTACTATTGTTATCCACAAACGATATTTATGGTGAGGGTTATGGGGACACCAACTGCGACGATATCAGGGTCAACCACTGTAGGCAGAATCCGACCAACAGAATAAATGTAGAAATATCTTTATCTGAACGCAGACAAAATGGTCGTTTTACAATGACCTAGAAAGGAGCCGTAATCTGCTTTTGTGCCGAGAGAAAAATCCGTGCCCTTACCAACACCATCATCCCCTTCAGCATTGTAATTAGCAGACCTGAGAAAATATGCTCCGCTGTGTCTTTCTTAGAACACCATTAATTCTCATACCTTTTTCTTCGGAAAAATTCAAATTGTTGCTCTCAACGGCTTGAGCTTTCAACAGCATCATTCCTTTTCCAACTCTCGTGTGGTGTTCTTCTGTGATATTTCCATTACTTGTTGACTTATATTCTATCAAAAACAGGCGAGGACTTCGGCGGATCCCTTCATTTACCGCAGAATTCCTTGAATTATCTAAAGTGTGTATTTTTAATAATATTTTAGTAAACTTTATTTAAGAGACAAATAAAATTAATTAACATGTTAGTGTTATTTAAAGAGGGTCACTCTACATTTTATAATCGTTTGTTTTGAACCACAAGTGTCCGCACTTCGTATATTGAATAATCTGCCCCGAACTGTCGATTAATTTTAAATTATTCTTGTAACGTAATTTTACTAACATATTGATTTTTTGATTACTTTTCTAAGGTGGCAAAAGAAAAAATTAGCAATATGTAATATGTTCGGAATCGAGCTAAAAGTGTCTTTTTGAATTTATTATGTAATAAAAAGAATTAATAATCCAATTTATTCGAGTTTTACATATCATAAATTCAATCGGAGTAATATTTTATTCCATATTTTTTGACTAATTAACTAATTAAAATATTTTATTAACATAAATTTATTATTGAAATTTGGAAAAATTGAGTCGTCGTGCATCATCGCCAAGAAACTGTTTACTTCAATAATTAAATCTATCATTCAATCAAGGAAAAGAATTTTCCTAGTCGATGAATTGTGTTTCGGTGAATTGTGGTCGGTGAATTTTACTAGACCATTGATAAATATAGCGAACATTTTTTATTTTATTTGTTATAAATGAACCAAAGGAATAACGCTTTGTAACTTCCATTGTTTTTATTTCTCTTACGACCCGGGTTCCGAAATTACAGTGCTATCGTCAGGTGCAGATATGGCGAGAATAGAAAGTATATACAGAGAAATGGGTATGGAGGGGGGGGGGGGTAGTTTGTAAGACGGAAAGGAATGGAGAGGAGGGAAAGGAGGAACCTATCTCAGAGGGTTACTGCGAGGGTAGGTTGTAAAGGGATAAATGGGGAGGAGAAAGGAAAGGCTGGAGACCATCTCGGGAGGGTTTGGGGAAAGGACTAAAAAGAAAGGTCTTGTGGAAGACGGAGAGAGGGTGAACTCCAGAGAGGAGGGAGGAAATTATCAATGTGGCAATGGGTATGTGTGTGGGAATAAGGAAAATAAAGTCAAGTGCGGGTGGTAGAACTAAAGAGGTTAAATATTGGGAGACGGGTAAAACCCTTGTTATAAATCTTTTTTTTCTCTTAAATAATGTGTATTACAGGTAAGAAAAAGAAATAAAATGCCTGAGGAACTATTTATTTATTTATTTTTTATGATTTCTTTAAAACGCTTTTATGTTTTCGGTTTTTCCGTCCATCCAGGGATAATCTCAAAAGCGGTTTAAGCTAGTGGCGCATTTTCTTTCTGATTATGTATGATTGTGTATGTTGGTAAATAAATTTGAAGTGAATCCATTCAGAGAATTTTTAATTGATATGTAAACAACAATGAACATAAAAATCACGTTAGGATCAAAAATACCATTTTTTAAATATAAATAAATGAAGATGATGATGGTATATTTAATTATAAATGTTTCCTTTCTTTAAATAAATTCTTTCATTTAAAATAAAAATGACTGCTGTTGATTTACTTACAGATTGATACTGAATGTGTAATGTTTATATTGGATAAATTATTTCTGAATAGTGTTTCAAGTGATTAATTTAGTTGAACCGAACCGCAAACCCAACCGAACCACTTGTCAAAATTCTCGTCTGAACCGAACCACTTCCAAAAATTTGGAACCGTACCGCGAACCGAACCACTCCCAAATTTTGAAGTGGTTTGCAGCTCTGGTTTGTCGTAAGTTGAAACATCGTAAGTCGGGAAGTATATCATATGAAACGTATGCGCTAAATTAATGTTTTTGATTAATGAATCTTGCTATATGCGAACAAATGTTATGATCGTGTTAAAACTTGCATAATAAACATACTGTAATAGTTTGTTTTAATTTTTAAGCATTTTCTTTATCTTGTGTGCAGTATTATTTTTCATTCTGAATAAAACATCATTATAAAATTTTGAATGAAGCTTTTGTTTATTTCCCAATAACGAGAATTTCGATCGTACAGTAATATATTGCGAATAAATCATTCACTCTCAATGTTCACATAAACTCAATGTACCTTATCATGAGAATGACGAAATTATCGATGTATTTATTATCCAATGAATGCCCATACTTTAAATACATGTTTATTGTAAATTACCATATAGCGAATAACAAACGCTTGAGCGATATTTTCTAAAAAAAAAATTAAGACAAGGCTGTACTATCTGCTGTGACATTTTTACACTATGAGAATGTTTCCATTTCATTAAAACGAATCGCTTGTTATTCCTAGCACAAGGTGTACTCAAATGACAACTTTTCTCTTCTTCCCACTATCGAATTCGACGAAGCTTCGTGTTTCTTTTCTTCTACTCTTAAAGTTTCCTCTCTCTTCTTACTCGCCATTCTTTCTCTCGTTCCGCGCTCCTCTTTTATCATTTTCCCCTCCCAGTAATCCATCTCTTCTCCATCCTCCCTACTTCCCTTCCCCCTTCATGAGCACCTATCGAACTCTCTTCTTCCGCTTCATTGCGTTTCCTAATTAATTGATCGCATGGCATCGATTGGTTTCCTTCCACCTTCGCTACCTTCGGATTTATCACTCTCACCCTCCAACCCAAGCCTCTGTTCCCTCTCCTCCACCTCCCTCCCTTACCTGCGACCCTTACTTTACCTTATCCTCCTTATCCCCGGAGGTTTACCTCTGGCCAACCTTCCACTTTTCCTTCCTTCCTGCCTGCGGTACCTCATTCTCGTCCAAAGACCTAGAATCAGCAATTTTACCCCGGGATATGTCGATGCGCATGCAAGCGCAACACTAACACAGCTTCCTCTTAATCATGCTCACGTCCTAGTGTAATGCTAAATCCAGTCCTTTTCTGAAATTGAGTTTTCTTTCGCTAAAGTTCTTTGGAATTTAATTCAAAACGGTATCTCGTACTGATTTAAAAAATCTTTTCTTAATCGATTTCAACTGTTTACCGCCATCCCAATTAGTGTCGGTCTGAGATGCCGGTGATGGTTTAAACATACATTAGATGCAGTTAATGTTGCCTAGTTATGGATATCGCTAAAAAGGATCGGCATCTAGATGGAAATTATTTATTTTCGCTTTTATTTTTATTACTTTTACCACTAGGTGAAATGCAATGTGTTAGGACATAAGTCAACTTGTATCTTAGAAATGTCTCCATAAAATTAACTTAGGTGAAGGAGGCGTTAGTATTGACCCTCGCCTGGAGCGCATATATGCTTCGTAATTATTATGCCGCGCGCTCACACGCACATACACACACACACACACACACACACACACACACACACACTCGATATTTTCGATTCGAATACACCAATACGAGTAAAATGTGGGTAATCTAAGAAGTATTGCGATTTAAATAATACGTGATAGTAGTTGATGCCTACAAATTTTGCTTTACTCGACTCGGATTTAATAATAGTCGTAACATGGAAGCTACTAATTACGATAAAACATGTCTACAACCTAACTTTCCATTGTGAATTTAGAATCGCTTTTTAAATCAAAATATTTCACTTGTTTTTAAAACACTCTGTCCATTGCGATCGGTCAAGTCCTAATAAATAATCACCAAGTATGATAAATATTGCGTGACATGATGATGCAAGGTAGCTATTCTTACGGGAATTCACTTCAGTATTTTATGGCTAAAAGGTTTGGAAAAAGGAGAATATTTAGAGTACCTCTATGCGCCTGTTATGTTAGAACGGGGAATTAAGTTTCCAAACGTGGTTTGCAAAGTTCACCGCCAGAAAAAAATTCTGGGACGGAAATGGATAGCAAAACGAACGAATCCAGTAATGCGCGGAAGGAGAACCGAAATAAATCATGGAATTGGAATCGTTCGAAGCGGAAAGAGCGGAGAACTTGCGATCGCTACAAGACAGTTGAAAGGTCGCTAGTTCGACAATGGGCTAACCCGTTTTCCATTAGGAATGGGAGATGCAACTGCACCCGGTGATTTACAACCGGCCGTCCGACCTCCTAAAACTGCTACACTCCTTTCATCCCTTACAATACGTCACAAAATCCCTAACGCGCTCCTCCCTAATTCTTTGAAATAGTGTGCCCCAGAGTTCTGCACTGCGGAAAATGGAGGGTTTTTTGACGCCTAATTGAACCTGAAAAAGATTGCGGTCGGACTTCTTTCCACCACTCTTCCCCCTTCCACTCAATCTCCCTCTTTCTCCTACCTCCGCTCCGAAAAAAAGAACTATCGCATGCGACTACTTCCTTCCGAAAGGTTTTTTCCCCCGGTTCCTATAAATTGTGCGGGTCCTTCCTCGCCGGGATACGAACTCCCCGCCTCCTGCGTCTCAGTACGTCTCCCTCATCCTCCTACTGTCCGTCTTCCTTGCGGATCCCATCATTTCGTCCCATTTCTCCTCTCCTCTCTTGAAATTCGGCGGAGCAATTTTGGAAGTGTGGTTCTGGGCGACGTGCAAGTTGGAGATGGTGAGGAAGTGAGGGAGGGAGGAGAACAAATGGAGAAGGACCTCTTAACAAAGGAGAATCGAATGATTAAAACGACCCTTTTTATCCCTTTTCGCCTCCTTGCGTACCCTCGCTCCAATTAACCTCTACATACCTCCTTTCTCCCAAGTCCATTCTTTTCAAGCTCTTCCTTCTTTTTACGTTTCCCTTTCTCCTCTACTCCTCTTGAGCATTAATTTCGTCGCATTATCGTACTCATTTTCTCATACGGCAACGAGGAGCTTTTAGGCTTTTGTTTTCTAGAATTATAACTGGTAAATCGTTTGCGATAGAAGGCCAGCTTGCAGACTTGAATTCCGCATTTTGCACGTGCTTTTAGCGTCGTCGTCGTATTTATTGCTACGATCTATGTATTAAATACTCTTTTCGAGAAAGTCTGAAGCCATATATCCCCCTGTAAAAGATATTAAAGGTTAACTATTTACCAAAAATCCCGCAAGGTCGAAAACTTAACAAACAACTCTCCCTATCAAAGTAGAGTGATTTACATGACACTTCAGTCAAGATGAAATCCCGTTGTCATATCATTCTTTTGACTTGCTAGTGAAAAAATTACTATCCGACTTCTATTTTACTTAGGCTACTTCCCACTTTGAGAAGGTCAAACGAAACATTACAAAAGGTTTCAGTCGCGATTCACGCATTCAGCTCTTCCGAGCCATACACTATACCCTCCTCCCCCCGAGCTCTCATTCTCTCCAGAAACTTTTCCCACCCTCTTCCATTCACCTGTTCTGGTTTCGTCTTTCTTTTGTGACAGTTTCATCCGTTTATACTTTATACGCCGTCCTATCCCGATCTCAGTCCTTCCCCACGTGCTCTCCTCCCCTCGACCTCCACCTTTCTCTCACCCACTGCCCCAATCCCCGTTTCGTTCGCATTCCTTAATTGAGAAACCCTTTCTATACGTCGTCGCCCTTCGGTACACCGGTCGGAGGGCGGAAAGGGTTAGGGCGAGGAGTGTGTGGAGGGGGGGAATAAAAACAAGCCAAGCGGAGGAGATCCAGCGGCACCCGTAAATAATGCCTTTCTCTCGCCATCCCCTTTTACGGGAAACTGATTTCAATTATTCGTGGGTGTGAGAATTCGTCTCCAGAAGGAAAGGGAAACGGGAGCGGGGGAGCGCCGTTTTATTTTCGCCATCGTGCTCGATAGAGTAAAAAGAAGTAAGATGGAGGATTTGAGGGGAGAGAGAGAGAGACGTATGCGCTGCTGCGAATGTGTTTGTTTGCGCGTGAGATGGCATGGGAAGAGAGAGAGAGAGAGACAGAAAGAGGGAAAGAGCGGGAGTCTTCCAGGCGCCGATAAGAAAGAGATTTACACGACTGCAAAAGTCACTCCTCTCGCTTCCATTTCTTTTCTTTCCTCTCTATATTCTTTCTCCTGGGGTTGTCCCTGTGTGTACCGACGCGGGATTTTTTCTTTTTGAGGTTCTTTTCTCGGGGACCGCGCATTAAACCTTGATGCATTGGATGCTGGCGTCCGGCTCTCCGGGAAATTGCGATAAAGACAGAGAGAGAGAGAGGAGAACTTTGAACTCGTCGCTATTAGTGCAGCGTTACTACGGATCCCGAGTGCGTGAATCCGGCTTCGATCATTGAAACTTTATCTCTCACTCGACGGCGAAGATAAATGGGAATCAAATGCAGTCGCAGCGCGATCTTAAGGGTGAGAGTCGTTTGGAATGATTTGTGAAGTACGGACGGGGTGGAACTCCAGAATTGGCAGCTATGAATTATTTTATTACTTGCCCAGTCGCAGTTTTGAAATACGTTTCAGTAACGCTTTCACTGCAGTTATGATCTTTCAATATGGATAGGAACTGGCACAAAAGTTTTTTGGCGCAATTTATTGCCGCTGTTCCTTTCTCCTGACTTGATCAACAACCCATTTGGAGAAAACTTTTGAGAAATATATCCACATTTTTGATAATCACAACTGCTATTGTATGCGAATGTTTTTACTTTCTCCATACGTAATATAGGGAAAGTATTCAGATCACAAAAATAATCGACTTCGAAATTTCAACGGAAATGCACGTTTTGAGGTCCCTAGAACACGTTTAGACTATTTTCGGAATGATTACGTGTGTGTGTGGATGGATGGATGGATGTATGTGATTGTGGGCGCTCTAACTCAAAAAGTATTTGCCATATCGTTACCAAATTTCATATATAAAACTTTAGCATGAGCGCAAAGAACTGATTAGTTTTTGGACAATAACGGGTAACCGGAGGTCGAGGTTTATTCGAAACCCGATTCTGTTTTTGCGATATTTCTTCGTTAAAATATCATTGTATTTACAATTCTATACAAAAGTTATAGAGAATGTAATTTCCTACAACGTTCATTTGAAGCAATTTTCCATAGCTGTTATTGTTTAGGAATTATTTATAAATAATCGGTTTTTTCGGTCTCCGTCAATTATCTCCTTAAAAACGTCGTTATTGGTAATCTTCGTGTAGTTGTAGAGAACAATATTTCTTCCAAGTTTTGTTTGAAACAAATTTTCGTAGGATCATCCATTACGGAGATATTTAACTTATTTGTAATTTCCAGTATACAGCACCACCACCATGTAGCGGTGGAATCTGTAAACATATTCAAAATATAATTTACGGCAATAAGGGCGACTGTATTCTTTTACGATACGGAATGATAATTTTGCCTTATAATGCTATTCATAATAATTTAAATATCTATACCCCAAATATGGAGAAAGTCATGTGTTGGCCTCATCAGATTTTTTGAAGTAGTTGACACCGATATGAGTTTTTATAGAAATGGATAATCACTTACTCATTTTATTTATTGTTAAAACACTATTGCGTTAACGCGGGAAAATAAAAATATAACGCGACATTTAGATAACTTATCGGCAGCAGGCTGTGACTTAAACAGAAAAACTCAAGGAATGGTTTCATTTTGGCAAACATGGTTCAGTACCTACGTTTTTGTCGTATTCATATATACCGAGGAAAGCAAAATAATTGTTAATTTATTATTTTAAAAAATTGTTTAACAACCATATGAATAATCTTTTTCAAATTTTACCCCGTGTTATTCCTCATCGCCTTACCTTTGCTACATGGAGTTTCTTTATCTCATTTCCCACTTATCCTCTTCTGTTCTTCCCTTCCTTCCGTCCTCCATCCTTTCATCTTCCTTACTATCCATTCCTCTTCTCTGACCCGAGGCCGCTTATGGACTTCCCAGCCTCACAGCCATTGCCGGAAGAATCTTAACTGAGAAATACTGGGGCCTGGGTTATTCGGCATCGCTTCAATCCCATTCTCTCCGTTGCCTCAAGAGAGAAAGGGAGAGAGGGGCCTGTGTCTTGCCTTTCAAAGATCGAATCGGGTTTTCCTTTTTCATGCGAGACATTTCCTTTCTTACTTTCGTTCCGGGGACCTCTTGAGTCTCATCCTACCCAATCAAAGCCATGTGGAACCTATGTTTATCTCTGGTTTCACTGTAGTTACTATGACAGTTGTTACGTTTTGCTACAAATGCAATGAATTTCACGATTATACTGATAATTACTCTAGCTCATCAATTCTCTTTCCCAATGAAGCATCTTTAAAACTATAGTACGTAGCGTTTTGCTGAATGAATTTTACGGTATTTTGTTTACTTTTGCTTGATTATATATAAAATAGATTTGGTAATGAAATAGGCTCGGTAGAGGGGTGATTAGCGTGACTGGATCTAAATGGAAGCGCTGCGAGTTATAATCCTGTCGAAGGCATGATCGTATGTGCTTTTCATTATATATATATATTGTAATTCAAATAATTAGAGATACCTGTTTGTGTTTAATGAATTATTATTATCATTTTTATGATAAGCCGATTGAAGATATATAGCGGTCATTGGATTTAATAACGTGACGTAAAATTCCACGTTATGTCGCGACATAAACTAGATTGTAAATAATGAATTGCAGATACACATATTAAAATTTGCACTGTGCCGACTCCTTTCATAACTCCACTTAGCAGTAAACATTTCTACGGAAACTTCATCCTCAAAACCGAGTTTAAATTTCGAACAGCTCGGGATATCTCGCTCGCTTACCTTAAAGGAGATATATCGAGGTGTCCGCTCCTCTCCACCTTCTAATTACGCGGCTGAAGATCCGATGTTTTGGAGAAATAGAGGAAATTTCGAAGAGGCCACCTGAAATTAGGGCGGCGTATGTCTCATCCCATAGATCATTCTCAATACCCCTCTTTCTCTGATTCATTTTCTTTCCTTCCGTCTCTCCCTCTCTCTCTCTCTCTGCTCCTGCCTAGCTTCGATAAGGGAAGTTGAGCGGTCGTTTCAATTACATCGCCAGAGAGCAGCACCATGCTGCTTCCTTAAAAGGTAGAATACGCGACTTCTCCCGTCAAATAGTACTGCATATTACAGGGCCAAATTTCGACCCTCGTTATGTCTCTTCGAATTCCGGTCACGCGCACACCCTTCCCTTAAGCCATATTGGGAACTTCTAACTTTCCACCGAAATTCATCGAAATTTTCATAAACCTAACATGTGAGGAGTGTGAGGTAAAAACATGGTAACCCACAAAATTATCTGCTATGTTGCGTACAGTAAAGAAAAAACTTCAATTATAATTTTGGATATTTGTTTGTTATTTGTTGTAGTTCATATTTTGAAACTTGCGTTTACTTATGATATGTAATTTTGAACCAATAAAATGTCAATTTTCTCAAAACAGCATTAGTGTGGGTTACCACATTTTTGGCTCACAGGTCTCATATGAGAAAATTAACTTTTTGATTAATGGGATTAAACAATCCTTTTTGAAGGTTATATAAATTTATAATTTTTCCTTTAAGAGGTCTTGTGTTCTTCTTCGATCGTAATACGAAATAAAGATATTTTCGCTGAATAGAAAAAATTCATCACCATTCGGGCTCCTTAGTTTCACCTAATTAACTCCATTGATTGTATTCAAAGTCATCAAAAAAGAAGACGTTAATTATGTTTGACTCTAATTCATTCTTTTTCCATTTAGGAGCTTGGGGGCAAAAAGAGGGTTGATAAGGTCGAATACTACCCTAAAAGCCTTGTTGAAATGTTAATTAGCGTCGGACGTATTTTAATTGACGCTGTTAAATTTTTTCCGCTCGTTTCAGAGCCAGATGTCAAGTTAGCGGTAGATGTATTAACCGCTGGAGATCTTAATTTTTGTCAAAAATCGTTCGCATTCATTCCTTCCCGGTAATACACGGAATCGCGTTCATTGCGCGACATTTTTTCCCATCCTCGCTTACTCCATTCTGACCCAATTCTATCTCCCGTTGATTCTAATCAACCTATGGACCGAACTTTTTAACCCGTTTATTAACCAGCACCGACCTTCTCTCCCCCTCTCTCTCTCTCTCTCGATTCGCTCCCATCTAGCTGCCCGTCCACACCCCCAATCTCGCAACCACCTCAGTCCGCGCCGTTATTACAATGCTCGCAGTTAGGTCATTCCATCTGCCGAGGTACAAAGTATGAGAGAAATTCGATTCACGCACTCCGCCCTCGCTCAGAAAGAAATCGTGGTGGCGGAGTTTTGGGAGTTTCGACGAAAACGAAATTCGCGAATTTATTTAAATTGCGGATTTAAAGAGTATTTGACGTTTCGAAACTTTTAATCCGAAACGGGCGTTGAAAATAATTCATAAACGAAACGTTTCCCAAAAAATCACACATTTTAGTAAAAAAAAAGACTGTGATTGCAATATTATCTTTGCAGTCATATGTGTCTTAAACCTGCGGGTTTGGATGTAAATTTTTTTAAATCTCCATATTACCAATTTTTCCTGTGTCTACGTTTTCCTTGAAAATTAACTAATATTTTTATTCTAAATAATCTTTAACGGCCAAATATCAATAACTAGTGAGATTTTGTTTTAATATTATCTTTGCAGTCATATCTGTCTTAAACCTGCGGGTTTGGATGTAAATTTTTTTAAATCTCCATGTTACCAATTTTTCCTGTGTCTACGTTTTCCTTGAAAATTAACTAATATTTTTATTCCAAATAATCTTTAACGGCCAAATATCAATAACTAGTGAGATTTTGTTTTAATATGATCTGTACTTCAAAACAAAATTATCGAGTTCGTCTTATGGCTGCATTCCAAGTAATAAATTAGGTAGTTCTATTATCATTTTGCCTACCAGCTGAAAAGCTGCCATTAGCAGTTTTACTAATCTATCTTCAGTATTAACAATAAATATGTAATATATAAATATGCATTGTAAATTCTGTTGAATTAAACTCCGGAAAGATATTTAAAGTGTATCTAATAAGTTATGTTCTTTAGTTATTTCTAAGCTTATATTAATTTTACCCCTAGAAAGCATAAGATAGATTTAGACTTCTAAATTATCCTTCGTAGTTATTAATAATACTCTTCGAATACAGAATCCATCCACTTTAACTAGAGAAACACCCATTCCGTTATATATCCTTTCCAAGTTTTTTTTTCAGTTTGCTTGTCATTTTCTTCCATTTATAACCAAGATCGCTCCGGAGTGTACCTCTTTCGTATAACTACAATGCTACAGATGAACGATTACTGCCATTCCGAGGAGAGCCTAACGGATTTAAACAATGAATTTGGATTTCTCTCCATGTGGCTACGAGACCTAATGACCTGAATTTCTAGTTTCGCAAATATTGATCCAACTTTTAAAACTCCATAAGCGTCGTATGATGTCATTGTGAATGTTGTATCATGTTTGTAACACGCGCTATAATAAAATTTCTGTAGAAATCCCGTTATCTATTTTTGCTGCCGGTTTTCAAATAAATTGCAGTACCTGTAGCTTCAAGATTGAAAAACTAGGACAAGGATAAACACGTTTTCAGTTCAATGAAATATCCTGATCTATTTATTCAGTGGCATTCCATACTATTGCGTGTTACACGCCACAGCAACGATATAAATAATATTAATTTTTAACAGATCCGGGGAAGGATATTTTTGCGTCCTAAGCAATATTTGAAAAATACGCCTCCTTCTGTTGACAGTATACCGTATGTAATTTTACCTCTCAAAATAGTAAGTTTATCAATAATATAGAAGTAAAATAACATATTTTACTAAATAAAACCTTACACTTAAAAGTTAAAATTGTCAATTGTTGCGCCCCTAAATGTGCTGCGCCCTAGACGAGTGCCTCGCTCGCTCTCTTAGCCCTTGTCCCGACTCTGATTTTTAGCCAAAGATATTATACTTCACCTGATGATGTTACACAGCAACGACACCTAGGTCGTTTTTTAAAATTAAAAAATTGTGGAATTATCAAGTAAATCTTTCTTATTTCGACAATATGAAATTCCACCAAGTTACGCCTTTGACAGTTAACTATAAAAATATATTGAAATTTTTCTTTCTTCGTGTTTATCAGAATTCGAGTAATAATCCAAATAATATGTATTTTTTGCCCAAGATGTTAGTGATTTTTTTTCTTTCTCAATGTTAATCCTGAGTAATTTAAGCCCTTTTTCATCTTATAGTGTAAATGAGTATTATCAGCATTAAGGTCACATATATATGTTCTAATATCACAACTATTTGACCTGGTTGAATATAAAATGTCATCTTAAGTTATAGTTGGTCCTCTGAGGTTGAGAAGAGGTCAGGTTACTTCGTCTTTCGTAATTACAGGGAGAGAAACTGCTCATGTCGACACAGAACTCATGTCAACCCCTCTCTCGCGACTCTTGCGAACCTTCTCGGTTGAAACTTTCCGAAATACATAGCATTATGTCCTTACTTCCTTGACTTGTAACAAAAGTCTTTTCATATATTCATTTGAGGAAGTTTGTTTTTGTTTACCTATATCATTGGACGCGTAACCTTTTACTTAATACAATAAATAAACTTTTTTACATTGCACGGTATGTAATATTGTTTTATTTTTAATTGTTTTATTTTATTTATAACTTTTCAAACAAACTTTTTTAACAATTTTTTTATAATGCCCTTGTTAGTTTTTTAATAGAATGAATTAATTTTTAGCAATTTTTTTTTACAAATCGCTCGTGTATTCACTTTTTCGATCCGTCCGTCCGACTGTGCAGATGATATCTCTGAAACAGCTCAACCTAGAGAAACCAAATTTTCGGGATGTAGTACTGCATATGAGAGCTACATGTGGCAAGAATTTGGCGGACCGGGATCAGCTGCTGGGGGATAATTTTGCACCATTATTGCCCCATAAGGAAAGAACGTAAATCGGTGATGAGGTTTATATATTTGCTTTTTTAAATTAATTTCCGTCAGGATTTGAACTCAGGACTTGAAACTGTCGGAAAGTTTAAAAATTGTAGTTTCTTATTTTTGAAGACGGAATTCAAATCCCTGTAGATTTAGCGTACATTTTTAATTATTACAGGAAAAAAGTGGGAGTTTTTCTGGGTCTCAACAATCGACTGCAAAGCCAACGAGCTCAGTGCTTTTATATGGCTAAGTTTTTAATGGAAATCAGAGGGCTATATTATAATGTCATTAATATTAATCATCGGCCGACGGAAGAAATTAATTTTTGTAAAAAAAATCGCCTTATAATATCTGCTTTCGCAGTATTTTCCTAACTTGTTACCGTATCTTATTTACGAAAATATATTTGTTACTATACTACCGTTAACAGGCTCCTAGATAAAAAATCTTACATATTTTAAAATGTAACAAACTTTGGAGTTAACCTCAGTTAAATAACTCGTGTATTTTTTTCCTTATCTCTTGAGTCTCGGTTTAAAATTGATTTTTAGATTTTTTATTTAGTTACTTGCGATAATATTACGCAACTTGAAAATTTTAAAGAAAACATAACGATAATTTCCACTCTTCTTCGTTCGGGAAATAATTTCCGCCGTGGGAAGCTATCACATTTTGCAACGAGAAACCCATTCGCTCACTTTATTCTTTCCCCCTCTGAAAAGAATATTCGCTGTTGCCACGGTTAAGTGTCAGGAAAAGTCCTCCCGTTCACTTTTTAAACGAGACACCTTGACTACTTCCCGTCTCCATTTCCATCCTCCTGTCCAACTCGCTCGTCGCACGCCGACCTTCCCTTTTTCCTCCTCTTTTATCTCTCTCGCCTCCTATCTCCGCGTCCCTTCTCTTCATCCCCCTTCTCCCTTCCCTCCTTATCTCCTTTTCCCCTTTTCGCAAATCGCCTCTTTCGAGCGTCTTCTGCCTCGTTTCACGTCACACGCGGCGCACCTGTTTTCTCCAGAACGCCTTTTTTATTCAACTTTCCGTGTAATAAAAGACATCCAGTAAGAGGCTTCCCCTTTATCACGTTTTTATGTAATATATGCTTATTTTTTCTCGTTTTCTCGAATTGGCTTAAAGCACATAATGTACGCGATGTTCGCCTTTTGTTCTAGCGACGTTGGTGAGACGTGGATTTACGTATAATATATATAAAAACGCTAGGGGTAAGCCTGAAACGGTGTAGCCGGTGTTTTCAGTTGTTCACATGGAAATGATGCGAGGCGTGTTTGGGATGTATATGCTTTAGCCGCTTAAATGCAAGATTCGGTAAATTACAATTTAGTTTACTTAATTAACGTTCGATTATCTTGAATGGCTAATGAGTGATCTAGAACTAAAAACCAACCAATAAGAAGCGCAAAGCAGCCATCCTCAGCGCTAATCGAGGGTTCTCATAATAATACGCATCCTGTTTAATTAACCGCTTTATGGCTACAAGAATGATCTAAATCATAAAGTGAGATCATTAGTTCATTTTCGATTTTTCCATTCCGTGGAAGGATTAACGTATTCTCTCTTAACTTCAAAATTCCATCATAAAAACTATTTTCCTTTCTTCCTTTCCAATTTTCAGATCATCATTAAAGCACACTCTTCTGGTCAATACAAGCGCCATTTTTTCCGTCATCAATCAGTCACGTTAAGGTCACGAGAAATCGATTCCACTCCCTTTGAGACTGCCCCTCGACTCGAACCTTTTCACCTCGCCGGTCAGTTCTCTTCGCCTCCGTTTTTCATACCCAGTTCATCTCCATATCGCTTTTTTTTGATCTTCCTCGCCACGTTTTCTTACCTCCTTTTCCTTTCATCCGTTACTTCCATCCTTTTTATCTCTCTTCTCTTCTCCATGCCAGTCGATCCTCACATCTTCCTCCTCCTCCTCCCATCGCTTTCTTAACTCCCTTTCTCGTCGTCTCACTCCTTCAAACTCAAATCTCCTGCTTATCTCTTACCTTTTTTTTTTTAAAGGCCTTCTTTTCATAGCCGAAATTTTCTTCGTCGCTAAAAACGTTCTCTTTTTGTACCTTACGACCTCCTCCTCATCCTTTTCAACTTGCGCCCTCCTAACGTGTTCCTTTCATCCTCAGCCTCTTCGAAAATCTCGGTCCGGTGTCTTTCCTATCCACTCACCGCTTTTCGCTCCTCTTAACGTGACACCCCCGCCCTGTGCTCCCTCTTTCTTTCTCCAGCCATCCATTTTTCTTTAAATCCTCGAGATACGCCCCAGAAGGTTCTTTTTTAGACTACTTAGTTGACTTCTTTGCAGGTATTTACCTATCTCGCGCTAAATGCGTGAAATGGTGTTAAAGGGTCGTAAGGTTAAGGATGTTATGTTTTTTGGTACTTATTTCGACGTGTGGAAAATAACAAAAGTATCAAAGTCCGTTTAATTACTGCACGTGATGTTTATGTGTTCTTCGTTCGGCCAAGTCGAACTCGGTTATAACGATGCCTCGATGACTGTAAATCTTCTCTCGTTGCATAGGTTTCTTGTTGAAGCAGGGATAATTAAGGTCAAAAAATAGCTCCCTGAAATGCAGCACTTGCTGTATACACGATTGTTTTTTTTATGAAATTTTCATGTTTTTTTACCTACTTCTAAAATGGTACTACCTATCTTAAATTTTGAATTTTATTTTTATAGAGAAATAGTAATCGCCCCTTAGGATTTTATCACAAGAGTACATTAACGTATCGAAAGGATCTTTCTTTGGCTTAATATTGTTTTCGAATGATGATTGATTCGAATACCCACTCATTCACAATATTCTCACCGTTGAAAATTGTAGATATAGCATCATTTACTCCCAGAAATGCTTATATGCTAAGTCCTTAGATTTATGGATTATTTTATCCTCAGGGGGAATTTATGGCTGATAGCGTGCAGCTTAAAAGCATGAAAATAGTTTTGGAGAATGAAAGTCGCAAGTTCCATCTTCCATAACGTTCCCAACTTCTTCCTCACCCACATCTTCCCATCTTCTCTCTCTATTCCATTGATTTTGTTCTTCCGATTCTCCTGTATCTATCCGTACCATTGCCACCCTTTCTCTCTTTAAGATTTAGTAGTTATTTCATTCGGTATCACATGCAGACCCACAAAGTTTTAATTTTCCTGTCTTCGATAGAGAAACGCAACGGCATTCAACGGTTGATTCAGGTCTTCAGTTTCATTACGCAACAGACGTTTTTACAATCATTCGAAGATCCGCGGAAATTGCCTTTTTTACGGCGTATCTCTTTATTGATTATAAATTTAAGACTTGGAATTTGTTACAAGACCCTTGAGAATCCGCGAAATGCGCAAATAATTATTTTCAGCGACTCGGTATATTAAGTAATTGTTTACATTAGATCTTGTTTGGTCGTATAATTTCATTTGATTTTTACTGCTAATGTCTTTATTCGAGTTTTAAGTTCGTGCTTTCAGATAATAAGAAACACCAAATTCCTTTTAGTGAACGATTAAGTTCACGTGTAAAATGCACAGGAATTAAATTTCATACCCTACCTGAAATATGGTTCGATTTATTTTTCGTAAGTACTGCTAAGTAAGATCTTAATTTAAAATAGTTAGATGATGCTATGTTTTCATTAAATCGATCAAAGCAACTTTAGGAAACACCTAATAATAAATTTTCAACGAAGAGCAATTGTTTAATTAGCATTATAGGTACCATTTACCTATTTATAGGCAACAATAAACAAGTTACAAAAGTGTACAGCATAGCACAAATGGGCGCGTTTCGTGCAATGGAGTATTTGAAAGAAATGAAGTGTACGTGAGGGAAATAGCGTTTTAAAATTCTTTTATTTTACACAAATACTCCATTTTCTTCCTATTTAAAAATATTGCATGAACATCTAAAGAAATTAAACGTATTTTTGTGAGATTGTTTAGCAACAATGAAGAAGGAACCATGCAAGAAATTTTCTAATTCCGACATTCTTGTTTGATTTTCTTTATATAGGCCACTCCAACGATAAAAATGTATATTAAAAGAAATACTCGGCTTCACTAGTTCTACAAGTTTTATTTGAAAAGTATTTTCATGTGACTAATACTATACGAGATATGACATAAATTTCATTTTTGTCACCAGTAAAGTGGTACCCCTCATTGATTTAAGTGATTCATTTGCGTGATTCTCTTATTAACTTTGACTGTAAGTCCTTAATATCAAATTTCATGAAAATTCGTTAGGCGGAAGCCGAGAACGTAGGTACATGCCGACGGACGGACAGACCGACGCTAATAGGCGCTTGTGCTGGAAGCGAAACGCCTAAAATCGCATGTTCTTCTATAAAGATGTTGAATTGTTATGCAATAGAAAAATAAAGTTTTTTTCCATATAAAAGTTATTGGGCGAAAGATGCAAGATATTATAATTAGTTGGTCAAACTATACGTGATAATTACTTAAGAGGTTCCCTAACAATAAGTTCAATTTACGTGAAAATAAAAGCAACGTCCATTCTTAAAGCGAAATCGCTTGTTTAACATACCATCAATAAGCTGGAATAGCTTTGTGTGAGGGAGAAACTTATTCCGCAGAAACAAGCCTTCTCAACGCAAACGAGTCCCCTCGGACGGAGAGAATGTACATGAAAGTTTGGGTTTGAGAGAGATACATACATATATATATATATAGAGAGAGAGAGGGAGAGAGATGAATCGGGAAATGAGAGAATAGCAGCATGGAGAATGAGAGGGAGCAGGAGAAGGGGGAGAGTTAAAAATGGAGCCAGTGCGGTAATGTCTAGAAAGAGAAAACTGGGGTGGGACGGTGCACAACATGCTTTAGTGAATTGGGATCTGTATGATTCAGTAGTGGCTCTATCCTACGAATTAACCGTACGCTTGCAACTGCACAAACGCTAAGCTCTTCCCTCCATCCCCATTTCTTTCATTCTCCCTTCCGGCCTTTATCATCTCACCGGCAGATGAGTTGGTCGAAATCTCGCAATCATTACGTGGCTGCATGCTCCTCTTGTTCTTGCACCTTGTTTTTTCTTTGTTAAACCATTCTCACTCACCCCGTCACACTTTATCTTTTCTTATTCACCTTCATTGTTTCTTCTCTATACCATTTTTAATATCGCTATATCCATTATTCTTATCCACTCATCGATTGTGTAAATCGATCGGCTCTTCAGCTCTTGCTGTGATTTATGGTGTCAATTTTTTCGTCGAGAAAATTCGAACCGAACCGATCCCTTAGGTTTGTTCGATCAGTATCCAGAAATCATACAACTATTTTTATCAGTTGCAGCATCTTCTTTACAAAACCTTCGTAATTCCTAAAGAAACCACTTCAGAAATTTCACGCATTTATTTAAATTTGTATTTATCACGCCTGTGATTCCTTTCAAATTTTTTGTGCCACGTCATTATATTCTTCGTCCTTTTCTCGTTTTATTTTTTTCTCGTCCAAAAATCGCCCGATCACCTATTCCCTCCCTCCCCCTTTCCCCTTGCTCATCAATCTTTCCAAACCCTTTCCTCTCGTCCTCAAATGTTCTCCAAATCTTTCTCATCTCCTCCCAATCCCCGTCCTTCCCACTTCACCGTCACTCTCATATACCATAACTTCTCCCCAACCTATAGGACCTCATACTCTTGACACGTCGTTCCTTATAGTCGATAGACGTCCCAAACCAAACTTCTACCAACACCAAAGTCCTCCTTTCTTCCCCCTCTTCCCTTTCCCTTCCTCTCCCCTTTCCTTCTCTCCCCTTCCCCCTCTCTATCTCTCTCCATCATACCCTCATCTTCCCACGATCTTCTACTCTATGGCAGAATATCAGGCCTCCTCCATACCCTCTCTCTCTCTCTCGCGCTTCCGCCCATTTCCCGAGATCCTCATCTCCTCCTTTCCATCCCCTTGCTATTCCCCTCTCCGCAGAGCTAGCCTCTATTTCCTCCGCGAGATGCCAGCGATTGCGTCGGTAGCAGTCCCGGAAGGAGTGTGAGACGAACAATAGAGTGGGGTGTTTGAAGCAAAGAGACGGCTTTTCTTATCCTCTCCCGCCTTCTCTCCCACCCTCCGTACTCCCAACACGTCGTACCCCTTCCACCCTCGTGCTATCTTTTCTCCCACCCCTTCTCTACCTGAGCAGCTGCTTCCATCTCCTCCATTCTCTCGCTAATATCCTATCCATTTCCTCTGAGTAAATGGTTATAACAAAAACCTATCCAATTCATGGGATTTCCGTCATTTTATAAATATCCCTCGTAAAGAAGATCTATTTCTAGCTTCTTAGATATCGAGGATAAAGATCGTGCGGTAAAAATTGCACCTTTTGGAATCCATCGCAAGAGAATAGTTGGGAATACGATTTATATAAACGTGCTCATTCCTTTGTGTATGTGTTAATCTATGTAAAAAATGTTTAGATAATGATTTTGAAATATATATCGAAAAAGAAGTAGAAAATCGGAACTAGACCTAACAGTAGGAAAATCTGGCATTAATCTCGTCTTAAAATAATTCCTGTCATAGTATTATGTTTTTGCATGAATATATTGATCAATTGTTATAATGGTGTTCATAAATTTATTTTTGTTTAAATCCTTTGTTAACGCGATTTATCTTATGACTAACAGTATCTTTCGATGTGGAATCATACCCTCCTTTCTTTCTTCATATCTCTCTCTCTCCCTTTCTATCTCTCTCTCATGGCCATACCCATTAAAGCAGTTGATTACCATTCCAAAATTCCTCGAGATGCGTCTTTAATTAAACCCGGTTGAACTCATATTGGGGCATTCCTTTCTCCCCTCGTTTCTAAAAGACGAGCCAATCTTTCAAACCTCCGATTCAGCAGGAATGTTAAGAAGAAACAAACGGAGGATTTAAATAGCTTTGAGCGAAATCATATAGTCATAAAGGACGCGCATGTCTGCGTGTAATTAACTATATCTATGCCAGTCTCGGTAGAAGGGCGATTAGCGTGTCTAGCTCTAGCGGGTTCGAATCCAGTCGAGGGAATAGTCGCATGTGTTCTTGTTATGTGTGTTGAGTTCATTGTAAAGACCATAAAAAGATTTTTATGAGCTGGCTAAAAATAAATAAATCTTTGAGTGGATACAAGCACGCTGAAGCCTACACTGAAGAGCTGGCGGGAGCATTTCACGCGTGTAGCGAATGAGGTGCAGGAAATAAATATACGAAAATAGCTGTGATTTTAAATAATATATTTGTTTAGTTTTTTAATTGGCTATGCATACGTTTTAACGAAAGAAAACTTCGCTTTTAATTCCTCACTTACAATATTACAGAATTTTTCAGAAGATTAATGTGTAGCGACTTAATCCCTCCAACGACAAAATGCTCTCAAATTCTTCACTCGCCAAAGTCTTGTGGACCGCTCCAGTTCTCCGTAAAAACAGCTTTTGTCTGCCTTTTAAACAATGTTACGGCAACCATCAGGCAGATGCGAACGTTTCCAATCCTCTAGAAATTTTTCGCTAAGCTTGGATAATCTAGTCTTTCCGTTAGTTTCTGCATTCCTCCCCGAAAAACAATGGAACGTTCACCGACGCCCTAAACTATTTATCTCTCATTCTAGGTCCATTCCATTCGTCCGAAACGCGTTTACGTTTTTACATCTCGCTCAAGTTATTATCTCGCTCAGATCGTTCCTCCTCTTTTCATCTCTCTCGCCCCGTCCTATCAACCTCCATTCTCCCTTTCTCCATTTCTATATCATCTGAGTCGAATAATCATTCGAGTTCCATCTAAACTGAGCCGGAATATTGGAAAGTGAAAACGGAAGCGCTTTTTCAGGATGAGGAATTAATGGTTCTTTCTTCGGCGAATATTTTCCTGAATCGTGTACAGAGAGAGAGAGAGAGAATTAGAGAAAGGACAGTTAATCCGTGAGAAAAGAACGGTCCGATTTTCTTCTTTTCTGAGCTTTGTCTGTTTTCCAAATACCGAGACTTTCTTTTGAGGTATGTGGAACTTCAAACAAATTATTACATCGAGTAATTCATCAAAATAAACAAAATCTAACAACGCGTTTATTGTCTAACGGAATTGTAGTGTCTATCCTTCCGGAAAACGGGTCTTGATAGATTTACATAGGTCATCAATGGGGAGGAATTTATTTTTCGAAGAAAATTTGGAGTTTTACGCGGTGAAATTTACCTAATGTGCAGAGTAGCGTGCCTAAAGGAAGACGCTCCGAGATTTTTCTTTACAAGTTGTCCTAATATACGTTCCCTCAAGAAAATATGCTTTTCTTTAACTGCAGTAGTATTTTTCTATAATAGCTAACGTATACCCAAAATTTATGTATTTATTGCCAACTTAAACTTTGCGGAAAGCGCTCACCGTAAAACAAGTTAGGTAAGTGTACAACGTGTCACAAATGGGAGCTCTTCGTGCAATGGAGTATTAGAAATAAATTATATACATACTTGTACGTAAGAGAAATTGCGTTTTAAAGTTCTTTTCTTCATCATAAATAATGCATTTCCTTTCTATTTAATAATATCGCATGCGCACGTAAGGAAATTAAACTTTTGTTTGTGAGATTGTTTATGTTAGCAAAAATGAAGAAGTAACCATGGAATAAAATTTCCAAGGTCAACTCGAATTAAGACATTCTTGTTTGATTTTTTTGATAATGTATACTCCGACGAAAAAAATATATAGGAAAAGAACTACTCTTCTTTACTAGTTCTACAAGTATTATTTGAAAAGTATTTTGATATGACCAATACTTTACGGGATATGACGGAAAGTTGATTTTTTGTCACCAGTAAAGTGGTACCCCTGATTGGCGTACGTGATTCATTTTTGCGATTTTCTTATTATATTTGATTGAAAGTCCTTGATATAAAATATCATGAAAATTCGTTCGGTAGAAGCCGAGAACGAACATGCGAACGGACGGACAGACCGACGATAATAGGCGCTCACGCTGGAAGCGAAACGCGCCTAATAAAAAGGAATAAATCTGATGTGGCCAACACGAATTTCTCCATATTTGGGGTATAGATATTTAAATTATTATGAATAGCATTATAAGGCAAAATTATTATTTCGTATCGTAAAAGAATAGTAGTCGTCCTTATTGCCGTAAATTATATTTTGAATACGTTTACAGATTTCACCGCTACTTGGTGGTGGCGCTGAATACTGGAAATTTACGAATAAGTTAAATATCTACGAAAATTTGTTTCAAACAAAACTTGGAAGAAATATTATTCTCTATAACTTTGGTCCTCACGATTGTTAATAACGTTTTTAAGGAGATACTTGACAGAAACCGAAAAAACCGATTATTTATAAATAATTCCGAAAAAATAATTGCTATGGAAAATTGTTTCAAATAAAAGTTGTAGAAAATCACATTTTCTATAATATTTATATTGAGTTGTATATACAATAATGATGTTTCAAAGGAGAAATATTGCAAAAACCGAATCGGGTTTCGAATAAACCTCGACTTCCGGTTAACCGGTATTGTCGATAAACTAATCCGTTCTTTGTGCTCAAGCTAAAGTGTTATATATGACATTTGGTATCAATATGATAAGTACACACACAGACATCATTCCGAAAATAGTCTAAACGTGTTCTAGGAACCTCAAAACGTATTTCCGTTGAAATCTCAGTCGATTTTTTTCACGAAAACAACAGTACTTTCTCTATACTACGTAAAGTAAAATGCGTTAATATGACATAACAACATTTATGCGCGAAATGAATGGGAAAATTATTGACTCCAATACTTGGAAAATTATTTTTTGGAATATATTCACCATAAGCCGGTTACCAGAAAATAATTAACCCGTAACTATTCGAATACGAGGAAAAAGCGGGGAACACTAATTACGTGATTCAAACTGGTGGTCAATATAAACGAATCATATTTTTTTAAATGCTCTCGTAATTCAAACATTTTATCCTGAAAGCATCATGGTACGATTTTTAAAAAATATTTTTCTTTTTCAAAGGCATCCCTTGATCTAGGACAAGCTGTGTTTGGAACGTTCCCTCAAAAGCTTGCAAATAAAAGAATGAATGAAGCCGGTCGAGTTTGCTATACAATCGCGGGAAAATAGCAGTAGCAAAATATTGACGTGTATGAAAGGGAAATATATTTATGCTAATGGACTTATTATGATTAAATCTCGATGTCGAGATGTATTGACTGAAAATCGAGTAGTAATGAACGTGTCAAAATTTCAGAATACAATGAAGGGTTTATTTTTTCTTGGAAAATATCGTGACCGTTAATTCAGGTTAGGCAGTAGGCAGCATGGGAGTATTAATTTAACAAGGAGGGGGTAAAATTCAGATTCTTAGTGGGAATGATTAATGAATCGGAAGAGCTTGCTTTGATTCCTGGCCCACATTTTCGCCTATTATTTTCCTGCTGCGTAATTTCAATATGTGCCTTCGTTATTAAAAATGTGGATCTCTCGTAGAAAATCGGCCTCTGTATATTGATTTAATATTCCATGTTTGCTTATATACTCCAGAGAAGAAAGCGGAAGCTACTGCAAGACCGAAGAAGCTGGAAGGCTCATTATTTGTCGGAAAGGGAATTTTTCGAAAGGATTAGCAACGGGTATGTGAGGCTTCGGAAGCGAATAGGAATTTCGGAGGGATTGGAATATTTGAGAAAGGCAGTATAAGGAAAGCGAGAGAGAGAGAGAGAAATCGACGAAAGAAAAAAGTGCAGGAGGCAAGATGGAAAACCAAAGGGATATGAAACTGGATGCGAGGGAAGAGGAGGGAGGTAGTAGAAGCTCGGCTGATTAGGTCCGGGGGTTAATGAGGACGAGATTAGAATGCCCTGTGTTCTGCATTATCTTTCATGGCATTCTCCGCTCTTTTAGACCTTTCCGTGATGGAGTTTTAGATTTTTTTTTAAATTCAGATTTGTCGGAGAGGGTGGGGACGATAAAAAGGTCGGAAAGCGGAGGACGAGGAAGTAGGCAGTTTTTTGTGGGAGAAGAGAAAAGGGTTGAATTCCGCCTCGAGGCGAATGCAGCGGACCAATAAATCGATGTCTTTTTTGGATCGAGATGGGAAGAGTAAGATTGCAAGAGGAGGATAAAGCGTGGGGATTAGGTGTTCGGTGACTTTTGTGGAAGGGGGAGACTCACCACGTAGTGAGGCACGTCATTCTTTTCTTGATAGCTCTCTTTCCTCCCGATACACGCTCCTTGTCTAAGTAAGCCACGACACTTCGCGAACACAGAAATCCCTTCGCTCCTCGTTTAACGGGAGCCACAAGGATCTCTGGTTCGCTAATTTTTCTTCTTGCTTCGTGGTTTTGCGGGTGCTTGCCCGTGGGCTTGGAGACGGTGTACGCATTATAGAGATAGGAAAGGAGTGAGGGCGAGGGAGAGGGAGAGAGAGAGGGGGGGAAAGTGAGGGTATAGGCAAGATCGGACGACCTTCCTGATTTTAATTCTCTGCATTTCTCGTCCTATACGTTTCCTTTTCTTTCTTCCAGATTTTACCTCCTATCAACTTTTTCTTTTACTCATTTGCTACTGTAATTAAACTTAATTATTTTTGGTTTCTCATATACGAAGTATATTGATAAAGTATTTTTATCGCGAAAAAATTCGACCTCGAGATTTTTACGGAAACATACGTTTTAGGTGTCGCTGATTCCGAAAAAGTGGTTTTCTCAATGCCGTCTGTCTGTCTGTCTGTCTGTTACTGGCTCTGGAGCCTAGACGGAAGAACGAAAATGAATGAAATCTCGTACTTAGGCATTTTATCATACTGAGCAGAATATACATAGAAATGGTTGACATTTATTCTACGCATTTTTAACAACAATCCGATTTTCTCGAAAACGGCTCTAACGATTTTGATTAAATTTCGTACAGTTACTTGAGTTTACGTCTTCAATATCACTTTATAGTTCACATTTCTCAAAAAATGAATATAAGGCTAGTTTATTCTAGGCAACTTTAACAATAATTTGATTTTCTCAAAAACGGTTAGAACGATTTTGATAAAATTTTGTACAGTTACTTGAGTATACGTCTGCAATAATATTACATATTTTATTTTTCTCGATGAATGAACACAAGACTAGTTTATACTTGGGCAACTTTAACAAAAATTGGATTTTATGAAAACCGGCTTATACGACTTTCATTTTCTAAAGATAACTAAACGACGTATTAATATATGAGAAAGTTTGTACAATGTATGTTGTACCGATTTTTACAAGAGTATTGTCGACCTCACCCTAAGTAATTTTCTGCTTTAACATGTTTCATGCATTAAAATTGTGAGCTAAATTGTTTAATTACTAAATCATTCATTAATAATCATATATTCAAACTTTTCTTAGGAAAATCACATACAGTGAACGCGACAATTATAAAGAACAGCTCCGTGTAAAACGATGTCTCTCCAAAAGTGCTAAAAGGTGTGGGAAAACAGTGTGCACATTTCTACTACAAAGCATCCATAATCAGTTCTGGTTCGTCGATAGTAGATTCGAAAAAGGAACGGCATCACCACTTTTTACGGCTAGCCTACGCTGAAACTTTGTCAATTACTGCATATTCTACTTTGACTATATTTCCCTTTCGACTATTTTTATCTGCGCATATCCGACCTTTTTTAATTTCTATCTTTCTTTCATTCTTTTACAAGATTCATCCCTTTCCGTTCCTCTCTTCAGTTTTATCCATCTCGTTCCTCTTGTCATTTTATCCGTTTCTCCTTCCTTTCGCTTCGCAGGGAAAAGAGAGAAACGTCCATTACACGTCGAATCGCTTCATGCCTCGCTTGCTCGGTCGTGCTACAGCTCCCCTTTTCCCTCTCTTGAATCCTAGCACCCAATTCCCTTCTCCTCCACCCCCCCCCCCCATTCCATTCGCCTGTATGGCCGCTTTACGTTACGATTCCTCCGAGGTATTCTTATTGTGGTCGCATTTCTAATTGCAGAAGTTTTGATTGAATTAGTTTAAACTGTGTCCTCGGCTCATCCTCTTGGGGGGAGTCGGAATGGCCGACGCTGAATTGCCGTCCTCTTCTTCGTATTATTTTTTATCTCTTTCGCTTCCTCGCTCTCTCTCTCTGTCTCTCTCTCTTTATCCTTCTACCTTGATTGGATATTCTTTCGTGGATTAAGGAGGACTCTAAGGAGATTATGGCTTATCTATCATTGTCAAAGGGAGCAAATGCAGCCAAATGGACGAACATGTGTGTGTGTGTGTGTGTGCAGCGAGGGAGATACTTCCACGAAAGATTTTTTTCACCCGTATTCGGCCATTTTGAAAGTTGTAATTGAGAAAAGATTTCCTTTGCCGGAGAATGGATGGATTTTACGCTCGAATGCTTTTCAGCGCGTTCTCATTGGTTATGAAAATTCGTAAGAAGCGAAAACCTAATACGCGGAAAGTTTACGAGGTTAATTGAGCTTGTAGGTGAAAAAATTCTGGTATAGCATGCGTAAAAGATAGTTTATACGTGTGAGATTCCTATTATCGATTAGTCTTACACTTTTAAAAGTATTTGCATGCCGAAAATTCAGTTTCATTAGCAATCGTAGAATGAGATACAAGAAAGTTCAAAATGTATAATGTTCCTACAATTCTTTCCTGGAAATAACCCAGAATAGGTTTGGAAAAATGCATGATTACTTTATTTGTAAACTATAAGAATAGCCTGTTCTTCGCCCGGACTAATTACAATTAATATCATATTTTGGAATGTCCCGTTGGCAGGTAAATATTATATTTCGAGGTTTTGAATTAATAATTTCTATTCCCGAAGCTCAATTCTATTGAATAACATACGTATAACCTTTTACAATAATTCTTTATGGACTATGTTTACGGTCTTTCCACTTGGCGAAAGAATATTCAAATTATTTCCAATACTTATTCTTGAGCATGCTACGTAAAACTGACCATGAGAAAAGCATTGCGCACGTAGGTCGACCCCGACAATTTTTAATGATTGACCTTAAGCCTTGTTAATAGTCATTGCAAAACAAACCTTTAACGGAAATTGAAGTCTTTTGAATTCGAAAGGGTAGTCGCTTGGAATCATAAAGATACGTGGTATAAAAACGCTCCTTTGGCGCATCCTGTTAAAATTACTACTTCAATAACATGGGGATATAAAGTTTGAATCTGCAAACGAGTTCCATTACAAAATTTTGGAACGTCTAAATTCCGAAGCAATATAATTGGTGAACCAACCTTTAACAGTAATTTATGAGGAGGAATACCTGGTGGGTTTTGTGAATTTAAAAACTCAACTGGATAATTTACTGCTTCGTCCACATTAGTGGCGGTATCCACAGAGTTATAAAGTATTTTCTCAGCGACAAATTGGTTTAGAATTTGCTCATTGATAGAGGCCACCCTTTCATTTTTTGGGGCAAGGATAGCTGTTTCGCATAACCATGATACAGACTTTTCTCCCAAATGAGCTATATCAGGATATACTTTTGGTTTGAGTTCAGCAACCGATTTCACCACATACAGTTTTTCTGTTATTTCAATTTCGTTATGTTCATCTGAAATATTTCCATTATTTATTTGTAGCAATAATTTTGCAAAATCACTACCTGTTTTATCAAGTAGACTCTCACGTTTTACTTTATTCCCAATAAAGGACGATTTTATGCATGCATTTATTTCACGCGAACTTACAGATTAAAAGCAGGAAATGTGTAAATGCTCCATAAAAAATTAACGAATGTATGTTTTTAATGAAAATAATAAATTACACCATTTTTACCAATACATAAAATGATTATTCATAAACAATAAACAGCGATAAACTTTATTTTTGGAAATTTATATGCAAAATTTCATCACCGCCATCTATCGGTGAAAAACTGGAAACTGCTTTTTTTTAAAAAAATAATTCTCTCCTCCTTAAACTTTAAAAAGTGGAGTTTTCGGGTATTTTACTTCGATGAATTTTGGAAAGGTACCTATATGCAAAGTTTCAACCTTCTAGGTCAAGCGGTAATGCCCTAGATTTTTCTGTACGGACATACAAACTTTGTTTTATTAATATAGATATTAACAACTCATGGATTATTAAAGACATACAAGGAGTGGAATTACTACGGTATGTGGTTCTGTAGTGAGTACAGCCCCATCATTTATCAAACCGAAGAGTGGACAGGCAAGTGTCATTAGGCTCTATGGGTCATCTCTGCTTACGTATATTACTTAGTTGGGTCTCATATTTTCTTTGCTTTCATCCTCTCTCTCTCTCTCTTGGTGTTTTAGAGGCAAAGACCCCTTTCATCAGAGGCGCAACGGGGTAAAGCGAAGTGTTCCATGCATTGACGCCTCATCAAACCTCCTAATCTCTTCCAACACTCTAGTTTACCCCTTTAGCGTCCTCGTCGCCAGTTATCTCCTTTCATCCATATGTGCTTTTCGTCCAGATCTCCTCTTTGCGTGATTTCCTTCGATATCTTGAATCACTCCTCAGAATGTAAATGATCTTTATAGGGAATTTATTCGACCGCTAGGAATATATTTTTCTAAAGGTATGACTCTGATTACATACTCTTGACGGATTGAAATATTTTTTTTTCTCACGCATACGTTATGCGATCAAATAACCGGTATATCGCCATTCACCCATCTTGATTCGATTTCAGCAGCGTGATTCCACACTTAAGGGCAACCATTTTAACTCTGTTTTCTATTTCTCCCTTTCTTTTCTACACCCTTCCCTCTTTTCCTCTCCCCAAACCCGTCTTAACTCGGGATCTTTCGAGGCGACGTTGAGGGAGAGCGACTGGCTGCTCGTTGAAACGCTTAAAGTGTGTCGGATGCCGGTCTTATTTTTATCGCCCATCGTCTCCTACGCCTTAAGGCGGCTAGCCTCTTTCGCTCAGCCGTTAACGGCATCATTCCCGGAAGAAAAGGTTTTTCTTTCGTATCTCGAGTATACATATTAAGGACTAGCTACAGTAGTACCCGGCGTTGCCCGGGGAAAAACACAAAAAAATGTTCTAACAAACATTTATGTTTTATTTCAGTGCTTAGTTGTAAACAATGTTTTTGGTCTTTCGATTAGTTATAAGCATATATAAATTTTTCCGGATCCAACTCTTGGTGCTTAAACATACAGATGGCGTTACCTTTGTAATGCTTAATCTTGTGTCATTAGCATACAAAGTTATTTTGCTTTTTGTACAATTAATATAAAATATTTGGGATTAAAAAGTAGCCTACGGCCTTTCTATTTGTAAAGAAAGTACCTGTTGAAAGTTTGATTACTCTAGATTTAGCGGTGTGGAAATGTATAGATGCACAAATAAACAAACAAACAAACAAACTTTCATAAATTTATAGGAGCTTTTCTAGGGGATCTCGATATAAATTGCCTCTCGTGTTTTTCTCTTCTTTCGAAGTTTCCTCGCATTCCTGCATCCCAAGATGCATTTTGCCCATATTTGACAAAGAGGAAGTAAAATATTTCCGTTTTTTAAAATAATTTATTTCCTTATACAACGCTAAATTTTAAATTATTCTTATTCGAAGTAAGTTTTTAGTCATTTTTTTATCTAGTTTTTTTGGAGATCTTTGATGTTTTAAATGAACAAAAACCGCAAACTTAGTAGAAATCCTATATTTTAATTTTCTGAATCAATATTGTTACTACAGTTATGACGGCATTGATTTTGACCGCGTTGGAAATATTTTTTCCCGTTTAAAAAATAAAACAAATAAAAACTTCGCGAGTAGGTTTAATGAATAAATTGTTGGTCGGTAAGTAATTACACAAGTACTAACCATTTCCAACGGCTTTACTGGGAATTACGAGCCAAAATGAAGACGCGTAGCGCCCTCCTACCTGGAGCGAGCGGAAGAAGGAGTTGACACGCTTAGCTTGTGGAGAGGGCGAAAACACCTCGTGATGCGAGGCACGGGGATGAACGGCGTAGGAGCCAGAGGAAATTGCGCACAGTTATCACAACTACACGTTAAGTTCAGGCCTTCTAATTGCCATGCGTTTATTATAAAATAATAGTACTAATTAATCCCTGTAAAATTTCAGCAGTTGATTAAAGCAATTAACTGTCGTTTGCGCAGTAGTTTCCAATGGAGCCGTTGATCAATATTTAAGTTGTCATAATAACGATCGTAATAATTATTATCTTAATGTTTGTGGTATTAATCCCGGCTTTATAAAAACAAGTTATTTATTTTGATTTTAAATAGTTGCTATAGGATTTTTATGCTGTGGAATGTTTAGATTGATTAACTTTTAAATATTAATTCCCATGAAAATGTGCACTGATGAAAATTTTCACTTGGGTAAACACTCAATACGATGATAAATTTTTAATTTATTGTTTTTGATGAGCCTTTTTCTTATTTCCACAGGTAAGATATCGATTCCTAGCACTACCCGGAATGGGTGAGCAAATGGTTCTTCCATTATTATTTAAAGTCATATATACGTAAAAGTAGTACTGTCCTTTTGAGATGTAATTTCTACAATTAATGCCTTCCAAAATTTATTACTTTCTTAATTTAAAGTCATATAGTAAAAGTAGTACTCTCGTTTGAGGTGTAATTTATACAAGTAATGCCTTCAAAAATTTATTTCTTGTCTTAACTGTGTTATCGATGAAAGTTTCATAGATCGCAGACGATCACTTCCAGCATCTAAAATCTATATAATTAATTCCGTTGTTCGTGCGATGCCAAATAATAACCAAGGGAACAAACGAAAAACTATGAAGTAAAGCTGATAAGTGGAAAACAGCTATGCCAATTTCGATCAAACTTTCACCAAAATATATAAAAATGCTTTCTTCAGTGATACTAATTTCTACCGATAATTTTAAATACTTACTTCAATTTTTGTGATAGTTTTTCCACCACCACATCCCCCATAAGAAATGTACAGAAAGGATCTCGCGGGACTTTCTCGATTTTTTATCTCCGAAATTGTTAGTCGTAATTATGTGCCCTCGAGAACTTTTTCGTGGAAAATGTTGTCCTCTATCGGAATATTTTTTTAAAAACATACCTCAAAGATCATATAAGGCCATGGGAGTAGATGATGTTATTTTCTAATTGTTGTCCATCATAGAATAACAACCGAAGCAACGTAACGTCAACAAACTACGTACCTATTATCAGTATTTCAACTTCTGTTCTCAACTGAAGGAAAACAAGTACCTACATAATATGTGTTTTATATTTCATTTTAATGGGGGCGTAAAATCATTAAAGCATAATAAATTAACAATCTATTTAGCATTTATTTTATCTTCCGCATGTAACGATTTTAAAAGGAGAATATTTACATTTTATTATGTGTAGTTTTTAATGCTCTCATTATGTGATGTCTAAAATTATTATTTATTTGAACCATAGTTGACGAAGTATTATTGATATAAACAAATTCTTAACGAGAACGCTGCTGCAATAAATTACGGTATTATTATATACTAGGGAGCAAGCCCCCCCTTCTCGCTGTTTCTTTGCTCCTACCATGTACCTATTGACTTTAGATTAGTTTAACGGGAATGTGTTTTGAATATGAGTTTAATGAATATATTTTATAAGGGATGTATGTTTGGTTTTTAATAACAAAATAAGAAAATTAGTTGAATAACTCGATAAAAAATAAACTTGGCTGAAATTTTCGGAGATTAAAAATGGCTGCGGTATAGAGCGTTAAAAAGAGAGAGACAACCAGAAATAGGCTTTTAGTAATATAGATTAAAAAATATATATAACAGGAATACTGCGCTCGATTTATTTGCATTAAACTCATATCTTCGGTCATTTCGAGCAAGTTTTAATCTTATTTTCGATCTTTAAGCCTTTATTTAAATGCATTTGCACGGAAATTACCGAGGAAAACAATACCGGTAACCATACAATCTTATTAATGAAATGTTAAAAAATTACCAAAACTCGAGTATAAATTCAAAATATGAGCGAATTCGAATGAGATTGAGTATTCGACGGTAACAGTTCATTTTGGTGTATTTTAGCGCAAATTTCGTTTCGATAACTTAATTTTACGATATTTTAAAGAATGAAAGCCTTCAAACCAAAAAGGTGGTTTTTACGTGTTATCTTATGGGAAACGACATTCAGCCTTTTGGAGTCGAACCCGTGACCCTTTTTGAAATGTTTTGGTCATAAGGTAAAGATTCAACAACACTGAAATCCTGAGAAATTTCAGGCTTCTAGTTTATTTCTAATCGAGTTATTCAACTCGGCAACTTTCAACACTCATTCAACTCGGCAACATCGTCGTCAACGTCGGTCGGCAAAGATTCAAAGGAATCGCCTTGATGGAAAGTTGTCCGGTCAAAATGGGAAACAAGGCGATTTCCCGACTCTTCAACCTTACCCCGCCTCCACCCGATGCTCGCTCCACATGCGTCTGAGTCAGTTCCGTACCCCACCTCCCCCCCCAATTCTCGCTGCGCACGCGTCTGACTGAGCCATTTGCGTTTTGCCATTCACTCGCTCAGAAAAACTGTTTTCGTTCACCCGCGCAAAGGCCACGACGAATACTGGCCTGAAAAGTTGAAACGTCGAAAAAGAAATCGTCCGCCGTGTGGACGCGCAACAAGCTGTTCAACGTCAGTGCAACAACTTTCGATGTTGAGGGACGATTTTGAAAGTTGCCGAGTTGAAGCGATGTTGTCCAGTGTGTACACACCTTTACGCATCATGACCATTACGATTTTATAAATATACCAAATTTTGACGTCAAGTTAGCGACAAAGTAAAAGTTAATTAGAGAAAAAATTAGTCATTGCAAGTAAAACTGCAACGGGCTTGCTAGTGCGCTATTATTATTTTCATTTTCACATAATTGATAATCAAAGTAATTTCAACAGTCGCAAAACGATTCGTTATTACAGTATGGTCTTTATTATGAATGGGAGTCCGCCTGCTAGGTATACCCATAAATTCATTTTCCGAATTCGTACTTAAATAAAAGAATAGCGTTTTCCTGTTTCATGAAATGAGGTGCGTGAGTACATTAAAACTTAATTGAACCGTTGGACAAGCTCCCTATTTCATTGGAGGTCGCGACAGCCGCACGAGAGGAACAGAACGCCAAAAATGGCCCATCTGCGTAAACACGTCTCCTTAATTGTGCCTAAACTCATTTATTTTAACTTTCTAACAATTCCCGTTTCACCTCAGCGCCACTCATTCGCAGAGGAACTAGGTCACACAGAGAGTCAGTCTCGCGAACATGGCATTTAAATAATGAAGCCTTCGGTCATCATTTCCAGCGCTATAAGATGCACGGTTACAATTTCCAAACTGGTCGGGGAAAAAAATGATAACCAGGTAAAACTTTATTAAAACAACCCCGACCTTTTGTGCCAGTTTTAAACCCCTTGTCCCGTGCGGCGAGTAGGAAAGAGAATTTGAAGGTGTTTAGGGTGGCGAGGAGGGGAGGGAGAGGTCGGCCGAAGCGACGGCAAAGGGGAGTGGGAAGGGACGTGAGGGACGAGAATACATATATACACGGAAGGGTTTAAAGCGCTCATTTTAATTGGGTAATAAATCCCGCCCTTCGCGTTACCTGTCTCCTCCCGACACAAAACTGTGGCAACTGCGCTTTGCAGGTAAGCATACGAAATTAGGCAGCGCCAGGGAAACGCGAGGATATCAAGGAAAGAAATCTCGGCTGTGGGGTGAGACATGCTCGAGAATCCTTTCTCGGCTTTTGTTTTCTTTTTTAAAATTTAATTTATCGTATCTTTGCCTTTTAGTGTTCGGGTAGTTCTTGGAAGATGATTGCAAAATGCTTGCCTCGCGTGTTTTTTGTCATGCACGTTTATTTCGGCCTAAGTTATTCATTAAAGGAAATATATATATATATGGAATCACGGGATTATTTTCACGGTATGATTAACATACTAACCATGTTTCTCGTCGAGAAATGTTTTTTTTTTGCTTTTATGCTTCTGCTTTTCAAAAAAATGGAATAGAGTAATATTTTGAGGCACGTTTTAAGGCCTAATATCAAAGTATTATTTACATATGTATGCTCGCTTAATAAAACGTCCTTTTTGAGAAGGATATACTACATTCAAGTGAGGAACGCAATCTCGTTCTGAGATTCTTTCGGTTCCGAATACTTAGCTTGATTCTAGACTTTTTTAAACCCATGCCTGACATTTTCATGGACTGACTCGCCAGAGTTATTCACGACGGATGTGAATGTTCTTGAATTTGATGTAGTAATTTTACTAAAGAAATAAAAACGACGCCGTATTCATAAAATTTGTAATGGGTCAGTGCGTCGCGCATAGTAAAAGAAGTAACTGCAAAATGTTTCGAGTAATTGTTTCATAATTGTCGTTCCTTCCTTTCCATAGAGCTCATCTCATGAGCATGTTTATGTTATATTTATTACCCTTCTGTTTGCGGCAAACCTTTTGAAAACCCTTTTAAACATAAATAATTTACCTCATTCGCTTTCTTACAATGATTTACGTCAAAATTCGTGATTTGTGGAACTTCATACGACTCTAGCGCTAGTGGGCTCCTCAGTTTAAATCACAAAGCTAATAAGAATAGTAACCCGTTACCGGATTAGCCTACTCTTTTCGAAAAACACCAAGGAGGGCCAACGGATTTATGTCCCTTCCGAAGAATGAAGCGTTGATTCGCGTGATCTCCTCTAAACACGCAAATAAGGGACCGCAAGATCTATTGAAAAAAATGCAACTTTTGCTGGTTTTCAATAGCTCAGCGTATCAGGCCAACGCGCTCGCCACTACGCCACGGTGCCCCATTTTGCAAGTTATGAAATTTCGAAGATACTTTTCTACCGCAGCATGATGAATAAAAATACTTTCCCAAAGGAACCATCTACTGATTACGAGTTGTTAATTGTTTTATGAAAAAGTTCAGAATTTTTAAACCAATGGTGAACATTATTGAGGTATAAAATGACATAATAGTAATAAGCTAAAATTTTAGTACAGTTAAGCGTTATAATTTCTCTCGCCATATATTGGTCAAAATGACAACTCCGTATTTCCCGCTATGGTTTCTAACGATGGGGCACAGATTGCTGTATGTAGTAGTTCAATTGGTACTTTTTTAATAACACGGCCATGCTACGTAGTTCAACGATTCCCCGCTTGATAACAATACTTATGCGCGCCGTTCTGCCTACTAAGAACTTCCAATTTTTACCAGTACGTGGTACTGTGTACATTACTCGATGTATCTGTGATGTTTCTACGTTCTCAGTCCCGGCGGAATGGGATTTCCCCGAGTCCAGGGATCGCAATAACCCAACCATTACTTTGAAACCCTTACGTGCGACAATAGCGCCGTCACAATAACGTCAGGCGTTAATGTTATTATGGGTTCCTTTGATGGAACCTATCCCTCAGTCCCGGTTTTCAAGCTAAATTGGCTTGCAAGCTAAATTGGCCTGCAAGCTTTTTTATAAAAATTGCGTACTGCGAAAGTCTTATAACGGTTGCCTAAAATGGAACCTATCCCTCAGTCCGGGTTTGCAAGCTAAATTGGCTCCATTTGCAGCGCAACAGGCAGGCAAGGTATCTTACAATTAGTCACCAATTTTCCTTTGCAAATAACAAAAGATTAGCGAAAAACGCAGTGTCGCGTGCTCTCGGGGAAATCCCATTCCGCCTGGAATGAGACCGTAGAAACATCGCAGATACATCGAGTAATGCACACAGTGCCACGTACTGGTAAAAATTGGAAGTTCTTAGTAGGCAGACCGGCGCGCATAAGTAGTATTATCTAGCGGGGAAACATTGAACTACGTAGTTTGGCCCTATTATTAAAAAAAAATACCGTTCAATATCTTGCTACTAAAACGCCCCAAGACACCAGCAGAGCCACCGCAACCAAATAGCCTTTTGGAAAGTTTGAACATTCACAGTTTAACATCTAGATGAGATACGAAACTGTTTATGGGCTAAAAACCACTTGAAAGCCATAAGCTTTTAAAAAATGTAACATTATTTACGATCCGATCATTCGTTCAAGAGATATGAGAGAACAAAAAATGGTCTACCCCCCCAAAAAAATATATATATACATATACATATATATATATATATACAGGGCCTCCGAGAGGGTGGGGATGCCGGGGCAAAATCCCCGGGGCCCAGGCCTCTGAGGGGCTCGATATAAGGATCTGTCAATAGGTTTTCCTATCGCAATACGCGGGTGCAACCAATACCAACTGGCGGCGTTTTCTCCATTTCCCATTTCCATTTCTCAGATTTGGGTTTGGGTTTTTCCATCTAAACCCACTGCTGTTTTATCACCCCTTAGCACCCTGAAACTCCTCTCCACTATTATTTTTCTCTCCTTCGGGAAAGTCCGTCTTTGCGTCTGGGTTCCGGACCCACAAGCACTCGGAGTGTCGTCGTACGGTCAGTTCTAAAGAACAATATTGTTTACTCCCAATTTTTTAGAGATGAGAAACTAAATTTTATGCGTTGAATCGTACAATTACGAAATCGCGACCATTCAATAATAAACTTAATGATACGCTATTATAATATACAACCAAATTTATACGTAAATATTATGAAGGAAAAGGTTGCGATGTTGGAAAAAAATCAGGAGGAATCTAGAAAAATGCCTAGAACGCAAACACAGAACGATGATGATGGGAAACTCTCCTTCGGAGGATGGATTATAGGTATAGCCCCTAGAAATGTAAATTTTGTGAGAATTTATTAGTTAAAATACTATAGTGGGATCGGTATTCATTCATACTAAGATCTACTCTCACGTAATTCGTACTTTTGATACGCAGCTACTTAAAAATGTCACGGGGGACCTCACAATGCATAGTGTAGGAAATTACGATTCAAATATGGTCGTCTGTTATGACAAGTACCGCTTATTTTACGCGTTGCTTTTTAGTACTAAAATACATTTTAGGTGTTAATTTGGAAAACCAAATTTAAAAACCATGACATGTAATTTCGCAAAAAATTTAGTGATGAAAAACCTATACTTATCGACGGCAATTAAATTTCTTCGAATATTTTATTTTTACGAATTCGCTGTTTATCGAAATTATTCGAATCATACCAAGTCTAATTATTATGTGATACATACCTATAGATCTAACATATATTTTACATGTAATTTTGATAAAAAACTTGAATTGGATGGAATTTGACAAATTCTGTTTAGAATGCTGCAAGCCACTACCGTAGAGAAGGGGAGAGGGGGAGTCGGCTGTCCTGGGCCTGCCGAGGGGCCACGTTCCCTTTTTCCACTTAAAACAGAGAAAAGGGGCCCGGAAATGGTATTTGCCCCAGGGCCCGCGCTGGCTGTCGGCGACCCTGTGTGTATATATATATATATATATATATATATATATATATATATATATATATATATATCGGACGAACGCATATAAAGATTTTATAAAAATTAATATTAAATATTCGCTGAACTATATTTTTTCTTATCTGTTCACGTCCACGAACATTTTTCAATCTGTACACATGGTAGTGCACAATAATTTTTTCATTTCAGAATTATTTTCTACTTAACTTGTTCGCCGCTTTTTAGTGATAAGTTTTCATAGCAACAAAAACTAATTCACCCATTTTTATAGCATATGTTCCGTTTAATTATAGATTTGGACTTTTTCAGCATTTTTGAGTATGCTATTAACATGGCCCACGATGTGCCTCGCAATATGATCTTGTAGAAATATTCGGTTTGTTTTATTCGCTTCATTGGTAGACCGTGAGGCTATAGAGAGAAACAATAATTATTGCATTAGCATTTAACGCCGATGTGTAGTCATAGTGCCTATTTTAACTCTTATAATATCAAAACGCTAGGAAGAACAATATGCGCATTTCGGCCACTCACCAATAATGTTCTTTTTTTAGTAAAATCCATTGGTGAAGTAGCAATTGAGGGCGGCCACATTTCGCTCGAAATCCGCGTTTTCTCTGCAAAATAGTTTTTTTTTAAATATCAATTCGCCTGGGTATCAACTGAATTCCATCCACTATGTAAGCTCGAGAGTTAATTTTTGAACACTTGTTTCGTTAAATAATGTGAATAAGTTTATCGCTTGAAAAATATTTACCATACATAATAGTTCAAGGAAAATTAGTTTAGATACAAATTCCTCCGATTAACCAAAGAAATACTGGCAGCTAAAATTGAGATTTTCTTTTAATTGTAACTGACTCTTCCTTTTTTTATAAGGGTTTCGTTCGCGGATCTGAAAAAAATTAGGAGATAAGCTTAATTTTCCGTAGCCGTTTCCTTCGACGTGACGGGGATTACGAATGAGGGAAAAAACAAATCCCTATTCACATCAGACCGGAGCGAGATTGGCTCGCGTATGAATCAATGCGCGTCGGACCGAATCCAATATTCATGATCCCCTCTTTTCGAGGGCAATAAAGAGGCTCTCAGAATTCGATGGAACACATCCAATAACCACTTTCGAATTCCCCTTCGATATTCCACTGCGAGAGGACCCAAAATTTCGCCAGAAATTTTCAGGGTAAAAAAGAATCATTAATAGAGTAATTCGGAAGTCATCTCTTGAATTATATGGATTTCTATCGGCATTTAGTAAAGGTTTTGATGTTGATTTAAATTTAACGCAATTCGTCACTATCTCTAGTCATTGTTTATTGACATCGTTAGGCATTTTATGAAGTTATAGTTACGGAATGGCTTTTTTAAATTGATGCACATAAAATTGTCACCTCAAGTGTATTTTTAATCGGGGGAAATGCTGTTAAAATACGTAACGTTAGTTTTCTCAGTACTTATAAATATACTAGCGGGAGTGCCCGTTGAATTTCAACGGATTTAGTGAATCTAAAACTTCGACCGTGTAACATGTAAGCATCGCAAAATAAGATAGTACACAGTTGTACCCGTCGAATAAAACAAAGATGAAGAAAACCGCTCCGCATTTTCTATTTAGATGAATGAAGGAAGAAAATCTTACGAAAATAACGTATAAACTCCCTCCCCCTCCTTTCCACCCTCTCCTTCCCTTCTCCCCTCCTTCCCCTCTCTCCCTCCCTTCTCTCCTTCTCCCTCCCTCCCCCTCCATCTCCCACCCTCCCCCCTCCATCTCCCACCCTTCCCCTCCCTCTCTCCGCCCCTTCCCTCTAATTCCCTCTCTCCATCTCCCCCCTCCGTTACCATCCATCTCTCTCTCTCCCTCCCTATCTCGTATTAAAAGCATTCAAAGCGAACATACAAACATTCTCCTTTATATGTTAGATTTAGAAGATAATTCAATTAAAAACAACAAATATTTGGTTTCCATGTAAACAAATGAAAATCGTACACAGAAATTGAAAAACAATATTACGTTAAAATTTTTCCCCTATAAATGCATTGAACTCTCAATTTCGGCGACAATGTGAGTTGTTATGGTAGCTTATAATGGGCATTGTGATAAAACTGATAAAATCACGTATTTTATTGATTCTAAATGCATTTTTATGCTTAATCGATCAGGATTCGGATTCCGTCTTCAATAAAAATAAACTTTGTTCTTTTCTTCGTAGAACCATTCAAGTACCAAGTTCGTGCTGTGTTTCTAAGTAATTTTAAAATTCAAATGAAAAATAAGCTGCACTCGTCCCTATGTTATTCAAATGGAGAAAGAAAAAAAATAATTTTTAAATAGACAGGTCAATCAAATCGATATAAAAACTTTACTATACCACCGTACTCGTTATCCCGGTTAAAATGATACCTTTCTCTTGCTTCTACGATCTGTAGTTTTCGAGTTTTAAAATTATGATACACACACACATTCATTTATATAAGATTTTAGGGGCATACTCTTCAACTAAGGTGTTTCGGAGGTTTTTTAAAAATAAATATTTATTTCAGACTGATTTTGATAAATTCGTGATTTTTTTCCATTTTACTTTTTCGATTAACAAGCCAATCATAAAAATAGCTTAATTTTTTACTTTCTCATACGAAGTATCGAGAAAGTATTGTTTTCGCGAAAAAATTCGACCTCGAGATTTTTACGGAAATACACGTTTTAGGTGTCGCTGAATCCGAAAAAGTCGTTTTCGCAATGCCGTCTGTCTGTCTGTCCGTCTGTCTGTCTGTCTGTTACTGGCGCTGGAGCCTAGATGGTCGAACGAAAATGAATGAAATCTCGTACTTAGGCATTTTATCATACTGAGCAGAGTATACCTAGAAATGGTTGACATTGCTCAATAATTAAGAGTAGTTTATTCTACGCATTTTTAACAACAATCCGATTTTCTCGAAAACGGCTCTAACGATTTTGATCAAATTTCGTACAGTTACTTGAGTTTACGTCTTCAAAAATACTGTATAGTTCATATTTCTCAAAAAAATGAATATAAGGCTAGTTTATTCTAGGCAACTTTAACATCAATTCGATATTCTCAAAAACGGCTCTAACGATTTTGATCAAATTTCGTACTGTTACTTGAGTATACATCTACAATAATACTACGTATTTTATTTTTCTCAATGAATGAATATAAGGCTAGTTTATTCTTGGGCAACTTTAACAAAAATTGGTTTTTCTAAAAACAGGCTCATACGATTTTCATTTTCTAAAGATAACTAAACGACGCATTAGTATATGAGAAAGTTTGTACAATGTTTGTTGTACCGATTTTTCCATTTTGGTTTCAAACAGTTTTTCACCCAAAACTACACGGACTACAGAAACTAAAAATTTCAAATTTATCATTTTTATCCACTAAAAATATACTATACACACGTCGTTCATGGAAATTTATATAGTATACTTCCATTCCATTCCAAAATATGATTTTTTTTTGCTCCGGGAGAGTAACAGGAGTCTCTTCTCCAGCTTCCGCCTCGTTAAAAACCGACATGGCTAATACATACTCTCCACGACCGACGCGCATCAAACTCTCTCGCGAATTGCAAAATCCTCGCTTAAAAGAATCAACCGATTAAATGGAATATTGATGCGATGGTGTCGAATATGCGTCCGAAAGCGCGCGAGTGCGTCCGAAAGCGCGCGAGAGGGAAAGGGAGAGGTGTGCATCTATCGGCCAGCGTGACCGGGTGGTTTTACTTCGCCGTCACTCTTCCCTTATCCTCCCTTTTAATAAATCCCCCCCCTAAATATCAATCTCCCGTTATAACTCGGGACCGTTCGGCTTCTCTCTCTCTCTCTCTGCCCACCTGATGCAAAATTTTCCGCTCGGCGGGACGTACTCAATGGAGGCTTGTAGTGGTCGCAGCACGGGTCTCGGATCCTCTCCACCGTTAGGGTAATAGCGGCGTGTGTGTGTGTGTGTGTGGGAGGTGCCAATGTGGAAATGCTTGCCGAACGGTCAGATGAGCCGCAGGGGGCGGCCGCGTTTGTGGTCACCCGAGTTTCCAAGGGGTTAGCGATGGATGGATGGATGGGGGAGGAAGAGGAGGAGGAGACGTCGTCGTCCTTTATTATTATTTTTTTTTTGTCCAAGTTTTGGAGAGCGATCGAGCGTGACGCCGCGGAGGCGAAGCGAATGGCGATTTAACACTCCGTTAAAGCGACGCGCGCCCACGATCAAAGCGACGGGTTTTCTGTCGAGAATTGAAAACGCGCCTATCGACGAGGAAAGTAGAGTTATTTTTAAGAATTAATAATTTTCTGATTTTTTCCTTTTCCTGATTTAACTTTGTGTCCTCGAGAAGCTGTGATGCATATCCTTATCGCTATTTTTAATTCTGTAACGATAGGTATATATGTTTATTTTGAAAGCGATGAATTGTGCAGGAAATATAATATAATATTTTATATATATATATATATATATATATATATATATATGGGTGTACATGTCATGGGGGGATTGTGGGCCTTAAAACACCACGCTGGCCCAGAGCGGGTTGGTGAGTACCTCTTTCACTTTGGCCGGAGATATTGCAGAAAGACTTCACAGCATGGTTGAACCTACCGGTGTCCGAGGACAGAGACCAAAAAGAAGACCGAAAGACAGGTGGGACAGAGAGCTTGTTAAGTTCTTGGGGCAAACTTGGAGGAGGGAGGCAGTTGACAGGGAAAACTGGAAGAGTCTGGGGGAGGCCTTCGTCCGTCAGTGGACTGAAAAAGGCTGATGATGATGATGATGATATATATATATATATATATATATAAAATATAATTATTGAAATATGAAAGATGTTGGATTTGGCATCCGCATTAAATTAAATTGTGCTTGTTATGTTGAACTTAAAAATAAATTATTAATGTTGCTTTGTGTATAAATCACTTAAATGTGTTTAAATGATTTTTATTATCTTGCTTGCAATCGTAGGAGTATTAGAATAAGTTAGGTCAACATTTTAATATAGATATTACATTTTCAACTTATTTTCTTTAATTCAAGTTTAACCTCCTATAGTACTAATGGAACAATAAAATTAAACTTAATAATCTAACGGTTGATAGTTTGTTCATCGGATTTCAAATTTTTAATGTTAAACTCCGTAATCTGAACTTTTCGAAAATTTTCGGGCGTTGCAACCGTCACATTTCGGTAAAAATAATTTTTACTTTCTCATACGAAGTATCGAGAAAGTATTGTTTTCGCGAAAAAAATCGAACTCGAGATTTTTACGGAAATATACGTTTTAGGTGTCGCTGCTTCCGAAAAAGTGGTTTTCGCAATGCCGTCTGTCTGTCTGTCTGTTACTGGCTCTGGAGCCTAGACGGTACAGCGAAAATGAATGAAATCTCGTACTTAGGCATTTTATCATACTGAGCAGAAATGGTTCACATTGCTCAATAATTAAGAGTAGTTTATTCTACGCGTTTTTAACAACAATTCGATATTCTCAAAAACGGCTCTAACGATTTTGATCAAATTTCGTACTGTTACTTGAGTATACATCTACAATAATACTACGTATTTTATTTTCCTCAATGAATGAATATAAGTCTAGTTTATTCTTGGGCAACTTTAACAAAAATTGGATTTCCCATAAACAGGCTCATACGATTTTCATTTTCTAAAGATAACTAAACGACGCATTAGTAACCATATATGAGAAAGTTTGTAAACTGTATGTTGTACCGATTTTTAAAAAATGTGGGAGTGGCTTTTAGTTGGATAACGTCAAATATTTCCATCCATTTTGTGTACGCTAATTATTCTCTCTGCGTCCCATCTCTCTTTCCTCCCACACCTCTCTTCAGAATAAAACAATAGGTATATCGGTAAATAATTTTCAATGTTTCCTCCCTCTCTCTTTCTTTCGAATTTTTCAATTCGCTCTCTTAAACTCCCTCTGGAACATGTCGCAATAGAGAAACTTCATCGGCGCAACTTTAATACAGTGGCAGGAATATTTGCAGTAATTGTTTAATGGTCATGTCCTTTGTTTTCCGATCTGATCTCTTTGATTTCAGCACAGCGTTGAACTTTATTTCTCCTTTGAAAATCGCTCACGGCGATTGAATTAGTTTCGTGATTCAAAAATCGACTGTGAGTACATCGTTGTTGGATATCTCCCGTTTCTCCCTCTCTCTTCCTATTTGTCCCTCGTGACCTTTGATGGGGCTTAGGTGCATTGAGACCCGAACAATCGCGCATATCCAAAATTACGCGTTAATCGAGAATTTTGTTTTCTGCGTGGCTATTAATTGGATTGTCAATTAACGAGGGACCGAGTACGAAGGAACCTGCTAATAACAGCTCGCCTTGCTCTCAACCATACTGTTATATTATTTGGCAAAAATCGAAAGAGGTCAGTTGCACCAATGGTATTGATTTTTCGCCAAAAATCACTATATTCTAATTTTATCGCCGCTATGTCGAGTCGGCGTCTTCTCACATGAGAATTGCGTGTGGGTGCTTTCGTAAAAAAAAACATAGATACAGAAACTGAACTATCACGTAAATTCATTTTTCCATATAAAAACGCTTTTAAGGAATTAGCGTTCCTTGAAATTAAAATTTCTCGTTTTATAGGTTGCATAAAAATCAATAATTTTGTATAAGATTTTTAGGGGAAATAAATTTCTCTTCAAAAATCTTCTTAATCAAAAAATAAAATTGACAAAATCTTTCACGAACCTTAAGAAATATATTTAACTAGAAGAATTGCCCGTAAAAATGTAACGGGAGAATTACGATCATTCGAATCATTCAGAAAGCGAAACGTTTCAAATATAATACATCCGAATACTCTAAATAAGTATTCTATAAGTTATTGTAATTTTCTCATGATAATTTATGGCATCTACATATATATATATATATTTAGGGCAACTAGGTGTTGAAGGAAACCCAGTGATATATATATATATATATATATATATATACATACAGGGCCGTGCCCTTGGGTGAGGCGGCGAGGCAACCGCCTCAGGCGCCTCTCGAAGGGGGGCGCCAAAATTTAACAAAACTGAAAACCTATCAAAATAAATTCATAACGCCCGCGGCCGATGCGTCAATATATTTAGAGAGTTTAAACGACTTATATATCTATCCATTATTGCAAATTTCTCTTTTGTAATCCAATGTGAATTGCATATTAACAAAGCGGCAACTTCGTATTTATTACAACAAAGCGTATAGTTGAACATAAAAATTAACGGTATGTTTGTGAAATTTTTATATGCAAAAGGGGGCGCTGTTTGTTTGATTGGCCGGGCGTCAAAATATGATACCACGGGCTGACAATATATATTCATGATTTTTGCGATATCGTTTATTCCTTTTTAAACAATGCTGCAAAAACTCCTTTTTATATTGAGTTGACCATGACTTGGACAGTAGCATATTCGTAGAAGAAACCCTCAGCCTAACCATGCATGGTTGAGTGAACGACTTTGTTACAAAAATAAAGGCGCAATATATATCGGCTCTTATGAAATAAATTCTGGCAACCTTCCTACGAAGATTAAAAAATCGGTACAACATACATTGTACAAACATTCTCATATACTAATGCGTCGTATGAGCCGGTTTTTGGAAAATCCAATTTTTGTTAAAGTTGCCCAAGAATAAACTAGCCTTATATTCATTTTTTGAGAAATATGGACTATGTAATATTATTGAAGATGTAAGCACAAGTAACTGTACGAAATTTGATCAAAATCGTTTTAGCCGTTTTTGAGAAAATTAAATTGTTAAAAATGCGTAGAATAAACTTCCCTTAATTATAAAAAAATGCCAACCATTCCTTCATAGCTTCTGATCAGGACCGCGCCTAGGGTGTTTCTCTCCCGAGTGCAAGATATAACTGTGGCGCCCCCCTATTAGCGAAATTTCGTGGTATGATCATACACGGCTTTTTTCATCGATAGTGTGTGGAGACAAGCTAATGCAATTCTGTCGATGTATCGCACAACGAAATGATTGAACAAATTAGTTGCATAATTATAAATATAAACGTTTCATTTAATATCTGCTTGAAGGAAAATTATAAAACTCGCCGCACATGTGATTATAATTGAATACTCTGTCCCGTTACTTAATTATCATTCAAGAATTCCTATATTTCTGTTCATTTACAAGCCAAATTAGATTCGATATTTATTCTGACAGTAAGAAAACAAAACTTCAATTATTATGCATTCCTACGTCAAAGTCCCAACTTCGTATTTTCATTTTAAGATATTTTAAAATCCAATGAAGAAGTAGATGTCAATAATTCTCATTATTTGGAGAAATTGTTTCAGTATTTGAATTTGGTACTGTTTAGAAACGAATATGAACTTTAAAGTAGGTGGGAGATCGTGAAGGAGTAAGGAAAGCTAGTTTTTGGAAAAGCTATACCAAGCCGATTCAAAACAATTGGGATTTCCAAGACTCGGTAAGTGTGAGAAAAAGGGTAGGCACCTGGTATTCTTCCAGCGAAAGGATTTGTGGTAAAGGCGATGGTACTTTACGAAAGGATTGCCGCCTCAGCTGGAGCTCCTCGCTAGGATCGGGTAGAAATTAGCAGAGTAGCGCCCCCACCTCTAGGCTACTCCTACAGTGAACCCATTTTCGGTCGCCACTGATGCGTGTCCTAGCGACCATGAGTCATGCGACCGCGTATCGCAAGGGATCGGAAAAATTTTGCCTGGAAGATTTTGTGTCATTTTAAAATCTCTTAACTTTCCCTTTTCAGTCGGACAAAGGAGGAAACATTTACAAGTCGAATTCCAATAATATACAGATTCAAATACTTCCACGAGAAGCGCCCTGGACAGTTGGCGCCCGAGTGCATTGCACCCACTGCACCCCGGGTAGGCGCTCACCTGCTTATGATCAGTATGATAAAAATACGAGATTTCATTGATTTTCGCTCTACCGTTTAGGCTCTAGAGCCAGTAACAGACAGAGAGACGGCATTGCGAAAACCACTTTTTCGAATTCAGCGACACCTAAAACGTATATTTCCGTAAAAATCTCCAGGTCGAATTTTTTTCGCGATAACAATAGTTGCTCAATATACTCGTATATGACAAAGTAAAAAATCGGTACAACATACATAGTACAAACATTATCATATACTAATGCGTCGTTTAGTTATCTTTAGAAAATGAAAATAGTATCAGCCGGTTTTTAGAAAATTCAATTTTTGTTAAAGTTGCCTCGAATAAACTAGTCTTATATTCATTCATTGAGAAAAATGAAATATGTAGTATTATTCCAAACGTATACTCAAGTAACGGTACGAAATTTTATCAAAATCGTTAAGAGCCGTTTTTGAGAAAATCAAATTGTTCTTAAAAATGCGTAGAATAAACTTCCCTTAATTACCGATCAATGTCAACCATTTAATCATAGTCTCTGCTCAGTATGATAAAATGCTTAAGTGCGTGATTCCATTCATTTTCGCTTTACCGTTTAGGCTCCAGAGCCAGTAACAGACAGATAGACAGACAGACGGCATTGCGAAAACCACTTTTTCGGATTCAGCAACACCTAAAACGTACATTTCCGTAAAAATATCGAGGTCGAATTTTTTCGCGATAACAATACTTTCTCAATATACTTCGTATATGAGAAAGTAAAAAGGCATGCATGAAAACAATTCATAGTTTTTATCACTTCAAAACTCCATATTTGGGCACTCGTATTTGAAAACGGTAATTTTTCTTTCACTCAACAAAAAGAAAGCCTTACACAAGCGGAGAAGGGATTGGAAAATCTGACCAGATTCCAAAGACTCCTTGATCTTGGGAACCCTTGAAATGTTTCCCACTGATCAACTTTCGAGTCTTAGGGCGAGGGCGGCGGGGGTGATGCCCGTTTTCCTTTCCCGCCTCTCCTTTCCTTATCACCTTTTTCCCACCCTCCAAGGGAATGCTTGCCTCTCATCCATCCCGCGCCTAACTATGGTCAAAGAGTGAATTGCCCCCGAGGGAATATCCCCTGGGGCGCAAGACGAAGATACCATTGTCAAGAAATATTGGTGGCGGCGAGGTCTACTTATTGTTAGATCAAGGCGGCAAAAACTCCCGGCAGGGCTTCGCGTCCCTCCGTGTCTTATATTTCTGTTTCATTGTTTTTTCTTGTAATATTCAAAATGCTTAACCATTCTGGAGAATATCAATCTGCTATGAAGCTATGCTGCATTCTCACTTAGTAATGCGAAAGAGCTACGTGACACTCTGTTGGCCTGTGTCTTAAATAAGTTCGATATAAATATTTTGTGCGATTCCAAGAAGGAAGGAAAGTGATACGTTCTACGTTTTCTACTAACAGATCAACGAAATACCTTTTACTTAAAGGAACAGGGTTTATAAAGGTGTCAGTATTTCGTATTATATTAAACATTTATTGAGAGACGTAGGAAAACCATTTTCATTTGTTTTTGCAGTAAAATTATGTATACTTTAAATCCATATTTATTAATTTTATTTTCGGTAAAATTACGACAGAAACTGAAAATAAAACAATTTTGCTTGATAGGTAGTGGTGCAAAGAGTAATTTTTAATGCGCGACTGACTAACATCATGTTTTTTATGTTTTTAAATCGAACAGAAGATCTGAGTCCTGTCAACTTGCGTTATTTTATGAGCTAAATTGCATTTCAGTTAAATAGACTTATTCTTTTAGAGTTTCGGGTTTCTTGTTTATGGGCTAATTGGAATCCTTTGCGTGTTAATATTTTATGTTATTTTATTGTTGAAAATAGTAGATTGAAAGATATATTAGTTGTATAACTTCAAAATTATCGCTTCCCTTTTTAATTAAGACAGTCCACAAAAATACGGAGTAAATGTATTTTGTTTTACAAATATCAATTAATACTATAAATAATTGTTAATGTTAGTATATTTTCAATATTACTCTTATAAAAAGTTAAGAGGCCATACCTTACTATTTCACAGTTTTTAAAGCGGACGATGGTTGGCGATAAAAAATTATCTGGCGTTGAATATCACAAAAGAAAGGCTACTTTTGAAAACAAACATTGTCTCAAAATTACTAAAAAGCCCTAAACTTGACCTTTTAGAATGTATTAAAGCCATTGATCAAGCTATTGATTTTTTAAAAGATTATCGCACGACAGGTTTCAACGACATAATAGTAGCAGCAGAAAAAATCGCTGAATAACTAGAAATTGATCCAGTGTTTGTTACAGAAGAAAGACTAAGAGTACGGCATAAGCATAAGCAATTAGATCACGAAGAAAATAATTTTTTCATTGATCCCAAAGAAAATTTAAAATAGATTCTGACTCAAATGCTATTAAAATTAAACTCTGTATAGTTGAGATTTTTCGTAAATATAAGTGATTATGGATTTGAATAAATAGATTTTTATAATTCCCTATCGTTTTCGACTAACATATAATAAAATTACTTACAATTAGTAAAAAAAATTAAAGGGGCGCCATATTATATCTCGCCTCAGGCGGCAAAATGTCTGGGCACGGCCCTGTATATATATATATATATATATATATATATATATATATATATATATATATATATATATATATACACCCACATACACACACACACACTAGTAATATGTGCTTGCATTCTGCAAGCATTTTATCTCACCTTAATATAAAGAGTAAGAGCCGGCAAATAATTTTCAAACGCAAAAGTTTGCACTTCTGCACAGATTTACGTGTTTTTCATTTTGGACAATATTGGGGTAAAAACAACCCTTAAAATTTATAATTATAAGAATTTTATAGTTTTCATCATTTGTTCTGAATACCTCACATTTCTGCAAAATTTCATCGATGTAGCACCTCTAGAAGTGCATTTATATATATTTATTGTTTAAACTTTATGAATTTTTAACAGTCACAATAAGAAACTATTTGGTTATTTTCGGTAATATCCTCCTCTAATTATTTACTAATTATGTTGCCAACGAGATACTTAATAAACAATCTAATAATTATCATACTTTATTATACAAAGAACCTTGAAATAATATTAATATTTCTTTCTAAAGCCATCGTAAATCATAATGAAAACGAATTTAATTCGTTTAATAGAGAATTTACCTACTGAGGAAAGTGCTATGCGATTCTGACAAGAAAAAGAAATCATACATAGAGATCGATTTTGTGAGATGCAGAATTCTTATGGCGACGCAGTATAAAAAATGAATGTCCTTTTGATTGTATTTTACGAGATATTGCCTTGTTCTCTCCACCAAAACATTGTAAAAATAAATAAATAAATAATATAATTTAGAATGTTATAATCATTATTTGATTTGTTGGCAACTATAACATAATTAGTAAATAATTAGAGGGGGATATAGCCGAAAAGAAGCAAAGATCTTGTAATTTTCAATGTTATTTCCCGCTGGAACAACATTATAATTATAAAAATTTTATAGTTTGTCATCATTTGTTCCGAATACCTCACATTTCTGCAGAATTTCATCGATGTAGCACCTCTAGAAGTGCATTTATATAAATTTAATTGTTTAAATTTTATTAATTTTTATCAGCCACAATAATACACTATTATGTAATTTTCAATGTTATTTCCAACTGGAACACCATTCTCTAATTTTCTGAAAAATTTTAGTTCCCTAGCTTGACCGAAAGTACATAAACAAACAATACAGCAAATTGCAAATAAATATTGAAATCAACGAAAGAATTAAATAATCTAATGTTATGTAGTTTGTTTCATTTTATATTTATTATTACGGATATTTCCTGACGTTAATGTCATCATATATATGAATATATTTGAATATATTATTGATACTTTTAAGAATAATGTTGATGATATGTATGTAAGATTCCAGGATTCAATAGACGAAAGAAAGTTCAATTGCTTTCGTCAATCGTTATAAATGCTTCCCACACGCAGTTTCCTGAATAATAATCAGTATCTATTTACGTTTCTCTGTATAAAGATATATTTATCACTTAAGGTTAAAGGGTTTATGGGGCACATAATTAGCGAAGCAATAAAACGTGTCTCGTAAAATTGCGAATTTATCTCTTGGGTTAAGGATAAATTTTTAAGAACATTCTGAGATCTCATCTGAATAGGCCAGCGCTCTCTTCCGTAATTTGGAAAACTCTTTTCATTTCTGGAAACGGTCTTCTCTCAGCATCACGATAATCACTTTAAAGGAAATAAACTTGCCGAAAGCTTTTCACGAAACAAGTCACAACTTCTCTCCCTCCCTCCTTAACTCAAGGCATACGATAATTAATCTCTCCTAATGGAAATATCGCTCCTTAAGAGGGTTTCGCTCATTTCGATTTCACTTCGCTATCCATCGCATTATTTCCCTCCTCCTCCGCTCTAGTCCCTTTCTCACCCCTTTCTCGAAATCTTCTATAACCGTGGAGAAGATTCGATTCCATACCTTTCCTGCAGGGGGATCCACTCAAACCGACCCCTTTTCTACTTGCTAAACCCTTAACGTCCGCTATCTCTTTCACCCATTCCTCTCCGACTTCCCTCCTTTTTTTAATCGCCTTTTTTTCGATTTCCTTTTCTCCTGTTAGAAGGAGAAGAAGACCTCAACATCCCTCCATTGAACTCCCAATTCGCCAGCTCGTGAGCCATTCCGTCCGAAAACCTCAATAAGAGGGTGCCTACACCCCCTTCTCTCCGCTTCGCCTTCCATCTTTCTTTTTAACGCCACCCGGCAGCCGTCTAATCCTTAACCCGCAGCTGACGCCCCGTGCCACACCGTACTCTTCAGGCAACTACTTTTCCTTCTCTCATAAATCCGATGGAGGTTCTTAAAAGCCCTCCCTTGCCTTCCTCCCTCCATCCCACACGTCTCCTATATCCGTTTTTATCCCTTTCCCAGCCTTCTTTCTCACTCCGTCTCTCCCTTCTTCCGCTCTCCACCAGTCTCACTCCACCATGTTTGTGGGAGGAAAAATAAAACGCTACAGGAGGATGGAAAAATTAAATTAAATCCTTCCTCTCCCCGCCAAAACTCTCCTCCGCTCATCGCAGAGGCTAAAAACTAACGGATCTCCTTTTTACTGCTCGTATTTTAGCCGCTTGGCCAATCATCTTTTTCTTTCGTATGTTTTTTCAGGTGTATAGTCCTCTGTTATATACCTATATACCAAGACAGTTGTGCATTCAATAACCTATTTAATTACTTAAGTAATGCATTCATCGTTTTGATAATATTAGGCAGTATATTACATTTTTTGTCTTTTCAAGAATCGATTAAGTATGTACAATGTCAGACTCATGTCCCCCAGAAGTTTCCGAAAATTTTCTACTGCCATTCATAAAGGAGCTTCTTATTAACCCTTTCAGATCTGAATTATACCCTGTAATAGCTACTGCCTTCCATGTTTTGACAAATACTTAAACTTGCTAGCATAAAATGGCTATACAGATACCTTAGGTACACACAGAAAATTTACAGTAATAATATACAATCCATTAGAAATATTGGTAAGTACATTTTTATTTGAATAAAGGAAATAATACCATGTACACAATCGTGTACACCAGGTCCGAAAGGGTACGTCGCGACGCGTCGTTGTTATAAAATTTATTGACACTCGCTTATTCGATTTCACTTTCTTCAAATTTAAAATTAGTCAACCGGTACATAAAATTGCCTTTCATGCCATTCACATTTTTTCGCACTTTATTTGGCTAATTACAGTAATTAAAACCCATAAATGTCCAAGAAGCACCCTATCAAGAAAGTTGCTAGAAAATACTTCATGTAAACGGCCATATCTATTCATGAAACTTATTACTGTTTTGTGATACCTTGTCATTAGTTTTCATACGTTTTCAAAGTGATAAAACTGTCGAGTGTATACATTAATATTCCGGTGATCATTTTTAGACTTTTAACGACGCTCAATAAATGCACCTAAGCGTCCACTTTGATATTTCAAACGATAAAAATGTGCATTGCAATTAGTTGTCGATTCTAAAAATTTCCATCGCGAGAAAGCGTAGTCAAAACTCATAACGTAAGTGCGGAATGCGTTTTCAATATTATCCGCGTTAAAATAAAGAGTTACCGACGGAGCTTCCAAAAAAATCTTTTTTGATAAATTGAATTTCTCGCCACCTCCGTATGCAAATCGCTCCGAGGTGTTGACACGAAATGCAAATTCGCGCGTCACATTGAAATTTGCCGACGGAATCGAGAATATTAATTTCCCGTCGTTTTTAATGAATTTCCAACCCGTAATTTTCGCGACTTGGTAAAGCGCATGAGCGGAATAATAAGTCTCAAACACCCCGCGTTCGACGACGGCCGTCGCTTCTCTTTTTTTTTAGGTGTTGGAATCTATAAAGTAATTAAAAAAAGAGGAATTCGTGTTTACGCCAAAATGGGACGAATGCGTTAATTCGTCCTCTCCACAACCCACTTCCCCTGCCCGAACGTTTTTCTATTCTCTGCACCCTCACGCGCCTTCGTCGATTCCTCCGCCGCGGTTTTGCTCGCCTTGATTTAAGCGACGTGAATGTCTCGTAATGACCGTGATTTCTGCTTGGATCACGATTTATGGCTCTAGTTTTCCATCCCCGACGTCCACGCGGCGGAAGCGAGCTGCCGACGAAACACGAAATAAATAAAAGAGCGATGCCTTGCGAGGCGATACGGAGGCCCGACTTATAAATTCGTCCGACGTATCGGTTTTTTTCTGCCGCTTAATAATTCCCGAGGTGCCAAAGGGCATACGCGATACATTCGTCTTCGTATTATGCGTCCGTAAGGCGAGTTAATCTCGAGACCAATTAAATTCCTCTACTCCTCTCTCTCTCTCTCTCTTCCCATCTCTTCTGCGGGGCGCCACGAGAAATCGCCTTTAAACGTGCGTGCAGATTAGGCGCAAGAGAAGATGTACGATAATTACATCTTAAAAATAAAAATCCAAGAGTTAAGAATACCATCCGTTCTTTAATTTTTTACATCGCCGTAACGTGCTCACGTACTGCGGGGATCGTAAATTTTGACGGTATCTCGTGTAATACGATAAAAACGTTAAGAAAAATTTCGAGGGGATTGTTTTCTTTCGAGAAAGGGTTATTTTTATTCGGGAATAACAAGCCGCATAATGCGAGTAATTATGGCCCCTCTATTTACCGTTATCTTTTACGTATAAGACGAGTGCCTTTCAACGCCTGGAGGTCATTTCGCATCGGTTGATTAAATAATGCTCGGGAATGATATTCTTATTATGATCCCGTCAAACCGTTCTTATCTTGTTTTTCGTCCACTTCCTGGGTTTTATTATTTGTTATTATTATATTATTTTATTGTTAATGCTTATTCATTTATTCTTGTAAATCTATCTGTATTGTTGGAAACTTTTATCGGTTCATTCAGCTTCTTGTTTTAAAAAAGATTTTGAATATTTTTATAGTTATGAATAGGCGTAAGAAAATTGCATATCTTATGGCAGAATTGAACGGTAATTGATTCTATATTAGTAGAATGCTTTGATTGTGGCGAAGGCCTAATATGATTAATTATATTTTGAATATATTTTTAATTAAGGGTGAGGTTTGTACTCCCGGTAAATTAAATTTTTGAAATTTCACGAAAATTATTGAAATTTGCATTATTCGTTATTCCAAGTAACAAAATGTTTTGAGGATATATTTCCTCAGGAAAATGTGGCACTTTCATCGTTAATACGTCTTTCTGTAATTACCTATAGTTAGAGATCGGTGTTAAGTCAGTTAATCTCCAGTTTATCGTTAAAAATTTCTATCGATACCTAATAATTAACTTATTATTTGTAAAACATGCATCCATCACTCAATTAAAAGACAAATCTCTATATTCCGAGATTTTGGCACGAATAAATTAAGTACCTATGATTTTTTGTAACGGAATTTGTTAAAATACGGGTTTGCTTTGCAGAAATTGCATGTCATCAAGAGAAATTTAAAAGCGACAGTCATTTAATTTAACTCCAATCAAGTCTCCGTCAAACGTATTAATTCTTCATTTTAAATCGCATAAAAAGATTAACCGGTATCAATTCCGCCCGCGTTAAGTGACGCATGTAGTTAACCGAGGAAAAATGAGACATTAATCACACCGCGCCCACCTTTCTGTTATTTCCAAACGTTAATCACTGGCATATCCATTAAGTGGCTCTTAGTACCTCCCTTCGGATGCCATTTTCGTATAATATGTCCAAAAAAGTTTAATTTTTGCTTATCTCGCGAACAGCAACGCCAAAAATTACCGTTAGCGGTTTTTCACAAATTAGCATATGGATCGAGCACCTATTTCTTAAAAGAATAATCGAATTTGAGAAAGCGAGTAATGTCTTATTTTTTCGGATTAAAAAAACACCGTAAAAAAAATTTTCGCTGGCGCGTCGTCGGGTTAAATGACCGCTTGTGTCGTAACTCAGGTTTCAGAAAGAAATAATTATCTCCCAACCAAACGTACGTTGAACTCCCGCCTTCGTTAACACCATCAATCATCTCCGCCCAACAAGTTCCTCAGTTTGCCCCCAGGAACGTGAAAAAAAAACTCTTCGACTATTTAGGGAAGTGAAAATATGTTAAAGGCAGCCCCTTTTTTTTTTAAATATTCAAAAGTGTAAAGCAGTCACTTAAGTGAAAACGAGGTCGCCCGCTCCTCGTATCCTGTCATTACCCTTTAACTTATCCCCTGGAACCGTGTCTCAAAAAGGCTTAAATTACAGTAATCAGCTCGTCTGCGTACCGAGCGCCGCAGAAACAAAAAAAAATCCATCGGGTAACCTGACTTCGGAAAAATAAAAGTGTAAAAGAAGCGAGTCGGGGAATGGGAGGAGCTGGTCAGCTCCTCATTTCCTTTCTCTCCTTTTTTTTATTCGTTCGTTGAGGAATTATGTCCTTAGCGCGCGAAAAAATACGGCTTTCGATTAAATAGCGGGTGAGATTGTCGGTTTGGAGCGGCACAAATTGCGGGAACTGAACGGAGTCCTATAATTAGGAAGCTGTGAGACAGGTTGCTAAGCAGCGATTAAGGAGGGAAGTGGGAGGGTAAAAGGGCGTCATGGAGTACGGGGATAGAGAAGGAGAGAGAGAGAGAGAGAGAGAGGGGCCGGATAAGTGGGTGAAGCGATGTGGAGTGCGTGTGTGAACAGGTGTTTTTGTGTGTGTGTGCGCGCGCGCGCGTAGAGTAAGGGTGACAACGGAAATGGTGGGGAAAGAATTTAGAGAACGAGGAAGAGACGAGAAGGAAGTTACTTTCTGAAGCTGAGAGAGGAGAGGGTGAGAGTGGTGCGAAGAAAGAGGAAGAATGATGGGGCAGGAGGAGGGAAACGAGAGGATGGGGAAAGAAGATCGCGTTGGCAGAGGAGTGATATACATTCCAAGAGCAGGAATCGGTCAGATTTATTGCGAACTGTTTCATATTCATCGCTATCGTTGCTTTTGATAGATATTAGGTAGGAGAGAAAGAAATATTAATTTATAAAACGCAGCTGTCGCTATATATTTCATTTATATTGCTTTAGGTAAATTAATATATTTATCGATTTAACTACTAATTCTGACTTACTCACTAACTATGAATTATAAAGCAGGGAGATCATGAATTCATAATCAAAATGTTGGATTTTTATGTAATTCTCGTGTGATGTTATTAAATGAGCATTTAAATACTAAACTTTTAAAGAGGAGTGATTAAGTAACACGGTTTCATTGGTTTGGTGATAATTAAGAGATCTTATTTAGTTTTTGTGAAATCGATTACCCGGGTGATAAAATTTTTAAATAAATCGGATTAAAACATATCGGATTGAAATTCTAGCAGTTAAAAATAAAATTATATGGACGTAGAAATTTAAACATTGTTTATCCTTTAAAAACGCATTCGACGCGAACTTCGTGCTTCATTAGTCAACGGAAGTGGGAGTATTAATTTCTCTAATTAATTATGGCGGTGTCCTCTGATCGCAGCCCGAGAAAAGGGAAAGTTATTGGGTCTTTTCGATGGGGCGATAAAACGAGGCAGGGGATAAATAGTACGCGGGAGCGAGTTGAGGGAGTGGGGCGAGGAAGGGAAATCGGCGGTTAGCCCACGCACTCACCGTGAGGCAGTGGTTTTGGCGGCAGTTAGCGGTTCCTGTTCTAAGAAGTTTCCATCCGAGAGCCAGATAGAGAGAGATAAAAGGAGAGTTTAGTGCTTCAAAGGCGCCGTCGATAATAGACTTCAAAGAGAGTGAGGTAGAGTGGAAAATAAACGCTGGGTTACGTAAGAGTCTTCCCATGGAAGTAGTTGGAGCGAGTTGAAAAGTATATGGCGCGAAGAAGGAGTAAACGAGGCGTCTCTTCCTTCCACGGCGCGTCCGCTTATCATATCAAAGAAGAGATTAGGTAATGACGACAAAAGGTGCGGCCGCAGGTGTCTAATGAAGATGGATGATCAAGAGTCGTTGAAAAATTTTCCGACGAGGTCGGATTGCTAAACAATCTAATATTACGTTGAAAGTCTTCAGTTAGTTTAAGAATTAAGGAGTCATGATTGATGTCTGTGTGTGAAGGATTGCGCAAATTAAATACGCCCTTCGACGTGCTATATGATTATTCTCATGAAAATCTTCGTTACGTTCGTCTTTTGGTTGATTACAATTCAAAAGTGTTGCTTTCTAATAGTACGTACTACTCGCGCAATGTTTAAGGTTAAAATTGCAATTTCCCCACAATCGATCGCTTCTTTCCCCCTTCAAGAGCTACCAAATGTAAATTGTTAGGATTGAAGTAATCGTTTTAAATTTTACAATGGCTATTAGTATTAGTTTAAATTTTAAACTTTAAAATAATCTATATTTCTTGTCAACGTATTTGTTTAATTCCGTTCTACTAAAATATGTATTAGTATTTTTTATGATTTTACGATACACGCAACATTATCTATTAAGATAGTGCATAACTAGCTTTTAGCTATATTTTCCTTTTCGACATAAGAGTTCGAAATTGTTTATTATAGTACGTACTGATATATGGAGTATTCGATCGATACTTTCAGGAAACTAAAGCGATCGATTTTGCAAAGGAATATTTTCTAATGTTTTGATATGTTTAACATTGATATAATAGCAATGTAGGAACATATTATTATTCAATCACTTGAATGTTAAATCGTTTCTCATGTCACCGAAAGAATCACTCATTGCGATTTACCTACAAGGGAACATTTAAAGGCTCTTCTTATAACTTATTAGTCTTGAGGCGCCTAGGGAAGAGGTGTGGCGAGGCTTGTCGGAAGATATTACCAATTAGTTTGCCCTTTGAATGGGCAGTGGAAGGGCGAGGCGCAGTTTTGCCATCCTTCCTTTCCATTCGCACCAACTGGTTTTCGGTTGTGTTTGGATATCTTCGTCAAGGGAGAAGAATTGAAAATAAATTTTAAGAATACTCGTTGGAGATGTAAAATGGAACAAAGAACACGGGCTCTTTCTCCTCCTCGTCAGCTTTTGGGCGTGCGATTCGGGGTGCACTAACAGGGGCGTGGACAGATTATCATTTACGGAGCTTTGTCCCGGAGGAACGATTCTTCTCCGAGCAGAATTCTTCATCTTTTCTTTTTCCGTGGATCCAAATGGCTTGCGTCATCGGGAGATCTTTTTCCGGAGTACTTTCAGCCCTCTCCAGTTGAAGCCATTTCTCTCATTTTTAAAAATTTTCTACTACCTTCCTCCTTTATCTCCTCACGTCTTTCTCTACAGGATGAGCTGCCTCTTATCTCAGCGCGTAATTATGTTCCAATTTTCATCCGATGACGCTTTTACCGTTGGTTCCCAGAAATTTTCTCGGAGAGATTTGAGGAAAATAGTTTATTTTCGATGCTTGATGCACTATTTCTCGATCATTTTGAACTTATTTAATGTATTTTGACTATTATTTATTATTATTATTATCTATTATTAGTATGTAGGTGAGTTTTAGAGGCAAATCGATGGTAAATTCATATGATAATGTGTGAACTTTATCATATGGATCGTTTGCTTATGTCTATTTTTTCACAATGTTATCCCATCTCGATGCATAGGCTGCCATTGTAGCTTCCTCTTTATCTGGCTTCAAAAATTTCCACATTTACTCTGTTTCTCTATAGCCGAAAGTTTCGCCTTCGCCCTTCTACCTAATCCATATTTCATCGACTAGTGTTCCACGCATTGTTTATGTATGTCTTGTATCTGCCGCTTCGATTCCCATCCTTTTCCTATTCTCTTTCCATCGCTCACTTTTCCCTCCACCTAGCCTCCTTCGGGCTCTGCCTTTTTTATTAATTTTCCTTTCATCTTCTTTCAACTCTTTCGTTCGTACGCCTCGCCCTTTTTATCACTTTGACACCCTATCCACTCCTCTCCTTTGCGCCTTTCTCTCCCGTAAATCACGACGCTTTTATCCGCGTCATCTCCCACGCATTTTCCATAACTCTTGTCCGCTTTCCGCGCTTAGATACGGATTCCCGTCCCAGTGTGTACGCACTCCCGTATGCGCTCGCGCGTGTCATTACGCGAGGAGTGATGCATGACGTTTGCCCGGGGCGTGTTCGGGTAATAAGTGCGGAACGTCCGTCGTAACTTCCCCGTGAAAAATTTTTTCCGTCAGATATTGGGCGAGGGAGTTCGGAGCTATGTATGGTCGAATTGCAGGGGGAAGTTACTCACTCGCAAGTTTAAAATTCGTTTAGTACGTTATGATTGTTAATTGCCTGCGTCCGTTTTGCGCGTATATAAATGATGGGATAAAATTCTCGCTAGTCGCCCTAGTAATGCCTGTTACGCTACAATTTTGTCTTTGTGTAAAATCGAGAAGTTATTCAATTGCATATAATCACTCATTAGCTGTTGTGTAATTAATTACTCGTATCGTTTTCGTAATTAAAAACTTTATGACACAACATTTTAGGTGAATAATAAGAGAATTCGATAATATCTATTGTGCTTCATAGAATAAACTCCTATAAAAATTTCAGCTCTGCTTAACATTTTACGATTTTAATCAACCACAATCTGCGTTGTCTCGCGTTTCCCGAATAAAATACAAAATAAACATCGTTAGTGATAACGGTTTTTATCTTAAACTCCCGAGGAAATCGGATGTACAACTCATTATCCCCTATCTTTACAGCCGCGGAATATCTTTCATCAGGTGTACTTAATTTGAATAAACCGAAAAGGAGAACTTTAATTTCTTAAGCGTCGGATTCCGATATTTTTATACCCATTTCCTCGCGATAGGCTCCGACAATCTACCGCCGCGCACCAGCCGAAGCGGAGGTGAGGACGAGTCGCGCACGAAGGGAATATAAAGGCAACAAAACACGGCAACAACGAAGTTAACAGACGCGAGGCGAGAGGGAGAGAAACGAGAGTGGAAAGTTAATGACGAAATAAGTGGATTAAAGAGGGATCTGGAGAGATAGGGCGACGATAAAATCAGGAAGGCCTTTTATGGAACGGAAGACGGGGATAAATTGAGGGAAAGTGTATTCCGCGCGGTCGGAGCTTTTATTTGGGCAGAGGAGTGCGAGTTGAAGAGGATAAGAATGAGTGGAGGGAGGGAGGAGGCGATGAGAGGGTTGGAATGAAGGATGAGAGGGATTGAGATAAATAGGAATGAGTGAAAGGACGAAATAAAAGTGTGGACGAGAGACGGAAACGATGAAACGATGGAGAGAGATGAAATAAGGTAAGGAAACTGGAGGAAAAGATGAGTAGAGGTTGAAATAGACGGAGAAGGACGTTAAAGGGTGGAGAGAAAGAGAGGAAGAGAGAGAGAGAGAGGGAGGGAGAGAGAGAGATGGTGGGACGGAAAGCGAGGGAGTGATGTGTATAGAGGCGGGGTGATATCGGGAAGAAAGAAAAAAATGAAAAAATATGAAAGAGAGAGAGAATGGGAGAGGAGTTGATATGGGGAAAACGTGAGAATGGGAGAGAGGAAAGTGAAAAAATATTGGATTGGAAACGAACAGGGTTGAGGGTGGAGGAAATCGGAATGAGAGAGGAGGAGGGAAGGCGTGGAAGAAAAGGAGGCATGATTGTGGGAGCCAGAGCAACACCGCCACCTAAAGACGGAGAGATTGTGATGGAGGACGGGTTGGAATCGGGGAGAGACAAGTGGAGAGAGAGAGAGAGAGCTCACAATTTAGCGTAACAGGAGAAATGGTATTAAAGGTAGAGAAGTTTAGGAACAGAGCGCGAAATGTGGATAGGAACGAAGAAAGGGAGGAAGAGTTAGGAAGGAATGAGAAGTGTGCGGAAGATGGCGGAGAGGCGAAGGTTCGGATAAGTGAGGGTCGATTAGGTGTGCATGGTCGACGAGGCTCTCTGAAGGGTTCCGGGCACAGATGACGTTTCCAGATAAAGGTAGATGCGGCGAAGCAGGACGAAGAGGAGGAAATATGAAAAGGAGGACGGGAGTGAAATTGGAAGGAACAGGCAACGGCAGGAAGAGATAGCGAAGGCATCGAACGAGTGGAAGAAACGAGGAGACTATTGCGGGAAAGTGACGCAATCGAGAAAAACATCGGAACGGAGAGGTAAAAATATATTAACGAGCGAAAATGCGAGGCGGAGTATTTCCGCTTAGAGGATTAGCAGGAGCGTAACATTAGAAATACGACCCTGCTTCTTTTTAAATTTCGCCTGATACGATGTGTTTTGGGTTTTAGTTTATTCCTATAAAGTCTGCTGCTGTCGTTTTTCTAAGGCATCGTATGACGGAATTTGTTTATTAAACTGATTAGTATGAGGATTATAACGATGAAGAAGTTTTCTGATTATTAAAGTTTGCGAAATTATATAGGCCGAGAGACTTAACTGTGAAAGATAACGAATTGACAGAGAATGGCTTTTGGAGGAGAAATCGAATCGCAGTTAAGAAAAGAGAGGAAGGATGAAGAGAGAGAGAGAGGGAGAGTTAATTTGAGAAAATGCGAGTGATGAGATGTTGCGATTTCAGAGTTGAGTGGAAAGTGGGATCTAACAATAAGCAGAGAAGAATTGTCTCTCTCTTCCGCGAAACGTTTTGAATCTCGGGGGTGAAATCAAATTAGCTTACAAATGGAGGCACGTTTCCGACGACTTCTAACGACGTTTAAGATACGATTCCATCGCCATCGTTTTCAGCGTTTTTACGAGATTTCTCACTTGATCGCGAATAACGGTTCAAATAAATTTCCGCGCCAGCTAAAATATTAACTGAATGTGGACCCCGTTTAGTCCACGTGAATAAGTGCGATCGTTCCGTTTCTCTTCCTGCACTGCTGCATTCGTGTCTCATAGACATGCGTTGTGACACAAATGAAAAATAACGGGTTTTATGTTGTACCGCGTCATTCCGTCGGAAAAGCCCGATTTTTTTGATCGTTTTCAACCGCCCTGGAATTTCGAAACAAAAACTTTCGCATTTAAACCGAGAGAAATTCATGCATTTGCGCTACGGACCCTGACACCGAACGAAATTTATTTCTCGTTATATATTTTAGGGCGACAACAATAAAAAGATATACGAGCCAACTTATCTGTTCATACTTCCAAAAACGTATTTTTACGGGTGTAAAATATATAGCGGGCGGAACGAACGGGAGATAAGGACGTGAATTGAACGCATAAACGAAATAAATGTGAAGGTCCCTGATGTTAAAACCTCGGTCGAGATTTGAAATTCTGAATAGTCTCCGGAATTGAGTGGCGAGAAATGTAGACGTTTCACTCCTGAGGGAATGGTTTGAGTGGGCGACGATGTCGTGTTGTGACAAACCGCCTTTCTCTTCGGAAGGGGGAGGAATAAAAGGAGACCCTTGACCCCCTTCGAGATGGAGCCGCCCGTGGCTTAAAACTGGGAGATTTGACCGAGGTGTAATCATCCGGACAGCTGGACGGACAGCTGGAATCCGATTTTTCTTCTTGGGGCACCGAAAACTCCGTCTTTATTACTTGGCGTGAAGGGGCCACGCGTGTGGAATGGGAAGAGGGCAGGTGATACGAAGAGGAAATATTGGTATAACAGGAGAGGATAGATGTGAGACATTTGCGTAAAAGGAGGGAGTGATGTATTATGTTGATATGATCCGATACTCCAACATAGAGTTAATAAGTGCATTAGCGTCGTTTACTCTGAGCAGTGGAATTTAAATGCAATGTAACGGTATGTATATCTTTGAAATATGCCTATATTGATAATTCAGACAGTTCCCAATGGCAGTAAAAAGATTTTAAAAACAACTGGCTGTTGAAGCTGTCTAAATTATGCGTAGGATTCCGACCGAAAGGAGAAATCGATTATTCTTTTTTGAATCTAAGTCACTCGTTTAATTTTATAATATAAATATATAATATCAGTATAATAATATAACATATGCCAAATGAAATGTAATTGTTAAGTTCAAGTCCAGAGTTTTCAGGTGGCAGCGATATAGTAACAGCTTTGAAAACAACTAAACGATTAACTTAATGAGTTATTCGATATCCCACTTGTAAGGGAAATTTTGTTATTATTAATATCACTAAGAATTTGTTATAAAATCTAAATTAATATCTTACATTCAATTTTTTAACTATAAAAATTACTGGTTTGATGTGCAGTAGCCGCAAAATTAAACTATTTTGTTAAAGAAATGTGGTTAATAATTATGAAAAATAAATTATTCAAGTTAACTCTGCTGTTAATTTAGATAAGGATCTATTTTAAAAGGTGTCAGATTATGCTGACTCGATTAAGGGTACTCGTTAAAATTATAATTAAGAATGCGACTTTTATGTCTTTTTCAACTACTAATGAAGAACGTAAATAGTGTAATTAAAGTAAAAAGACTCACCAGTATAGAGGATGGATTTGCATAATTAACAGCCATTTCTACGAAATGTGAGCATTTTAAGTCTCTTAAAGTTTTGCGGAAACGTTAGAAAAGAAAGAATATGAAGAATAATTCAAATACTTATGTCATCAAGACAAAGTACGGAGAAGTGATTAAAAGTTGGAAGTTATTCTGAATATTTCTATCGAACCCAGAATAGAAAAATCTTTTCTTGGATGAAATTTAAAATTACGATCACATTCTGTCAACTTCATACGGCAATTTCAGTGTTTAACTAAATATGTAATTGCGAATGAATTCGAGTAAAAAATGGACAAGTGTGGGTGAAAACAAGAACGAGAAAGCCCGGCAATATTATTGAGCTCGAGAAAAACAGGCAAAACTTTTGTCAATATATAACATCGAAGTTTAAAAAAAAACATTCGAGTCTTAAGGGGGCCGAATAAACGACAAACAAACGCATATAGACCTAAACATTTCGAATATTTTCCCTCGAGATAATGGCGAATTTAAATAAACGGCGTCATTGAACCGTGACGTAAAACGCGATACGGGTAGGAAATAAATTCGCGGGCACGCAGAAAGTACGCGCAATAAAACGCGTAAAAATGTACCCGCGCTTCACAAAACAAAAATAAAACAAGCGCACGGGCACGGATCGACGATAAAAGCGCGGATTGAGCGAGCGTACGTGTGTACGAAAGGAGGAGAGTAATCCGGTCGTATTGCTAGTTCGCGTAGCGGAGATTGGAATTTGGACGGGACGAAATGAGGAACGAAGGGAGGTGGGAAGGAGATAAAGGAGGGAGAGGGGCGGGAGGAGGAGGAGGAGGAGGGGTAGTTGGTCTCCCATGGCGTCGACGCTACTACTACGCCCTGAGACAGTTTTTATGGCATAGCCTGTTTCTCTCGTGTACTCTCTTAAACAAACAAGCGTGGCCGAAGGACATGTCGTCGTAAAAACCTCGAAAAGATCGTCGCCGCGGTAAGAAAGGATGACGGAGAAAGAGAAAGAGAGAGTTGGTGACGAGAGGGAGAGAAGAAAGGAAGGACGACATCCCTCCTAAGAAGAGGTAATGAGCTTAAACGGTCATAGATCGTGTTCGAACGGCCTTTAAAAAGAGCCCAGTCCGAGCGTGATCTTCCGTTAAATGGCAGAAGATGGAGATTGGGTTGGACGATGTTTTTTCGTTCCCTAAGCGTAAAAAAATGATCAATCTGGAATGAGTGAATACGAATGGATATTTACGGCATTAGAAATTATCTCGAATTGTCGAGGTAAGAATGTATTTCGTTTATTTATAAGATTTTTACTTTCTCCATATACGTAGTACATATGAAGTATTATTTTCATGAAAAAAATCGACTTCGAGATTTCAACGGAAATAAATGTTTTAAGGTCCCTAGAACACGTTTAGACTATTTTCGGAATGATGTCTGTGTGTGTGTGTGTGATTGAGGGCGCTAACTCGAAAAGTACTTGTCATATCATTACCAAATATCATATATAACACTTTGGTATGACCACAAAGAGCTGATTAGTTTTTTGGACAATACCGGTTAACCGAAAGTCAAGGTTTATTCGAAACCCGATTCGGTTTTGGCGAAATATCTCCGAACCTCCGTTAAAACATCATTATTGTATATACAATTCGATACAAAGGTTATAGAAAATGTAATTTTCTACAACTTTCATTTGAAACAATTTTCCATAGTAGTTATTATTTAGGAATTATTTATAAATAATCAGTTTTTTCTGTTTCCGTCAAATATCTCTTTAAAAACGTCGTTATTGGCAATCTTTGTGAGGACCAAAGTTGTAGAGAATAATATTTCTTCCGAGTTTTGCTTGAAACACATTTTCCTAGAACCATCCATTTTGGAGATATTTAACTTAGTCGTAAATTTCCAGTATACAGCGCCACCAACTAGCGGTGAATTCTGTAAACATATTCAACGTATAATTTACGGCAATAAGGACGACTATTCTTCTACGATACGAAATAATAATTTTGCCTTATAATGCTATTCATAATAATTTAAATATCTATACCCCAAATATGGAAAGTCATGTGTTGGCCACATCAGATTTTTTATATATACTTTCCAAAAATTATTTTGGAACAGTCTGACTTTGTATAACATTAGTTTGATCGTGATAGGAATTTCATATCGATTCGTGTTTTCCGCAAAAGTTGACTCAAAATAATTGAAATGATATTTTCATGAAACTTACGATGCCGGAGGAATGAAGATTTTTAAGGATTTTATGGTCCCGCGACCGAATTTTCGTTTTATTTTCATTATATATATTTCATAATACCACCGCTCTTGAAACCAAAGAGAAAAATATCCTCCTTTTTATTTTAATTTTATATATGAACCAGTTTTTTTTAGAGGAATGAATTGGAAAATGTTAAATTCTCTCGTCTCTGAAAAGTCCGTGCCAGTTTATAGAAAAATCTCTTTCACATTTGTTTAAACTAAGTTGGATTGTTCTATTCGGAAGAATGAAGTCGGTGAAATGATATCAACACGCCATATCTAAAACTGCGCTTATTTTGACAAGTTACTAATATTATATAAAATCTCGTAATTTTTGCGCAATCAATACGTTTTTCCACATTGTTTTCATCCGTTTCTGAGAAAATCCGTTTTCTCGCTTTCATAACGCGGCATCAGTAATCTAAACCCGGGACGAAATTAGCGATTCAAGGACATCCGTAACAAATTCGAAGGAGCGGCTGAGTTATTTAGGCATCACACGACTTTGAATGTATCAAAACGCCGCAAAAAAAAACGAAACAAAAAAAAAGGAGACTCCCTTTCCGAATGTGTTTCGGTTTGAGAAAAAAAGACGAAACAGCCGAGCGTCAATGCCCGAAATGAAAAATAAAAAAGATTTCGGAACACATGCACCATCAGGTCCGCTTAAAATCCGCCTTCGCTCCCCTCGGCGAGTTCGGAAAGGACGGGAATCCCGTCCACGTTTTAAATATTGATTTTCCCGTTTTCATCCCGAAAAAGGTCCCGCGGGATATTAATAAGCGAGCGTCGGAGGGGCATTTTTTGAAACAGATGCGCAATGAGTCCAATAAGGTCGGTGTTAAAGAAAGTTGTATAGGTTGGACCGTCAGGGGCCGGGCAGCTTATTTATCTTTTATCCGGCTACCTCCCTCTGCAATGTGGGTGTCGCCAGACGGAGGACGAGGATAGGGAGGAAGAGTAGGAATGGGGAAGAAGGAGGAGCGTTTTTTTTATATCCAAAGGGAATGAGGTAGCGGGGGATGGAAGAAGGTCACGGCCATGCGACCATCCGACGATAAAAATCAACTTTTCACCTCTTGGAAGGATTAGCACGAGCGCGTTACTTTATCGCATAGCCTGAGAAACAAATTTGTTTTGACGGCAAAGGGAATACGGAAGCGTCCGATCTCTAATGGAGGGAGATTCCGAGGTAAAGGATACATATTTTGAATATCATACGCTTTCCCGTAAAAAAAAATGCGAAGCAATAAAGGAACACTCGGGTGAAAAATCTTTCGTCGTTAAGGGGAAATTACGTAGAATATTTAAGACGGGAAAAGCCGTCCTTTCTGTGAGTGCTGCGTGTAAAAACTTGCGCTACGACAGTCGATTCCTCCTTGAAACGGTGAAAGGTTCGGTCGAGTTACCGTTCGTTTTAACAACATAATTTCGCATTTTGATGGATTCCACCTGTTGTGACTATGCTCCGTACATTACCGCAGCGAGGAATTACTTCGCGCTGTGTCCTCGAAACTCCGGCAAGGTAAATAATCTAGGGTGGGACGAGGAAAGGCGAACGCAGACGAGAAATGGGGAAATGAAGAGAAGAGAGAGAGAGAGAACAAAGAGGTTAACAGAAAAGGAAGAGGAGACGGAGAAAACGCGGAGTGGTTATTCAGAAGATGGATGAATCTCGTCATGCGGGGAAGAGGGAAGGAGGGGGAGGGGGGGTCGGGTTGTAAGTGTGGGCGGGGAGGGTGAGCAGCGCTCGTGAAAGATGGAAAGAGGGACGTCATCCTCCTTCCACCACCCCACCCTCGGCTGCGTGGGAGAGCCACATGGAGAGGGCGTGCCTAGCCGTGAGATCCCAATGCCCTCTCTTTCATCCTACCTCCTTTTTTTCCAATGCATATCGTCCCCTGATTTCTTTCTCACTCTCTCCTTTCTATTCCTCCCTTTCTCCTTCACAATTTCTCCTTTCTGAGCCTTCTATTGCCTCCTCAAAACTTCTTTCTCCTCTATCTCTTTCCTTTGTCTCTTCAATTCCTTTCTACCTCTCCTTGTTCTCTATCTCCTCTTTCCTTCTCTCCCCCCTCATTCTCTCATTTGTCTTCTATTTGTTTCTCTATTTTTTCCTCGTTCTTTCTCCTTTCTCTTGTCTCTCCCTTTCCCCTCTCTCCCTCTCCTCTCTCTCCGCTCTCTCTCCCTCTTCTCTCTATCCCTCTTCTCTCCCTTTCCCTCTCTTTCTCTCCCTCTCCTCTCTCCCTCTCTCTCTCCCTCTCTCCTCTCTCTCCCTCTCTCCTCTCTCTCCCTCTCCTCTCTCTCCCTCTCCTCTCTCCCTCTCCTCTCCCTCTCCTCTCTCTCCCTCTCCTCTCTCTCTCTCCCTCTCCTCTCTCTCCCTCTCCTCTCTCTCCCTCTCCTCTCCCTCTCCTCTCTCCCTCTCCTCTCTCCCTCTCCTCTCTCCCTCTCCTCTCTCCCTCTCCTCTCCCTCCTCTCTCTCCCTTTCCTCTCTCTCCCTTTCTCGCTTTCTCCCATCTTCTTTTCCATTCCTTTCTTCTCCCCCCCTCACACTCTTTCATCTCCATTATCCGCTCAATCCCCTTCCGCCTCCTCCCCCCGAAACGTCGCTTTAGTGCGACTGACCTCCGCTAAGTGGTGTTGTCGTGGGACATTTTTTTCACGATAGAGTGAAAGGGGATGGAGTGGAAGACGCATGTGTCGTTGTTGAAACGGACTCTACCCAAAGGGAGTAGGTGAAGAAGGGTCGTGTGTCACGTGAAGAGAGGAGGAATGGAAGAGGCTGGTGAGGAGGAGTTAAAACTCATAGCATTCGGTCTGGGAAACGAGAGAGACAGTTAAAGCTTAGAGGAAGAGAGAATGTGAATGGTTGGGAAGGTGGAATAATGGAGGGAGGGAGAGAATGTGAGGGGAGAGAGTGAATTAGGAAGAGAGGAAGAAGCGAGAATTATAGGAAATATTTCGAGGAGAGCGTTTGGTCAGCCCGCGTTGTCCAACACGAAACGATGCGATGGTCCGCTAATACAAGGGAAAAGGGGAGGTGTGTTTTTCGATAAATCTTTTTTTTAGGGTTTGTTGTACAAGCAGAGTGATCTATAGTCCGTGTAAGATTGTTTTTGCTGTGTTTTTTCATGTTTTCGCGTTCATTCCCGCGGACGTATGTGCCGTGCTCATTCGCATGTCGGCTTAACAATCGCCTGCGTTGTTAACCGATCGATTTTTGGCCTTTTGCGCTGGTCCGAGCAGTCTTTCGCTTATATTTAATCACGCCACACAGCGTTGGGAAAAATTTCTAGGGGAATAATTGGAAATCGAAGTTAAAAGACAGATCGATAAAGTCAAGGAGCGTGTTGTCTTCCACGTGCAATTCTTGGGTATATGTATATGTGTTTGTGTATGTATATATATATATATATCGTCACGATAGTTATTACTTCGCTGATGTTGTCTAACACGTTATCTGCTCCGGATATGAATAATATATTTTTTCTACAAATATAATTGAATAATATTTTTAATGTCAAAAATAGTGTCATATAGAGTAACTATAAAGCCCATAAAAGGGCTGAGAAAACCAGATGCGAATTTCAGCTACAGAGCAACCATCGTAATCATTGATTCACCGAGAGTAAATCCTGCACATTTTTTTATATTCTATTATCGGTGTATCGCCATCGATTATGTATTTTCGTTGCAGAAATGCCCATCTCGTTTTCTCATTTTTTTTGTGTCTATTAGATAAAGTAAAGACTGGTTGGCAATGTGTCTGCTTTCTAACCCAAAGATCGCGGGTTCGAATCCCGCTTCGGGCATGGATGTTGTGTTATATGCTCGCTTCGGGCATGGATGTTGTGTTATAAGCTGATTTATGTCATTGTCTGCTGTTAAAATTTCACTATAAAATGGCGAATACGCTGTATGTGAAAATAAAATAAATAAAATAAAATTTGATTTCAGTCATAAGGTGAGCTCGATAATTCTTTCTTGATATGATATAGTGTAATAATCGCTGACGTTATTTTTATTGGTTGATTGATTTTTATATATATTTAGTATCGTGTGGCATATATTATGTCCTGAAATCTGCAATTTGAGCGCTGATTTATTGAGCAAAAAGACTAGTAACTAACAATAAGACTAGCCACAGAACAGTTATGAGTATCCTATTTTAAATCCGATGTAGGCAGCACTACCATAAGTGAAGTAGTTTAGGAAGATAAGATTGCGAGATAGTTTTAAAGTTTTATTGTCATAATAGATTCAATAATTAATCTTGTTATACTGAATCATTTTGAAAATTATTTGTTTGTTTCATTCGTGAAAATTATCAGGCTGAAATGGCTTCAACATTTTCAGAATTGTTTAGGATAGGTTTGAATGTCGTAATTTCACAATGTGACACACTAAAATAATGCGTTGGTCACGTATTCATCAGTAAAACCTCTTTATTTGCATCTTCTTGATTGTTTACTTACACTCTACGGCCTTTCTCGTTTTCCGAGATGTAATGAGTTTAGGCGTTAATCGTTTTCTAACCGTATAATTGTAACATTTGCTTCCACTCTGAATGTAAATAAACTATTTCCTCCGAGTAATCCCTCCAAATTTTCGACGCGACGAACACAGCATCGGGTGTAATTGGTCGTACGGAGTTTTAAAAGGAAAAAAAACCGAATTTATTCATGAACCATCTGACGTAAATAATCACCTCCTCCGACCTCGGCCCGTGCAGATGTTCATCGATAAAAAGGCTGAAAATGCTTTTAACGGTTTTAGCTGCGAACCCGTTGCCTCATTAAAAGTTTCCCATTAGTAATTAACATCCTCCCATCCCCTCCCCATCATTGTCTCACCAAGAGTTTCCAACTACTTATTCCCACTTCTTGCCTCCCACCACGTCTCCTCGCTCTCTCCCTTCCACCCTCACCCCCGGCACGAATCGAATACGTCGCCCCCTTTTTTTTCGCAATTTTAAATAAAACCTTCCGCACTCTTAAAACTGCACCATTTTCCATCTTCTTCCCTTTTTCTCGTTCTCTTATACAACACTGCTCCTTCCTACTTTCCCCTGTACCCTTTCCTTCAGACCCCACGCGAAGATATACCATACCCTTCATTCGCGGGAATGGAAGTGGAAATCACTCCTCATTCACGTCTGACAATGGCCTCCTCGTTCCCCAATCGATGGCTCTGATTCGCTGCGTAATGATCTCTGATTGTCCCATCCGCCGGCCATTGAGTTCGGATCGGGTCGTTTAGGGAGGGAAAGGGGGTTTCCCTTCCTTTTTCTTGGACTCCATCTAAAATCGGGTTCGAGAAGGATATGGGAGGCAAGAAATGAGAAAAAAATTTGTTTCGGAAGGTCCGAATAAATGTGACTTACCATACCGTCAATGATAATGACTGTTTCTTAACATTTGAAAAAGAACTTACGTAATCGTTATGTTTCTATCTTGTACCAGCTTTTCCTGTTCATTCCACTGTTTTTATTATATTTTCAATAGATACTTTTATGGTGAACATTCTCGAAAATTTGTCATTTACGTGTTAGAACCATCGGGATGGATTATGAATGCCAACACTTAAAAAATAATTTTTATTCGGTCTTTCTATGTATATTTTGACGGTTTGTTTGAGATATGTCACGAGCCTTAGGGATAAAAATGTTCAGATATTTATCGAAAACTTTGAATTCCATAATTCTCAACGAGCTCGTCGTTTTTACGTTTCACATTCGCGGATGTCTTGTTACAAGCATATAGACTGCTAATATAGATACTTTGGGAAATTGGGATTAGTGAATGAAATTATTTTAGCTCTTCTCACACATTTCTTAGCATTCATTTCACTTCATTTGCATTTCGGGGTCATATATTTAATCACAGTATTGTATGCAGGTGCGAAATGATTGTATAAACTACACTTATAGTCGAGTGAGAACAGAGAAGGAGACTACGAACATAGTGAGAGTACATAGTGCATCATGCAAGAATCTTGTTTGCCGCTTTCCCCACTCGTCCTCCTCGTGCGTCACAAGGTCACTGCTTTTGTACTACGTACTCTTTGTAACAAATTATTGTATATAAAATATTTATCGTCAGGTGGTTGCATTATAATAATAACAGTTTATATTATATATATATATATATATATATATATTTTTTTTTTTTTTTTACTTATAACAATCCCCTAAGGCAGTGCTCTCCAACCGCGGTGTGCCGCAAGTCTGAGGATATGTCATTTTCACAGAAACGTTTGGAACAAACAAATTCCATACATTTTATCATCCAAGGAATTTATTCTAAAACTACGAGAGGGATTGATAGACCTTAGCAACGATCATACAACTTGAAATTAGTATTCTATCTTTAGATGTATTTTGACTAAAAGCTAAGTATCTGAATATGCCATCGCTATGACGTTCCAAATTCGACAACGTATTTATGCAAATTTAATTGTTCGTCAACGGCTCATATTAAAAATATTAAAAGGGCATGTTTAAAGAACATAGATGAAGAAGTTATTGTAGCTCTTTCTATTATTGAGTCTTTGTACCAAAAAGGAAAGACTAAATTTTCTGTCGAAGAGCATAACATTTTTACACGCTGAATTGTGTATTTACTTAATTTACAATAAAATTATACAATTAATTGAATATTACTTTACTAGTCATAACAATCTAATGTAATTGCGACTTTTACGTGTTTTATGCTAGTTTTTCTTTTAAAATGTGTATTTACGTAGTGAAATTAATTAGGGGCGGTTTGGTGTGCCGCGATGTTTTAAAGCATGCATGAAAGTGTGCCGTGGAGCAAAAAAGGTTGGGTAGAACTGCCGTAGGGACATTAGTATCGATTTCGTAGTGGCTAATTTATTTGCGAAATGATACATCGGGACTGTTATCAGGGAATCAGATGGAGCTGCAGCTTTTGTGAGGAAATAAATTAACACGGCATGCTTTGTCAATTTAAAAGCTATAACAATTTCATTGTATTTAAACGATTTCATCTCGAATTCTTGTTTAACTTACAAAAAAGACAAGTAAAATGCGTTTTTCTCTAGCCATAGATGTGAAAGGGAATGATTATTCCATAATCATATACAATGTGACCAGTTTCAACAATGTATTATTGCGGGTTTTTACAAACTGCCGTATAAATCGATACTTTCTCAAGCGTTATCAGACATGCCTGCTACAACGTTCGATTTTCACCTAGAAGACCTGAGACCGCCGAGGCGTGCGATTCAGCGTGTCCATTCTCAACTCCGACCCAATTATAACCAAACGTTGAGTGATTCATAAGATGGGATTCCCTCCTTCCGTACTGTTTATCCTTCTCTGGCTCTCCATCTCTCTCTCCCTCCCTCTTTCTCTCTCTATCTCACCTGTATCTCCTTTCTCTATCCCATCTCTTCTTTCTCTCTGACTTATCTCTATCACTCTCTTTGCCTCATTGTGCACTTTTCCGCTACCACTTTCTATTTCAGTCCCTCTCTCTCTCTCCGCCCTTCATTTATTTCTTTCACGTTCCCTTTACTTCCAATTCTATCCCTCTCGCTCTCACTTACTTTCCCCCACTCTTTCTATCCTCTTCCCCTTTCTCTGAATTTCCTCTAGGCCTCTTTCTTTCTCTCCCTTACCAAGTTCGAAGGCGGGAGATATTTACGATGCGGAGATATCCCCCAGGGATTCCAACACCACGCCCCATCCACCTCTTTCCCTTTCCACTCCTCCCCGCTCTCCCGCGCCTCCTTTTCACTCCTTCGCCCTCCATTCGCCCTTCTCCCATCCTCACTCCATTCCCTCTCCCTCTTCGCACTCCCACTCGCTGTTGAGGGCAGGGCCTCTTAACCGATTACCATCACCTTCAGGATGATATAATGAATAGCTGAGTGCTTTAATCCACTCACACCGCTGCAGAGTCGGATGAAACAGTCAATTATATTATATCAACATTAGATAATGAAGATTTCGCGTCGATCTTTTGGTCGCATCCCTCAATGTTTCGAGGTACGCGTTGACGTGTTTTTCGTTTCAAGTTAGACTTAATCGGGCTTTCGAAGACAAGTAGCCATCTGAAATGGAAGCCAAGAACGTCTCGACTAAAACCCAATTCGTGTTTTGCGAACGCGAAAGCCCTGCGAGTGTTTTATGAGCATTTAGTGCTTTGAATGATAAATTGGTTTCCGGTGTGGTCCTTTTAGTTCTATACGAGGCCGTTTGAACAAGTTCCCCGCTAGAAAGCGGAGCAGAACATTTTATGATTTCATACTGTTTGAGAAATATATCAGGCGATATAGCACAAAAATTATCATTAGTTTATTTTTTATATGGGTTTTTAGAGGCAGGTAGACTTCCTTTAAATATTCGTTTATTTTTATTGTAGTTCAAGGGTTATTCTGCAGAAGCTGCTTGAAATTGATTTTACCTTTCATGTTTTTTTTCTTTTAGGAATTATAACGAAAACCGTCATTCCAGTCTATATTAAGTAATAGGTTTTCCGGAGGAGGTTACGAGAGAAGGGAAACTCGCGACCAATTAAAACAAAAAGAACTTAATATCTTTAATTGAGTCATCGACGATGCGAAAGGATATACAAAGAAGAAAAACACACAAACCGGCGAATTCCGAAGAGATAAAAGCCATCCCTCCCCCTTCCCTCCTTCCTCCCCGTCCATTCTACGGACCAAAGATTTGTCTCCCTTTCCCCCTTTCACTTCTCCCATCTGCTCTCGCCGGAATCAAATTTGGGAGACGCAGTGCCAAAATTCAATCAAAGAAATCATTCGACTTCAATGCTTCGTTATATAAAAAAAATAAGAAAAAGGACCTTTCAATTAAAAGAAATACTAAAAAGTTTCACCACTTCTCATTTTTTCCATTCCCCTGTATTCTTCTCGCTCTCCGTTTCTCTTTCTCTTTCTCTTTGCTCTTCAATGTGGCCTCATTCCATTTTGATCAATAGGACACATAACTGCGCGGGAAGAATGTCGAGCCTCGGGATGCGAATGATGTACAAAAGAGAAAGGTTTCCTCATTCCGGCTCTCTCTCTCTCTCTATCGTTTTCTCACTCAACGCCTTTCAAGAGAGGAATGAGAGAAGGCTCCAGGTCGAAGACCGCAAAGAAAAAGTTATGAAAAGAATAATAGAGATCGAGAGAAGAAAATTGTATGTTGCAGGTTAAATTAGATGAAAAATGTTGTTCGTGTGAATAAGGCGGTCATATGAGAATTTATCTTGAGTAAAAAGGAAATGAAGAGGATATTTTCGGAGTGTCTGTGTTTTATAGGAAGCGCGAGCAATTTGTATCAAGACCAATTGAGCTGAAGTGATAGTTTTCCCTCCAAAAGGCAGCACAATTTAGAAAAATGCCTGGAAAAGTTGACGAAATCAATGTTGACTTCATTTGATATATTAATCTAACAGGCTGCCAAGAAAATATGGGCCTTTTAATGAGTAACTTAAGAGTTACGTCCAATAAATTAACGAACTATTCAAACTACGCATATAATTCTTAAGATCGGAAGGGCAAAAATTGAGGTGTCAAAATACTGATACCTGATTTGAGTGGCCGCAAAAAGGCATAATATGAAATACTACATTATAGCGATAAAAATTTGACTCGGGAAGAAAGAGATCCTAGAGAGAAAATTTCAGTTATTAGTACTGATGGATTTCTTAAGGATATCTCGAACAAAATTAAAGGACGAGAAAGAAGTCATTTGGCACCTAGAAAAAATTTTTTAATGAGATGGGTAGTGGAAAACTTCGGGAAATCTAGATGGATAATAGGAAGATATCGATGAAATGATGATAGAGTTTGATTAGTAATATTTGTAGGCGTGTGTCGGAAATAGAGATTATCCTATTTGCCTACGTAAAATTGAGTGCAAAAGAGAAAAGAGAAGTAGGAGTTAGCTAACGAATGTTTGCGTAGGAAGAGTTGTGGTGAAAATGGAATTGAAGAAGGGTTCTAAGGAAAAAGATGCATCCAAAAACCGCGAAGCATAATTGAGGATAGTTATTATTTGCCTTCATCCAACGCACAAGAGGTAGAGGGAGATGATCATATCACTTAATATATTTGGGAAACAAACAGCAATTAAAATGTCTCTCCTTGTTTTTTTTTCAAGTACGCCTACTTAGGGTGAACACAATAAAAATAATTTAAAGAAAATCAGCCGAGATTTTGAGGTGGACGGGAGAAAAATTAATTGAAAATTTAAACGGCACTATCAATAGGGGTTTATTGAACCAACACATGCTGGGAAATGTACCAAACATCGGAAGATGACATTTCCCACTCGACCCATTATTCTCCTTCGTTTCGTTTCGTCTCTGTCAAATGTAATTAACTAAAATGCTCTCACATTCCACAATTTTACTTAGTATATTTTACAGCAGTATGATTACGAATGAGAAGCTCTTTTCGTCAACGAATCCAAGTATTGTAGATGTGAATTTACTGAAAAAGAGAGTAATCGAGCCTTCAAAAATCGATCAAATATCTCGCGCAACCTTGAAAATAGTTCCAAAGAAAGCCTTATTGTGTAGACTAAGGTGAATAAAAATATCGTTATACGAGTAAAATTAGGATATGTTAGCAATAAAGAGGCAAGAAAGGAAAATTATGCTTAAAATTGGATCAATCAAGCTCGTGCGATACGCTGAGTGGGAAGCAGCGGGTTGATGATATGAAAGGAATTTGCAAAATGAGAGCGAAGCAAGAGAGAAAATGGATTTGAAGCTCTGGAATATATCCGAGGAAGAGGCGAGGATAATTACGAAATATTGTGAGTTTAAAACGAGGGTATTGAGGAGTGATAATTTATTCGAGAAAGTAATTTCGGAAAGTTTGCGGAGTCTGTAATTAGGATCAAAGAAAGATGGAACGAAGCGGGCGCACTAAATGATGTACCCAATAGATAAGATGCTAAATTTTCAAAAGTACCTGATAATTAAAAATAGTTTATTTTTTTGGTATCAAATATGTTAATGCAAAATAACCTCAAAAAGCGTAAAACAAGATATCGCATTGCCAGAGGAAATGACTTTAATTGAGAAATTATTTTTAACAAAATGATTACTAATTTTTATATTGATCGGAACATTAAAACCTTTGCTATTGAATTAACGGATTTTGATGATTTCATAATAGTATTTCAAATATCGCTTTTCTTCTAAGTATTTTACTAAATGCAACTTCTCTATTAGATTAAATTTCACGGCTTGGATCATTTTTTCAATAGAATTTTGTTTAATAATTATCAAATTAGAAATAACACCATAATTATAATTATGGTGTTATTTCTCTTAAATGTTCGAGATTAATTATTATAATTTTAACTACAAATACTTTCCCTAGTAAATTAACGATAAAATATTTGTCTTGTTTTAATTTTTAAATCTGTTTTTGCGCTGGCTCCTCAGATTCTTTGATTGTGATTCCCTCATATTTTCATCAGGATGAAATGTGAATTCAGCTAAGCATTAGATATATTCTTTGAAACAGGCTCTCTGTAAAGGTGGTCAATACATAATCCCTTTGAACATGTGCAAAGAAACCTGGCGTTGAGTGTGGTTAACCCTCGTTAATCACTATATCATTCGTTACTTTTTTACTATTATTGGGCTATATCTCACCCTTATTTTCTCATCTGTGGTAGGTTTGATATAATGAGACGTGCGCTCAGAGCGCGGATCGACTCGCCAAATTGCTTGAAGGATCTTTTCCCGTTCCTCTGCAACCGGTTTCGGTGAAATAAGCGCTTAATTTACGCCAGACGACAATAAATCTGATGCTTCTCCCTTTAAATAGTTGGAGAGGAATGTAGTGGAGGATGAGTAATCTGGTAAGTCTATACGTGGCTTATTAGACCGTGAAAGACATATGTTTACGTCTAACTGAGACCTCCCTTTCCGAGTTAGCGCAGGTGGCAAGTTTTTGCCGCTTCTATCAGATTGGAGGCTTTGCTAAACGTCGTTCCTAAGTAGCGTTCGCAGATGCGTTTTCCTTAGGATGACAAGTGCACGTGTTCCAATCGATCTGTGCCGAATTTCGACTAGATGGAATGGAAAATGTCTCGTTGAAGTATTGTGCTGGATCTAGATATGAGTTTTAGTTAGAATACAATTTAAATCATTTCAGCCTTAATTATATGATGAATAAAAAATAATTTTTTCGCTTAAGAAAAATAGCGAGTAGACTTGCAATGAATATAGCCGAACTAAGCAAGCTATCACAAATTATTTTTAAATGTACTGTTACAAAAGCCTGATTAATGTAAAATTTTCTGTTTTTTATAAATATTGTTTTCTCTGTGCCCGTTACCTAATACGCTTTACTACTTCGTCAAATATAATTCCCTATGCACAGTGCATAAATTAAAATATCGGTACAACATACATTTTACAAACTTTCTCATATATTAATGCGTCGTTTAGTTATCTTTAGAAAATGAAAATCGTATCAGCCGGTTTTTAGAAAATCCAATTTTTGTTAAAGTTGCCCTAGAATAAACTAGCCTTATATTCATTCACTGAGAAAAATAAAATATGTGGTATTATTGCAGATGTATGCTCAAGTAACTGTACGAAATTTGATCAAAATCGTTTTAGCCGTTTTTGAGAAAATCGAATTGTTGTTAAAAATGCGTAGAATAAACTACTCTTAATTATTGAGCAATGTCAACCATTTCCACATATACTCTGCTCAGTACGATAAATGCCTAAATACGAGATTTCATTCATTTTCGCTATACCGTTTAGGCTCCAGAGCCAGTAACAGTCAGACAGACAGACGGCATAGCAAAAACTACTTTTTCGGATTCAGCGACACCTAAAACGTATATTTCCGTAAAAATCTCGAGGTCGAATATTTTTGCGATAACAATACATTCTCAATATACTTTGTATATGAGAAAGTAAAAATACTCCATGAAATACTTTCTACTTGTCGATACCATCTTCGGTATCCGTAAGTCTTTCGTTCGGTTAGTTTTTCACACCCCACGGGGAATTCAAGGAAAGCGTTGCTGGAGATCCTAGGAAGAGGGGCACTGGGGAAGACGAGGATTTAGTGCTAAATTGCAAGGAATCTAATGGCTCTGTGGGATATAGAGGAGGGAGCGGAGGACATTGAAATGAAAGAAGGATAAAGTGTAAATGTGTAGAAGAAGGCTAGATGGAAGGATAAAAGACTGATTATTCTTAAAGATTTTTATATAATTTTCGTTGGAAATCGCTCTAACGCGTAAATGTAGCATGCTACATTTATATTATTAAATGACTCTTACCAGAGGTAGCTCCTACGATAGTAAAATTGATATGTACCATGTGTTATTTATCAATGGATGCTACGAATTTAACTCATGTCCCTGTTTGAAAAAAAAACTAGAAAACATATTTCAAATGAACGCGTACATCCCTTTCTAAAGGAAGGTAACCTCCCTTAAAATCAAATACACGAAAAGTTTTATGACAATTCCCGGCTATTTTTCATCTGTTTAGCATAATTAATTAACACCATTTTAGATTTTAACTTTTCACACGAGCTAGTAGTGGTGGTAGATTTAATGACCCCTCAATAATCACTCAACCGCTTCAAACTATTTCTTTTCTGAGCATAAATCACACGGTGCTTTAGACGCAAGATAAGACCTTAAAAGATGAAATATGTTTCACTTTAATCTATCACGCGTGGCTATCGGAAAAGTAAAAAGTAAAATCCACTGCCATTTTGCGAAGCACAATAATAAATGATTGGTATATAGGAAATCTAAGGGATCTAGGGAAAGAAGAGTAAAGGGAGTGAATGAAGAGGAGGAGTAGAAGGTCGTAAGAAGCGAACCGAGAGTAGATAGGGAGAGAGAGGGGAGGGAGGGAGGCGTCCCTGGAGGGGGGAGGGGAAGGAGGAGTTGGGGGATGAAGTGCGATGGTGGGCGTGGAGGAATAGAAGGCGGTTCGTGAAAGAGGAGTTGGAACACGAGAGAGGATCAAGGGAGAAGAGTCGAAAGGATTTAAGAGGGTTGGCGGTGCGGCAGGCGTCGAAGTTGATTCGGGGAATAGCTTTGCTGGATTTAGGGCGGAGAGAGAGAGAGAGAGGGGAAAAGGGAGTTATAGCGAGAGAATGGTCACGAGGTTAACGGTGGGGAGGAGGAGGAGGAGAGTGGTAATGGGAAAAGAAGGGAGCGAGGCGGAGGAAAGAAGCGGGAAAGTAGGGAGAGAATGGGACGGAGCGAGGGGAAAGCATTAACGCGGGAAGGTTCTTAGTTACAGCGAATGAGGATGTTGAGAACCGCGATCATTGTTTGATTGAGAAACGGACGAGGGAGGGCAGATGGAAAATGAAAATTGGAAGATGTGGCGAACCGTCGCATTAGAGAAAAGGAAGATGACGGGAAGAAAATCGCGATAAAAATGATTAATGGATTATGTCATTGGAAAGGAGGTCTCGAAAGGTTAAAAGTTTTAGATAAAGAAACGTGCGGCAGAAATATGTTAGTGCGTGGCAATGAAAATGGTGAAGTAAAACATTTTAATAGATTTGAACGAATGGAAATTTTTATATCTCTCGCCGAGACAAGAAATTTAAAAAATGACGATTCTCTAGTCAGGCCCTCTTATGACATTCATATCAATACGGTCATGTTATCGATAAGAAATAATTTCGATATCAAGCAAGTAGCGGGACTAAGTATAAGAAGATCGCTAAAAATGAATCGAGAATAGAGAGCCAATTAAAACATTATACCTTCTTCACCGCAGCGAAAATTTGGTTATTAGGAATAAGAAAATAAACAAGATTCAGTAAGTTTGGATGGCTGGAGGTATAACCAGGAGAGATGAGATAAAACTGAAAAAAATACAAGATCTAAAAAGAATTCCAATATATATATTTAGGATGATGTGGACTTAGATATAATGGAAAGAAGTAGAATACCATAGGAAGTCCTCGATTGTAAATCAGAAGGGGAGAGAAGCGTCCGAAAACCGAGAAACCGATGAAAGAACCGGAAGAGGTCGGAAAAGACCTAAACCACGAATGATAAAAAAGAGGAAGCGCTAAAAATCAATCGCGATCGGCTTACAATTAGCGAAGTTAATAAGTAGCAAAACAAAAACTAAAAAAATTATCACCATTCAATTTATGCGACAAATGTGATTAAGATATAGAATTTAAATAACAGAGAGATTTTACGTTAAACCTAGCGAACTAGAAATGAATCTGGAATGAAACAAAGAGAAGGAGAGTAACAAGGGAGAATATGAAAATGAATGTGCAGATGAAGGTAGCCGGGAGTGGAGGAGATTAAATGGAAGGGATTGGGAAGATGGTAGGGTAAGAGAGGAGAATCGGAGAGAAATAAAGCCGATTGAGAGGACAGACGGAACGGCGAAAGAGAGGAGAGAGAGAGAGAAAGGATGCCGAGAAAAGGGCTAGAGGAATGAACTAAGAGGCAGTCAGGAGAGGATTGTGGCGTAAGGATTCTTAGGCGGGGGCGGTTCCTCTAGGGGAGATAGGAGGGAATGAAGTAGTCCCTCGGCGTTCAGGGAATGACGGAATAAGTAAGGGACGAGGGAATTGTTGGGGTAAAGGGAGAAGGATGTAAAGATGGAGGGAGGTAGGGAGGTTCCGCGTTTAGGGTGGGGAGTCATTTGGCAAGGAATGCGCGATGTTTCCCCCCTCCCCTCTCTTTCTCTTCTCTCTGGAAACGGACCGTGGAGATTTTGAAAGGATTCTTGCGGAGATTGTAGAAGCGGGATAGAGAGCGAACCTGGAAAAAGAAGAATGGGCTGGGATTGTCTAGGGATGCGGTGTCTTGAAATTTTCCCTAGCATAGTTTTGTTTGATACAGGAAGAGACGATTTGTACTCGGTATAGACCTCTTAAGTAGGAAAGAATAAATCGAGGCTGTTATTTAAAATATTAAATAACGTTTCTGTTCTCAATGGAGGGAAATATCTATAGTAAAAGCCTTTGCGCCCAATTTGTCTGTTTGTTGGTGTGTCTCCGCCACACTTTACATTGTTGCCTAGTGGTCACACAGCCAAAAGGTTCTATGGTAACGTAATAATAGGAATCAAATGCGATGGTTGGACTTTAGGTAGGATCAGTGTTTTCTTGAAGCAGCCACTATTTAGCAATGGCGAACGCATGTGAGCTTCTCTTATGGCAAGGTTTCCCAAACTGTGCTCCGCGGAACCCAAGGGATCGTCAGAAGCTAAATGGGGTTCCGTGACAGACAGAGCAAGAGACCTCCGTTACCTCCTTAATTCTCTTATTTATAGCAAAAAACATTAACTTCTCTGTAAACTGCACACTGTAAAAATTGAAATGATTATAAAGTTCATTTTATGGCGATTTGGCTTATCACATCTTATGTTAATTAGGGTTCCGGGAGAAAAAATATTTTAATATAAGGGTTCCGTGGCTTCACAAAGTTTGGGAACCCCTCTCTTAGGGCAATGCCGGAAGTCGCGCTACAGCAAAATGAAGGCTCCACTAGCATCAAAAATGTAGTATACGCCGAGGACTTCCAAATTGATATAATTTCTAAAAATTTCAGCTCCTCTGGTAATTAACTCATTTTTCTTTTGAACAAATAAATTCAATATCCAGCTGTTTTTAGGTATGAAAAGAAGAGAATGATTTATCTTTTCTAAAAATGCAAAGGAAAATGATTTCTTTTTCTTTTTATACACTATCTTTCCCCACATTTTAGGCAAAGTGTCGAGCAGGTCTGCTAGTTTAGTTTTAAGTTTGTAATTCTTATTTTTTACTTTTTAAACATGACTTGTAAATGGGAACCAAACAAAATGACAGATTTCAATGGGTCATTTTAGAGAACAGATTTAAAGTGAAATAAAAATAAATACTATTAGTTCATGGACGCTCTTTAGTTATTTCTTGCTCTGATCATTCCCTTCTCTCTCAGATTCTGCGCTCTTAAATTCGGACGCTCGCAGTTATTTAAGAGAAAATGTGTGCTTTATTTTTCGAAGCAATTTCCTATCATCCAGTTATGATGAAAATATAGGAGAACTTTCATTTATTAAAAGTTCGACCGCTGTAAGCTTTTTGTTCAAGCAATTTTCCATCATTCAATTTGATTGGAATTTCGATAGCTTCCCACACTATCCATGGTTCTGCCATCCAAAGAATAAAAATTTAAAGTTAAGTAAATGCTGAAACCTATATGTTCGGAAAATGAATACCGAAATAAAAATACTTTCAATATAGAGCCTTCATTTTTTCCTCCTACCAACCATAAGGTTTTTGAGATATTAATCTGAAATTGAATCTAGAAAAAAACGTATACACATATATAAATTTGCAGACAAAGATTAGTTAATGATGATTTCCCATTGACGTTTTCGGAAGAATACCTAATTTACTTTATAATGGTCCCAAAATTGTTCTCCCTCTAAATCCCAAATTTTAATAAATCTTCCTTTCTTCGACACCTTTAAATTTGCCATCGAAATTCTCGCATTCGCTTCGCCTGATAAATCCGAATCATTTTCTTAGAATCCGTCCGTTGAATTGATCGATTCCTCGAATCATACGGAGGCACGTACTTGGTTTTGAAACATATTTTTCTTTGATTTTTATTTTCTCCACTTTAAAATAAATGGAAGTGAAACGTTTGAATTTCTTCGGAAATCAAATTGAAAGAGAAATCCGAGCAGTTGGAATATTATGATTCCTTCAAGTGGTATATGAAACATATTAAAATATATTTGAATGATAATCATATCGCCACTTGCATATTCCTGTTGATAAATTTTGCATCGTATCTCATATTTTAAGAGGATTTATCAATTTGCTTACGGAAGCATGGCTTCTTTCTATTCCTGTTTATTGCTCCTAAATTCTATCATTGTAAAGATTAAAGATTAAATGATTCCGCATCTCCGGATTATCTCCATTTAGTGATATGGAATTCATCATCAAATTTAGTTTTTTTTTAATTATATGGCCTGAAAAGTACCGACATGTAGCATCATTTATTGACCTTCATTTTGTGTATACAACAATTGATTTCCCTCTCTCCCGATTTCTGATTCTTTTCGGAACACGTCGTTTTTTATTTTCTTAACCTGTTTTGGAATCCTCCGTTCTTTCCTCTCCGCTGGATGCTTACCCAACCTTGCACTCATCGCTCCTCCGGGAGCTCTTCGTAAAAGCTTTCCCCTTCGGTCCCGGAGCCTTATGCTCGCCTTGCCTCCGGCTTCCGTCTTCCGAAGATTTAACCCCTCTCTCCATCAGAAGGAAGTATGCGCTGGACAACGTTATTCCCCCGCATGAACAACAGCGTGTTAAATGTTTTGGAGCGGAATAATTATGACTGGTGAAGAATATCTTGTTACGGCACAGGAGATTCATTTTATTAGGACGTGACAAAAGTTAAGCTTTCTGGGAAAATGGTATGCTGTTCTTATTTCCTAAGAGGATTGTTCCTTCTTATTCAGTTTTAGTACCGCTTTTTTGTTCGTCTGGATGTATATGGTTACCTATAACTTGATTTTGTAAGCAAAAAGCGAAACATGAGTTATTCTCATGAGTAACACACGTCTTTTCTCCTTATCCTTTTTATGCATAACTTATTTTATAGTTTCTAAGCTACTATATGAAAATCGTATTGTTTATTATTAAGGTAGCAATTAATAGTATACATACTTCGCATATTTTAGCTAAAATTTTCTTTATATTCGTTCTTTGCGATTAGTACAATAAAATTGCGCCACGTAATTGTTATGACTGAGGTAAAGATTAACAATAAAAATTAATGGAATTACAATATCACTTTCTCCTTGGCCTTAACAAATAGAGGAATCCGAGAGGGTTTATTTATGTTTAATAATATTTTGTTGGAGTCGAATTTTTCTTTCACTTGTTATTTTCATAACATATTATTTTATATAAAGAATACCGTAAAAATACGTGAAGTTCCTTTCCGTCAAAGAAATCAAGTCTATCTGCGTACGGAATATTAGATTTAGTACTAGTTTGGCGGAAAATTCTTACTGTAGGTGACTAACTTCCTGTATAATGTATACGAAATGTTGCGCGTCTCCTTAGTGACCCGTTTAGGTCACGAAAATAGGGAAGTTGGAGATTACCTCACGTATGACCTGCTTTTTGCACCTGAAAACTCGGATGTTTTCAAGAAAAATAATGCTGCTTATAAAGTATTGTTTTGATAATTTTAATATTTATGTAGGACGAAAGATAATGTTTCTGGCATTTATGTTTGTGCTCTCTGTTGTGCAAATTTAAATATATGCCGTAGATGTGGATTGCTCTTTTTGAAAATAATATCCTAAATCTACAAAAAATACAATTTCTAATTCTTACAGAAAATAAAATAATATGAAAAAGAACGGCGTGAAACTTACGTAGTATATAGTTTCAATTACAGAAAATTTTATGATATCGTATGTAATGCACATTTTGTCTTTCGCACAAACTCGATTGAACGATTTAATCATACATATTTCGAATGATACTTTTAAATCTTAAATTATTTTCTTATTGGACGACATCATCAAACAGGAAAATAAATCAAAAAGTGCTTAAAATACCCGAGGCTGCGGAATTCCTCAATTCATCCAATAAATCTAATTCTAGCCTTCTTTATACGCTTTGCCCTGTTTGCATACTCGGATGTAATACGATCAGAGTCGCCGCGAGAACCTCGCATCGATGGATAATCAGACTTTTTCCGACGTCCTTGAGTGAGTTTACTTTCCATTCGAGCCTTTCCCTTTTTCTAACAATCTCCTTTCTTCGCGAGAACTCCCGGTACGTGGGAAAAGTTAACCGCGAATCCTCGCTACCGATCCACGTCGAGCCAAGTCTTAACAGTTTACTCTGCGCCTCACTTCCGTCTCACCTGATCTCCCTTCTCCACAGTCAGTTTCTCCCTTTCGCTAAACACCTATCCCCTTTCGCTTTTTACCGCTCTATCCCTCTCCGCTGGTCCCGCCGTGAATTGCGATGTCCTCCCCTCTCCCGCTTCGCCCGTTTACCGGGAGATGGCCCGATGGGACGGAGAGGAATAGGTTTTAGGAATGGCGGGGAGGGGGAGGGGAGATGAGAGCGAGGGAATTCTCCGGTGGAGATGGGGGACCTCCTCGGAAGAGTCTTGAGCCGATGTTCTCCGAGGCGGCGGAAGTAAATGGGAGGGAAAAAGGTTGAACTCGAAAGTGATGGGGAAGGTACATACGTACGTGATTCGTAATCGGTGACTTTCTTCCCAAAGTTTAAGGCCAGACGTAAAGACGGACCAATGTGAGCCCTCCTCCTGTCGCATTTTCCCCTTGTCCTGACGGAGAGAGATAGGAGGAGGAGAGTGATTTAGGTTGTTTGATATGGATCTGGATCCGTGAGAAGGTAAGAGAATTTCTGCCTTCCGTCGAGAAATCCCACCAAATCAAATGTACGTATTAACCTGTATATTAGGCTATAGATTAATCTGACGTAAAACTTCGGATTGGTATTCATTTAGGTTAATGAAATTTGCACTTAAAAAACATCGATTTCGGTCACATGGTTTAAATTTTTGTCACCGTAAACTGCGAAATAATAAGTTAGACACATGAATTATGTTGTTTATAGATGAAAATTACGTCTCGTATCTATAATAAACACATATTGCTTATTATTAAAATTTTTTCCTAAATGAGAAAATTTTTAAAAGGACTTCACCACCGTGGTATATAATAAATAAATTTGTGAACAAATCCATAATCAATCTTCAATTGCAAAACTTGGGTCACATTGAGATTTGAATCAGAATTTTCTTTCTTTTCTGAATCGACCAAGTCCAATTTTCATGCCCGCTCGCGCATTGATAAGCGGATTTCCTTTATTCACGTAGGAAAGTTTAGATAGTAGCACCAAATAAACGTGACGTAGGGCGGCTGGAAATTTTTTCTATGGGTTCACAGGGCATGAGTAAGTTGTTTTGACTACGGGGAAGTCTATTCAAACAGTTAACTGGGCGTTCGCCGCCGTGATCTTCAATGGCACGCACTGTAGCGACACGGCGGGACTTTTCCAGTAAGCAGTTTCCGATCGGAGATACATTAATGTCTCTGTCGTGACATCTAGATGCAGCAACTCGAACCAGATATCGTAGCCTCTTATGCAACTCTCCTCTTATGTATATATTCTGAATGTTTACTGACACCGATTATTCTTAAGCGAAAGAGAATTTGTGGGAAAAATTTTCCACAGTTTTACTATCTAGTATAACGTGTTCCATAACATTACTGGAACAGTTATCTTCGATTAAATGCTAATAATAACGGAAGTGCGATCTCATTGCAATAAATGGAAAGGCCAAGTTGTATTACACTGCACCATAATAGTCGTAAAAATGGCTTTATCGACATCGACCCGGGCGCAGACATTTCTTTTTCAAAATCACCCTATTCCGCACAAACAAGAATCTCAGAAAAAATGCTTTATTCCTCGCTTGCGCTATTTTCTCTGTGAGATAAAAAAACAGCGTCCGATATCCCGTTATAAACCAAGGACAGGGAAAAACACGCAGTCTCCGGAAAGGGTATTTAAGGCTTAATGATTTTTTACTTTCGTCCGAGGAAAGTGAGAGCGTAAGGAAAAAAGTTGAGAGAAAGTGAAAGGGATGCGGAAGAAAGAGTTGTGAAGATAGAGAGAGCGGGATGGAAGAATAGATGGAGGTGGAAGGATAGAGGTATAAAAATAAAGATGGGAACGGAGAGATATAGGGAGAGTAGAGATAGAGAGGAAGAATTATTATTAGGAGTGATAGGAGAGCTTGGAAGACGTTGAGAAGTTTTCTCACGTCGCCGTCTCGAGACTTTCACGTATAGAGGGAAAAGAGTTTGGAAACCGTCGGACGGCGTAAAGATTAGGACAACACGTGTTCTCGATCGTGCTCCATCGGGACGTGAAGCAATCGCCGCGTCGACGAGTGAGAAACTTGTTCGTTTCGAATCCCGGTCTTCTAAGCAGATTGGCATGCAGAGCATATGGAGATGTTTTCGGATGGAGGGAACTCGGCGAATCTGTGACGAATCCGAGGGAATGTGAGGAGAACGGAAATTGACGGCGTATTTTCCGTCTGGACCAAAGTAGTAGTTCTTTCTGGGATTGTTTTGGATATGGTAAGGAAGTGCATTCACTTGAAAAACACGTGGAATTTCACAACTTAGTCGATTTTACTGAAAATAAACTCCTTTTCGTAAAATTGATTTTTCTGCGATTTTTTTAACCGCCCCTTTGAGCTAGCAGTTCGGTTCTACGCGTGTAAAATTCCTATCGACGATTTGAAGTTGTTGAGAAGGAAAGAACGGAGTCATTTAATAATTCTCTTAATGTTTAACTTATATTACTATTTATAAAATGTTTTTACAAAAATTGAAGGTGATGAAGACTTAATTTTAAGATTTAATAATTTGACAATTCTTGGACGTTATTCCATATTGAAATTTGAATTAATAATGCACTAAATTTGTTGGTGGAAATACATTTTGTTTTACTGCCGCGAAAAGTAGTTTGTCCCAGATTAATCGTTGAACTATAGATAAATAATATGGAGAAATTACATAAAGTAATAAATTTTCAATTTAATAGTTCTGGAGACTATCTCATTCGTGCCCATATGATCGAAACTCACTCAGAGAATTTTATTAAATCGAACGCAACGTCACGAGAGGGAAATGCATTATACTATGAAAAGGGACGAATATCAATTCATCCGTAACATCATGTCATTCGACGCAGATAATCTTGGCCGAGGTCTGCTGCTCTCGGGGAAAATACTTCGCCGCCAATGGAGAACCGGAATAGGTTATTGCACCGTCCATTCCTTCCTTTTTATTCCTTCGCCCAGAGAGGAGTAAACCATCTTTTAAAATGTAACATCGAATCTTAAGGAAATGAGGATGGGGGATAAGTGTGCTCGGCGAGTCGGAAGGAGGGGAGAGGATGCGAGGATGGACGGTAAGAGGGCGGGAACGGACGCGGGTCCCCACTCAACGCGAAGGCCGAATTTCCGATAAGGAGGAAGGCCTCGTACAATGGAGACACCGTCATCTGCACCCGCCGGGTAAACTCGCTGTACACCGCCATCTCATTCGAGAGAAGGGGCGAAAGAAAAAAATAGTTACCCTTTCCTTCCCCCTCCTTTCTTCCCCCTCCCCTCCTTCATTCGCCCCTCGTCAGGTGATATGATCCGTGAAATACGCACAGGAGGATGATGCTCCGATTGCGAGGAGATTCTAGGTCTTTTTACCTTTTCATCTCTCTCTCTCCCTTCCGAACACGAACGATATGAATGAAGAATATCCCATCTTACCTAGAAACCTCTCACTTCCTCTCCGACGAGATAAATAAATAAAATAAGCCGTGTCTTTTTATTTTTATCGGGACGACCTCGCTTTCTATCTCTCTCTATCTCTCTCTCTATCCCCCTCCAATTTCCTCCTGTTGGAGAAACGGAAGGATCTGACGAAGTGGCGTGGAGTTACAACGCCTTCCAGGAGGGTGTGCGATGTGGAGGCGGTCGGGGAATATGGCGCCGGTGCGCAATTGCTCCCGCTGCGCTAAGGATTTGATAGGAGCTTGATCAAGTGCCGGTCCCGAAAACTCCGCTCGTATAAAATCCTTGTTCGAACGAGTCCCTTCCGATCCTTATTCCCGCCTATCCCAAGCGGTATCTCTATACCTGTTTCTTCTTTTGTTTTTGCCTTCATACCTCTCTTCTCTCCCTCTCTTTTCCTTGACCACCTCTCTCTTTCTATCTCTTATAGTTAGCGCGGCCCTCTCTTTCCGTTTCCTTCCGCGCTCTCGCCCCTCTTTCTCTCTGCTTTTCTCCTTTTCCTGTCTTCCCAACTCCGCTATCTTCTCTCTCAACCGAAAGGGGATTCCCTCTGTTTTTTCGGAACAATTTACGGTCCGCATGGTGAAATCTCGGCTGCGCACTGCGGCTTCACTTGGCGGAGACCCAGCATCCTCTTCGTTTGAGAGAGGGTGTATGTTTGGGAGTCATAGGAGAGGAAAGGGGGAGAGGGATAGGAGAGGGGAAAGGATAAGGGTGAGGATTAAAGTGGTGGGAGGGGAGAAAGAAGGGAATGTTTCTCGTCCGATGCCTTCGATTCTTCACCGGAGACCTGGGGACCAAGTTGAGTGGGTATTAGTGTCCAGACTTAAAAAATATTACCGTTTTTGTTTTTCTCCGTACTGTAGTGAATTTATTTTTCAAAAATTCAAAATCGAGAAATATTTCGCACGAGCAAAATTGTTTCCCTGGTGATTGTTTTAATTTAACTTGCAGACTATTATTGTTTCGCCAACCTTTATTTGTGAGTGGTATTATTGAGTGCAATAAGACTACAACCAGTTGATAGAAGCGATCATTGCACATTGACAAGAAGTTATGCTGTTTTTAACGTGTGAAGTTAAACCTGACTCAGATGGTGATCCTTGAACTCTTACACATTCTGCGTATCATCTTTATTCTGTGAATACAGGTTGATTACAAATAGTATTCCAGATCTTCAAAATAGATTATTACAGAACTAACAAAGATACAGTAAAAGCAATTTATCGTAGTAAAATAAATTTAAAAAGGTGTTGAAGTTCGATTTGCATTCCGATTGTGGCTCTGCAGGTATCAAAGCAGTATTCTGTTTCCTGCCTTACATGTCCTAGCTGAACTTTTCAGTGGCTTCAAATATCATTTTCTTCAAATTATCCAAAGTTATTGGAATTGGCGGGACATAAACTTCATTTTTTGACATAGCCCCAGAGGTAAAAGTCGTGACTTAGATTGGGCCAAGAAATGTGCACTCCACGCCCGCACTAACGAGCTGGCATTTGTTCGTTCAGAAATGTTGAAACGTAAATGTGAAGAAAGTGGCAAATATCAGTAGCACAAACAAAATTTCTTGAGTTTTTATTTGCAAATATTGCTTGCTTCTCACTGTATCTTTGTTAGTTTTTTCATAATAAAATTTTTAAACGGGTAGATCATTTGTAGTAAACTTGCATATCTAAATTTTTCGAACAGAATATGCACAAGTATGGAAGCATTTTTGTTTTTAATTTATACCAACAGCTCCAAGAGTAATTTTTAAGTAGAGTACGAAGAGTTGGTCTGTCGTGTTGAGCACGACTACGCGGAAGACCGAGGAAGGGGGATCGGAGATGGTGTAGAAGAGAGAAATCGATTATATCGGAAGAGGAATAAGTTTCTGGGGTTAAAAGATGGGGAGCACAGGGACAGAGTGAAGAGGCAGGATTTGGAAGCAAGGGTTGATACTTTATGGCGAATCGAAGTCTGACCTGCAAGATTCTCTTTTTCCCTGGTTCCTCCTTGAGACCCTTCTCTCCCACCGCCAGAATCGACTCCGCTCAAACTCCAAAAATTCTCCTTCTGAACGAAAAATGGAATGAGACAATAGCGGACGTGAACATTGATAACCGTGTTCCGCATTATGCATTTACCCTCTCCCTTCTTTTTCCCTTCTCTCCTTATTCCAACGGATATGCAGTAAGAGTTTTATTAATCTCGCTAAAACAGATCGAAATGAAACGTCAATTTTAGTTGGGTTGTTTTATTTTACGTCTATCTCAGCCTTTTATTATGGAAAGGCAGAAATGGGTTTCAGCTAGAGAAAATTGAGTTTTTCCATCCAGTTTTTTTCTTGTGGTTTATTTCAATCTCTTAACTTAATTCGTGTATTCATGTGGCAAGATATTAATAATATTTTGGCGAGACAAATGTTAAATATGATATATTAATAATAAGAGATGTGCGATGACTTTCAAAGTTACGCCTTCGTAAAATTCCCATTAACATGCAGGAACGTGTTTCAATTTAACGCACAAAGCGTTTCGGTGGCATCTTCAATACGGTGGCTATGCATTCCATTTTAGCTCCATCTTTTCGCGGCACTTCCGTTTAAATTCGATCGTTCCCGTGACGATAAGTGCATTCTTCGCGCGCCCCAAAGCGTTACCATGGTACTCGGAACACAACAACAACAACCTCGAGAGCCAAATGTTGCCCATTAACTCGGCCATTCTTACTCTGGCCAAACATTTATTTCTGCTCCGTAAAGCATGTTAGGTATATACGGGAGCCCTTCGTCCCGTTCTCTCAAGATAGCTTCGTGGACGACGTAATTAGAAAGGGAATAAAGCGAGACAGAGAGAGAGAGAAAGAGAGGAAAGGATTCGCCCCTCTCTCTCTCTCTCTCTCGCGTCTATTCTGCGAGCCACTCCCTGGGACCCCAACCAACTCGGTGCGATAAGCGCTCGCGAACCAAAGGATTGCTAATTACGGGACGACATGCGGTTGAAATGTATCCGTGATGATACCTCCGAGGCGGCTGGGAGGGAAGGAAAATGGAAGTCACCGTAAGCATAATGGCCAGAGCGCTGCGGTGCAAAGAGTCAATATTTACCTCTCCTTGCCTCCTCCGTCTCCCTCCCTTTCTCTCCGTACGTACGTATCCGACTCCACCCGCTCCCCTTAACCATCCCTCTCTCGCCCTCTTAACGATTCCTGCAGAGTTGAGGTAGACGGTTGAGTTCTGACGGATTTGAAAGTTTATCCCCCGAGGTGAGTAACTAGAGCGGGTTGTGTTAAGAGAGAGGTGGGGTGTTAGGAGAATGGCCGACGGTGAGGAGGGTGAAGAGTTTTTTTATTTTGGGTGGCGATCGGGCTGAAAGGTGAAGAGAAGAAACGCGAAGGAGAGTTTGCGATTGGGAGAGGGATCTGTTTACGACAACATGTAAGATTCGAGCTGGAGGAGGAGCGTAAATTTGAGGAAGCGAAATGGCAATGCTATCGCGCGAATATTTTTCGGATTTCTAAAGATACAAGCGGAGAAGTTTTTAATGGTCTCGGAGGATATTAATGCCTCCGCGTATCCAGGCAGTTTTAATAGCTGTTTCAGAAATGTAAATGCACGGAGATGTTATGAAATAAGGTATGTTCCACACAGTAATGTTTTACGTGTGATACGGTGTCGAACGTTCCACGAATTGTTTTATTTCTCTCATTTCAGACTAAATTTAAAAATCAATCGAAATAAATTAAAAACTACAACGGTTGAGTGAGGTTCGGATGTCGTTCAAAGGGATTCAGGATTTGAAGTTGTTGAAAACGCTTTAAAAGATAAATTATTATTATTTAGAAATAAGTGCGACTTAAAACGTTACGGAGCGTTATCTCAGTATCTTATACTCGGATAATTTTCCTCCTGCTTTAACGTTAAATTTAGGATCTGAAAGGAAATCCCAGATTCAATGAACCACTCTTCGATCCATCTTTCATAATTAAAAAAAAACACCGTTACATTTATCAAAAATTAAAGATTAAATGAATGTGAACATTTATTCGTTCAGCAAGTAAGAGTGTATTTTAAAAGTTTTCCCCTGTGTAAAAATGTGTATTGCGCGAATTTGACTGCCGTAGAAAAAAAAGAACTCGTCAGGAAATAGCACAAAAAGCAGAAAAAAAAACTGTTGGGTGTGAATTACAAATAATGGAGACTGGTAAGAGACAGAGAGAGAAACTAGGGGAGTCTGAATTAGAAGTGCAATCAACGAAAGTGGGAAAAGAGAGGTAAAAGAGCGAATTGAAGCAGTAGAAAAGGGTGAAGTTAGGAAAAAAGAGAATTGGGATAAATTAGAGAAAGAATAGAGTAAATGAGAATGGAGAAAAGTTTGATTGAGGAAATAGAGTGAACGAGGAGTTGATAGAGGTGAAGGAAGTACGAGTATGAATCAATATGTGAAAATATTAGCGAAGGAATGACACAGGCAAAGGAAATTATGGGAAAGAGAATGGATGAGAAGTTTGTAGAAATTGGAAGGGAGAGGATAAAAAGCTGCAAGAAAAGTAACTTGAGCAAAATGGAGTAGTGAACAGGAGAAAGATGATAAATACAGATTAAGAGAGGGAATTAAAAATCCGGGTGGGAATAGATTAGCAAAACATGGAGCAGTGGTAAAATGCTGAGGGGTATGAAGAGTTGAAGGGAGTTCACATCGAGGAAAGAGGAGAATTAATGGAGGATTGGAAGGACAGAGAGAGAGAGAATGGAAGAGGTTAGAAAAAGTCCGCTTCGTAACGCGCGAGGCGTGCATGGAACCCATTCCATTTGTGCCACATTTGGAGCATTCTCTTCGATTGTAGCGAGAGAAGGAGAAAGGATTGGAGGTAAATTTTTTTTGGGGGAATCGGTGAGGTAATTGGAGACTAAGCAGCCGACGTAGGGGGGAAGGGTTTGAGAGGTCAATGAGTTGGCGTGACCTTTCGTTTCGATTTTCTCCGTCCTTATCCGAAGAAAACTGCATCGGCTTCCCGGTGAAAAATATCAATCCGTGCGTGGAATTTCGCGCCGTATCTTTTTCGCTTCTTTCCCCAGTCTTGGATCGTTAGTAAGACATTATCCAGGATTTTTTTATGAAAGTCTACCTCCCATCCGCGCTAGAGGCAAACACATGTATTTTTACGAGTTAGACTGCAACAAACATGTTTTAGGTTACCTAGGTTTTAGATATTAGCTATTAGATATGTATAATATTCTAATGAAAATTGTAAATACTAATATACAGGGTTTTCAGCGATACAGGAGGCAAATATACAGAATCATAGAATACAGCGCCAAACACCAGCAACGAAAATGTTAATATAGCATACAATCGTGGTGAAATATTACATTTTATTAATCAATTGAAGTTAAAGTAACCAATTTTATTTTTTGATTTATTTTGGTTTATTAGATACCTTTTTATAGCGGTCGCATAAAATCACTTGCATCAGATAATTACCTTTATTGTAAAAATATTCTCTAGTATACTTAATAAATAACCATGATTTTATTTCAACCCCTACTTAAAGAAAACTGCGCAATTTAAAAACTTTTTAGAGACTGGCCTGTCCTTTTCCGGATGTAGAGCACGCGAGATAATTGCGAGGTGTTGGATAAAACCGTTCTTTTGGAATGGAAAACGTCGAGGTGGTAACTCCTTTCCACGTTACGAGGATAGAAGAGGAGAATGGCCACGAAGAAGAAGAAGAAATTCGGTGGAAAAAGGCATTCGGCAAATCACTTTATCTTCCGAGGGAGTGAACTCTTTTTAAAAAATTTCCTCTTCCCTCTCCTCGTTCGGTGATAGAAAGAGGTCCTGTGCATTCGTGCAGAGGACCACCTCTTCTTCAAGAGGAAGAGTTCTTTTCCACGTCTTGTCGCTCCTAACCCTGTCTGAAATCCATTCCCCGAGTCGAATAATGAGCTAGTCCGCCCGTAAGACGACCGAACCGAGGCAGCTGAGTGATTTCTCCCGGTCAACTCCCTCCGACGACCTCAAACCCCCTTCACCTCTCTCCTTCACTCCTTACCAACCCTCTCTGTCATTTCCCTTCCTTCTCTCCCGATACCTCAGATTTTTTCCATGTGTGTCGCTTCATTTCGCTCCTGGAAAATTGCAGCCCGTTACGTCCATGCCATAGCATTATTTTGTGACGAATAACGGCGAAAAACGATATGTGGTATAACGATGTATGTACGAAGCAAGACGACGGCATAGAGAATTTTTCCTTCACTCTTATTTGTTTAGATGACGTCTAGTAACCCTTGTCCATCGTTAAAGACGCATTGGGTTCCTGTTCCTTAAAGGATTCCTTCGTGAACGTCTTAACTTTTAATTACGTTATGAAATTTCAAAATTAAGAAGTTCTTAATTTTGAAATATCCATCTCGCCGTAGTCTGCAACCCTTTTTAATTAACGTGATGAAGATGAAATGTCAAAATTTCTGCAAAGATTTTTTTCTGCAACTAACGAGTGTTAATATTTTTAATGTGTGATTTTAGTTTCGGTCCTCTTAAATGAGATACTTTCAGGAAGCTGATGAGGAGAAAAAGTGTCGAAATATAAAAGTCTTGACTGCTCAAATACAAAACGGCTCCGGTTTTTTCTTTTGAATCACAAAAAATTTGTGAACGAATTTCAACCAGTTAAGCTATTTTCTGTCTAACGCAAAAATCTTGAAATTCATATAACAGAAATCCAACGTAAAATTCCTCATTACCTGAAGCTCTTTATTTCGTTATTCGTATTTACATCGACTAAATTATTTTTTGTCGATATCAATTTATCCTTAACGTTATGTATACCTCAAGAATTTGTTATAAGCGATAATGGCAGCCCTAAATTGGATCCAATTTTTATTTGCCTCCAAAACCTTTAATTGACCGCCACTTATCTAATATTCCCAAAGCCGGTATAAATGTTTCACCTCCAGTCCTTCCACGGTGGTGATGCGTTAGAACCGAGCACGTCTCCTTTCCCCGAAGAGTGGGTCTCCGAGGAATCAATCACTCCCGGCAGTGAAGAGTGCTTAGAGGTTCAGTTGCGCGCGCACCACGCATACGACTATCGTCTTCGGTTACGTCACAAAGGGTGCCCCAAAGAGGTGGGAGCGTTGGCGCCAGGCGGAAGCGACGCTCTGCGCGTTTGCAGGGCAAGAGAGAGAGAGGAGAGAAATGATAAAAAGGGGAAGGGGAGGATTGTAGGAAGCAGAGGGAGGGGGAAAGGGGAGAGAAGGGTAAAGGGAGGGAGGTAGAAGTGGGAAGGGGGGGAGGGGGAGGAGGAAGGAAGGAGGCAAGAGAAAGAAAACCGTCTTTATTAAGGGGCAGATAAGAGTGGGGAGGAAATAGCGGAGAGTGTAGGGGAGGGGGAGATGGAGACGGAAGGAGATAGAAACCAGGAGTGACGCCCGAACACTGATTCTTGTCTGAGGTTCTCGCGGCGTTAGGGAAAGGGGGAGGGGGAGGAGAGGAGGAAAAGTAATCTGTGGTCTGCCCCTTCCCACTCGCAAACCACTCTCTCCCCCCTTCAGTTCCCGTTCTCTCTCTGCCTTCCTGTTTCTCTTTTCCCCCACCCTCCCTTTCCCCCATCCTCCCTTTCCCCCATCCTCCCTTTCTCCCACCCTCCCTTTCCCCCATCCTCCCTTTCCCTTGTCCACGACATCAATTCGTATCCTCCGTCTCTCTGGTTTTTTTCGACTTCTCGATTCGTAACCTGTTCGATGGCGGTGTCCGGGTAAAAGGCAATACATCAAACCAATCGCGAGGATTTTTATGGCCAAGGGCACTAATAGTTAAGCTCGACGATGGTATTTTTTTCAAATTATCATTTCATCGGTTGTATCGAAATATTATAGCTTGTGTCACATGCAGTAATGTCCGTCGTGCCATTTTTTTTCTCGATAAAATCGATAGTTTCCTACTTTATCGGACTCTTTTCTTTCCGCTCGCGCCTCGAATACACCGCAGGACGGCTATATCTCGTTTTTTTTACAAATCGCTTATGTGTTCGCTTGGTCTGTCTGTCCGTCCGTCCGCCCGACGACATCTCTGAAACGGTTCAACCTAGAGAGACCAATTTTTCAGGATAAGGTAATACAAATGAGAGCTACATGTGGCAAGAATTTGGCGGACCGAGGTCAGCTGCTGGGGACTAATTTTTCCCCATTATTGCCCCATAAGAAAAGCACGTAAATCGGTGATGAGGTTTATATATTTGCTTTTTTAAATTATTTCCCGTCAACATTCGAACTCAAAAGTCTTGAACTGTTGGAAAGTTGATAAATTGTAGTTTCTTATTTTTGAAGACGAAATTAAAATCCCTGTAGCTTTAGCGTAGCTTTTTAGTTTTTATCGGAAAAAGTGGGAGTTTTCTGGGACTATCATGGCAACGAGCTGTGTTTTTATATAGGTAAGCTTTTAATGGGAATCGGAGAGCTACATTGTAATGTCATTCATATTAAACAACAATCGATGAAAGAAATTTATTTTTTCGTAAAAAAATGGCCTCATAATATTTGCTTTCGTAGTAATTTCCTTACTTGTTTTCATTCGGTTCCTTCTTCGTAATTCTCGTCCTCTGTATTTCGCGTAATTTGTACATCTTGTTTTTTACTGATTTTTTCACATCGAAACGTTTTAAAATGTTTTTTCAATTGTTTGTTGCTCTGACATTTCGACAGCCTATTAAGTGTTCATTTACCTACTTACCTTCATTATTTTTATTTACCAATATCATTCCCTCTCTTCGTTCCTTCGTTCTCTCTGTGTTGTATCTATGGCAACATCTTTAATTTCCTCCGCAATGTGTCATCCAGTGTAACTTTGATATAAGATACGAGAAAGAAATCAGATATAGTAAGTGGAGTCTATGTCTTCATTACGAACTATAATAACAGACTTAAAAATACGAAAAAGTCCGATGCACTGCCTTACCATAGTACAAAGAACGATCGTATTTCCGTCAGTCTTTAACCGGATGTGTTTTTTTTTTATCTTTGATGTTCCTAAAATACCAAAGAAAAGTTACTCGATGGCAGTGGTTCCTTGTCGCATTTTAAAAATTCTTTGCTTTGAATCGGATGCGCATTTTAGCTAGAAAGAAGCTGCCCTGAGTGCTAATTCTCCAATCGTCGATCCTAGAAATATTTGTTTCTCGTCATTTTTTTTAAGAGTAAACGAATCGCAAAGACAGACGAACTTTTATTTTTTCTTTAAGGTGAACAATTTATATTTAGGTTACGAAGTTAGCTACGTCGGTCAACTTAAAATCACCTTAACATCTCCTTTCTCCCTGGATTTTAGAGGCCTTTCACGTAGATGTTGAAGTGAGTTTTATTCTTTCCGTCGAAATGTTTTCTCTAATTGTTATTTCCTTCGTTTTAGCGCGGAGTCAAACAAAATTTATCCGTCCACCGAATTTATTTTCCAGAGTCAAATAAATTAAAACGTAGCGAATTTTCCTCTAAAATGTCCTAGAATTAGGTTAGTACTACTCTACGACGGTAAGAGACCATAGATTGGAAGGAAAACAAAATTCTTCTGAATCTCTGGACGACGTTTCTCAGAAAAATTTGAACGGGGCTGTATGCTCGGAACTTTATATATAAATATATATAGGTATCGTAATCCTGGGTCGTTGCTTTGGCAACGATAAAATAAAAGTGTCCATTGACATTGTGTGTCCTTGAAGGAGGAAAATATTTGAGCATAAGGCGAAGTATAAAAGGGTTCATGCTTTGTTTCTCCGTCTCTACATACTTTCTATCGTATTTTCTCTCCCTCTTCGAGAAATGTAATATTTTTCCTATCTTGGCCAGAAAAAAATTGGAGAAATCCTATCTTTTATCTGGAGTCTCGTGGCTAAAAATAATTTCGTTCAGACTCGCGAGGAGATATCTCTTATATGTGTCACGTATCAGGGAAGATTTCATTCATTTAGTCTCCTGGGCGTGACTCCATCGCCAAGCGTTGTAGTTCTAGTTTTTTTATGCAACTGAGGTCCTCGCAAAGTGCACTTTGTCTCACATCTTGATCCTAGCCCTTATTGCACCGGATATAATTTTAGTGGTCGCAGTTATCTTTTTCAAAATACCTTCATTATTACATATTTGTATACATATTCTAATCCTGAACATTTTCCGTATCTATGTTTACCATTTAGACATAAATCAGTGTTTATTTCTAAAGTCACAACTTTCACGTCAGTGACACATAAAAAGTCCAATTAACATTTCTGAAGTCGCATTTACGTCTGGACGGATAATTAAAAAGAGAGAAAGAGATTGTATGTTCTCCGAAAAACTCATCCATAATAACCTCGAGGAAACTGCGGCCATGAATAAGATTCGTTAAACAAGAAACTGTTATTTTATGGAGAAATTGCGACCAAGGAAGTCTCCAGAGGAAGTATTTCCTGCGCAAATATGGAGGCATGTATTTGTATGCATTTATCACCACCCTACCATCCGCAGTTCTTCCCCCCCCCCTCCACCCCCACCCAAGGGCAAACAATGTTACCCTTCTTTGTTATGTGGTGCGGGAGGGAGAAGAGCGGGGCATATTGAAGAACTCCGCGTTCTCCCTAGCTGTAAATCGGCCGTATACACTTACTCCTTCCCTTTCCTCCCTCCCTAAAACCCCTTTCCCATTTAAATATCAAGTGCCAAGCCTTTCTCTTCTCCGAACATTCTTTCTCTTTTCCAAATAGCAGTCAGCGGCGGAAAAAAAAATAAACCGCCACTCTATGACTCTTCCACATTTCGTATTCCATTCTGTTTTTTTTTACTATTTCGCTTTTATTTTTGGTTTTCCTCTCCCCCCCCTCCCCCTCTTTCTCTCCTTCGCCTCTCCTCCTACCTCTCTCCCTCCTTTTGTATGTATATCTCTCCAGAGTCCAAACATTTCTTAAGGGGCCCTCTGTCACACCCATCTCTCTCCCCTGCATCCCACATTCCTATCGCTCCCCTTATCTTTCTTCTCTGTCCCTTCTCTTCCCCCCTCCCCCTTCGTCCTCTTCTCCTCCCTCAGGCCCTTTCCATTTCGCCACTCTTTCCTTCCCTAGCCTTCCGTCATTCTTCTTTTAGCTCTCTCGCAAAATACAACCTCCCTCCCTCTCTCTCTCTCTCTCTATTTTGCCACCCCTTTTTTTCCCCATCCCTCTCGCCCTTCCCCTCCGCCGCCATCTAACCTCAATTCCTTCCTACGCCAAATCATCTTCTCCCACACGCTCTGCCTCTTTACGTATTCGTCTCGTTATTTTCTTTCCCATTTTAGCTCTTCTTTATTACACTTTTCTTCTCCCTTCATTGCCGTCTTAATTTTCTCCATCGCCGCGATTTTCTTTAGTTCCTTCTCTTCACGTTTCTTCAGTTCTGTACCTTAATCCATTCCTTCCACCTGCTAGTGTTCAATATTTATCCCGGTTTTTTTCTATTCTCCTATCGTGGTTATAGCGTCTCTCCCACCTAATATACCCATTCCGCCTCTCTCTCTTCCAGGATAGCCGCATCCGTCTTCTTCCCCGTCTAAATTCTCCTTCTTTTCCATTTGGTTGTATTTATTATGCTTCCCCCCCCCCCCCTCTCTCCCCCCACCTCTTCTCCTTTCGCACTCTCTGCGTTTTTCAAGGGCAAGGATACCCACTTTCCAATCCAAAACAGTGCCAACCAACGGAAGAAAAAGAAGGTAGAGTTGATATTTTCTCACACCCCGAGAAGTAAATAGTTTTTTATTCGTTTTCCATTTTCTCTGCTTTTTTATGTCACTTCGATATCTTCTCTCATTATATATTTGGAAATGTTAAATATATATATATATAAAATTACGGAAGAGGAAAGGTAAATGGGGAAATTTAATGCAACTAGGTGTTGAAAGAATCCTAGTGAGCACTTACCGGAAGGAGAGCCGCTGTGTCTCTCCAACATCCCAGCGGCTCTCCTTTCGGTAAGTGCTCACTGGGTTTCCTTCAACACCTAGTTGCCCTATATATATATATATATATATATATATAAGCGATCGAGGCGTTTAAACCGACTATTTCAGTCCAACTCCATCCTCAGATTCCCTTCTTATCCTTCTTCCGCTTATTTTTTTCTTCTCTCATCCATCTGACCTTTCCTCTTGCCACCCATTTCCTCTTTCTTGTTTTGTCCAGAAGAAGTCTTCTCTCCTTTCCTCTCTTCCCCCCTCGTCATCCCACCCCCTCCTCCTCGCAAGTCTCCTCACTCCCCTCCTCCCTCGTCGGCCTTCCATTCCTTGTGTCAACAGGCGGGGAAAGGATTGGAGTCTTTCAAGGGAGATAGCAAAGGGAGAGAGGAAGAGAGAGACGGTTGAAAGCGGAGGGGAGGGAGACGTCTCGAGGAAAGAAGGGAATAGGGTGAGGCTAAAGATGGAGAAAGTGGGGGAGGATGGCAAATAAAGGAAGAGAGATTTTTTTGTAGGACGAAAGTCGAACGGTCCATTAGAGATGCTGTGTATGTCCCTAAAGGAGTAGGATCGTCTCTCTATCTCGTTTTCTTTCTCTCTCTCTCAAAATGCATCCTGTTTACCCGGGAGGTGGGAGATGGTGTATGGCTTGCTGTGAGGCTGGGGTTGCTTAGTAATTAAGTCCAAGTGTAAAGGGTTTGCACGTGGTTCCTCAGAGAAGTTTCGGGGTAATGATTAGTATAACGGAGAAACCGGTCTCCGAAGTGGATATTTAATTAACTCGGTTTCCTTTGCGGTCGGCCTCTGCTTCAGAGATGCTTTCCCTCAAAGTCTATCGTTCCCTTAGAGTTTCTACGACGTCCGTTATCGCTCAAAATGTTGAGTGAAAAATGTAAAACATCGATATTTAATTCGGTTTACTGAATTTTTACCTGCTGCGTCTATCGGCGTATGCAGTACATTAAAAATATTTCACAGAAAACTTCTTATTTTTTCGTGTACGCGTTTCTTAGCGTGGATTTGAAAATCTTTTTCTTTTATCATATTGCGAAGAAATTATTTAAGATCGGTATTTATGATTTAGCGAACACTTATGGAATAAAATTATAATTTATGTTAGTAATAGCAGTTGGGGTGTCGGTGTTGTAGAGGGTAAAGTTCTAAACGGTAGCGGGCACGTATCCTGCAAAAGTAAGATTTTTCAGAGGTTGTCCGGCCCCCTATTTGTATGCGTACGAACAAAGAGAACGAGGAAACGAAAAATGAGAAGAAGACACAAATCAGCGCCTTCGGAAGGGACTTTAAGTTGGCCCCCTTGGTGCTCTTCGTTGAGTAGGCTAATGCCGGCACCGAGTTTCCCTCCTCCCTTCTGTGTGCACGGTGTGGAAGGCAACGGTAAGCCACCACACCATTTGTGTATAATTCCGTGACAAGCAAACCAATCTAACGATTGAATTACTATTTTTAAAAAATAATAGTTACATTATTTCAATTTACTCTCTGTAACCTACATATATTCCGTGGAAAAACTGGGTACCAGTGCAAAGTACTTTAAAATGGGAGTTTTTATGATATACAAGACGGCATAATCTCGCTTTTTTATATATCCTGTCAGCTTTAATCATTATAAAAATAGTTATATTTCGCAAAATTAGCAAACTAACTAGAATCCACGAAAAATATTTGACAGGAAATGGAAATTTTTTATTTTCCTTATAGCATGCAGAACTTCATTTATAAGGCTTAAATCATATAGCAAACGCCGGACCCCAATACATTAGCAGTCACTGAAACAAATGTTATATTGTTTGAAGAATCGCACAGCCGAAACGTCCATCCGCTCTTCGGATTTAAATGCTGTATTCTTTTCAGACTTTTAGGAAATAAATCGAGCGTTATTAACGAATTTCCAAGCTCACAAACCGCTTATTAAATTTTTCTGGCTCGGAAAAAAGTTAAGTCGCGGATGACGTCTTATAGAAACCTCTTACTCCGTTCCCTTTCTTCTCAATGCCTCACCTCTTCCGTAATCCTCCTTTTCATTCCAGAAACGAAAACCGGTCCCGATTCAATAGAGGCGCTTTATAAGGACCTCAGAACGAGTCACCTCAATGCAGTTCAAAGAACTCAAATGTAGAATACGCTCGAAATTATTGGCAGCATGCAAAATGATAGATTTTTGTTTTTCTCCTTAAGAAAATAACGCCTTAAGAAGAACAGGGTGATCATTTCCTTCATTACTAGTATTTGATTTTCGATTCAAACTCGACGATCTCGCAGAGAGAAGTTTATTGCGAATTCTATTACTCTTTATGAGAAACGAAATTGAAAATTTTACCTCTATCTCGTTTACCTGTGCTGTATGAATGAATTCAGTCAAGCGGCGATTGAGAAAATAAGGAAAGGGGTCCTTAAAGTCTATTTCTTAAGGAAAAAAATCGTGAAAATAATGCCTTCGATGAGCTATCATGGCATTCTGTGGAAAGTCAAGTAACCTGATTTAATCGTAAAATCAACGGAGGAAGCCTTTATTTGGCGGAACTCCATCATAAAAGAATGAGGAGGATAACTTAGTAAAATCGTTTTTCAGGGGAATGATTTTCCACGATAACTCGAAATTTATTTTTTAAATCTTTTTTCTCATATTCATCTTCGAGTACTAAGGTAAAACCTGCATGTATGTAGCTTAGTTCTGTTTCTGTTTTCAGTCACATTCTTCAATTATAGTTTTATATTTCACATTTTGCCACTTAATAATCGGAAATCTATATGAAAAAACTTTTGATCAATCAAGTTATTGGTGGTATGTTGAACACTCCTTATCGACAACTAAAATTAAAACTAATTAATATTAAATAATTTGGATTTTTAAATTAATGCGTCTAATTTTCACGTAGTAATATACACGGGGACTTAAGGCTGAATCGCGAATCTGACATATACCTATATATATATATATACACACACATATAAGAAGTGAAAATATGAAGTAAATAATAAGATTCTGTCGGTGTATAATATCATTAATTCGATATCGTATGTATGTTAAATGAGCCTACTCATTAGTTCGAATTTCTACATAGATCTAACAGTGTCGTTGCTCAACATCTGGTTAGGTGAATTTTGCAAGTGTAAATCCTGTCTTTAAAATTTGACTTCTCCTATGAACGAGAAATGCATCAAACATATTGGTCGCAAGGCTCGTTTTTTAATTTCCAGGTGCGGTAAGTTTTGAGTAAACAAAATCAAAGCTGCCGTAAGGCTGATTGTCAGATGTATGTACACCAACTATTCCAAAATACACAGCTGACCAGATCACATTCACAAAGCTTTTTTTCTTCAAAAAAGCATTTTTACGATAAAATTCCGATATTTTAATGAATTAATTGGCCCTATTTATTTTTTTCGGGAATATTTACATTTGCATTCATGAAATCAACGTCTCGTTCAATCCTCTTCCATTATTATTATTCTTGATCTTTTCCTTTCATCACTCTCTCTTTCTCATTCTTTCTCCCGAGAAAACACTGCTATCGACAAGTTTCTCTCAAGAAGAATTGCGACGCAAAATCAGAATTGCAAATAAGAACTACGAATGCTCGCCCCCATACCACTTTGCTCAACGTTTCCTCATCCGGGCCCCGTCAAATTCTCCCCCACTTTGGGCTATCTGATCCGTGGCGTCATTCCTCGGAAGATGGATGGCAATTCCGAAGGGAGGAGAAGCAGTTTGGATGATACAGAGAGGGAGAGGAGAGAGAGAGGGGTGGGGCAGGAAAGTGGAGGGGAAGAGAAAGGTTGGGTAGAGAGAGATGGAGACTCCATCGAACCAAAGATGGGAGAATTAATCCGGGAACGCGAAAAGAGATTGTGTTCCTCAGCTTAAGTCCGCGCGCATATCGCGCTCGGATATATTTACGCGTATTTTGGCTTCTAGACTACTAACTCGGATTTGGTAGTGCTTTGTTTTCGGAGCTCATTATTGTCCTCGGCATTATTCTCGACGTTTTCGAGCTGGATTTTAAACTCGTCTTATACATTCTATTCCATATAAGGAACTGACGATTTATGTGTTTTGTACGTTACACCTGCGATGCGGTAAAAATATTTCGTTTTTAATGCTTGGATTAGATAATAAACTAGATGTAATAATCAAATGAAATTGCTTGGGTGACGTTCGAACAAATCTCGATGTCTATTTTTGAGCACAGTTTCACGAACAATCATTTATTAAAAAATTTTATCATTGTTGTTAGTTGTGTTTTTAGTATGTCGTTGTGCGTGATAAAATCAAAGTTTTCCGGATTCCAGTTCGATTAATTAATGAACATTACATGCAATCTTTCGAGGATACTCTTACTGCACCTAAGAATTTTATAGTGTATCCTGCGGAACAAACAATTATCAGTACATATCTGTATTGTGTGCGGCCTACCTCAACCCCTTCGACATGACGTTTTGTGGAATGGGATGATTTTCATTTTTCTGCAATGTATCCGACAGCTGTAGGAACAAATAGGACAAAAATATCGGCAGAAGTTCATTGTGGATAATTATGTCGATAAATTCTTTCTGGCTTCACATCGGTCGGGAAAGTAACATGAAAGCGAATTGATAGCATGTCAAAGAAAGCGATAGAGTACATATTTTTCAATGCCATGGTATTTACGTTGAGCTAGTAGTAGATAGTGAGAGTGATGGCGAATGTGTAAAGTTCAAAACTGGAGATGTGTTTTCATCTGAATGCTACACGAGTGAATCAAAATGCCTGTGCTAGTTAAGAATCGGAATAACAGACATACCCGCAACGCTAAATCAGTCATTTAGGTAAATATTTTAGTTATAAATCGTAAATATTTCACCTCCACCTTTTAAATCGTTTAATCTTTGTAAATTTATAAATAAAACCGCATTTTTTACCTAGAGTTATAGTAATTTTCCAGGACTGTAATGTCTTGACATACCCACTGTTACATGCAAAGGATTGGCACTTTAAATATTTCACGTCTTCTATTTGATTGTTCAATGCTACATTTATATAGCAATAATTTTAGGGTGAAACATATTTCCTTTTTCATCATCATATTGAATATACAGTTTCATTTATAAGGCATTCATAAGTTTTTCTATATTACAATGAAAATCATATCATTTGTAATTAGTATGTAGACAATTCCTCGAGAATATTTGGAAGAACTAGCAACAATTTTAAAACTCAAGACAGATTAAACAAGATAAGGAATCAGAAGGCGGTGAAATGTTCGGATGAGGCAGTGGGTTGAAAAACTGAGGGAAATAGAAAAAATGATAGGACGATTGTTCTGATAAAATCTCCGAAGAGAGAAGTAAAATAGAGACATATATTGTTATATGCATATATGACGGACGATGGAGTTTCTCCCTCCTATTTTTATATTAACATTTTTAACCGTAGTTCCCGACAAATGCTTATTGTTATATCGTGACAAAATTGTTAAGGAATTTTTTCGCATAAAAAACTATGTGTGTGTTGCTGTGAAAACATCTCTTTTTTATAATTTTGACAATAAACTCAAGTGTGATATAGAAATTTCTTTGCTTGAAACTTTTCGCTTTCGATAAAATGCTTGTTATATTTCAGAGGTTCCTTTTTGAAATTGCTGTTTTGGCTCTGAGGAATCTCTTTTGAGTGATGGATTCCCAATGTGTGCGGATAAAAGTTGAGCAATCAAGTTAAAACTCAAACACGTATGAACTCCAAAACTCTTTGATACAAGTTCTTTATGAGAGAGCTCTTTTCCGAATATACCATTTGAGCCGAAAATCGAAACGTTGAGGCGTAACACGCAATACAAAGGGATTTTTGATAAAACATGAAAGTTTTATATTTTTGTGATGTGTGGAAAAGGTCTTTGACGTCATTTATTCTGGTACTTTTCCCCGAATTCCTTTCATATTTTTTTCTCGTTGTAATTATGCAAATGTAGCTTCCAGTCTAGTTTTGTATAACTGCTGTTGTGTTCTTGGAAAATATGCTGAAAGAGCTTTTTATGGACGATAGTTTCTTTAAATAGACCTATTTATTTTATGCAACACAAAATTAACTTAATTACTCAGTTTTATTTACCTTGACTATTTCACCATGAATTTTATCAAATGGGTAATAAACTGTTTTATTCATATAGCAGAAAAATCACCATCAAATCATTTAAATATAACAGATAAGATTTATTACGACTTCAGTTATCCATTGGGTTTTCTTTACTAGTAGGGAAATATTTTGCCTGCAGCTGAAAATAAGGCAGGTTTCATTTTCTTAAAATTTTCACATAATACTATAATTTCTATATATGTGTTTTATTCTCCATAACGATGAATGTGATTAGAATATTTCTATCATATTAGTCAATCTGTCCCTAAGCATTTCTTATTATAATAAGTTATTGGCACTTTTGAGAGGGTAAAATGTCCAATATATCGCTAAAACATGAATAACATCAATTATAACCATTAGTACAACATTGTGAGGACAATTATTCATTTATATAATACTTATTTCCGCCGTGTTATACTAAATTAAAAAATTCCTTTGAGCTCTAAAATATTTATATAGGTAAACATATTCGAAAATAATAGATAAAACTACGCCCTTAAGTATTTGGTCTCGTTTTTACTGACAATGAGATCCCTATTATTTTTGCCGATATTCTCTTTGATCTAGAAGGCCGAAATATATGCTAAGGCGCTTAATCCCATATCCTCTTCATGGGTTACACTTATCTCTGAAATGTCATTTTCACCCTTGCTTAAAAGATACGGCAACTAGTCTTCATTCTTTGCTTTTAAGCTCGTCTCAACGACGTGTTGTAATGAAGCGAAAGGAAGTAACAGTCTAGCTTCTTTTTCTTCTCACCCGTAGGCCGCAGAGGAAGACGAGTCCCGTTCAGCCGTGTCGTCCACCTCTGAAAAGCGCTCCGGTCCCTCATCCGGTGCTTCTGCAATCGTCCCCGCCCCAGGCGCCCGCCCCGTCCTCGGTTGGTCACCTTGGTCCGAGTGGAGCACATGCTCTCGTTCCTGCGACGGTGGCGCATCCTTCCAGCTACGACGGTGCAACGCACCGGCAGGATGCAGAGGTGGAGACGCCGTGCGGTACAAGATATGCAACATGCAGGTGAGTAACCTTTGTGAACGAGTGTCGTTATAAAGGTGGCAACAAGGTGTTGGAGGGAGCCCAGTGGACACTTACCTAAGTTGGAGAGCCGCTGGGGGTGCTTAAGACACACGAAAAACAAAAAAACAATGAAAACAACACAAATTTGAAGCTCGCTGAGGAAGGGCGTCAGCCCGAAAGCTTCAAATTTGTGTTGTTTTTGTATTTTTCTTGTGTCTTCAGCACCACCACCGGCTCTACAATTTAGGTAAGTGTCCACTGTGCTCTCTTCAACACCTTGTTGCCACCTTTATTATTACTTTTCCTTTTCTTTATGCATTGGAGGAAGCTCAGTGGACACTTACCTAGATTGAGGACTCGCTGGGGGTGCTGAGGACACAGGAAAAACACAAAAACAACACAAATATGGAGCTTTCGGGCTGACGCCCTTCTTCAGCGACGGAGAGACATGTACTGTTTGAAGTGACACACTGGGAAGGATATGGGGAGGGGGAGAGGGGTAATGGGAAGAGTTCGGGGATAGGAGGAGGCGGGGAGGGGGTATGGCCAATAGGGTTATCGGAGCTTAAAATCAGGGGGAGGAGAAAGAGTCAAGGAGAAAGATGTAGGCTAACTCCCACTGTCGAAGTAGGGGGGCGGGGGTGTCATCCGGTAGGGCGCGGATAATCCTTACAGTAAAGCAGTTATTAAAAGTTGCCTGGTGTAAATTAGCCTGAGAAACCACCGGAAGGGGACGGTTAGTATTTACGCTGTTCCGGTGGCCATTAATTCTAATGTTGAGGGGGTTACTGGTGAGGCCAACATAAAAAGCAGGTCAGAGGGTGCAGATGAGGAGGTAAATGACGTTCCTCGTGGTCAATTACTTCTGGAGGGGATGGGGTAGGTGATGTTGGAGGAGGGGCTGGAGAATGAAAATGAGGGTGGGTGGATGGGGCAAGTGAGGCAACCGGGTTTGCCGCTTATTTACACCAGGCAACTTTTAATAACTGCTTTACTGCAAGGATTATCCGCGCCCTACCGGATGACACCCCCGCCCCCCTACTTCGACAGTGGGAGTTAGCCTACATCTTTCTCCTTGACTCTTTCTCCCCCCCCTGGTCTTAAGCTCCGATAACCCTATTGGCCGTCCCCCCTCCCCGCCTCCTCCTATCCCCGAACTCCTCTCATTACTCCTCTCCCCCTCCCCATATCTTCCCCAGTGTGTCACTTCAAACAGTACGTCTCTCCGTCGCTGAAGAAGGGCGTCAGCCCGAAAGCTCCATATTTGTGTTGTTTTTGTTTTTTTTGTGTTTTTTTGTGTCTTTCATGTGTCCTCAGCACCTCCAGCGGGTCTTCAATCTAGGTAAGTGTCCACTGGGCTTCCTCCAACACCTTGTTGCCACCTTTATACACACACACATATATATGTATATATTATAAAATCGTAATTGTCATGATGCGTAACGCTCTAATTTTGTGAATAACCCGATTAGAAATAAACTAAGAAGTACGAAATTTCTCAGGGTTTCAGAGTTATGACTACAAATTTCGAAAAAGGTCACGGGTTCAACTCCAGAGGATGAATGATGTTTCCCATAAGATAACACTTAAAAATCTCCTTTTTGGTTGGAATGATATATATATATACACACGAAGATATGGAATAACTTCAGGAGCTGATTTCTGAGGTCATTGTGAACAAAAAAGTTCATATGAACATGTGTCCGATTCCGAATATTTGGGGAGTTATGGCTGCTCGTAGATTTTCAGCATCGTGCCACTGTGAATTGCACTCATAACTCATGCGCCTTCGCGACCATGACCTTGTCCGAACGTAGCCTGTCGAAACATGCGCACGCAAGAACCGACATTAGCATTGTTAGTTGTTACTGTGTTACTTTGTTATCTTGTTATACTGTTACCGTTGCTGTTCATTAATTAATTAATTAATTGCGGATAATTAACCGCAGTAGCGATCGAATACCCACACATTGTTTCTGTAGGCGAAATGACAATTTGAGGAGTAAATGTGTCGCGTTCTATTGTGCACCGATAGGGTCGCTACCGTTACCGTTTGCTGTCGTTCACCTTCACGTTCTTGTTCTCGTTCCCGGCCAATTGTGCATCCGCCTTTAGTGTTACTTTGAAGATGCCTTTTACATTTACAAGTGCTGAATATGCCGATATTGTGTATGTTTATGGATTTTGCGATGGGGATGCTGTTGCTGCTGTCGCTGAATACCAGCGACATTTTCCAAATCGCAGAGTTCCAAATCGAAAAGTTATTAGCAGAGCGTTCCAAACTTTGCGAGATACCGGCTCACTTCCCAGCGTTAACACTCCATATGAGGGTGTGGTTCGACAAGACGTGGCTGAGCAAGAGAACATCCTTGAGGCGGTACAGTGTAGCCCTCGTACTAGTACGCGAAGAATATCCACACGTCTCGGCTTTCGCAGTCAAGAGTATGAAGAACATTGAATGAAGAAGGAATGTACCCGTACCACTTGCAACGTGTCCAACACCTCGAACCTGGGGATCCTGCCCGACGACTGGAATTTTGTAATTGGCTTAATGAGAATCGGCGTCTGCATCGGTATATCTTATTCACTGATGAAGCTTAATTCACCCGCAACGGTATTAACAACAAACACAATTCCCATGTTTGGTCGGAAATTAATCCCCATGCCACTGTGGACAGTAACTTTCAACACCGATTCAGTGTTAATGTGTGGTGTGGAATGTTGTGTGATCAGGTAATTGGTCCATTCATTTTTGAGGGTCGTCTAACTGGACAGAGTTATTTACAATTTTTGCAAAACGAATTGCCGCGACTGTTAGAAGATGTGCCCCTGGCTACAAGACTTCGAATGTACTTCCAACATGAAGGAGCTCCATCTCATTGTTTCCGTGCCGTGGTGACTCACCTCAATGAGCAGTTCCCTGGGCGATGGATTGGTCGCAATGGTCCACAAAATTGGCCTGCTAGGTCCCCAGACCTAAACCCCTTGGATTTCTGCTTGTGGGGGTGGATGACAGATCTTATGTACTATACTAAAGTGCAAACACGGGATGCAATTCTTCATCGAGTATTGAATGCTGAGGCTCGCATAAAAGACAGTCATGGTGAACTTCGGCGTGCAACGAGCGCGATTCACACACGAGCGACGAAATGCATTGAAGTCGAAGGTGGTGTTTTTGAAAACCTACTTTAATAATATGCACGTTCGTATTTGACAATGTAAATAAGTAAATAAACAAGCAAATAAACACTGTAGCGAAGAACGCATCGCATATTGGTCGGCAATTGTCTCCTGAGTTCCCAATATTGCCTTGCTTTTTCTAATTTTCAAACAGCCATAACTCCGCAAATATTCGGAATCGGACATGTGTTCATATGAACCTTTTTGTTCATAATGACCTCAGAAATCAGCTCCTGAAGTTATTCCATATCTTCGTGAATCACCCTGTATATATTATAAAATCGTCATTGCCATCATGATGCGTAACGCTCTCGATTATAAATAAATTTAGAAGCCCGAAATTTCTCAGGATTTCAGTGTTGATGAATCTTTACGTTATGACTAAAAAATATTTCGAATAAGGTCACGGGTTCGATTCCAAGAGGCTGAATATCGTTTCCCATAAGATAACACGTAAAAATCACGTTTTTGGTTTGAGGGCTTTCATTCTTTTACTCGTTAAAATATCTTAAAATTAAGTTATCGGCGCGAATTTTGCGCTAAAACACTCCAAAATGAATGAGGATTCTTATTCTTACCATCTGATAATCTCATTCGCATTCGCTCATATTTTGAATTTATTCTCGATTTTTGGTAAATTTTTTAACATTTCAATAATAAGATTCCGTTACCGGTATTGTTGTCCTGGATAATTTCTGTCCATATGCACTTAAATAAAAGCTTAAAGATCTAAAATGAGATTAAAACTTGCTCCAAATGACCGAAGATATGAATTTAACGCAAATAAATCGAACTCAGTATTCATGTTATTTATATTTTTATATATATTATTAAAAGCCTATTTCTGGTTGTCTCTCCCTCTCTCTCTTTAACTCTCTATACATCAAACATTTTTAATCTCCGGGAATTTCAGCCCTCTTAAGTTTATTTTTTATCGTGTCATTCAACTAATTTTCTTAATTTGTTATTAAAAACCAAACATACATCCGTTATAAAATATATTCATTAAACTCATATTCAAAACATATTCCCATTAAACTAATCTAAATCCAATAGGTACATGGTAGAAACGAAAAAACAGCGAGCAAAGAGGGGGGGGGGGGGGGGGGGGCTGGCCAGCGTCAGCGCACAGGGGGCTTGCCCTTTAGTGTGTGTGTATACGTATATCATAGGTAGTCTGTCTGTAGACAAGTCCGTGATTATTCATTGTTAAACTTGGTTCTCCATATACTCCTATTTTCCACAGTCTTCTTCATATCTCAATAGCTCTCTTTCCCTTTCAAGTCGCCTATCAGCTGAAATCTTTTCTCCCTCCAGTTTTCCTTCTAGCACTTCTTTAATTAATCGTGCTCTCTCTCTCATCAGGTAATGTCCAATCTAGTTCACCTTCCTCTTTTTTATAGTCTGTATAATCGTTCGCTTCTTTCCTATTCTTCGTAGTACTTCCTCGTTTTTCACCCTATCTGTCCTTTTTATCTTCAGCATTCTTCTCCATGTCCACATTTCGAAGCTTTCCAAGTATTTAATGTCATTTTTCCTTAGCGTCCATGTTTCTGCCCCATACAAAGCTATACTCCATACATAGGATTTTATAAACTTCTTGCGGATATCCTCCTTTATATTCCACGTTTGTAGGAGTTTCTTTCTTCTGAAAGCGGCTTTTGCTTTCGTTATTCTAGTCCTGATTTCATCGGTAGATTTTGCTTCTGTCGCTATGATGCTTCCAAGGTATTTATAATCTGAAACTTGTTCTAATGGCTTTCCTCCAATACTTATGTTCAAATTTTCTTCTTCTTTACTTGATATTCGCATGACCTTGGATTTGTCTGTATTTAATACCATACCGTAGATTCTACCTGTTATCACTAGTCTAGTTATCATTTTCAGGAGTTCATTTCTGTCCCGAGACGTAAATCTTGTTAATTAATTTCGTAATCACTTTTGCTCCTTCCGATCCCATGACTTTAAGTACCTCTGCTGGTATTCCATCGCTGCCTATAGCTTTTCCTTAAATCTTAATCTGTAATATTATTTAGTATATGTTCAAAATACAATTAGTTATAGCTTATAAAATGATTGTTTTACGCAGATCCATTAAATTGTGAGTTGTTGCTGAATTTATTTTAGAGTTTTATAGCTGTTGCGTCATCTAACTCCCATTTATAAAGCATTCATGTTGATAATTCATTTATGAGCTTAGGCAGTCAAATTAATATCTCTGAAATTTAATCGCTTTGAAAATTGGTTAATATGCGATAAAAACATTTTAAAGAATATAAATGTTTTTCTCTCAGCAGTGAAAGTTGGCTCTCAGTTTTCGAAACCTTTTCTTGAAGTTCGTCAAAGTAATTTTATTATTTACATTTTAAAAATGAGAATCTCTACATTTTCATGTTTTAAATAATTTATTTTGGGATTTCACGTTGTAATTCACAGAATAAATGGCGTGTTGATTTTTATTTCAATATGAGTAAAACTATATTATTTAATTGACTCATTAATAGATTATATAACGCCTTGATGCCACAGAAATTACCGTATATCTTCGAATATAAATCGAGAAATGTCTTCCTTTTTTAGGCCGATCAAACCCTATCTTCGACTTATATTCGAGTCGCAAACTAGATGGACATTTTTCTGGATCAATGATTAAACATGACTGGCGAAAACAACATTTGACTGACTTGAAGCGCATTACAATGAAAAATTCATGCTAACTAGCGGAAGTGCGAAGGATAATGATAAAATAATACAGCATCGTCGTACTTACGTAGTTTGAAAGTAAAACTTAACATTTATATTTTATCTTAAAAAAATTTTGCCCATATAAGTGGATTGAAGAGAAGAATCAATTCAGTAATCAAGCGTTGGTTTTTTTATTTTGATCCCGAATTCAAATTGTTAAACACCGTTCCATTTCTTCAACAACGGCATTTCGTTTTTTACTTATAATCACGGACTGAACAGAGCCTGCATTGCGAATATGATCACCAATTTTTTCTTTGTCTTTTAAAATGGTTGCAATTGTTGAACGATTGAGATCATAAACACGATCAATCGAAGCAAGCGACTCACCTTTTTCTTATCTATTTATTATGTCCACTCGACTTTTTTTTACCACTCTTAGCACTTTCACAAACACTACGTTTACGATTGTTTCCCATATTTCAAGGGTAATAAAAAACAATACGTACATAAACACGCGCCCGTATGGTTTCCTATACAAACGGCAAATGACAAATGTTGACAAGTTTATGTGTTCTTACTGCGACCGATGTTCGTAAGTGCGTGAGGGTTTGTTCGTAAATGAAGTGCAAGGTGCAATTCATTGGTATGTGGAATATTCATAAATACGAATTGTTCGTTTCTTCAATGTTCGTAAGTAGAGGTTCACCTGTGTGTGTGTCTATATATATATATATATATATAGGGCAACTAGGTGTTGAAGGAAACCCAGTGAGCACTTACCGGAAGGAGAGCCGCTGGGGTGTTGGGGAGACACATTTGTAGAAGTTATTGGAGCTTTCGGGCTTCGTCAGCCCAAGAGAGACACAACTGTGTAAAAATTCAGAATCTGAGGGGCTGTTTTGCTCCATTATTGCCCCATACGAGGATTAAAATTAAAAGGCACTTCTAAATGAGCTATATACTTGAAATTTGGCCCGGTTGCATGATTTTGGACATATTCGATTGGGAAAAATTCGAAATTGCAAAAAAGTTGAAATTTAAAAATGCTTGCAGAATGCAACCACCGTCTACTAGTATACATATACATACATACATATATATATATAAATGTTTTTGTAAATTTCAGAAATATCTTGTTTTCATTTTATTTGCTTCTACTTATACTCGAGACTTGGATATTAGACGCTGTTTTAGGCTAAAAAGTATACTTCGACTTATACTCGAATCGCCTTATATTCGAAGTTATACGGAAGCTCTTTGTACATCATATTCGTCATTAAGCCAGAATATAAATAAATTATTCTCTTTTGAGGAAACATTCCGAAATTCCCCGATAAATTAAATGATAAAGTGTTTATTACAGAAGTTTACTCCTGCCTTAAATCTAGAGATAACAGTACGTGACCGAGGATGGATTTTCGTAACCTTGGCCTTTCACAATTTTCATAATTGCACTCGCACCAATCCTGCTTCTCTTGCTTAGTTCCTTCAAACTTCTCCGTTAACTCTATAAATTTAACATGCCTCTCCTCTCTCTGTAGGTATTTCTACTTCTCTTCCTTCCATTAATTCTGCTTTCATTTAAAATCTCTTTGGCCACATGCTTCTCCACCAGAGAAATAAAAGTCCTTCTATGGGTTGCTTTAATTCATCATGTTAATTCATCCAAGCTTTTTTTGTATTTATTAATTTATCCAGATATTACAATAATCTAATTCCTTGCAGTTTCCTAGAATAATTTAAAAAGTTATTGGTAAGAGAATAATGAACATCTAGGACCTAGATTCTAGGGTAACAGAAATCAGATAATATTATATAGTCACTCATCTCTTATGTGAAAAAAAAATTAATTTACGACCTCGTTTTATTTTTTTATGGTTTACCATCGCAAATCTTTTCACAAAATGTTAAAGAGAATTGGTCGTCAAAGCCCGTAGGATAGGGTAGTAGAATCTTGGCTGTAGATTTTCTAAGTGGAAGTATTCGTACAAAGATTCTTTTCAAAATTTCCAAACGAATACAATTTATTCTTTAGTTTAACTACACTACCTTCATTAAAATTACTTGCCTGTTAATTTCATTGCCTTAATTTTTATAGTTTTAATTAGACCTTACTTGACCGTTTTCTTTTAATTATTCGTCCCTTCCTTTTTCCCAGTTTTATTTTAATGGAAACATCTTTTCCTTGCCAAGTTTTTCCTCTCTGTTTTCTTTCTTATTGTTAGCATAATATTTATACCTTAAGAGACTTTATTTAATATGTATTACCTTTATTCCCCAGTTCGTTAAATCTTCTTTCCAAGAAACCTTTTACGCATTAATATTTATTAAATGATAATAAAATTATTTGATTGATAATTATATTTAGGATGTGATTAAATTACCTCTCTAACATACCATCATTTGATGAATATACATATTAATTTATTAAACGTGTACCGATTGCTATTTGAGGGCGTCAACATAAAATCATATAAAATAAATTTATTGCTTATCAGGTAGCAAACCACAAAGTTAGAACCCATAATATCAATTTCCACAACTTTATACCTTTTTTGTTTTCCACGAGAAAAACTTGCTAGCCCTCATTAACCGTTCAACATAGCCACCATAAGCTTTTGTGCTTCCTTTTTTGTTTATCATTTATTCTCTCCTATCATTGTCTTCTCTTTTCATTTATAATTTTTCATTCTTCTTGTTTGACGTTGCATTAAGCCAAGCTATAAATTCACTTTTTTCTTAACCTCAATTTAGGATTTGCTACTTGAACAAAACATGATCCTAACAATTTGCTATTTATACTTATATTTGAACAGGTTCGCTTCATTTGAGTAAAGTTGTTTTTTTACTCTATTAGGCCTCCTGTTTAACAGGAAATACGTTAACGGTTAAATAGAGCGAGTTTGTTTCTCCAGGGCCATACCTTGTCCTGGATATAGTAATTACGGAAAATTTATCCGCAAACTTGATCACGTTAGAGGTGTCAGTCGTCATCCGCCGTAGCGTTAAGAAAAATGGATTATATTAAATCTTCTCCGGTCTGCTTGACTCTTTCCGCGTTATTGGTCGGAGGCAGGCTCGAGCTTCATTTGTAAGGAAGAATCTCTGGCAACGCCCCCCTTTTTGTTGCCTCGCTTATTCATTAGGAACATAACGCGCCTTTAATTTCTCTAGTCTCGTGAAATCAAGATTTCCTTTCACTTTCCCACCTAAACCGTTTTCTCATTTCCTCCCTTATCTCTACGACTGCGTCCGCCCTTTCCCTCCACCCGTCCCTCTTCTCCTTTCCGCCCCTCCCTCCCCGTCGCCCTCCCTGCCACCTATATCCTCCGCGTTCCTCATTTCCTCTATCGCTCCCATATCATCGTCTCCTTTTCCCTCCCGCTCTCCACACATCCTCTGCACATTTCTCACTCTCTCCGCTCTAGCTTTGATTTGAATGTTTCTCGCTATATTTTCATCTTGCCGTCCCATCTCCATTTTATGTTCTCTCCTCACTCTTTTTCTCTTTAGTTCCTCTCCGCCTTCTCCACTGTCGCTTTTAATGAATGTATTTCTTCTTTAGTCTTTATTTCTCTGTTCGTACTTTTTCTCGCTGCCTTTTCAGTCTCCTTACTGTAGAGTTTTTGTTATGTTCCGTAACTCCCTTTCTTATTTGTAAACTTTATCTTTTCCCATCCTGCTGCATTTGCTCTTATATTTTATATATTGTAATGCCGTTGAAATATCAACGGAAGAATTATAGATAGATAGATTATTATTATTTTCATTTAAAATAATTATTATCACACTTTTGCATATGAAATATTTTGCTATATGCAACATTTCTGGTGAATATTCTGTTGTTGACGGGCTATCTTTAGTTAAACTTAAAATAGTTTTACCTCTTTCCCTCCCTCTCCCCCCCTCTCACACCCTCCCTCTCTCTCCCCCTCCTCATTTCTCCCCTCCCCATTTCTCCCTCTCCCCCCCTCCCCCCTTCCCCTCTTCCCCCTTCCTCCCTCTACTTCCCTCTATCCCCCTCCCTCTCGCTCCCCCCTCTACCTCTCCTCCCCCCTCTCTCGTATTAAAAGCATTCAAAGCACGTTTATACCCATATAGCGTAATTGCCCGTCAATATGACGGGATATCTTTAGTTAGCCTTACCTCCCTCCCTCCTTATCGCGTATTAAAAACATTCAAAGCACGCTTACACCCATAAGAATTGATTTAACAATAGGATTTTGAGGTCTAACAATATAATTAGTCACCATGGCAACATTCCGTTAAAATGCCAAGATTTCCATAAAATATGTAAATTGAACGTTTAACATGGGATATTTCGAACTGTGGGCCAAAAAAGATGAACAGAATAAGAAACTTTATAATTTTTTCTTCACAATGGTTCAAATCCTAAGGTCGTCTGTTAATTTCTTCTAATTTATTTTTATACCCATTAGTTGTTTTTTTCTCCCATTTCTTATTTTGAGGGCGTCTTAGGTACCTTCTCAAATTTGGATTTTCAATACTCTTCATTTGTCAATTGGATTAAATTCTCAACATACATGTTTTAAACGTTTATAAATCTCAGAACATAACTTGGTTGGCATTTTTGCGCTATTTCAGTAGTTCTAATGAGATCGAATAGCAGCGACTATAGTGGTCATATGCATTAAAGCAGCTTTAATAAATTGTAATTTATTATTGATTCATAATTTCATCGAACAGAAACCATGAACAACATATACTGCACCATTGTAAATTTCATAATATATTTTTCTTTTAAATTTAGCAAACTAAATCAATAAGTTGTGAGATATTTATATGTAATTATAAGGCTTGTGTACCGGAATATTGATAATCGCGCTATAAATGTAAAAAACTGAACCTCTAAATCGCCAAATTTATTAATGGCCCAAAAGATATGAGGTGGAATAGAATGATTAAGGCTTTTTATTGCAATTAATGTTTTCTCGTCTAACGTAGCAGTCTTAAAAGAACCGGCTGCAGCAAATTAGAGGAGCGCAAAGTATTAAAAACGGATGGCATTCATTTATCACGATAGTTAAACATGCTTTCAACTAAATGGAAATTAAATAAGTTGTTTTTTAACTGCACATCTTCTACTCTAAATTTGCACGTACTTCATGAATATCTTAAGGTTATTTCTTACGAATGATATTAAAACTGTCTAATGAATAATATCCCCCCAACCACATGGGAGCGGAGTCAAAGTAAGGAACAACTATTCATGAAACTGAGTTACTTTAAAACCGTTTATAATTGTTAGACATTTGCAAAATTGTACTTGTTAAATGATTCTTTCTCCCTCTACATTAATATATCCATGTAGAATGTTTCTCATATACCGATTTTTTCTGCTTATAATTCTCTTTCTATGAAATATTACCATGTTTTTGCTTCTCTGACTCATTAAAATAATTTAAATCATCAGTATCTTTTTTAAACGTTTTTATATATCTTTACGCGTTGTTATTAAATCAATGAATTCATTGCAAGGAAAATATTAACCTAATAACTCGATGGTATTTTAAGCTATAATATTTCATTCATTAATGGAATGGAAACTATTAGAAGGCCGCCAATCTAATTTGTAAATAGACTTAAAACTATCACATAATGGCCTTCTCCGCAAAAATAACATCCAATTCAGAATTTTCATTCTTCCTTTAGTTCTCATATCATTTCTTCCCTTACTATCCTCATTATCAAACCCTTTTAATGCTTTCGTTTACATACTTCGTTGTCTTTGCCTTATCTCCTTCTCTCGCTCAATGTTTCTTTATTTTTCCTTTTCGTATTTTCACCTCAAGCGTTATTTCGTGCTGTTTCTTTATCTGTAATATACAGGTATCCCTCGCCGTTCGCGGGGGTTACGTTCCCGAAGACTCCGCGGACCGCAAAACCGCGAACGGCAAATGCATAAACTAATGGAATAACGGGATTCCGTTCCTACACCCGCGAAAGTGGTTCTAAGTGATTATTTACTTTACCTTACTGACGACTCTAGGCCACAGAAACAAATAGTAAGCTAAAAATATGAAAGGAAAACGAAACCGACGAACGTTTAAATTTAGGAAAACTAAGAAAACAGAAGCTTATTAACTCACCGTGAATTATGTAGAGTATACGTAGGATGTTGACAATGGAGATGTTTCGGAAGAGCATTATTTGGAGATGGAAGAGGAAGATGACGGACTTGGCTTCAGGAATTCTGTGTTTTGGAGCTGTTTCCCTTTTGTTTTGATTTTTTTTATAAATTTCGTCATAGGGAGATATTGCAGAGTCAATTATTCTCTTAAAATTGATGCTCCTTTCCATAGATGGATCAGCCTGCATTACTTTCTCTTTCAACTCGTTAGCCATATTTAAAATTTCTGCTAAGGTCTTCGCTGAAAACTGTTTTATCTTAGGCTCTACATCTTCCTCTTTGTTTTCGCTCTCACTTGATTGTGCAAATTCTTCAAGTTCCTCATTTGCTAATTCTTCTTGCTGAAAGTTGAGAAATTCCTCCACTTCTTCCTCTTTTAGATCTTCAAAGCCCTCTCCACCTACATTTCTAGTCATTTCGATGATCTCTTCAACTTCTCCGCGAATGCTGGGATAAACTTTGGAACGAACAGCTTCGGGCCAAAGTTTCTGCCAACATGCATTTATTGTTGATTGTTTTACTTCGTCCCATGTTTATTTTATCATATTCGAATGTTGAATGAACTCCAACATTCACGAACAGAAATCAAAGAATTGGTGTCCATTTGCTGTAAAATATGTTTGAAATTTCGGCGAATATAATAAGATTTGAAGGTCGCAATGATCCCTTGGCCCATCGGCTGTAAGAGTGTTGTTGTGTTTGATGGTAGGAATACAACTTCTACGTCAGAATAGCCTTCTGCAAGAGAAACTGGATGACCCGGAGCGTTATTCAATACGAGAAGCACTTTAAATGGCAAATTCGTCTGCCTCAGATAGATCTTCACCTGCTGGATGAAGCAGTTGGCAAACCAATCTTCGAACAGTTTACAAGTAACCCATGCCTTCTTATTAGACCTCCAAAAGACAGGTAGATCTGATTTAATCATCTCTTTTAGAGCACGAGGATTTTCTGAACGGTAAATTACCATTGGTTTGCATTTAAAATCTCCCGAAGCGTTTCCACATAATATTACAGTGAATCGATCTTTTGCAACCTTTAAAACTGGAGCAGTACGTTCCTCTTTGGAAATAAAGGTCCTATTTGGCATTCTCTTCCAATATAAACTGGTTTCATCGACATTGAAAATTTGTTCTGGCTTATAACCTTTCTCCTCGATAAGCTTCAAAAATTCACCGAGGAATTCCCTCGCTGCCTCTTGATCAGCTGATGCAGCTTCTCCTGATAGCTTAATGTTATGAAAATTTAAACGCTTCTTTAAATTATCAAACCAGCCCTTACTCGCTAAAAAACAGATAGAACAATTCTCTTCATCATCGTCCTCAGTTCCACTCTTTAAATGTTCATATAGCTTAAGTGCTTTATTTCTTATTAACTCCATGCTAAGGGGAGCATTTTTCTGTGTTTTATCCTCTATCCACACACTTAAGAGTTTTTCCATTTTTTCTAACACAGGGTCACGTCTACTTACAAAAGAAACTTTAGCACTAGACGGAGTAGAAGCCATTATACTACTTCGTATTTTGTCTTCGACCCTTTTTATAGAACGTATGGTTGATTCATATTCTCTACCAATGGAAGCGTAACTTGCTCCACTTTGTAACTTACCTAATATCATGATCTTTTCCCTCAAAGTCATGTCTCTTAGCTAATGCGTCCCTTCCACTTATATTAACACGTTTGGATGCCATAATAATGAAAATAATGGGTTAATGAAAAAAATTACAAATGTTTATAAAAGCACTCTACTATAATACAATGTCAACGTCACTAAGCTTAGTCCTGTCTAATTTAAAATGAGAGAATAAAATGAAACAACACATTAATACCACAAACACACCAAGGATATCAAGTCATGTTGCTTGCGGTACTATAGAACAGAAACTGATATAAATGTGGAAAACAGAAGCTTGCGAAGGTCCCCCCATATTCCCCTAAAAGTCTCTTTTTCAACAAGCCGCGTGTCTTTTAGTCCGATGGCCATATTTATTCCGCGTAAAAACAAGCAGACTTAATACTGTTTACACAGGTGGCGAGAAAAATAAATAGAACATAGAGTGGAGCAAACTGGGAGATTTTCCCGTTCAGTATTCTATGGATCCTTCAGGAAACGGAAGATTTCCCCGTTCGGTACACCAAAAAAAATGAGTAATGGGTATTGCTGAGAAACCGCGAATAAGCAAAACCGCGAACGGCGAACCCGCGAACGGCGAGGGATACCTGTACTAGCAAAAGTGCCCGTTGAATTTCAACGGATTTAGTGAATCTAAAACTTCGACCGTGTAACATGTAAACATCGCAAGAATAAGATAGTACACAGTTTCAACCGTCGAATAAAGCAAATATGAAGAAAACCGCTCCGAATTTACCTGTTTAGATGAATGAAGGAAGACAATCTTGCACTGTAAAAATCATAAATTACGTATAAAATGATGGGGAAAACGTAATTATTGAATTAGGCTCTCCCTCCAAATTTTTTATCGCCATATAGCTTATGTTACCCTCAGGGTAAATTATATAGGTACCTATACGAAGTTTCGTGACGATATCTCCAAAACGAAAACTGTAAGTAAAACCAGCAAGAACACAATAATCTACAGAAAATGGATCATAAAACTGATAAAATCACGTATTTTTCTGATTCTAAACGCATTTTTACGCTAATTCGATCAGGATTCGAATTCTGTCTTCAATAAAAATAAACTTTGTTCTTCCTTGCATAGATCCATCCAAGTTTCAAGCGCGTACCATGTTCCTAAATAATTTTAAAATTCAAATGAAAAATAAGCTGCACTCATCCCTATGTAACTCAAATGGAGAAAATGAAAAAGAAAATATTATTTTTAATTAGAAAGGTCAATAAAATCGATATAATAACCTGATTAAACCACTTAACCCTTTATTCCGGTTGAAATGATACCTTTCTCTTGTTTCTACGTGCTGTAGTTCCTGAGCTATAAAAAACATACATACATACAAACACTTTTCTTTATATATATCTATAGACTACAGATAGATAGATAAATGCTTCTGACTTAGGATATAGGAGGAGGAGGATACAAAATTATGAGGCACTTTCAGATGTGCTAGAAACTTGAAATTTGGTAGGATTATAGGATTTTGGTCACAACCGATGGAATACATCCAAAACTGTCGAAATTCCTATTTTTAGGGGCTATTTTGGCCTCCGTTTTTGCTCCATAAGAAAACACGTAAATCGGTGTAGTGGTGATTTGCATTTTAAAATTACTTCCCGTCAAGATTCGAACTCGGGACTTGAACTATCGTAAAGCTTAATAATTTTAATTTACTATTTTTTAAGACTGAATTTAAATCTGAATAGAATTAGCGTATATATTTAGCTTTTATCGGAAAAAAGGGATTTTTTCTGGGTCCCGAGGCAACGACCTCAATGCTTTTTAAGGGGTAAGCTTTTAAAAGGAATCAGAGACTTATATTATATCGCCATTAATATTAAACTACCACCAATGGTAGAAATCCGATATAAAAATTTGAAATGTAAGGACTGTTTTGCCCCATTTTTGCCCTATACGAGGATAAAAATTATAAGGAACATTCAGATGAGCTAGAGCAGAAGTGGGGAAACTTTTCACGAGAGTCGTTGTGGTTGCTTAACAGATGAAAATGCTTCCGCGGACCACATTAGGATCCAAATAGGAAGTTACTTGAGATAATGCCAAGGTTTCTATCTGTGAAAACTGATATTTAATAACATTTTATTGCGTGAACTTCACATGAAAAGGTTTTCAGGCCCTAATTTTAACCTAAGTAATAGGAAATTGTTTGCGTTACATTTTATGGTTCGCTTTCGTAATGACATCGCGGGCCATATAAAGTTATCCCGCGGGCCTAATGTGCCTCGCGGGCCGTAGTTTTCCCACCTCTGAGCTAGAGGCTTGAAATTTGGTTATATGATTTTGGACCATATTGGACGAAATTGTGAGAATTCTAAAATTTCAAAATGCTTGCAGAATGCAAGCGCCGTCCACTAGTATAGAATTAAAAATAATGGACATTTTTTTCAGAGGATTTAGTTAATGTGTTTTTCTTGTACTACGGTAAAATGAAGAATAATCGTCCAGACTATTTCCTAACGAATACTCGGTATGCTTACTCCGATGATTATTTTCCTTAATGTTTAAGTCATTATTGCCCGTCTCGCAGCCACTACCTCTGTGGGGAAATACCCTGAGAGAATTCCTCGTTTGAATGGAAGTCCTACTTTCGCATTCCTCTTGCCAAGTTTCCTGTGACAAACCCGCCATTCTCTCTTCAGATTAAGGCGATTCTCATGTTGAAACTGTTCATACTACAACGTCCTCTCTCCTTAAAAATGCAACACCAACTTTATTCCTTCCGATTTCTGTCACTAGCACGCCTACCAGCACCCTTGAAAATTATCTTAGGAATATAAATATTCCTGATAAAACCGTTAGCTACATACCAAATTCGATGTGTTTGCTGCTTCTTTTAAGGAAATAATAGCTCGCGTTGAACCCGACCGCGAATTAAATAGTGGTAAACGTTGTAAAGCATTTCCCTTGCATCCTTCTTCTCATCCTCGCGCATTTCCATAGCGAACCTTTCTCCCTCAACGTCTCCATTAGCTCCTTTCTCGCTTTCTCTCGCTAACGCACATTAGAGGCTCAAATTTTATCATTACGTTTCGGTCCTGCGAACACGGAATCCTCCCATTCTCCCCCTATACTCCGTCCTTTCTCTCTCTCTCTCTCTCTGACTTTCTATTTTTCCTACCATTCCGCATGCCTCAGTTTTACAGTTACTTTCTATTAAATCTCATACCTTCCTTTTACGTTTTAATCACCCTTAGGCTCTTACCTCCCACGCCATCCAACCCTCCGGACTTGCGTACCCTTTCACTTTCCGATTACAACATCCTCAATGAATGACAAGGTAGCAGAGCGAGAGAGTCGCCTCTTCTCCGGCAAGACGATTACGCAAACCGCTTCGATTATTTTTAGGTTTTGATCGATATGTCGAGGAGAGAAGTTTCTATAGTGAAAAAAGGAAGAAGATCGAAGAAATGCGGGGCGGGGTACCTTCGTCCGTGAGTGTTATTTTCTCAGCAAATTCTTTTTTTCCCCCTCTCTCTCTCTCCCCTCCTTCATCCACTGCTCTCTGACCAACCCAACCTCTTCATTTTGAGGCCCTTCACGCAGAGGCCCGCCTCTACTAATTTTCCTCTCTACCTCTCTCGAGGGCCCTCTCTTTTTCCCATTCTCTTTTGTTTTCTTATTCTCTCTCTCTCTCTCGGTCCCTCTTCTCTCTCTCTCTCTCTCTCTCTCCTTTCTTTCTACAAAACGAATCTTTTTCCGTCTTCTCCCTCTTAACCGTTATTTTCTTTAACCGTTTCAAAACGATCGAAATGATCCCCTCCCCTACCGCCGTGTAAAAGTAGAGAATTTTCTCACGCGGTCTCTTTGCCTCTTTTTCTCTCTCATTCCCCATCTCCCTCCCTCTCGCTTCCACACTCCCTTTTGCAAGACACTTCCTTTTCCCGCAAAGCGCCACCCACAAACAGTCATTCAAACTAAACATAGAGGAAGTGGAGTTGAGGGAGTAGTCCCCCTCAAAACTTATCTCTTTCTATCTCATTCCTTTCATCTCTCTCCTTTCCGTGCGTTTCTCTTCCCTCCTCCTTTCTTTCCTTTTGTCTTTTTCTCCTCTTCAATTCTTTCTCCCCCTCTCCCGTCATCTCTTCCTCTCTTCCTCTCACTCATACCCTTTCTCCTTTCCTCTCTCCCACCCCCTCCTTCCCTATCTCTAATCCTCTTTCTCCCTCTTCTCTTATTCCGCATCCCCTCTTCCCTATATAGCCTACCTCACTCTCCCCTACTCCTCTCTCTTCTCCCCCATCATATTTTCATTTCATCCTCCTTCACTTGCTCACACACTATGCCTCTCTCCCTCTCTCTTTATCTCCCTCTCTCTTCCTCTCTCTCCTCCTCTCTTCCTCAACTCCCTATCTCCTTCCCATTCCATCTTTACGGAAATTCCTTCACACGCCATGGTACACTATTCCTCTTTAAGTACCAGGAAAAAAAGAGACCTCTCGAAATTGCCGTCTTCTCTCCCTCTCGTCATTCCAGCGACTCTCCTTTCTCTCTCACTCGTACACACACACACACACACGAACCATTACCTTGTTTTCTCACTCTTGATTCCACTCGCCGTCTTTTCTTGCCGTCACACGCCAACACAAAGTTACACGTGCGCAAACAAATAGTGATTCTCATCTTTATCCTCCCTCTCTCTCTCTCTCTCTCTGCACATTCATCTTCTCGCTCTTTCATTTAATAGGTCCACTCATCTTTATCTACGGTTCCTTTATGCTCTTTTTTATTTTCTTATTTTCGTACTTTCCGAGCCCTTTTTTCTCCGTCCTCCCATTTTCCTCTTCGTATTTATCTTGTGTGTACACACACTCCTTCGATTGTTTCTTCGTTAATGACCTTCATTATTATCTCCATCGAATATTATTTATTTCGGCATTCTTTGGGAATGTTCCTAGATTATTTCGAATTTAATTTATATTTCTCTACTGTCTTGGTTTTTACTTTCTCCATACATAGTATAGGGCAAGTATCACGAAAAATATCGACTTCGAGATTTGAACGGAAATACGCGTTTTGAGGTCCCTAGAACACGTTTAGACTATTTTCGGAATGATGTGTTTGTGTGTGGAGGGGGGGAGGGATGGATGGATGTATGTATGTAATTGTGGGCGCTCTAACTCAAAAAGTACTTGTCATATTAATACCAAATTTTTTATATAACACTTTAGCATGAGCACAAAGAACTGATTAGTTTTTGGACAATAACGGTTAACCGGAAGTCGAGGTTTATTCGAGAACCGATTCGGTTTTTGCGATATTTCTCCGGTCATTCGTCATTATAGTGTTCATTGACCATTGCAGAAAATTTAGAAAATATAATTTCCTACAATTTTTATTTAAAACAATTTTCCTTTGCAGTTATTGTTTTGGAATTATTTATAAATAATGTTTTCGGTGTTCATCGATTATGTTCTTTAAAGCGCTGTTGTTTACAAACTTTGTAAGAACAAAAGTTATAGAGAATAATATTACTTCCAAGTTTTGTTTGAAACAAGTTTTCGTAGGACCATCCATTTCGGAGATATTTAACTTTTTCGTAACTTTTTTTGCATACAGCACCACCATCTAGCGGTGAATTCTGTAAACGTATACAAAATATAATTGACGGCAATAAGAACGAATGTATTTTTTACAATACGAAATAATAATTTTGCCTTATGATGCTATTCATAATTATTTAAATATCTATACCGCACATATGGAGAAAGTCATGTGTTGGCCACATCAGATTCTATTTAATAAAAATCTTCCTATCATTTTTATGAGCCCAATTTCTAATAGAAGGAAAACTTCATAATTTTTCTTAAGGTAATGTCTTCTTCAAAGCATTCTCTTTTTCTCCCACATCTCTCCACTCTTTTTTATTTTTTTATGTCCTTTTTTTTCACATTTGCATCTTTCAAGCCTGTCATTTCCTTATCATCAATTCCTCTACACCCACTTCCTTCTTCTCGCATTCCCATCTTCTTCCCTTCGTTCCATTTTCCGTCACCTCCACCAAATATCCAGTCTCTCCTATCCTCCAATCTTTCAATTTCTCCTTCCCCTCGACCCGTAAGATCCCTCCCATAAACTTTTCCCCCTCAACAACAATCATCTTTCTTGAGAACCCTAAATTCCAATTCTCCCTTCCTCTCGTATATTTTCCTTCATCTTTATCTTTACGCTCCATCCTTGGCGGTTTTTGTCGATTTTAATTCACACGCCTTCCACTATTACCTTCTTGTTTACGAAGTACACAGAGAAAGTAATGTGATAGCGAAAAAATTCTACTTAGAGAATCTTATGGATATTCGAATTTTACTTAAGCTTTAGAACAAGAAAATGGTTTTTGCGATTCCGTCTGTGTTAAGCCTGTCGTCATTGCATGCCTCTTAAGGCCTGAACTCTTTAGCAGAATTTGATGCAATCTCCTTTTTATATAGGAAATCATCCGAAATGAAAGCGTTGTTAGAATGAACCACGCCTCCCAGGCAGAGCCGGCCCGAGATACGGGCGAGCGGGGCGGCTGCCCGGGGCGCCAAAGTCTTGGGGGCGCTATACCGATCATGTATCTATGCATTACTTGCAAGTATATAAATACTGGATACAATTTATATCGCGGAACAGGCTATAATATTGACGTTATCCATGATATTTTTACATTATTAATAATTCTTACATAGCGATGAATAAATTAACCTGTACTTCGAAAATATCTCAACAAGCATTTACGGAGGGGGCGCCGGAATGCCGTCTCTCCCGGGACGCCAAAATTCCTTGGGCCGTCCCTCCTCCCAGGATAAAATAGTACACTGCATATTTTCCTAAAATTCTGTTTCGGTCGAAAATGTCTCCAAATGTATTTATTAAAAATCCTCCACTTATTGAGCCTGTAGATCTACATTCTTAATCAATTTATATAGCGTTCACTGTAATGTCGTTTTTTGTACGTCAGCTACGGCCAAGATCTCCGCTTAAGCAGTAGTAATCCTGTTGTTACGAGAAAATGTTTCCCGCCCTGAAATTACCGCGAAGACTGGAAGCGTATAGACGAGAAATTTTTCGCAAACTATGTTCCACCTGGTATTTTATTCTGCAAAATAAAACACTTCTCTCTCCTCCCGATTCCTTTCTCCCACATTTAACGCTATTTAAAAAACGTTCCCCTCATCAACTCTCGTCTCTTCCCCTTTCACCCTCTCTATCTCTGTACGCCCCAAAAAGATCTAGTCTGCAAGCAGTTTCGCACGGTGACCCTCCAATTTTGTTTGAACGCTCTCCAGAGAGAGACTCTAGGCGGTCCGAAAGCTCTTGTAGGTGAAGAGGGGTGGTCGGAGAAAGGGCGTGGGAGTTATGGAGGCAGATGCCGGAGAGAGAGGAGAGATAGGATGGAATATAACGGACTGGGATGAAAAGGGAGGGGGGAGATTCGAAAACAGGGCTTGATGCGTTATTTTTTCTCCGAGCTCCGCGCTCGTTTTGACCGAAATGTCAGGGCCTCTTTTTAGTAATCTGCGTCCTAGAGAGACAGAGAGAGAGAGAGAGAAAGAAGAAAAAAAAGAGCGGACTAATTTGGCTCGTCGGCTCGGCTCTCCAGCCTCACTCTCGCCCTCTGCGGAGGTTTATTGCACCGGCGAAATGGTGCGTTCGCGGTGATTTCTGCCGCGGATTTTTTCCTTTCGTTTCATTTATGCGGGAGCCGAATAAAAGGCCTCCAATGATTGACCGCGTTATAAACAAGAGAAGGGCGGGCGAAAAAAAGTGGTTTGGAAAAAAGGAGCCGAAGGAACGAGACGTCGGTTTATACCCGGTGATCGATCCGTTTCTGTCTCATTTACGCCGCAATCTGTGGATATATCCGACTTTGTTGTGCGGAACGAGCTTTTCTCGCGCGGATATTCTTTTTTTGTGCATCGTAGCGCAAGGAAAAATTTTAGGGGTGCTTTATTAGTGGAAAGTTTCCCGACTTAAAAATATAATTTCAAGATGACAAAAATTTGCAGTCAATATGTGCGTGGTACTGACAAATAAATCGTTAGAAAAGATTTTTTCATTCAGAAAATTTTATATTCGTTTCGATAATTACCCGAAAAAGTGGTTTTTACTATTGCTTAGAAGATTATCACTGTCCACACATCCGAGATTAATTTTATTTTTCTGTTTCTTTTACATTATTGCCCATTCCATGGCCTCAATAATTTAAAAGGTTTCCCAACGATTCGAATTGGCTTTGAAGAATTATTAGCTATTTTTAAAAAATAGCGATGCATTTCAGAAAGTTTTTCGCTTTCCAGAAAAAAAAACGTCCTTTAGGCAAAGAGGCATAAAAAATATTTTGCGATTTTCTCTAATTACAACCCAAGCATGAAAGTGAGATCGCGTTGGAATGCATTGCAATTCGTACTCGCACATAACAAAACGACGAAGTTCAGAGGGAGTGGGCAAACAAGCACGTAAAACTCATGAACAATGGTCGCATAATTTCCATTACCGCTCATCTCGTTTAATTTTATGCACAGAATGTTCCCATGGCATTCAAAATTTGAAATTTGTTCATTTTTGCCTCAAAATTACGCTGTTTTTCTCCTTAATTCATTGAATGTGGCATGAATATTCTGCGGAGAACTTTCACCCAGTTCTCTATTGTTATAATCATTTTGTCGTAAATCTTTTTTGCATTTGAGAAATTATTCAGATTTCTGTTGGTTTATTTTCGTATTTAATCCACCATTTGAGATTTGTCGACTGCACTGCACCGGTTTACCAATAAAGAAGGAGTCGCCATGATGTACGTATCGCATTCTATAAAGTTCGTAGTTGTAAAACAAATTTCATTTAATTTAAACACGTAAAAATATGTAGAACTAGCATACCTAATAGGTGAAAATTTGAAACATATAGCTGTCCTCCTTTAGGAATGTCAGAAAATACATGTATTTAATTGTGTGTTAACTGTAATTAGAGTTTTTGACAAATTTCGCTTACGTTTTCAATTTTCTTGTCTGTGTAAGTCTCTCAGTAAAATATGCTGCTAGATATTTGAAATTTTCCGGTTTGGTTGCTAAAATGAAGTCTTAGGAGAGTAGTAGAGATTAGAGGAAAAGGTATCGAAAAATAATTTTCCGTTACGTTGTAAATGAATTTGATAATAACATTGTGTCAACCTGTAAATGAATTTAAAACTTTATATTGAAACACAATTTATCAGATGATTTTAATTCTCATGGTATTTTTAAATGGGTATCGGTATGGAGTTCGAAATTGCCTTCAGGAATACTTGTAAAACTTATTTTACTGTGATGAAGTTCAATTTATATGGTTTATAGCATCTAGTGTAGGAAATGCTTTTTTTAATGGAAGACCCATTGTGTCTATATATATATATATATATATATATATATATATATATATATATATATATATATATATATATATATATATATATATATATATATATATATATATATATATATATATATATATATATATATATATATATATATATATATATATATATATATATATATAGACACAATGGGTCTTCCATTAAAAAAAGCATATATATATATATATATATATGCAATTCATAAAGATTTTTAAGCCGTAAATATTTTGAAAATATAACGAGTATCTAAGAACTCATTGCACGTGTATCGCAAGATAAGAGAACATAGTCTCTTAAAATGTGCAAAGAGCAGCCCTATCGATATAAACACGCATAATTTACCACGAGTTCCTCATTAGCGTAACAAGATACCGTGATAGCATTTAAAGGAAGAATTAACAAGCCTCGTTTGCTAAATCATGGTACCATTCTCTTCTCTTCCTTCAGCCTTGCCCAGAATCTCGCGACTTCCGCGAGCAGCAGTGCGAAGCCTTCAACGAAACGCCCCGTGACGGCGTTTTCTACCGCTGGGTGCCACATCACGACGACTCCGAGCCGTGCGCCCTCATCTGCAGAGCCGAACATCGCATCAGGAAGGTTACCAAGTCTCCCCCTCCTCCTCCGCCACCCGCCGCGGAAGAAGACGAAGACATCGCGCAGACTTCCCAAAGACCCAAGGAGACGGAAGATGAGAGAAATGTGGAAGAGAGAGGAGAAGATAGGGAAGAGGATGGAGAAGACGGAGAGGGAGGAGACGACGAAGAAGAAGGAGAGGACGACGAAGACGAGAGGGAGCAACAACCCGCCGCGATGGCCGACGAGCCGAGGCAGGAAGCTCCGCAGTCGACGTCACCTCCGTCCTCACAGAAGAGCGGTGAAGTTGAGGACAACGTGGAGGACGAACTGGAAGCAATAGACCCGCCTTTGGTGGCTCGGTTGGCCCAAAAGGTCCTCGACGGTACGAGATGTCGCTCCGGAAGCTTGGACATGTGCATCAGCGGTCAGTGCCAGGTAAGTCACCCAACATGGGTGTTCAGTATTTTCAAAAATGTCTTTACATTACTTGGGAGCTAAAGGTGTCTTTCGTGTCATTAACGAGCATATCCTGTTCAATATACTAGACGAGAAGCATCTCAGTTAGCACGTTTAATATACTTATCATAAAACATATGTAAAAGACAGTGTCACTCGGTCCCTTTGTCCCTTTGTCATGTAATGCTATTTAAAACTTAATATCTCGCAAACGACTGAACCGAATTTGATGAAATTTTCAGGAAAGCTTTATGGTATAATAACAAAACGTTTTAATGTATCAAACTCAAGATCAAAGACCCGGGTTTGACTCCAGGGGATAATTTTCATTTCCGTAAAATCGACTTTACGACGTGCAGACTTTCATTCTTTTTTACATTAAAATTAGAAAGATTTAGCCTACAATCTTCGGATATGAATAATTTTTAAGAAAACATTATCATCTTTTTCCGCCTATTGTTCTAAATTTCTCTGTGTAAACGTTTAATTCACACAGTTTGAGGAAATCTTGCCATTTCAACGGGATGTTGCCTTGCCTACCAATTCCATTGTTAGACCTCTATATCATATTGTTAATTCAATCCTTATGGATTTAAACGTGCTTTGAATGTTTTTAATGCGAGAGAGGGGGAGCGAGAGGGAAGTAGAGGGGGAGGGGGGGAGAGGAAGAGGGGAAGAGAGAGGGTGGTGGATGGAGGGGAGATGGGGAGAGAGGGGGAAAGGGGAGAGAGGGTGTGAGAGGGAGGGAGAGGGAGAGTGAGGGAAAGAGAGGAAACTATTTTAAGTTTAACTAAAGATAGCCCGTCAAGAACAGAATACTCACTAGAAATGTTGTATATGACGAAATATTTCATATGTAAAAGTGTGATATTAATTATTTTAAATGAAAATAATAATAATATATCTATTAATCTATCTATCTATAATTCTTTCGATGATATTTCAACTGGCATTACACTAGTGTATGTATATATGTAAGTAGTTATACGCATATATTGAAAATGTAATTATTTCAGGAAAAGTTAGTCTCGTATGAATGAAGGAATTATTATAGCGTATTATTTATATTAATGCTTTCTGTTGTGACGTTTCCTATTTACCATTAATCCCCCAAGTTCAACACCCGCCAACTGTCAACTGTGTTTGTTGCAATAACTTCTGCGTAGTTGTTAAAACAGCACTCGTGAAGATGAATGGTTGGCGGTTTATGGTGATTTAATTTTACGGTCGTTAAGTTAAAGGTTATACCTTTTATTAAAAATTGAAGGAGGAAGTAAAGTACGTATTTCCCTATAATGACGCGCGAGAGCGAATAAAATGAAATTTCGAAAAAAAAAGGAGATATAGCTTACCCCTTTCCCTCAAAATCGACCCAAAATGATCGAAGCGAGGAAAATTTCGCGTTAACATAATTCCGTGAATTCAGTCTCAGGATATTTCAGAGGAAGCGAAATGTTTTACGTATTACAAAGATCCTCTTAACTCGTTTCCTCCGCATTGTAAATACGCGTCACCTTTCCCATTCCTTTTATCCCTTCCGTTTCGTGAATTTTACGAAAATTAATATTACGATACCTTCACCGACTTGGATCCTTTCATTATCAAACAATTCCGAGGCCTCGTTCACTCTCGCGCGCTCTTCTTTCTTTAGCTTTCTCTCACAAGACTTATCTCCCCCCCCCCTCCTCCCCTCCCCTCCTCCCCTCCCCCCCTCCCCCCCAACAAATACTCGTTGTGATGGAGAAGAGCCTTTACGTGATCCCGTCCATCGAACAAACTACATTTCCCTCTCTCCGTAGCTTTTTTTTCAAAAGATGCCCCTTTCTTTTCGATCGCCTTTTTGCATTTCAGTTACGGTGCTTCTTGTTTTTCTTTTGTTCCGCTCGCGGGCCTTGTTTTTTTTTCCTGCTCGTTTCCCCCTCCTCGTCCATTTTAACCTCCAACCCATCAGAGGGTGATTCTCTTTTCTCCCACATCCTGTCTCTCGTATATTTTTCCGCGAGAAGGAAGCGTCGAGTCTGAAGAATATTTTTTTCACACAGATAGCTCGAACGAGACGGGCTTATTGTCACCATAAACGAGAGAGAATATCCCCATTAAAGTACCAACGTCTGGGCCTTTTCTTTTGGTCCTCCCTCCAGTCACGCCTCCTCTGATTTTCCATTTCCAACCCGACCCACAGACTAGAAGAATAACAGTGGGAAAGGGGAAATCAACGCCCCGTGAATGATCCGCTTCGTCAACCGACAGGTTTTTCCTGAATCCCTTTCACAGAGGAACCAAACTGGATTTTTTTGCGGTTTAAATTTATTCTAAGTATATGCATGTATATTTTTTCACAAAAATTTTAAAATATATTAGTACTCCCGGGGGAGAATTTTGCACTTAATTCCATTTTCTGCTGTTATGAAATTTCTACATCAGTCTTAAGAGGTAATCAATTAATAAATTGAATTAAATGTTATGAGAATACATGAAAGACGGCTGTAAGTATGCATTCTTCTGATATAAACCTCTGGCCTATTTTCCGATGTTTTAGATTTTTTTGGGGAATTACTCACTATCATCCATATGCATATATTTGTTGCTCTTATTTCCATTTATAAACATCCTGAAAATTATTTACGTGTATATATATATATATATATTGTAATAAAGAAAATTTGCTAAATAATCCGCCCTTATATCGATCTAATTGCTGTATATAAAACTAAAGAAAGGTAAAAATATATTCATTTCAGAACGAAAATTAAACATTTCTTTGAAGAGAACACGAAAATATTTCTCCGAATCGTAACGGGAAGTGTTCTCTAACGTTAAATCCTTTGAAAATTTTTAAGAGATAGACCGAATTTAAACATTTGATAACGGAAATCGCCCATCGTATTCGTGCCATTGGTGGTACGCTAGGTATTTTTAGTTGTGAGCGTAAGGTATTAAAACTGATGGGGGGGTAACCCTATTTTTTTGTTATACTGCCCAAATAAGTTTCTTTTACCTCTTAATTTATATTTTATAATTTCATTTTGTTCATTTGTAATATTTCTACGACACTTACTCGGCAGTAAAAAAAAGTTGATAAATATTTTTGAGATAGGTGTTACAGAATGTCGTATAAAATTTTATAAGGAGTACCTACCTACACGGAAAAAGTGCGAGAACCGCTGATATAATAATTTGTTCAGATTTCCGAACTTTTTGTCTCGCATCAAAATTTGAGCGCCGTGTTTTTTATCCAACTCGGAGAGTCGCTTCAGCAGTAGACGTCGAAATGTGCTGGTCGAAATTAAGATGGGAAACTTTTACCTTAATAGACGAAAATAAGGAAAGGCGGAATGGAATGGCGCGGAAGATCGAGAAGAGTTATTTTTTTCTCCCGAAGACGTCGACCCCCTTCTTTATTCTTTCTTCGCCTCAGTGGCGTGAAATATGCTCCCTTTTGGCCGGCGGCGGCGTCTCCACCCCCAACGCCGTTCCACTCCCGCGCACCGTTGTCTGTTCCGCGCTGACCTTGCTCCCACACCCCATCTTCGTTCTCGGCCGCATCCTCCCCTTCTCACCTTTTTTCTTCTTTTTATCTTCCACCCCTTCCGCGAAATGTGGTTTTATACTACGAGAGGTCAGAGGTAGAGCAACAACCCTTTCTGAAGAGGGTATCAGGATCTTTGACGGGACTAAAGCAATTCCATCCATCATCTCATTCTGCATGAAAAAGCACGATAGTTTTTTTTTATCCCAAGGCTGCTTAGAAAAAAATAACGTTAACGGTGTCCCTAAATCTTCGCTCCCTAAATTTTCAAGGAAAAAAGGAAGTTTCGCGAAATGGAATTTTCCGAGCGTTTTAACTCGACATAGAACGTTTAAGCAATATATCGTTTTCTTAAAATATGAGACAGCCGCCTTTGAATGATGGTGGCAGTTATGCAATTTGGCCGTTTTTCGAATCCGCTTCATGCCTTCCTATGAAGATATTTTTCTCATTTCAGAAGAAATGTTGAGAGAAGAGAGTTGATTTTCAAATTGAAAGAATAGCGCATCAAAATTACATTCTGAGAACGATTATCAATTTGTTAATTTTATTTATTTCATGGACGATAATAAATGCTCTCTGAAGAATATAATTCAATATCAATTTAATTACTTATTCATAAACAATTATATTCACTTCGATACCATTTGAGGTGATTGGTTAACAAAATATAAATGAAACAGTAAAGGCAAAATACTATAACGAATATAAAACAATCACTGAAATGAAAATAACCATATCAGTAACAATAAAACTGTAATAGGAATAACAAAAAAATTATAACATACCCAAACCTAATATCTATCGTAGCTGGCAAGTAATTAGTAAGAAAAGGAACGAGGAGATAGCATCGTACTTAAGTTACTTTAATTATAGGAAATGTTTTGAAGGGTACTTATAGGGAATGAAAGAGGTTATATCATTGGAAAGGTTATGCAGGAAAAACGGTACTCTGAAGAAAAAGAAATGCTTATGATGGACGTGGAATTTGTACAGAAATGAGGGCAGAAGTTGAGTTTTGCTAGAAAGAAGTCGGAGGTAGACGAGAGAAATTAAAAGAGGACAGTCAATTTTTGTCATTCGGGAGATTGAAAAAGGAAATATCGAAAAAAGTTCGTTTGATTTTAAGAGGTTGAACATTAAGATATGCTTAAACCTGCTCTCTAATGGCATATTGAAGAGAGGGGACACAAAGGTTAATAACTTTTGCAAAATGGTGGTTTTGTGGATTGGCTGTTGGATTTAAGAGGTCAACAATCTTGTAATCGTTGATTATTTTCGATTTCATCAAAGTAAATGATACAACGTTGCGCTTTCCTGGTTTTATTCTAATTTCCACAGTTAACATCAGCGACATACTATTTTTATTACTGACGCATTTGTGTTATCTACGCTCTCTTAATATTTTTACATTCATCCGCTGAATAGCAAGACTTCAGCTTATAGTTTGAAGTAATTTTACGCAAGGCAAAATTCTTACGCGTACGTTAATTTTTCATGTTTCATTTTTGTATTTATATTTAAGTAAGAACATTATCTATCTCTGTTGAATTATTTCCATCCTTTTCACGGTTTCCATCCGGTTAGTAGCGATACGTTTATAATAAACCATTTTCCCGTTATTCTTTAATGATTTTCTATAAAGACTTCTTGCTCGGAACGAAGACCTTAAATTGGTCCACCCCATTCATTCGACCGTATTTATCACATGCGTTGACATCTTCATGACCTAATTCCGTTTCCCAGTATTCGTTTATTAAGCTGACGGTGGAGATGGTGTACCCCCTCCACCTAAGAATCCCTTGATCCACTTAATCATTAATGTTGGCATTCGGTGCATGTGGCATTTTTTGAAGCATTTGAAAAATTACCGCAATTGATTTAAGTGTAATGATTTATTTTCTCACGAACTTTATCTTGTTCCGTGTCGCGTAGAATTCGTATAGACTTATGTCTTGGTGTGAAATCGAACGCACATTGCAGATAAAAGAGGACATCCCAGTGATACAAACGATACCTCGATTAGGGAAATGCATATATAAATATAAAGGGATCACCGAGAAAAAATAGCTGAAATCATTTCGGCATGTATGACTTCACACTTTGTAAATCGAAAGAATATATGTAATATATAGCTTAATGTATATATTTTTCCCGTCTTCCCAATTCCATTCCTTATGCGGATGAATGAATATAAATTTTTCGAAAGTCCTCGTGTCTGGAACCGAAGGAATCTCGATCTCTGCGGAGTTGTTTTGAAATCCAGATTGGAAGCAATCAGAGGCTTTGAATGTGAAGACTTCAGAATCCGGTTTCGATGTTATTTTTGGCAGATTGAACGGGAGATGAGGCGGGAAATATTCCGAATATGTATCGATGGCTCCTGGGCATGGGAGGAGTGTTTTCACGGGGAGATGAAATATAACATGGATTGGTTGTTATGGGAGATGTGGTGAAATGTATATATAATCAAGCAACAGGAATGTTGGATATTGTGGAGGAATTCGAGACATCGGATCGATTCTTTAATATCAAACTGTTGTGAGGAATGATAAGAAATTGATTCGAACACGATTCCTTTGAATGGAAATGCGATTGGGAACGTGGGGTATGAGACGACCTTGTAACCATCAAGTCTTCTAAGGTTACTTTTAAAAGCAGTATTTTCTAAGAGGAAGATTAATTTTTACATTAATTCTTCGCTGTAATGGTTTTTCTACTTAATACCCTCACAAATTTTATGTCCATTATGTATAAATCGAAATATCTCCAGAAAAAGGTAATTTAAATTTAATAAAAATCTTATTCATTTAAAAAATATCGTTTAGTCGTAAAAATGTTACCGTACTCACTTGGGAAACGGTTCACGTGCCGTAAAATGTACTTAATGATTGGTTTTTTTTTATATTTTTCAGCGTACTTTGCATCTTCCAATATGGTGAATGGCAATAAATTTTAACTTTTGTCATAAAAATGTCGTTACATTTTTTATAGGATTTTTTTGTTAAGATATGAAAAGTTAGGTAATTATAAACTAATTCCAAATTCATGCGCTTATTAGAAGTTCTAACTGAAAACGGCTATTTTTTCCGTCTTCGATAAAATTTTGAGGATCAACGAAATTTCTTTCCAGCACATTATTATTATTAGAACAAATTTATGTAGACATTTTACTTTATTAAAGTAAAATCAAAATTTTCAGATAGAAAAATTGAGGCATGTAAATCCTTTTCCAGAATAGAAGAAATTCTTTCCTAAAATATGTTTCCAACCTTCAGCCATTTTCGTAAGAGGTGTTATTCGTTCGACAGAAAAGTAAATTTGAACTTTTTCCGCCATTTTTTGCTCCCATTTTTATTCCCTATTTAAGTTCATCGCGAAAATTTGTTGAGCTACAGCTCAACGCTTTATATTTCTCTCATTCACGGAACGGTATTTTTTTTCTCCGCGACGGACTCCCTGCTACGTTTTTACGTAATACGATGGCACAGGGGGATGGATGCGAGAGGAAGAGAAATAGTCAAATATTTCACATTCAAAAAAATAATAATGTTGCGAGAGGATGAGGTTGAGGAAGATAAAGATGAGGGAGGAGGACCCGATACAGCAAATCTCTCCTTCCGTAGAGAGTGGGAGGAGAAAAAGAAAATATCCATAACTACGAAATAAATTCCCCGCCGTGACTGATAGCAATGAATGCCAAACCTTCGGAGATTGAAAAAATAATGCCTCGAAAAGATTTATCGATAACAAAAAATCGAGAGTCACACCGATCGATGAACATACGTCCCTCACAATGGGTCGAGAGAGATGAAGGAAGAAGGTGGGAAGGAGAGTGGGTGGATGATAGGAGGGTGGGGGGGAGAGGGGAGTCGGGAAAAGTATGAAAGAAGTTGGGTACATAAAATAGAGTGGGTTATGGCGGCGGCGGCGGAGCGAATAGAAAGGATTATATAATAGAGTGAGGGTGGAAAGAGAAAGTGAAGGGAGAATGGAGGGGAGAGGGTGGTGAATAGGCGTGGAAGATTGATGGGAGGAAAAAAAATGAGGTTCTCAAAATAAAGAGCGTTAGGGGAAAGAAGGGAAAGGTCGGTTTCGCGAGGTGTGCCGAAAGGGTTGCTGGGAGTTGAGAGAGGGGGACATCGGGAAGGTTCCTTTGCACTTGTGCCAACACCATTATGGATCAGCCAACCCACGACTCCTCGACTTTGAAAGCTACTTGGATTTAACTGTACTTATTCTACACCTCATTCCGTCAAGGCGGTTTCATTTAGAAGAGTGTTTCGTTTATTTATTTGTTCCGGAAAATGGAACACGGTAACACACAAGAAAACCCACTTTTAAAATTGGCTTTTGCTAATCTGCTAGCCTTAATTTTGGCTGTTATCACATGATGAATTTTTAAATCTCTTTTTAAATATTTTCGCCGGACATTATATTAAGCTGTCGTAAAGAACATTTTCATATGTTGTACAAACCCGTTATCTTGGATTGTAACATTAATTTCAATTTATATTTGCCTTATTCGGATATTAAATGAGTAGCATATTGTATAACAAAGTAAGCATGTAAATGTTGATTTGCTAGTATGAAATGTCATTCATGATAAGCATGGTATTAGCTATCCATCATAATAAATGTTTTTTCGTTTTCGATTTATTCATTGAAGACAAACATTTTGCGACTTTGAGGGATATGATGGAAACGCGCCCCCAAATATGTATCGCCCTTTAAATAAGGCCACTTCAAATCTTTTTAAAATTTTGTTATAAATTGTTCACATTAGTAAAATTTCAAGCTCCAAATATTTTGGAATTGATCAAAAAGATGTCTCATTAATTTCTGAGGAATATTAATTTCTGAACTTTAGTTTATCTTATGAAAATATTCCAGTTTCAATTTTTCGCCGTATTTGATTAACTGTTTTTTTGTTTTAATTCGTCTTAAATTGATTAAAAACAATAGGACAGTTTAAACCCTTGTTCTCTTTAGAGCAGTAATATATTTCCTCCATAAAAACACTGCAACGCGCAATTCAGAATTGTGTAGTATTGTAGTTGTAAAATACGGTATTCCAAAGTGGTAAGACTTTCGGTTCATACAGAAGTAGATTCTTCAGAAGGAAGACAATTCCACCCCAAGAATTGATTTCCCTCGATCGAAATCCCAATTGAATTCATTTCTCACGGATTCTCGGGCGAATGAAATATTACGCAAAATCTCGGAAGAGTTTTTTTTTCGCAGAAAAGCGAAAGGAAAAGTGAATGAAAAGTGTCGCGGGGATGACCCTCCTTCCCCTCCCGTCCTCCCACCCCCTCTAAAAAAGGAATCAGACGGAAGAAAAACACTGAGTGCTTTTTCATGGCCGCGAACTCAGTATCGAATGGATAAAGGCCGTCTCAGCGTCTTCATTCGAATCCTCCTTTGCTATGACCGCTGGGCGACCCGTTTGCGAGAGGAGGAAGAGGGATGATGGAGAGCGCAGGGTCGGAAAGGGTGAGAAGTGGACGGAGTTGGATATGGGAAGGAGTGGGAAGATGGAGGGCGCTCGGGAGAGGAGAGCGAAAGAAAGGACGGCTCCGACGCCGTCGAAAAGGGAGCTCTCCGGCGCCGGAACGCGTAGTGATAGCCATCAATCCCTTCCAGAAATATGCTCTCTCTCTCTATCTTCGCCTTCTCCTCGCGTTCTTTCTCTCCCTCTCTTCCCGCCTTTCTATCTTTCTTCTGACTCTACCTTTCATGACTCCCCTACTCCTGTGCTTATACTTGCGTTCAAGTGGCTATGTGCGCGTAAAAATTCCGAGGAGATGGTATTAACACAACCGCTTATAAGGTTTTAAATGAATAACATCGTAAAAAAATTATCCCATCATACTAATGGTCTTAATGTCACGATGAAGTATGCGACCGAAAGTGAATTGTCCGTAGTAGGTTTTATTTACGTATCCTGTATCTTATGCATCCCTAACAACACGGGCGATTTATGTTTCGATGAGGGTAAAACTTAGTATTTCTTAACAATGTTCTGTAGACTTCGAAATGTTAGCTTTTTCATTATTACAAACAGTATATCGGTTAACCCCTCAAGCCCGGATGAGATTTATGAAAACCTACCTTATTCGCCGAATGAGGTTTTTTTAAAATGCAGGTAAAGGTGAGAAAATTTGCGAAAATTTTCAAAAATTCATAACTTTTGATGTTTTATCGCTATTTTGATGAAAGTTTTTGTGAATATACATAAAAGATGAAAGTTTTAAACAATATCATTTAAAATATCATATGTCGCACACAAACATTGCTGCAGTAGAAGCGAATAAACACCAATCGCTTAATTTTCCGTTGCGCGCTCACGGTTTATATTAACTTTCGGAATCGAGAGAACTATGAAATGTATTGACATGAAATCTTATTCAAAAAACATATAAACATTACTGAACATTTATTCGCTGAATGTACCTATCTAAACCAATTAGGTAAAACGTTTGTCGAATGTCAACTTTTCCATGTCTTGACTGGAAATTTTTAACTAAGTGTTGTATTTATGATTTTTTAAAAGACGTTTTATGAATAACATAAATGTTTTAGTTATGCAATCATCATTCTTAATCATTTCAGAAGTCACGTAGAAAAAATGGTTACATTTCGTTCATCAGAAGCGGAGATATGAAGTTGAATTTATCATGAATGATTTTAGACACAGAATAGGGAAAACTTTTAAAAGTTACATATTAGCTCACAAGTCCTTTCCCGATTGTTTTAGAACATGTACACATGCGTAATTGAACACAGCATGAAATTTACCTTATAAAACACTAAAAATATCTAGTAATCTTCTCTGTGAAGAGCGCTTCCGCAGATGGCTCACACAAAGGATCCTTTGTTCCGAACGCAGAGTTTAGGCCATTTGCTCTATATGGGTCAACTTGAGAAATCGAAAGTGCCTAGGTCCGTGGTGTAGTAGGCTGTGAGTAAATATTTACAGGACGTTTTCCTCGGAAAGCTCTGCCAAGGAAGAAACATGTTTGAGAAGATTCCTCTTGCCTCTTCAAACGCCCAGGAAAGAATTCCCAGTGCATTGAAGAGCGATTTTTCGAACGAGAACCACCATATATGCGTGGCAAAAATGAAAAATCGAGCGCAAAGTTTATCGTACGTTATAAAAGACACAGACCCAACAAGAAATAGAAGACATGCATTAGAACAAGGGCCAAAACTTCCTCTTTCAAGTATATAAAGCTTATTTATATTTACATAACTCCATTACGCCAAAAGGCGATGAAAGGTGCTGCCGCACGGAACTTTCGTAAAAAATCGAGCGCAAAGTTTCTCGACCATTATAAAATACACAAACACAATGAAAAATAGGAGACTTGCATTACTACAAAGGTCAAAGCTTCCTCTTTCACTGTATGTAAAGCTTATTTATATTTACGGAACTCCGTAACGCCAAAAGGCGATGAAAGGTGCTGCCGCATGGAACTTTCGTGAAAATCGATCGCAAAATTTATCGTACATTATAAAATCCTAAACCATAATGAAAAATACAAGATATGCATTACTACAAAGGCTAAATCTTCCTCTTTCGAAATATATAAAGCTTATTTATATTTACGAAACTCAGTTACGCCAAAAGGCGATGAAAGGTTCAGGCGCACGGTACTTTCATGAAAAATCGAGCGCAAACTTTATCGTACATTATAAATTATAAAAACACAATAAAAAATACAAGACATTCATTACTGGAAAGGCCAAAGCTTACTCTTTCAAAATATATAAAGATTATTCAGATTAAAATATGTTCCTTGCGTCAAAAGACAATTAAAATTAATGCTGCCGCTCCGTAATTTTGTGGCAAAAATGAAACATCCAGCTGAAACTTTAACGTAAATTATAAAATATAAAGTCATGCATTACTAGAAAGGCCAAAGCTTCCTCTTTCAAAATATATAAACATTATTCAGATTTAAATATGTCCCTTGTGTAAAAGACAAAGTTACTGCTGACGCACCGTAATTTCGTGGCAAAAATGAAAATTTGGTCACAAAATTTAACGTAGAATATAATATACAAAAACACTACTGAAATTACAAAACATGCACTACTAGAAAGGCCAAAGCTTCCTCCTTCAAAATATACATAGCTTATTTAGATATAAGAATATCTCTCGCGCCAAAAGACAATTAAATGTAGTGCTGACGGAGGACGTAATAGTACGTATGACGGCGAATGGGACAGTTTTCGCAGGACGTAATAGTACGTATGACGTGGTCTACGGGTTAAAGGCTTTTTCGCCTAAATTATGGAGAGTAAACATGACTCTTTACTCTTCCAATAAGTGTTCTGTTTATTTTTGATCATCTTATCCTCCGTTGAACGAGCGGAAATTTATTTGTCCCAAATAAAATATTTGCCGTATCTGACGCAACATTTTCCTTCCCAAAGCAAAACTATGCGCAAACATATAAAGAACACAGCTTTCGGATCTGTTGTAGAGATAGACCGTATAACTTACAAAATTTTCAGCGCATTTCTCTATCGTACTTTTACGACGATCACCGAGGGATTTATAGGTAAACAAAGCAAAGGAGGGAGCGAGAGAATTTTCAGACGGATGAAACAAACTATCCGAATCGATGGACGGCGGTAGAAATAATGGCGCGATCTTCCCAGAGGAGGGAAGAAAAATACCGGAGAGAGATAACGACCGCGCGAGAAATATGCCGAAAAACAGCAAAATAGATGAGAGAGGAAGTCAGACGCATTAAACGACGCATATAGAGGTCCGAGGCGGGACATGGGCAATCTCGGGCACTGACGTGTGGAGAGAGAGAGAGGGAAGATATCGAAGGTTATTGCTCGATGGGAAATGGAGCGCCTATAAGCACCCGTAGAATAGAGAGATGCGTGGAGAGAGAGAGAGAGAGGGTGAACGAAGAGTGGAAGGAGGTTCGGGAGGGAGAGTCTATGGAGGGTTGGAATAGGGGCGGATAGGAAGAATATACAGGGAGATGGAGTTGCGAATGCAGGAGGAGGATGAGATTCGAAAGGGGATTTTACGTATACTAAAATGACTAGGAGGGGAGAATTTATATAGATAGATATAGATCTTTATTTTGGTGAGATTGAGACTAATCAGTCCCCTCTTCCGGATAATCCATTAGTCAATTGTCAGTTACGAAATCAACGCTGAATGATAAATTTATTTCTGACTAAATTATAATGCAATAAAAAGAATTCAGTTATTTGGTTAAAGCGTGATATCTTACGGAATTGGTGAGGACTTAGTATGTTGTAGAAGATAGACTAAACAGAGAATAATACTCAAGTTAATTGTGAAACGTTGTTGAGCAGGCGTAATGATAGGAAATTTATATCCAGCGATCGATAGATATGAAGTACGATCTAAGTTTTATTCAAACTGAGAAAATTTCGCTTGACCGCTTCTCGTTATTTTGAAAACCCTTTTCTGCAACGATGGATATGTACCTCCAAATCTTTAGGTACTTTCATATACACTTAAACTTAGTTCTCAATCAAGTAACGTAAATGCATCAATAACATTTATGATACAGAACGCTAGCAAGAGTTTAAGATTGCGAATAGAAATACACTTTTGAATAAATTGCGGAATTTTTGGTGGACTGAAGATGAAAGGGAGAAACAGTTTGCGCTTCACATGTCTTTGTTAGCCGTACAGTGCAGTGGTTGAAACGAAGAGAAAGGAGGTTGAACATTGAATGCCTCAGGCAAATCAAAACCTAGTCCTACTTCTTCACCAAAAGCACCGCCTCTTTAAATATCCTCCTATATCACACTTTCAGCACTTCTTCCTCCTAACGTTTCTTTCCCTGCGGTCACCATTCTTTCCATTCACTCTCACCTCATCCGCTATTCCGCTTTTATTCCTACTCATCTAAGGTTAAATGGAAGAGGGGACGTAATCGTCTCAATTTCGCTCTAATAATAAAGTCGTTTATCTATCTAGCTCTTTTTCTGTCACCATCTTCTCCTCATACCCTCCCTTCCAAACTTATTCCGCTAAAATTTCCTTTCTATTCCAATATCTAGCTCACCCCATCTTTTTTCCACCAACCTGTTAAAACAACGTCCCATTTCCTAATCCTAATTCTAAGTACTTTCCGTTCGCTGTTTCCCCGGCATTGTGTGTTCGCTTATGCGCCCGTATATTCATTTTTTGAAAATTCGACATTTTCACGCTAACCTTTTTACTTTTACTAACTTTCTTCTCGCCACCGCTCGCGTTTATTGACAAATTATTTTCCATCTTTCGTTCACATGATTAATTTCGTTATTCATTTCCGGGAGCAATTATGACGTGGGAAAGTTCATTGACCGAAGGGGATTTGCTACGATAATGCATGCGGTGGGTACGTTTGTTTGGAGGAAAGAGTATATAGGAAGAAATTGATTGGTGTTTGTATTGAAGAATGCTATTCATACTTCCTGAAATATTTCAAGTTTAGCGCAGGAAAATCTAAATAAGTGCTACGTTAAGAAATAAAATAATTTTGTAGCACATCGAGAAGGTGTGGGCGTCGTCAAACATGTTAGCTTCAAAATTTCATATTCTTTGGAGTTCGCTTTTGTCAACCTCCTTATAACAGGGAAGATTATTGCTCATAGTCAGCACCGAATCGATTTTACTCGTGTAACGAGATTTTCGCTCGAAATTTTCTTTAATCGATATTGTATTAGCATTATATAATATAACGCGGATAAAAAACTCTAAGACTGCGTAAACGTGATTTTTTGTTCCCGGTTTAAAAGGTCAGACTTGATCTTGAAGTCTCATTCCGGAGTTTTTGTTTAAACAAACCGAAACAAATAGTCGGTTATTGTTTCATGCAAATATTTCCGTCATTCGATCAAAAGAAATTTACACGTGTCTCTCCAGTGGCATGAAAAAGAATAGATAAATTGCAGGATATCTTAGAAGTCCTTGTTTTTATTGTTATTACTCCTAAACTAAGGGGGATATGTAAAAATTTCTTTAATTGAAGTGTATTCATTGCCGTTTATTGCGAAATTAAAATGATATATTACAAAGCTAAAATGCAGCTTAGGTTCAAGTATTGTCCACACGTTTCTGTAACCTTACAGCTAGATTCTCAAATTTGTCAAGTCAAATCACGAGGTACGTTACAAAGAAAATCACAAGTTTTGTTTTAAATGGTCCTTCGCTTTCATTTTATTGATAAACCTCACCGAATTAATTAATAATCGAATTATGTATTTAATCAAGGCGATAATGTTTCAATATGAATGCTTAAAAATTTTGTCAATGTCAAATATGGAAAGTGGCTTATATTATGAAACGACAATCTGCAAATCATCGTGTTATCATTTTTCATTAACCACCTCACATTTCTCGCCGTTTTTCTTTCATGTATCTCGTCTTTCTGCTGTTTCTTAGTACTAGCTTTTTCTTTCTATGCCCTTGATCGAAGGATCTTGACCTTGCTACGCCCGAAGAAGCACGTATGTGGAAGAGCGATTCGTTCCTTAAATTCCTTTCAGATCCAGAGTTGAAAGCAAATCGCTTTGTTGCTCTATGCAATGACTGCGTTCATTTCTTTATTCACCACATTTCTTTCAAATAAGCTCATCGTTTTTGCCTTAGCTTTATTTGTTGATAAAATTTAGTAGGCAAAGCGATATGGCATAACCAGTATTATTATTGTGGAAAAATGAAAAGATAATTGCAGTTAACCAGAAATCGTTCATTTTCATTTTTATGAAGGAAATCTCTATATACTGCAGTAAAATGACAATATGTAATTCCAAACAGTTTTGGTTCAAATATTGTAAGTTATAAGAATGTCTACTAAATATTTTTCCAGTAAAATGTTCATTTCTATGTCATTTAAGTATGAACTTATATTTTTGTTGTAAAAATTAATTCACATACGTTATGATTCATTATAGCCGCAGATTTTTTCATATGCGCAATCACTTTTATTTAAAGATTTATAATGATGCTTATCCTAACTTATCCTAAAACATTAATGCTATGAGTTTTCCGAAAAAAATTGACATGTGCTAGTAATCCCTACACACGGTCCGAAAAGCAAGGCCATAAAGCGATAAGCTTCGCTTTCTTCTTTTACTCATAAGTCCGACGTCCTCCTGGAAAACTTTTATGTCTCGTACATAACTAGCAGTCATCTTCCAATGCGTGCGGTAGTTGACCCACATTTTTCTTTCCCGCTGATCTACCTCCATCCCTTTCCCTCCCTACCCCATTCGTCCTCCTCCCTCCTACATTGGCCAATGACCAAAAAACCTCCGCAAATGCCGCCATCTCCCTCGACCGACTCCCGTTCAATGGGCCGTGGCGGACCGCCATTATAACCCAGAGGGAAGGATTTCATTTCTGACTGATAGAAAAAAAAATCTGCGGCGGCCAACTTCGTCATTGTATTCCGCGTATGGAAGAGACGAAAGGGAGAACGCCGTCCCATTCCACATTCCGTTATGTTCGCATTTTTCCCGACGTTTTTTCGCGTCTCCTAAAGATCGATCACCCCCTTCCCTTTAGGTTCTTAAGAGGGAGGGCGGGTGTCGAAGAGAGATGGAGGAGGAATAAAATTCCGCGCGGGTTTATAAACCTTCTTTATAACGATATCTATCTCTTCCCCCCCCCCCCCCCCATCTCTCTCCGTCCCTTTCTGGAAGTTCCCTTTCCGTCTTGTTCGTCATGCGGCGGATTGCCCCGCAAGATGACACCTCCAGTGCGTGTCTGGTACAAAGTGGGTACTCAAAGTATGAAAGGTTTATCGTTAGGTTTTTACGTAGCTCGACGAAAAAATAACGGTATTCAGCGCTTTCCAGGATTGGAATACTTTCACTATAAAGTAGGCATGCTGTGATAGTTCGCCATTTGTGCGATACGTGGGCGATGCCGTCGTTCTCCTTTTTTTAACGACGCAGGACGTTGTTTTCGTTATACATGTCCCATCCGCAATCTAGCCAAAGGAAAATCGTTCTAGTCTCTTTATTGTACAGTTACATTTTCATAAAAAAATGGCATTTAGCTTTTTTGCGGAAAAACGCTCATATGTTTGGTCCGTCTACCTCTGTAGATGATATTTGTCGAATTAGTAAAGCAACGAAGGTTTTATTATAAGAATGTGTATTACATAAAAATATTTTATGGTTATTAGGAGGTTTCTCCAGTCGTCATTATTAATCATCATTAATATATGTAATAAAAAAAACTTTTTTTTGAAAAAGTGGCAGATGTGAGTTGCGATGCAATTCTATCCCTCACTTTATTGAAGTTCTATTTGGGTTTGTGTATTTGCTCGTGTGGAGGAAAATATTTTCTCTTAATTATAGTTGATTTGAAGCATCGGGTATTTGCAGTCGTTTAAAGAAAAACTCAATTTTGAATTGAGCATTAAAGTATAGTTATAATCGTCTTGATTATTTTCATTAGCTCTTAAGCTACACATTGATGGCCTTTAAGAAATAATTTTTTTAAGCAGTAACAAAGTATTCGGAGACATAGATCTTCAAAGCAGGATTCGAACCCATGAACTTAATATTGGGAGCAGAGTCGGCTAAGCACTGAAGGGGACCAGGATGCGACTATCTATGGGGGCCCCACGATAGTAGTATTTATAGTAATAACGAAAGATTTATGGAGCCCCAGTTTAATATTACAACTTTTACAGAGTGTTTCTTTATTGGAAATCAGTTTGAAAGTGATTTTTAGTAAACATTTTTGCAAAATTTACATTCGGTATTTGAATAATTGAGAACTTCTGGGGCCCCCATTATTTGGGGGCCCGGATGCCTCGCTTCCCCCATTTTGTCGGTCATGATTGGGAGACAAACACGCTAGCCATCATCTTACCAAACCCGGCATATAGTTATTGTTATTTTTTAGATATTTATTGTATTATGACAATGTTATATAACTATTCTTAAGAAATATGTACATAACTATCAATTAGAATGTTTAATTTTTTACGTTTTTTTTCTATTTACGCATGGACGAAAAAATAAGTCACTATTTTTTTTATTTTTCTTCCATGTTGTTTTTCGCGACGACAGAGAGTGGGCTGCGATCTCCGCATTGGATCTACCCGGCGAGTCGATGAATGCGGGGTGTGTGGAGGCGACGGTTCATCCTGTGCTCGCCCCCTCTATCATTGGGAAGAGACACCCATGTCCCTCTGCTCCGTTACTTGCGGTGGAGGTTAGTATTATCACTTTTTATTTAACATGATGATATTCCTTCCTAACTAATTTCTGAGCTATAGAAATTTTCCAACAGTATTAATTCTTATGTGAAAAATCTTAATGTCTTTCTCTTAAAAATATTAATGCAATAGTAATTAGATCCAGTTTGACAAAATTTATTAGAACTGATTGTGAGTTATGTGTTCATTTTATTTATCTAAAATAAATGTAACGAAACTGGTTTGAAATTAGACGAACGAACTTGTCGTTATTCATATTAGTGTTAGCTGGTAACATTTCATTAAAGAATTATTACCGAAAATTTCGTGTACTACTTGAGATATTTTTAGCATATTAAACAGTTTTAATTTTTGATTCAACAAAGTATTAAATAACAATAATTCAATTCTCTACATATTTTACCTCAGAATTTTAACGCCGTTTGTTATGCTAGGACATGCGTAATACTTTTCTATTTTTTTATTATAAAAAGTATTAAATTAAACGTGAACCAGATTATGATAGAACAAATATGTCTACAGGAGATCATGTTCGGTATTTTTCGGATAACACTTTCTTTCGTCGCAATATTCGTGGCACGTATTAGCGCTTAATTCTTACCCTACCCTCTTATCTCTTATCCACTCTTTGTTTTAGCGTTTCGCATTCCTGCACGATGCGGGACCTTACCGACTCGTGGTTATCTTCAAGATTCGTTCTCTTTCTCCTCCTTCCTTCCATACATTCTCCAATAAACACCTCGTCCCCTTGCAGCGTACTCGCGGTTTATTTCCCTTCCGAAGGGACTGCGTTTTCGATCCGCGGTCTGGTCTGCTCGCCTGTTGAACAGATTTGCTTCCCCCTTACTCCGCCGCTCCCAGCGGCATAAGTTTACTCTCGACGACTATCCCCCCTCCATCTCTCGCGACCCCGCTTTCTCGCTTACTGTATCCTCCTCTACACTTCCCTTTCCCTCCCCAAATCAACTTCTGAGATTATATTCTTTCTATATCTCGAGCGATTTCACAAGATACTTATATATGTGTGCCGATCCTTAGAACTCCAAGGGATGTGACAGGAAAACGACTTTTTTAAATGCCGGTGATGAATAACTATGGCGTCAGCTCAGAGTGAATGAACTGCGTTTGCTTTATTAGACTTCCCTATGCCCGTCTCTCTTCTTCTCTTTATCATTTTGTATCTTTGAAAAACCAGATAGGAAAGAGAATGCATTGACTGGCGCTACATAATTCGCACTGGAATAGAATAGAGCATAAAAACCGTAAGCATAAAGACAATACTAGGGACGATATACTATTCAGTCAAATTTAAGTAAAAACGTTGATATTTTATTGGAAATTGACGATTTCCCGTGATTATTACTGTGCGTCAAAACGAGAAATGTACATTTACTGCGCTCACAGATAATAAAAATCAAATCAAATTCACGAAATAACTTCTTTTGAGATTTGGTAACGATTTTGCGTGGGATTATTAAATGTTTGAAAAAATGCCAGAAATCTGACAAAACGAAAAGAAGGTGGAAGTTGGCATTTTGGAAACGTGCATGATAGACGTTCTACAGCCTTTTTATGGTTATTAGACACATAAAGAGAATATGAGTAACAAAATAAGCTTATATATATCTTACGGATTGAATCTCTCGAAAAATGGCTTCCTTCAGATCCACTGAAAACGATTTTATTGATTTACTTTCTGGAATTGCATTTTGTAAGTTTGGATTATTTTCCGAGCCACTGAGCAATCTTAACGGTGAAATAATGTTGAAAAATTAATGCGTCATTTAATAACTTTCATAATAAGGAATTTTGTATTCGAGACGGAAAAAATTCGTACTAAAAGGTATTGGTACTTCTCCCTCCTTTTTCTCTTTTAAAATGTATTTTACTAGGCGGACGGAATGAAAGAAACGGAACATTGTCACGGAGAAAACAGTTTTAAGCCATTCAGGAAAGAAAAGAGTATTATGACTCAAAACGGGTGGATGAACGCAAGGTGAAAAAAACATCTCCCTTTGATTCTGTTTTTTTCACTTTACGATTTTATGGCTATTTCCTGCTCCCTACCCCTCTCATCTTCCTTCCCCTCCCGGCCAACTCCTCTCCCTCGAAACCCATCGTAAATGGTACCGTAAAAAAGTATTTGGGTCACTTATGGGAAGTGCTACCCACTATTTCAAACTCTTTTATTTTCCTTTTCCCACCACTGATGGCGCAGGGAGGTTAAAGGGAGAAAATAGGAGGAGGGGTGTTATAAAGAGCGGGGAATCCAGAAACTGGAGTGGAAGAGTTGGCGGGTCGCTGACGGAATCCTTATGGGGAAACACAGGCAGACGGGTTAGATGCGCCGAAAAGGTGCCCTGCAGTTTATGACTCCTACATGACCGCTTTTCCGATTCTGTATTTGTATGAAGAAACCGCGCAACCAAGAAACCTTAAGCGACATCCCCCCCCCCCCCCCTCCCCCCAATTCTCTCTCTCCGATCTTGCTTTTGCGGGAGGCAGAGATCCGAGGTTGTGAATCACGCACCGGTGAAGATGGAGTACGCTATTCGCCTCTTTTTTTTTTTACGACAAAAGTTTCTTTATTGCATGGAAAAATACGCGAAAAGGGACGTTTTTGTTTTTGTTTTATTTTTGGACAGAGTTCGAGATCTTGTTAAGTTGAAGTCGTAACTTCTAAGGAGAAAACGAGATGATTTGTTAATTCGAAAATAACCTATACCAGATTTTCATTGTCTATTCGCTTTTTCATATCACCCTTTGCAAGAGAAAATAAGAGATTCAATCCTATTCATATTTTATACTGAAACTGGTAATAGCTACACGAAATGTACGAGGGTTGCATTACTTTCTGGACAATTCTCGTATTTGATCTTATGTCAATTGAAGTATTTACTATTTCATAATTGACATATGTACATACAATATATCGGATTTATCCTATAAAATTTGCCACTACTGAAGTAATTAATGTTGTAAAATTTTCATAGAATTTTTTATTACTAAAATTACTATAAACATAAAAGCCTAACATTTGCCTTCAATATTAGATCCAAAGACAGTTTATATAAGCTTTATATAAATATAACTGTAGAAACGATTATTTTTAGCAGTTAAAATAAATATATAAATTCAATATTTTTATTTTATTAACACGCACAACATTTTTCTCCTTTATATATTTTAACATTCGATTTTTATGAGATTTCATAAAGTTGGAAAGTTATCGAAGTTTTATTGAAAAGATTTTAGTTATCCTTTTTTTTAGAACAGATAAATTATAACTTCTTCGTAGGAAATGCGCTAAAATCCAATTGATCCGCTCTTTAAATTTGAAGAACATTTTTTGAACGTATCCAAAAATATTCTGAATTTTATAAAAATTATTCCAGGGTTATTTCCTTTTTAACTTTTTCAAAACTTTTCTCCTTCTTCAGGTTACAAGATGTCTCGACCAGTTTGTCGCAACCGAGTGTCAGGACAAGAAGCAGACGAGCAACTGTGCAACGGCGCTCAGAGACCGGCACCAAAGATCGTGGAATGCAACACTCACCGCTGCCCTGCAAAGTACGTTTAATTTTTGTCGCAATTCGCATTACGTCCTAATATTAGGGAGATTTTTTATGCGCTAGTATACATAGTTTCCAATTGATAATAATCTTGAAAATCTCTCATAAAACTATGTCGGTATAATCCTCATAAACTATTCATTAATATATAGGTAAGTTACGCCTCCCCTATACGCGAATGATTCAGTATGTACATTCTTTCTAATTTCGTATATCTGCTTTTACTTGACAAGGTGACGCAAATTAATTAATTCACTTAAGTGTTTTTTTATGATTTATGTGCTGATATTTCTCCTGTATCTTCTTTAAAATTCATTTAGAAGTTAGATATTGTTTGTATTTATCATTTATACATACACAGAATTTGAGCTAATTATAAAGATGTCATTGGTAATACAAAAGTTAAAGAAAACGCCCATTTTCGCAGTGTTTCAGAAACTCGATCCTCTACATATATCGTCACACACTCAGCAGTACTCCATAATTAATACAATTTCATTTTTGAAGTATAATTTAGTATGCGACTTTTGATTCGATGTATTCAATCTCAAAGATTTATTCACTTCAAGATATTTGAAATGGCATTGCTGTCAAATTTATTTCCGGTAAAATTGCACGCCGCGAGAGATTTTGGTCCAAATTCAAAATAACGCGCAGTTTTACACCAGTAATGTTATAATCCCTGCTGGTTGAAAATCTGATAAACACCTTTATTAATGGATTGAAAGTTTAGCTATTTAATTCGCAAGCAAAAAACATCAGTTCAACTATCGTGTCACATTTTTCACGAGGGAAGAATAAAAATTCATCTCAGGCAATAAAAGATCTTTTACGCAATAAAATATGACCACTTGGTTTCGACGATGCTCGTGGGACCCACGCACACATGAATTACGAGGGCCGACGGTAACAGGGATGAATTATTCATGCAGGTTTATGTAACGTAATATTTTACAGCCCACGTAAAATGCGTCGTACCATTGATCTCGAAGAAATGACGCCCTTCTTTAAGAATCCATGAAATTCTTACATTTTTACGTATTTACATCCGAGATTTACAAGCAGCCGTCATGTTACGCTCGAATTTGACCATTTTCCTGTAAAAAAAAGGACTTCATTTTATTTCTATTTGCGACAAAAGTAAATATCTTTCTCTGTTTTTTGTAATGCTTAAAATTTTTTCCTCAAAGTGTTGAAAGTTACTGTTACGCTACTTTTCTCAGTCGTTTACAGTTGTATAGTTGTAAAAATGTTTATTTCAAAGGTTATGGGATGTTTCTATATATGTGCCTATGTGGATTGTTTAACCTATAATATCTTACTTATTGTTAGTATTAAATGAAAAACAGTATATTATCATGTAGAAATCTGCCTCCGTTTTTATAATAAATCGTAGTACATATTCCATTTATGGCAAATAAGAAATAAGCATAGTACACAAATCTGAGTGAATTATATACCAATATGTACTGCGGTATCGATTTTTCACTATTGTAATGAACGTTTAAGACAAAATTTGTAAATTTAATATTTAAGAAAAATATATAACTATACTAAGGGCGTGAAAGACAGAAGAAGGGGGAACATCTTCAAAAAGATTTAACATCTCATGCAATCCTCTTTTATTCTGTTATAGTACTTAGTTTCGATATTTACAGGATAAGGTATAAATTTCTTAATTTACCCGCTTTTCTTGTTTCTGACAATTATTTTATAATCAAGTGAGTAGTGAAACATTGGTGACGGATACAGCAATATACAAACATAGATCACCATCTTTCTTTAGATCATTTTTCTTCCGCGTCTAAGAGTGCTTTGGATATCCGTTCATGTGTTTGAGAGAGAGAATTTTCTTACTCATTCGCAATAAATAGGCGAATTGCAGAGTTACTGAATTTAAAATATGGTTTTTCAGATTTACCAATCATCAACTCGACGTATTCGAAAAATAAGTGCTTATAAATAAGAAAATTAAAAAATAAATACGTAATCCCAAGCATCTTCAGTAGCCATGAAAAGGTTATGAGAAACCAGATGCGCATTTCAGATACCTGGCAGCCATAATCAGTGGTGTGCCCTACCGGTAATATTAATTATGTAATAAGAAAATATTGGTGAATACCAATGATGAATTTTCAGTTTTTTATAGCCTGATTGTGGTTTTTTAATTTGAATCCTTGGTCGGATTATCTTCATAGAAAAATGTCAACGTAAAGTCAGTCTTCTCATTTTCTTCCACTTTTTCACTATCAACACCTCTGATTTTCAGGAACCTGAAGTAATTATTGTAACATTACATGACATATCTTATACAATATCTTAAAATAAATCTGGATCTACGCTTTTTTATCAAAACAAACTTTCAGTTCACAGTGTCAGAGGGAACAATGAAAAAGAGTTTACGTGACCATTTGTAAATTGATGTGTGCAAATTATTGAAAAACTAAAAATTAGCAGAATGAATCCCGAAAATAAAATGTGATGAAATGATAGATTCGTTGGCATACGTTGAGAAAAATTATGCTATATCCGTTGAATCATGAGAACAAAGTCGATTACTATAACAGAAATTAATACGAGATTAAGATTTGTCGAATATTTTGGTGTACCTCTCCGTTTTAATAGATTTTTCTATTTCGCATATAAACTTTTAGTTCTTAAAGCGTGGAAGTTTTTTTTTTTAAGGTTTATCAAGAAAAATTATTCTTTATCTCCGTCGACTCAAAATTTCGTTTTCTTTTAAAACTAGGAAATCCCTCGTGTATACAAATTGTTATTAAAATTGCACCGCCATTTCATTTTCTCTGCCCGTTTTAAGTTTTTTCATGCCAAAAGTCTTCCTTTTACCGCTGAATAGTTAGATAACTAATCGGCGAATGAATTAAGAATCTAATGACCGCCGCAGACTTTTCAAAAAGCTCTCGGGCGCGGTTTTATTCGCTTCGGGTATAGTATTGTAAAAAGTTGTTTCCATCATTCCCTCCTTTCTCTCCCCACCGGCTACATATCAAGTCGCGTTCTTTTGCCTCGGCGAGGGAGACATCCCAACCACAATACCTCAGGCCTCCTCGGGCCTTTTTTGGGAAATCTTTCCCTTCCCCACCGTTTTTCTTTACGGTCCTTCTCCCACGACTCTGACCCCCTTAAAGTCTCTTCTCCTCCTCTCGCCCCTCCCGCTCCCATTCTCCCTCCACCTCCCTATCCCTACCGCAATCTCACTGCAGCGATGTCCACTGCAGAGCGTTTCCTCTCACCCTCTCCTTCCTTACCTTTCCTCCTCATTCTTTACCTTTCCTCCTCATTTCTTGCACGGGTTCGCTTTTTTCCTTTTTGCTCCTTCCGCTTTCCGCCCTCGGAAAAATCGGAGGGACGGGGATTGGGCGAACCATGCGGAACCACCGAAACGAAATTCTTAAGGCACAGAACCCTCGGATTAGGGTAAAGGAAGGGACGGAAGGAGGAGGAGGAGGAGTAGTGCGGTTTGTTCGATGGAGAGAGAGAGTGTGCGTGGGCGAGGTGAGGGAAGGAAGAGGGATGAGAGGTAATGAGGTATGCGAAGACCGCATAAAGGTCCTTCGCGTGTGGTGATCGGGGGCGTATTTTTTCACAATCGAAGAGGGATACGTTGGGGATATGTGAAGGGAAAGGGGGAGAGGAAAGGCGAAAGGGAAAGAGGGTGGGGGAGAAGGGAGAGGGTGGAAATGGGGAAGAAGAAGGGAGAGAGACCAAAGGGAAGAGAAATGGAATGACGCGAGTTTTGAAAGAATGACAGAGTAAATTTGGAGCAGAAAAAGAATCGGAAAGGAATCGGGGGAAGCGGATGTAATGAGAAAGGAAGCAAGAGGGAATGGATCGGATGATGTGGGAGTATTATCCCCAAAGCCAGCGAAAACTTGCCGCAAATTTTAACTTTTATAGAGGATTCAAAAGAGATTTCGCATTCGATACTCTTAATCTTAAAAACCGTAAGTCAGCTGCACTTCAAAAAAAAACCGCCTTAGGTCACGACACGACTGAGGAGATGGAGAAGTAACGGTCGAGAATCACGTTCAAATCGATTCATAGAAATTTAAATATAAACGATTGAGTGGGTGAAGCAAAAATGCATATTATAGCGATACGGCAGAAGTGGGAGGTTAAGGGGCACAGGGAAATTGAAATACGTTTTGATAGGTAAGTTACGTATTAAGAGAATTTGTTTTGTGGCAGGTAGAAATGGAAACTGTTTATAGAAGAGATGTGTCTAGGTAAAGAAAGAGGACAAGTGTAGAATAAGAGAAGAGTAAAAGGATTTGTAAAAAGTCACACGAATATAAAAGAGTCGGAATGATTCGGGGAGAGTTGGGGTGGGGAGAAAGGAGGAGGAGTATTGCATTCGGTTTGGAGTCGTAAAACCTTTTCTTTCTTGGAGTTCGTCGCACTTTGACCCCTGAAGCAGAGCGTTCTCGCGCGTGAATCTTTTCCATCGCTTTTTTTTTAGCAATGGTACATGTTTACGTAATTTCCGGATCCAAAGCTCTTGCCATAATTTTGCAGACTTTGCGATCTTTGGAACCAAGGATTTTCATCTGTGGGACGCTCGCAATAGCGTCGTGGCTTGCAGTAAAAAATAACGATATCGGGGGAAGGGATGATTTTATTGGGATAAGATATTTCATTTCGTTTCTTATTTGAAAAATTTAACGTAAATCGAAATCTTTTCGTGGGTTTTTTCTAATCATCGATCCGGTTATTTAATCGTATTGTACGCGAGCCTAATTATCATTATCAACTATTTTTTTTTTCGTTTCCGCCAAATAGAAAATTATGCGATTACTGCTAGCGTTTTTTTTAATGATGCATTCCCCGCAAAGCCAATTTTTTTAGGCTTGTCTGCAGGTAGGGGAAAAACCCAAGACGAATCACAACGTCCATGCCCGAAGCGGTATTCAAAGCCGCGACCTTTGGATTAGAAGGCAGGCACCCTACCTACCAGTCTAAGGAATCAAAAGACCTTATGAAATGAAATTCCAAGCGTGATATTCATGTTAATGTAATAAACTACCTTACAAGTCAAATACGCACGGTAAATAACTTAAAACGTTCAAATCGCACATATCACCCTAAACGACATATTCGTATTCGCCAGTTCTGCCCTTAAAAAAAAAAGAATGGAAATTTTCGCTCACGCTTATTAGTTGTGACATAAACAAACACCATGCTTGAGCGAAATATTACACCGCCCATGGGGTAGATTGAAAAAAACATGGACGTTGGTCAGAAAAACAGGAGAGAGAGAAGCGTGAGGCGTGTCGCGTGGGAGGAAGAGGGGAGGACAAAGGAGGAGGGCGAAAAAAAGTGGTGAGAAGCCGTTGGTAGCGGCGATAAAAAGACTCCGTGCAATGGAGAGAGGAAGATATTCGGCGAGAGAACGAAGAACCCGGTTAAAATAGAAAGGTGTTAGCGGGTAAAAAGGAAAGGAGATTGAGGGAGGGAGGGAGGAGTTTTTTTTTCGTCCTCCCGTGATAAAGCGAGGTTGCACACGGGGGAGGAGGGTATAGGTGCCGCCGCCCTGTTAGATGGAATGACTCCGATACCCTTTGCGAGAGATGGATGGGAAGTCTGACGGGAGTGGTTGGTAGATCCGAGGCGATAGGCCCCCTTTGCCTTTTTCGAGACGAGCCCAACTTCTATGGAAGAGGGGGAGAGAGAGAGAGAGGTGAAGTGGGAGGGATGGGAGAGAGAGAGAGAGAGAGGGGTAAAGAAGGTTAAGAGGGTGAGGTGAAGACGGAATGATGGAGTGGTTCGGCGGCTTGAGGCATTTAGGGACTGCTTCCGGCAGAGTCCATCCTTGGTTGTCTGGAGAGAGGGAGAGAGAGAGAGAGGAAGGGACAGAGAGAAGAGGAGAGAAAAGGGAACGTAAAGAAAGGGATGGAGGGGGGTAAGGATGAAAGAGTGATAGGCAAAAGGGGAAGGGGAACGGTCGTTAAGGTTTTGCGAGGGGGATAAAACGAAGTAAATGAGGCAGCTTTTGTGTATGTATATAGTATATGTTCTAATAAAAGATCGACGCCACGTTTTTGCGGGTGAATCGAATTAAAAGGAATAAAACTCGTTTTGTTTTTATGGACCTCTCTCGCGGGGAAATTAAATTTGACGGGGGTTTTTTTTTTTTCGGGGTTTAAAAAAATATATCGTTCTTATCGCACCGGAGTCGATTTAAATTTAAAACTTTTGCGGATTTTTGGTCGAATCTGCGATTTTGATCATTAATGTCGGCTTCTCTCTGTTCCTGATTTGAGTAGGGTCATCAAAATTATTCAGGAAATCTAAGCGTTTTTGCCTCTCTCTCTCTCTATATATATATATATATATATATACACACACACAGGCAACCGCCTCAGGCGCCTCTCAAAGGGGCGCGCCAAAATTTGACAAAAATGAAAACCTATCAAAATAAATTCATAAGGCCAGCCCGCGCCCGAGGCGTCAATATAGTTAGAGAGTTTAATTGAGTTTTATATATCTATCCATTATTGCAAATTTCTCTTTTGTATTCCAAAGTGAATCATATATTAACGAAGCGGCAACTTCGTATTTATTACAACAAAGCGTATAGTTGAACAAAAATTAACGGTATGTTTGTGAAATTTTTATATGCAAAAGGGGGCGCTGTTTGTTTGATTGGCACGGGCGTCAAAATACGATACCTCGGGCTGACAATGTATATTCATGATTTTTTCGATATCGTTTATTACCTTTTAAAACAGTGCTGCAAAAATTCGTTTTTATATTGAATTAGCCATGAATTGGACAATAGCATTCGTAGAAGAAACCCTCAGCCTAACCATGCATGGTTGAGTGAACGACTTTGTTACAAAAATAAAAGCGCAATATATCTCGGCTTTATGAAATAAATTCTGGCAACCTTTCTACGAAGATAAAAAAATCGGTACAACATACATTGTACAAACTTTCTCATATAATAATGCGTCGTATGAGCCGGTTTTTATAAAATCCAATTTTTGTTAAAGTTGCCCACGAATAAACTAGCCTTATATACATTCATTGAGAAAAATGAAATATACAGTATTATTGCAGACCTATACTCAAGTAAACTTACGAAATTTTATCAAAATCGTTAGAGCCGATTTTGAGAAAATCTAATTATTGTTAAAGTTTCCTAGAATAAACTAGCCTTATATTCATTTTTTGAAAAATATGAACTATGTAGTATTATTGAAGACGTAAACTCAAATAACTGTACGAAAGTTGATCAAAATCGTTAGAGCCGTTTCTGAGAAAATCAAATTGCTGTTAAAAATACGTAGAATAAACTTCCCTTAATTATTAAGCAATGCCAACCATTTCTTCATAGCTTCTGATCAGGGCCGCGCCTAGGGTGTTTCGCGCCCAGGTGCAAGATATGTATCTCTGTGACGCCCCCCTACTAGCGAAATTTCTTGGTATGATCATACATGATTTTTTTCATCGATAGTGTGTGGAGACAAGCTAATGCATTTCTGTCGATGTATGCCATAACGAAATTATTGAAAAAATTAGTTGCATAATTATAAATATAAACATTTCATTTGATATCTGCTTGAAGGAAAATTATAAAACTCGCCGCACATATGATTATAATTGAATACTCTGTCCCGTTACTTAATGATCATTGAAAAATTACTATATCTCTGTTCATTTACAAGTCAAATTAGATTCGATATTTATTCTACGTCAAAGTCCCAACTTCGTATTTTCATTTTAAGATATTTTAAAATCCAATGAAGTAGATGTCAATAATTCTCTCATTATTTGGAGAAATTGTTTCAGTATTTTGGTACTATTTAGAAACGAATATGAACGTTAACGTAGGTGGGCGATCGTGAAGGAGTAAGGAAAGCTAGTTTTTGGAAAAGCTATACCAAACCGATTTAAAACGGATTTGGGATTTCCAAGACTCGGTAAGTGGGAGAAAAACGGGAAGACACCTGGTATTCTTCCAGCGAAATGATTTGTGGTAAAGGTCGATGGTACCGCCTCAGCTGGTGCTCCTCGCTAGGGTCGGGATAGAAATTAGCAGAGTAGCGCCCCCACCCCTTGGCGACTCCTACGGTGAACCCATTTTCGGTCGCCACTGATGCGTGTTCTAGCGACCGCGCATCGCAAGTGATCGGAATAATTTTGCCCGGAAGATTTTGTGTCATTTTAGAATCTCAATGCGTCGTTTAGTTATCTATAGAAAATGAAAATCGTATCGGCCGGTTTTTAGAAAATTCAATTTTTGTTAAAGTTGCCTAAAATAAACTAGCCTTATATTCATTCATTGAGAAAAATGAAATATGTAGTATTATTCCAGACGTATACTCAAGTAATGGTACGAAATTTTATCAAAATCGTTAGAGCCGTTTTTGAGAAAATCAAATTGTTGTTAAAAATGCGTAGAATAAACGTCCCTTAATTACTGATCAATGTCAACCATTTCATCATAGTCTCTGCTCAGTATGATAAAATGCTTAAGTACGAGATTATATTCATTTTCGCTTTACCGTTTAGGCTCCAGAGCCAGTAACAGACAGATAGACAGACAGACGGCATTGCGAAAACCACTTTTTCGGATTCAGCAACACATAAAACGTACATTTCTGTAAAAATATCGAGGTCGAAATTTTTCGCGAATACAATACTTTCTCAATATACTTCGTATATGAGAAAGTAAATACAATTCATAGTTTTTATCACTTCAAAACTCCATATTTGGGCACATTGTCTGGGCACGGCCCTGTGTGAGTGTATATATATATATATATATATATAAAGGTGGCAACAAGGTGTTGGAGGAAGCCCAGTGGACACTTACCTAAATTGGAGAGCCGCTGGGGGTGCTAAAGACTTATTTGTGTTATTTTTGTGTTTTTCCTGTCTTCAGCACCCCCAGCGGCTCTCCAATTTAGGTAAGTGTCCACTGGAATTCCTCCAACACCTTGTTGCCACCTTTCCTTTTCTTTAAGCGCACACACACACACACACATATATATAATCAATATTATTTCATACTCAATTTATATTTCCGGAGATAATTTGCCATTACGAATTAAATGAGCGCGACTGCAGTGTGATTTTGTTTGGCTTATTGTTTTTTTACCAGGGTATTTTAGAAAAAAATAAAAGAAAGTATTACAGTGGTAAAAATTCACACGAATGTAGACATTATTTTTAATTAATATTTCATTTGAATAACGACTCTTACTTTATTGGGTTTAATAATTCTCTCAAAAGTTAAATACGACAACCGGCAGAAAAAAATAACTTCCAACTTCATTCATTAAAAAATTATCGTACTTGTTTATGGCCTAAAACAAATTCAGCCCTAAAACATCAAAAACTGACAAAATAAGTCATATTTAGGTATCTCCAGAAGCTAATAGTTATAGTTAGTACTTATTAGTTTATTTTTTCACATTTAAATGTTCATAGTTGTTCGTGTTATATTAAGTATTAATAAGGATTCTAATCTATCGTTTCATATCCAAGGGGATTGAGCTTTGAGTGATAAGTCCAAACCTTATGCGAAAACTATTTCTCTCTCTCGTATAACATGACTCGATCGTTCAATCTCCATCAGTCGGTACCTATTCAACAATCTATATCCTTTGACTCTTAAGTAATTCTTTTCCCTGGCCACAATTTCATCACTTATCCTTCTCGCTAGCCTCTTGGCTTCCGGCATCAGTCGTGCTGACTCGAGCATCGTTACATCCGCTCCATCTTGGGCGGTCCAATCGCTGACGAAGGTACGCTTGCTATAAAACAACTCGAGAATTCCTTTCATGGTATCTCATGACACCCTCGTATGGTGTCGATACAAAGAGTGACTTTTGCTGTAATACGGCGAAGCTGCGGGAAGCGTTTTATTCAGAAAACTCTTCTACAAGACGTTTGTTTGTTACTCCAGGCATTTATTAAAATGAGTCATTTATTTGATAAGGAACCTGAACCGATACATTACTATCGTGAGTAGGTTTCTTCTTGTATGTTGTATAACTTTCATATTTCTTACTATTAAGGGTTGAATAGTTAAATTTATGTGTTTATTTCGTAATTTTTTCTTTGTTTCAAATTTGTTCTATCAAATGTCTTGCTTGGAAACTGCATACTGCATTTTAAATCACTAGATTTATAATACTATTCCATTTTTTTGCTCTGTAAAAATTCGGACGTAATTGTTTTTTTGCATTTATTAAAGTACTGCTTGCGTCTTTGGTCTAAATAAAATCATCTGCACTACATATGTAGCCGGAATATATTATTCAGATTTTAGCTATACGTAGATGAGGCTGATTCTAAGTTGCCCGATATAAGAATTGACCATATGAAATAGCATTACGAGCACAATGTTTTGGAAACCCGCTTTTCAAATAAATAGATCCTTCTGTATAAACTTACTTTACAAAAGTTATGTCAGAATAAGAAAAAATCTCTTTCCAATGGTTTAAGTAAGTAATGCTTTTACCTTCTGCTGAATTCCGTTTACCAAATTTTATTAAAGTTTAATTCCGTTGGTTTTACAAGATCTCTTAAAGGACATAATATATAATTACTGATTTCTACATTGGACAAAATGAACTTATCTATTTTTTTATAAAGAATTGCCCTACTACAAATGTATCTAGCGATTTAAAGATCGATAAACATGCAGTTAAGTAATTAAGTTTGTGAAAAGGCATATAATTTAACAAAATGGCGACTGGAATAGTGGACTTCTTTTCGTTGAAACCGTTGTTCAGAAATCAACCTACAGATATCTCGGTGTGTTCGGTTACTAATTAATATCTATTTTATGTAAGAAAAAGAGCTAACAAAGAGCAACAACAAATACTCAAATTATGATTTTTTTTTAATGAAACTTTCTTATCTCAAAATTTATTTACATGTTCTTATGTTAAAAATGCAAGGGAAATTTTTTCTCTGAAATCGTTCACATTGTTTATCTTTTGTTTTCAGATGGTCGGCGGATGAATGGGGTCCTTGCTCTGTGAGCTGTGGGGGTGGATCAAGGTTCCGCCAGATCCACTGCGCAGAGGAAGGCAACGGAACTAGAGTCAACGTGAGTCAACTCTTCGAATTAATCTTACGTAGTTTTTTTATCTCTCTCTCTTTCTATTGCTGGAATGTATCGCAACCGTCCTCGGATTTTAATACCGTAGCCTTTTTGTGCCAGTATTTTAAAAGTTTAAACTGAGGATTTGTTATATCGTAAAGTAGTTTGCAATAAATATTTATTCATAAGGTGAAAGGAGTGTACTTTCATTATATCCATTTTTTTATTAATGTAATCAGATTAGTTTGGAATTTATACTATTCCACTGATATATGTTACCTAATGTTTTTACCGTGCTATTACTAGGATTATTTAATAAAATAACTGAAATGGATATTAGAACATTGCAAAAAATCGTATAAATTATGATGAGTATATTTTTTTCCTGCTTCAAATAGTATTCTCGCTATAATTGCCATCGCGTGTCAGTATTAAAATGTCCAGTTATTTTGAGTGTTTTCTTTACTTAAGTTGTTATCTTTCCACCTCGAGGTCGATACCATCGTTTTGATTAACTTGTCAGGTTACTCTTAACAGTTCTCAGAACGAAGGATACATAATAGCGGAAATGGCATTTTTATCAAAACGATACTCTGTCAAGTTTATATATTATCGACAAAATAAGGCACCTTGAAGATATCAATGCGTTGAAAGAGATTATTTTTCATCGCGGAGCTTAAGTCTACTAACAAATACTGGAGATATCATCGGAAACCGGGCAGAAAACCGCAAAATAGTTGCAGAGTAGTTACTAGTTAGCAATCTTGAAGTGGCATTTATCAGAAAAGCCAGGTTATTGCGATAAAAATAGTTTATGGAACGTTTTTTTTTTTATTTTCTTGAGATATTTTTTATCTCCTTTTAAGGAAGTTCCGCGGCACTGATCGTCAAGCTTTATTTGCTTAAAAAAATATTTTTTTAATGAGAGTTGTTTTAAAATCGCGCGACAAAATATCATTTTCCTCGCGAAAAAGAGCGTTCTCGGAAAATAGGTCTAATATCATTCGATTCGTGTCCTGCCCTACATCCTGATCGCTATAACTGTCACGGTAACAAATAAGAATCACGGCGTTATCTGAGTGGTTTTTGTCTCGAGAACTTCGGCACGATTCGATATAGAACCCTGTCTCATCGGTGTTTTCCTCGATAGCCTTGCCCCAATTACATAAGACCTTTCAACTCCTCGAGTCGAGGGCTTATACTCGCTCCCTCTCTTTTTCTCGGCCATCCTGTTCTTCACTTTGTTCTTCCTCGCTACAATTTCTCTCCTGTCAATAACATAGAGAGTCGATAAATCACTTTCCGGGCCAAGAATCATTCCATCTATCCCTATCCCTCACCCTTTGCCATTCACATCCCGCCTTGCGACTCTTCGACCGTGTCCCCCGCACGTGTCTCAGATGTTTCAGCCGCTTTTGTTACGGAGTATTGGATAAGAAATGAGCGCTGGAAAACGTTTGGACCTAAATATTTTCTTTTTTTTTTTAGATGTTCAGCTCGCAATTTAGTTGCCTGTGTGTCTTTGTGACTTATTGGATTCCGTTCGCCCTTTGTTTTGCTAGAACTGCTTTTTTCTTACGATAGCCTTCCTGATCGAATTCTTCGATGAAATGCTTTGATCGTGATTTACAGCAATAACGTTACCACCAGCTGCGGACGTAAATAAACGTGAGGCACGGATACTCCGGTAAAAAATATTTCATTTCATTCTTTGGTAGAATATTGGTGGCCCAAAGCGTTGTCTTAACTAAAATAATCTCCGTGCATGTTATAGATGATATATTTAATCCAAATGTTGTACTATTAATTATTTTGAAATAATCCCAAGCCCACCTTCTATAAGTCGGCAATCTATAGCAAGCGTAGCTAAGGTGGCACGCAAGATGACTTCGAATGGCACGCGAGGTGATTTGACTTGATAGCGCCAACAAGGTATTATATCGAGAGTCGCCAAAGCTAAATAAAACGCCAAATTTGATAGTCTTGGTACAAATACATATTTGGAAATTTTGTAGCACGTGTGACACTATAATCGTATAAATTTGAAAATGTTTATCACACCATACAATAGATTTATGTGACTCTTCACTAGCTAAGAAACGCATCTCAAAAGTAAGCAAAACAATTGATTCAACCAGCTTTCTAAAGATATATTCTAATTTTCCTTACGTAATGCATATTTTTCGCTGAAAATTGACCGAAACGTTAGGGTGCGTGTTATGCATAGTAACAGTCAAAATCTTTTTTCTTCTGGCCTATCAATAATAGTTATTTCCGGGCGCATTATTGCTTCTGAAGCATAGTTGTTATTGATGTTTCGTTTCAGTGGATTTTTTTTATTCTTGTTGCCAAATTAGAGAAGAGAATAAATATATATTTAGAAGAAAAATAAGATAATATATTTTAAATATTTATTCCACATATGTAGAATTTATAATGCATTCTTGAACATTTTATGGACTTATTTTATATTGAGAGTTACTATTCATTTTCACTAAAACTTGCAAATTCTAATTCTGTGTAACTTTAATAAAATGTAGTTCAAAGCTAAGAAGCGTTTCCTTATCACAATATAGGCAAAAAACAATTCGTTTATTAGTGGTAATTTTTGTTTCCCATCTCAATTCATCAACCTGTGCCTGTGGTTAGAGTTATTATATAAAAACGTTTCCAAAATCCATAAAACAGAGATTCACTCACAATGCCAATAAAATCTTATCGACGACTTTCATTCTAGGTTTAAAAATCACAAACTTACCGACTCAAAAAATTGGTCTTCACTTACAATTAGATCTTTCGCATGTTCGCTCCGGTCACTCCGACTCTCATCGTGCCCATCCTCGATTTCTCTCAAGCCACTCTTAACCCTGAACGAAGACGTTGAATGCGAAGGGAATATAACGGCATATGGAGGGTTGGCAGCATGCCCAAGGGATGCCGTGCCTTTAATCCCGCAACCGCTACTCTCCATACGCTGCCCCAAAACCCTCTTAAACTCTTTTCATACGTACTCCTACCGAGTGAGACAAAGCCCCCCCCCCTCCCTCCCCCACACAACCCTTTACCCCGCAGCGCACGGGTTCCCATCCCCCTCGTACCCTTCCCTGATATATGCGCCCGGACAGTCACAGTCTTCATTCTGCTGGAAATGGCTCCTTTCGGTCCCGGAGCTATGGCCGAACCCTTATCGATCAGGATAGGAGCCTCCTGCTTTCCTCGACCAATTCCCCGAAGGATCTTCTCCTCTCCATTTCATTCCCGTCCCTTTGCTTCCCTTACTACCTCCCGCTTCTTCCCGATGGCCACCAACATGGAGTACCTGGTGTGGTGCAAGAATGGAGAGGGAGATTCGAGGGACATAGTACGAGGGTCTCTTTTACTCGGCTCAGTCTCCTTCAGCCGGTTCCTTTTAATGAAAGCGAAGATAAATGTTAAGACGCACCTAATGAAGTTGGCAGCTTCGTATAGTGGTTTGTCAAAGGAGGTCGGAGTGCGGTGGAGGAAAGCAGATTAGAAAGAGACGCTCGGAAGGGAGGAAGTGTATCCCGTGCACCCATAACCTGCGATAGCGTTACGTGTCAGCGTCCCACGTGCCTTAATTAAAGGTTATGACTGTTTGTTGGGATCTCGGGCCCTTTCCTCGCTTGAAGCGAATGCCTCTCGCTACTTAATCGGCTCGACTTATGCCGAAGAGGGAGACGAAAAGGATGTCGGAGACTGTGGGAGTGGTTTCGACGGCTTCGACGCGTGTGAAAATTGAAGATATTTTTATGGCTTTAATAAATAAAATGTGATGGAGCAAGGTGTCGTCGACGGGGTGATTTATCTTTTGGGAAAATCGTAATTCAGATGAGGCTAGCATAACATAACATAAACATTTTATGTTAACTAATAAAGTTGGCGCACAAATAATTTGCGTCACCTGCAAATTTTTAAAAAGTTGGTTAGACGCAAATGGGAGGTTATACTGAATTGAATGTTAATCCAGTTACTTCATATGATTTTTAACTAATTGTAAGTTAAAATTCTCAAACGAACAATTTCTGTAAATATTCGAAATTCTTTCGCCTGCTTTGATGATTTCGAGATTGCAGTGTTTTGTCGTTAACGCGGGTTTCAAACACATTTCGAACTGTCGCCTTGTTGCCGGTGATTGTAGGATGAGATGGGAAGGACAGAGAAGGAAATGTTCGCATAAGAAAGTCCGAAGCAAGAGGATTCATAGGACGAGAATAAGTAGACCAATTTTCATCTACGTAACTTCCGCACAAATCGAGTATGCACTTGTATCTAGTGTAAATTAATATTCCTGGAAGAGAGTGCCGGTAAGAATAATTAGCCATTTGTTTAATCTAGTATGAAGACGGAATATTTCCGTTTTGGCAAACTACAAAATATATATATATTGAAACTAGAATGCTGCGATCAAATTTATTATTCACCTTGTTAAACTATAAATCTCTCGTCAAATTAAGATTCCATTAAGAGAAAGTGTTAGTTCCTGTTAGTTTCATTTGTTGGAATTTGCATTTTGACTCATACTTTATATGAAGCATTATGCAATATGAAAAATATACCAATTACTTTAAAATATCGTTGATCGTGATTTCATGGTGACCTTTTGTTTGCGTTAAGTTTCGTCAAATATTTATAGGCGTGGATAGAAGTTAATATTTTCAATACGTAAAGAGGTGTTTTTACTTAAAATTAAATCACAGTTTGCTTCCAAACCATTAGCCAACATGCTTTAAATATCGGCCCTAATTTTTATCAGAATTTGATAAAACAAAATTGAGTCATAAGCGGTCATGAACCGAGCACATTAGATTAAAATGAAATCCCCTTTAATGAGAATCTGATAACACCCAATCTTTGGGACAATTTCGAAATTCAAAATTCCAATAAATCCAATTCCACGTGGGTTTAGAGCCCTCTCTGAAAACGTGTTGCGGCTGTTTGAGGTCTCGACCCTTTCTCGCAAATCGTACGCGCGAAGGCGGCAACGACCTTAAGGTCAGACGCGGCCCCGAGCACGAATTACGCGTTGGCTACAACAACTCGAAGCGACCCTACCAACTAAGGGCGAGCTCTTTGCCATCCCCCATGACGTCCTTTCTCTCGCCCACTCCACCCTCTTATCTCTCCCTTTATGCTTTCCTATTCCCTACTTCATTCCCCTCCCTACAATATTCTCGGAAACCTCAGTCGTCTCCTCCTCAATGTCGTCGTTTCAATTCCCTCGAGTCGAATCACTCCGAAGTGGGAGTTTAGGGGGGTGGCCGAAAATCTGCATAGGACATGGCACTTTCAATCTCCCTTTCTCTCGACTCTTTACATTATCCCAGAGAGACATAGAGAAGCGGAAGGAGAAAGAAAAAGGGACGTTCGGTCAGATTCCCCTTTAGTTCCCTTGTCCCCTGATTCGATTTTTTCTCCTCCGCTTGGTGAGCGGGAGACTGCTGGTAAAATTTCACTTCTGCTCCTCCACTCTCTTCCTGCATTGTAATTCTATAGTCCGGTATCCTTACCCTTCCCGCCATCCTAACATCCGTGAATCCTCCTCTCTTTCACCTTGTTAGTTAGCAACGGAAGGGAAAGTGAATGGGAAAGTTGTCGAAGAGGAACTCGTCTCTCGCCACGCAATTAGTCACTAAATCTGTTATAGTGCGTTTCCCGAAGTCTTACGGGTCAGATTCGCAGTATTCCGTCCGCATTCGGGTTATTTCGCTTAGGCTACGACCCAATGTTGCCACATTTCGAATTTCGCTCATTTCAACAGCAGCTGTGGACGAGTGAAGTTCTGAGAGCAATCGTGTCAACAGCGCTCGTCAAGAATTTTTGAAAGGCGTGGGAAATTTAAGACCTCTTATTGGCTGACACTTTCTCTCCCTCACCCTACAAGTCTAACCGTAGACACGCCTCACCCGTACGATCTCTGGAAACGCAGTATAGTGGCGTGTTACGCTAACCGTTCCCGTTGCAGTTGAAGGGTGTTAGAAGATTTTTCATCCTTCCGCCTTTGATTGTGAATGGAATATCGATGTGTTAATGTTTAACTCACATTAGGGACTCCTTGATGCGGCATGAAGTTAAGGTCGGAGTCGACTCGATGATCCCTCTAAATCGGTTTCAGAAATCCGCACCCCGATTGCTCACAAAATAATTCTGTAAAATTGCCTAACGTTGGCATCCCTGTTCCTTCCTCTATTTGACACTTGCACGTGCGAGATTGACGAACACAACTCCTGCAGCCGTAAAACGGTTGATAAAAGATTTAAGTAATAGCTACGAAATAGCCGACCTCAATGTTAATTTACCGATCGTTTTAATGTGATCAGCACGTAGCTATGAACAAGGCGAAGTTATCGAAGCTACATTTTGCTGGGAAAACGAGCGCAAGGCTCATATTATATACCAGGGGTGGCCAAACCTCCTTACCCTCGGAGCCGCATAAGATCATCTTCGAAAGTTCAAGAGCCACACGATACACATTCTGTATTCATAAATTTGCGAACAGTCCATAACCGGTATCCGAAGCAATTCAGATGTATTGCAAGTCCCTGCAGCGAAAAACGTTGAATGTAAATTTAAAAGAGCCGCAAACTAATGTAAAAGAGCCGCATGTGGCTCGCGAGCCGCGGTTTGGCCACTCCTGTTATATACAGTCATGCCTCGTTTAGCGCATGTTTGTTTAGCGCAATTTCGATATAGCGCAATTGGAATCCCGTGGTATACATTTTTATTTATTTTTTTAATAAAATAAATACTGTATGTATGGTACGTACTACAAAATGAAAATACTGTTCACGCTGCACATTTTTGATGGCTTTTGTTTGCTTAAAAAAATTAAGGAATCACGTAATCAGTTCCAATGACATATTTGCGGTGTTTTTTTAATACCGAATTTACTCATGTAATCCGCGAACTCCTATTTTTGGGCCGGTTCGGAGGGAAAAAATTAATTTGAGCCAGAATAAGATTTTTTAAGTCACCGATTCCTACTTACTGGAACAAGTTCCGCTCATCTTCTCCCTTCTACGTGACGCAATTTATTGGATGATCTCTTTGACGATACTAGCAGAAATCTCCTCACCGATAGTCCTCTTTTTTAATCCCTTAACTGTTTTTGTTGTATTATTACGCAACTTCGTCCCCGCTTCTGTTTTTGACGTAACATTACGAACAGATGTTGAGCTTCACGAACTATTTGTTCATATATGAACCGGAACTTCCTTAGGTGGATGGGGAGTTTTTTCGCGTATCGTCTCCTGAGTAAATATTGGAAGGTTACGAACAAACGAATCCAAACACTTGAGATGTGGATTTCCGTCTTCCTTTCGAACGATGAAATCCTTCATTCACAAAAAAATTTCACCACTCCGAATTCCTTGAAGTGGATGAGGGAAAAGGACCAAACTTGAACCTACCTATTTTCGAGCCAGCAAACCCTCAGTAGTCATTGAACTATAGTTATCAGTTAGTCGGCGTATTCTTTCTGCCTACTTTTGCGAGTTTTTGCCTGCAGCGCGGGCGTAACTTACACGTTTACTTGGTCGCATAAATACTCATATACTTCGTAGAATTCGACGTCTTTTACGAATATAAACGTAAACGCCAGCATATTGCAAGGAATTTACTATCGATACTCACAATTTATATAATCTGTTCAGAAATCCTCGTGTAAGACGCGCACCTCCTTTTTTCCCCGGCTTTTCGGGAAAAATGTGCGCGGGGTACACGAGTAAATACGGTATCTATGGCAAAATAACATTTTAACAGTAAATAGGGGGAAACATTTTCTGTAAATCGTGGCGATCGTGGCAGAAAGGAGAAAACTCAGTAAAGGCAATCAAAGTGTAGAAAATAATCCTAAATTATCAAGGAAAACATAAATCTTGAGGAAAAACTTTAAGTGATTCAGTGTTTTGAACAAGGTGAGAGTCAGAGCAATATTGCACGTAAGTTTAACTTCACAACTTCTACAATTCATACAGTTTTGTTAAATAAAGACAAAATAAAAAGTTCAATGGAAGCAGCCATTGCAGTAACTGCGAAGAAACTCACACGATCACTTATTGTTAGTAATATGCTTGAAAAAATGGAGAAACTTCTAGTGTTGTGGATTGATTCTAAGCGTCCTAATGAACACATGACCCTTAGTCAAGTCATAATTTGCAGTAAAGCACTTTCCCTGTTTGAATGTGTAAAGCAAGAAGAGGGTATCCTTTGCGCTAAACGAGGCATGCCTCTACCAATATATTATAGATATGAAGTAAAAGTTGCCATGCGCATATAATAAATATAAAATGAGCTGATGAAGATTTGTAGATTTGCTCTCGAAATAACTGAAAAATCTTCTCAAATTACAAAATATTTTATGCTAAAAATAAAATTAAGTTAAATTAACCTCTGACAATCATCATCACAAAGTTATAGCATGAAGATGGCTTTTTTCTTTACGATTAAATGTATTTTTTGAAATTTTTCTTCGGGCTTTACCAAAGATGAAACGGCTCTTAGTAATTAAATAATTATCCTTGATAGGAAGAAACATTAATTTGGCGAAAATTAATATTCGATTAAAGGGAGTAATCAATTAAAGTTTGAAGTGGATATTAGGAGAGAATGTTTTGAAGGCTACAAAAGACGGTACGTGAAATTTAGTCCTCGGAATAACCGCCGGTGTTTCTTTTCTATCTGCATCCTTGCTCTTAGTCTTTCAAGGCCTATTTTTATTTATAGTTTTCTCAAAATGAGAAAATTCCAGCGAGGTGCAACGGGTCAAGATAAAAAATGAGTATTATCTGCTGCAGTGACGTGCTTGCTGGTTAAGCTAAAATGTTTCTTTGATATATAAAAAACACGACGATGCAAAATTTTCTTACTTATTGGATTTATCTATTGTGCGTGGATATTATTAAAATGCAGTATGAAATTACTTTTTGAATGTTTAACAACAAAACCTTGCCTGTTAATTCCAATAAGAATTTTGTTGGTCTTTCTTATCCTTAGATTTTCTATAGTTCCCAAAAGGGTAATAATTCTCGCAAAATGTGTCCGAAGGAGGAAAGAAGGTAAAGAAATAGTTTTCTTTAATATCGATGCATGTTTCGCAGTATTTTTACCCTTAATGATATTTTAAAAAGCAATATTTCCTGCACCGTGGGCCTTATTTTATAGAGGATGGAGAAAAATTATTAATATTGTACACCAACGTGAAATTTTTTAAAACTATTCAAAAACGCTCTCCCCGAATTATAGGAGGAATGCATGCACTGCATCGAGAAACAAGATAGAAGAAACTTTGAACGGCAGTGTGTGAGAAAAATATTCCACCTCTCATCCTTCTTCCCGTCTTTTTATCAAATTCTCCCTCTTTTTCCTACTGTTTCTCAGTTTAGCTCGCACCTCGATTTTTCGCGCTCTCTTGCCGTCTCTTCCTCTTTCTCTCAGTCTCTCTCTTAAGGCTCAAACGCGTTGTGTACGAATTCTATCCAAAATGCGTCACGTTCCTTTCGCCAATCGGTATTCTTCCAATATGCAGTCTATAGTAGTGTTATTCTTCCAATATGCGGTCTATGTTATCTCTATCAACATGTAGCTCTGAAACCGAAAATATTCAATGTGGTCATTAATTTGAAAAAAAGTTCGTTTTCTTATAGTAAATTCCGTGCTGAATCACATTATGTATGTTTAAAATTTCTGAAAAATCGGCAACTACCTTAAAAGTTTTAATAACCTTATAATCTTGTGTACATGCTAGTGGATTATGGGATCACTATGTAAATATTTATTGTTGAGAGGCTCATGGGATCGCTATGTAAATATTACAAGTGACGTTCTTTTTAGATTATAATGCCTTTTATATCGGGTGTAGCCGTCTCCGGGCGCTATGGCGCCCTTCGCCTCTCTGGAACGAAACTATCCCTCCCCATTGGCTGGTGATCGGATGGGTAAATGTCGCCACAGGCAGATCAGTCATGGGTTTGCAAGCTTTCGTTTTGCGTGAAAGGGTTATCTCAAAAAATTATTTTTCGAAAGGGGTTCGGGATAAAATAGACCGCATACGAAATTGAAAATTAAGATTTCCTATACGGTCTATCGATATAACTAATTTTCTTGTATTTTTTGTTATTTTAAAAAATAAAATGTTTCTCATTGCATTTATTTTTACCTATCTACCAATTACAACAATAGGCCGCATATTGACTATAGACCGCATATTGGAAGAATACCCGCCCATCCTCCCTTTTTCAGTTTACCGCATTCGGCCAAGAAAAAATCGTAACTTTGGCGTGGGTCCAAGGGAAATCGGGAAGATTCGAGAGAGAAAGAGGGAGAGAGAGGGCAGCGGTGGGGTAGCAGGGAGGGAGATATGTGAAGGAAGAGAGAGAGAGAGGAAGTGGCATTCGTGTTTGAAATGATAAAGCTGTCTTATAATCGTGTGTGTCTGTGTGGGAATAGGCCGTGATTGGGAGGGGATGAATCAAGTCAAGATGACGAAGGGAGAATATTTTTGAATTTTTATTTGAAGAAATGGTGCATACATGGACAGGAATTCGAGAGTGGAATAACTTTAAGCTTGAAAGAGAAGGCCAAATGTATCTAGGCTTTAAATATAAATATAAATAAATTAATGATCAAACATCTGAAGCGAATTGGGATTTAATTTTATAGAAGATTAATCAAAGAGTTAGTTAATTAGTCAAAATCGGCAATTCAATATAAATATAGATTTAAGTCCATCATAGTTTTGCGAAAATTTCTTCGGTCGATAAAACTATTTTTGATCATAGATGTATTTTTAAATATATCTTAATTTCTAATGCAATTCGATATCCGACGTAAGATAAATCCATATCAGTGTGATGCGTTAGAATAAATAATGAATTTATAGCGAACTGTTAAGATAAATGCAACTCGAGAAAGAATTAACGGTAGATTTTAGTCAAAACTTTTTATTATACATCCGTTGGCCTTGATAAATGCATTTTAAAGTCAGTAACGTTCAATCCAATTGTCACATAGTTAATAAATTTATTTCTTTTAACATTGTATTTTCTGTATAAATCTCTCTTTCTCTCTCTATCTGTCTTACGATATTGAAATTCGTATCCCAGTTAAATTTTTCGGTGAAAGATGAAAAAATTACGAAGCACTGCATCCGAATATCCATTTAATGAATGTTATAATCCGCCATGTCTCTTCCCTGCCTCTCCGATACACGCAGCGTTCTTATCCTCTTTCCCAAGCGCCATTCATCATCTTCCGTCTCTCTCTCTCTCTCCCCCCCCCCCTCTCCCGTGCACCTCCCTCTCCCCTCCCCCACTCCTCGCTCGCTCGTACACGACCGATGGTTTCGGGACGCCAGAGAGGAATAAATGGTGTTTACTTTGTGTTTTAATCCAATTAGCATGAACGCCCCTTGTTTCTGCGTTGCCTTCCAAAGAGAGTAGAGAGGGGGTAGCGAGAGATGAGACAGACGCGCAATGTAAAAACTGCAGTAATCAAGGGTTAAGATTAATCGCGTTCTCCCGTTGATATGCTTCTTAGAAGTAATACTTTGGGGCTTAAAATCTAAGTAAATTAAAATCTTACAGGGTTTTCGAAAAGTCTTCTGATGCCTGTAAATTCTTTTCTCGAGCAGCGTTGTTTTTATTGAATATTTATGATATCTTGAAGGTGCTGGGAATATTTCCCCATTGTTTGGCTTAGTGTTTTTCACTCGACGTATTTTTTATTAATCGAGCAATCCTTTTCAATCTTTTAATTTCTGCGGCTTGTGGGATGTCATCTTACACTTTCATTAAATTGATTTCATGGAGATTAAATATTGAGAGAGATATGGTATTGAACTGAAATAGTAAGGATAAGTCTCCTTCGGTCTATGCACGTGAACATAATTTAATTTATCTACAATTGAATTAATTTTTTCATTGAAACTGCTGCATATTAGTTGTATCGTATAAAATTCCAGCTCATTCTTCATTTCTGCCATTTAATAAATAACTATTTTTTAAATACTAATTGCCGTTTATATGCTCAAAAAGCATGCTGAAATCAGTATTTGAATATTATTATTTTTATTGTATTTCTTCTACATATTTCATTGATAGGGATTAAGAGAATTTTTATTAGTTAAAATATTGAATTAAATGCTGTTTTCGGTGCATATTACGATCCATATGTCTTCACTCTTTCTAGGTCCCGGAACATCTCTGCCGAGGCCACAAACCCAGATATCAGGAACCGTGTAACACGCAGGATTGCCCTAGGTGGTATGCAGGAGACTGGACAGGAGTAAGTTAATTTGAAATTTAAAACTAAACTTCCATCTCAGGTTTTGGTAAAACTATTGCTCCCTCTTAAACCGATCTCACATATTTCTAATAGCATTTTTTAATTTTTGCCCAGTGCTCAGTATCTTGCGGAGAAGGATTGCAAACTCGTGGAGTTCTGTGCCGAGATGCTCGTGGACAGCAATCTAATCTTTGCGAGGATTCTGCTAAACCGGTAGCAACACAGCCGTGCCGGACTGGTATCCCTTGCCCAACCCATAGGCATAGATATGGATTTGGTGGACTTAGCGTACCAAGAACAGGCAAGTGAACATTTACTAATTATTCATTTCAGTTCATACTGTTCATTATTGACCTTGAACATGTGCGTCGGCATAAAACTTTGCAGGGGGGGGGGGGGGGGGGGGCAAAACACAAAAATGCCTATTACCCAGGGGCCCACGAAAATTTTCCCAAACCGGGAAAATCTTACTTAACCGGCCCCCAACTGACCACAAATCCGCACCAATGAAACATTATGAATTATACTATCACTGTACTGAATATCCTGTTGAAATTAACTTAAAGTATATTTTAAATGACTAATTTATTTCGCGCGTGATGATTGGCCTTTCCTTTGAAGCAGGTTAAAATCAGTGCTCGGAATGAGCCGGAGCACCACTCCGGCTCGTCACATGCGCCGATGATACCGTTCCTTTTCATCAGACATTTAGAAATACCGTCCCTTATAACAACCGTTCCGTTTCGTGAAAATTTCCGTTCCACTATCAGTACAAGCGTTCCGTTTCGTAACATTTTTCATTTCGAGCACCGGTTAAAATCCACTCCGACCTGCTAAATACTTTGACACAAATAGCCTATCTCCCTCCACCCGATCTTTCTTCCCCTCACTTTCCTCTTCCCATCTAGATCTCGGTAATATTCAGCCTTTTTGTTCAGCCTGCCCATTGGAAAACTTTGAAGATGTGCATACCCACTGGTATGATCACATAATACGAACAAATCCACAGAAAATCTTTAAATGATTAGAACTAATTTTGGTCGACTAGATTTGTATTATCTGCATCTAATCGTAAAGGTTATGAAAAATGAATCTTTTGCATATTCTGAAAAAACCTTCCGTATTTCCGGTTGAATACCAATTTTTACCTCCTTCCTCTACAACCCTCTCGTCTTTCTCTCTCTACATCTCTTTCGAATGCATGTAGGCACTGCATTGACACTTTTGCATTACAAACCTGAATTGATATAACAATTGGCATGGTTAGTTAAAAACGGAGAATCTCACCCAAATTGGACACTTAAAGGTTAAATTCGAGCGAATCCGAATCGAAGGATAAATTGACATTTAAAAAAGAAATGTTCCTTTTTCTTTAAAATATTCTTGATCCTTAGAATGCATGTCAAATTTTGCAATATTCATTTGCAATAGGAGCAAGGGCTGCTGAGCAGTATTTTAAATACATATTACATATTATCTTACGAGAAAAGAATATATACCCTAGTGGTCGAATTCGCGACATTTTTCGGGATATATTACGCCGTTACCTTCATAGATCCTATTCAAACATCCTGCCAAATTTTCGATCCTCTGTGTATACCATTTAACGAATTGAATTTTTCTACAGCGTGACACGGGCCAAACAAAAACGAGTCAAAAGGACAAACCATTTAATACTGCCTTTTATTATTAGAATTATGCATATGGGCAGACGGGCGAACAAGGTGAAAATGGAAGTTTAAAAAATAACACCAAATAAATCCAAAATCTTAGAAATCGGAATTATGAAGCGGTCATAGGATAAGTATGTACTTCGATTTTCAAAGACGCAAACATAAATGAACAGAAAATGAAACCTACACTTATGTTAATGATTTCCTTCCTTTCTGTAGAGGCGACGATGCAGGGATAAAGCAACTGATTTATGTTCGAAATTCTAAGGGATCAGTTAGTCAATTCTCAGGTTAATTTACTTTCATAAGTTTCTAGATATTTTGTACGAAAAAGTTATAAAGTTGCTCATAGTTAATAAAAAACAAAAACTGTATAGATAAATATGTAATTAGATACTGACTGGGTTAGCAGCGATGAGCCGCTACATTAAAGCAAAAACTTCTGGAATTGAAGACCGTAAGATCATTGCTCCTGGATAAACCACAAGAAACTGAACTACGGAGTGAACCGAATAAAGTGAATCTTTTCACGGGATAGTCCTCTTGACAGCAAAAAGGGCGAAAATGCCCTTCAATTTTCGCACTCTTAGAAGAAGTTTTATAGGAGTGCGGGTGGATGGGAAACGCAATTCGATATTTCAGTTGGACACGTGGTCATAGGCGGCTTTAAGGGTAAAGGGATCCGCCAAGACGGCACGCTTGGCCATAAACTGCGGGTAGCAAGAGGACCCCTAAAGCTGGTTGTAAGATTTTCGACATTCGAAATGAGAGGAGATAATGAGGCGAAGGAAGAGAGAATAATTAAAACAGGAACTTTAAAGAAAAAGATGAAAGCATAGACAGAGGAAAATGAGGGAAATAAGTTTACTATATTACTACCTTGTAACTTTTCTCTTTATTACACTAATTTTACAAATAATGCAGATCCGAATCTGTGGTGTGTAAATAGGCGTAAATCATGCCTAGTAGATGCAATTTGCTAACGGTGATTTAAATGTCCGGTATATAGATAAAATAATTTACCTAATCTCAATGGAAAAAATTCGCAGAATGTTCAATTGAGCTACAGAAGACTATCGATGATTCTTCGATGTAAGGAATAGATTAGAATAATGGAAATCGGAAGGAAAATTCTGCTAAATGAGAAAGATCGGAAGCAGTTGGAAAGTGTACAACAAAACGTACAGCATTTTAAAAATTTGCCCGTCAAAATTGATAATAATTCCAATAATTTCTATCTTTTTATTATTTGATGTCAGCAATATAAAAAAGTACTTACACGCAGAACAGTAATTTGCTTTCCATGGTGTGGTTGTAGCTTTATATGTGCTCTTTAATTTATGATTTAGTTTTACATCCATGGTTTTTTGTCAAAATGAGTGTACCACGCGTACCACTTTAGAAAAATCTATAGTTGTATCTGGTTTCTGTGGTTTTAGCATGTCACCTGTCACAGTCCGCAAAGCACTTGCAAAGTTTTATAGTTTTCTCAAGTCATCGTCACAAGTTTCGAAACGTGAAGTAATTTGAAAATTGAATTAATTTATGTTACGGTTAATTACGTGATTTCTTCCAATTTCATTTTATTAAGTATTTGTTTGTTTTTTAGAAAAATAGCATCAAACGCACCGTGAGGATGGAAGGACTTTGGAGAATTATTATAGGATTAATCAAAAAACTGCATTTCTTTATCTTCGTTAAAATTGTTGTTTTTAAGAATTTAATATTTATGTATTATGGAAATGTTTTTATTTTGTTAAAATACATATGGTATTTTGTATGTTTTTTTTACTTTCTCATATACGAAGTATATTGAGAAAGTATTGTGATCGCGAAATAATTCAATCTCGAGATTTTGATGGAAATATACGTTTAACTGAGTCGGAAAAAGTGGTTTTCGCCATGCCATCTGTCTCTTCGCGCCTCTAGAGCTTAAACGATAGAGCAAAAATGAATGAAATCTCGTACTGAGGCATTTTATCATACAGAATAGAAGCTATGAAGAAATGGTTGACATTGCACAATAATTACGGGTAGTTTACTCTAGGCAACTTTAATAACAATTAGATTTTCTAAGCAACGGCTCCAACGATTTTGATCAAATTTTGTAGTTACTTAAGTTGATGTTCATAATGATTGTACGCAGTTAATATTTTCAAAAGATAAATAAACAACGCATTTGTATATGAGAAAGTTTGCACAATGTACATTATACAGATTTTTTCATTTTGTACATCATTGAGCTTTTGGAAATTTGGTCACTTTAATTTCGCTATTAAAAACAGAGGATTTAATTGCTTTTCATGTCCCTAAGAATCCGATAGGAACAAAAATTTCTCTTCCATACCATTATTTTCTTCTCAAGCTCAGGGGCAGGCGATTTTTCAGCCCTTGTGACCACATGGGGAAACAAAAGAGAGTGATGGAGGAGGAAGGCGAAGGAAGTAAGAGGGACGGGGAAAGAGCCTCTGGGAAGTGTATCGAAGCCCAATGCGGTGGAAATAAGAAAACCCAAGTACCGCCTTTATTATCGGTCGTTGGGGTAGGTAGAAACTTGAGGCTTGCTCTGATACCGATTTTCGTGTTCGCGTCTAAACTTTACCCTCGGCATATTTTTCCGTATTCGATGAATATGTTGTCTTTTTTCAATGACAATGAGTTAGGACTAACGCAATTTGGGCGCATACGAGACCAACTCATTTGCCGCCCCCAGTGAGGTGCCACCCTAAGGCTTACCACTTAGACACGCCCCTGCTGGTATCAATAAATAAGATATTTGTTACAATAAAGTGACATGTTTGAATGGCGAGAATTTTCGCCATCTGTATGCAACGTGTTAAGATTTTTGCATGTACAGTTTTTTCACATTTTAAAATAGTATTTAATATAATATTTACGTTTTTACACATTTTCAGGGAAGGCAACTGCCCCCCTCCCTTGCCCCCCTGCCCCCCTGCCCCCCCTTGCCCCCCTGCCCCCCCCTTGCCCCCCCCCCCCCCCCCTTGCCACCCCTCTCCCCACTGCCGACGCCCATGCCCTTGAAATATGTTTCTTCTTCACTATTTTTTTTAATCTTAAGAAGTTTTAAAACATAGATACATGATTAAAAATTCACTCAAAGAATATGAGGGGAGGTGCAATCTCTACTGCCAAGTTTTGTTAATGTTTTAGGGTTCCCCTTCTACTTAATGATAATGTCCCTTTCAGAGTCGGTCAAGCACTTAAGGGGGCCCTGATGCTGATATCAATGGGGGTCCCACCATATTAATATTTATATTAATAATGTATGATTTATGGAGCCCCAGTTTAATATTATGACTTTTACAGAGTGTTTCTTTATTGGAAATCAGTTTGCAAGTAGCTTTTAGTAATTTTTTTTTGCAAAATGTACACTCAATACTTGAATAATTGAGAACTTCTGGTGCCCCCATTAGTCGTGGGCCCAGATGCCTCGCATCCACAGCATCTCTCCTTTGGCTGGCCCTGCAAGTAGATAGTTCATGGAGGTCATCATGGTAACTGAACTCATTTTGGAGTCCCATGAGACATTCATATGCATAATATTAATATTACAGAAGCATATCTGATAATCGTAATTTAATGGATTTCCATTCTTTTTACAGGTCATGGTCTTGAAGAGGAAAATGAAGGTGAGGCATCGCCAGATTTCTTTCCCGGAGGTGACTTATCCTCTCTGCCTCTTGTGCAGCAACCATACTCACCACATTCACAGTCTCCACCTCCTCCACCTGCTGTGGCAGAAAGACTGACCGCAGAACAGGTTGTGCCGTCTGAGCCCACGTAAGTGAGCACAAGATGCAGCAAAGTCCCTTGCAGGTGCCTGGGTCTATAGCAGCTCAGTTCATCAATCCCAGGTCCTCAAGGAACTTTCTGTGTCAATTAGTTTTAATATTCATGTAGGTTATATATCTTACCTGAAATGTAGCCATAGGTCAACCAGAAAGGTTGATCTGTTGGATGAATGAAATTTGGGATTGTATCATTGAACCTATTGGCATTTAGATTTTATTTCACATCAAATTTGCTTTACATCATATACCAAAACCCAGTTTTTTACTAAACACGATTTTATCCTCAAAAATTTTATCACAGCTTCCCAAAGCTAAAAAATTTATGCGCTATTTTTCTTTTCATGTATTATTTACACACTACAAAGAAAATTTATTACTTTATATTAATTTATATCACCTTTGTTTATTATAATGATTATGTGATTAACAAGAAATAGATAACACCTTGTTCCTATATGGTTGTGGATAACTTACTTTTTTAAATAGGCAATCTGAAAATTTCATTGGTGTTAATATATTAAATAAATATATATGTTATTTAATAATTTTACACCTGTATTTTTACCATTTTCCCAAAAATAATTCAATTTACAACATAGCAATCAATATGTCATGTAATTTGAATACTAATGAAAAGCTTGTCAATTTCCTTCTTAATACAAGTACCTACATTTTAGATAATTATATCACTTAAAGTAAAATTTAAGCTGAGGAAAATGTCATATTTTCAACATCCTAGACTAAGTTACTGATTAATTATTAAGTAGCCTTCAAGTTATGTTGAAATATTATTGCTAGAAAATATGGCATTGTAGCATAGTAGTTATATCACAGTTAATATACTCTTTCTGAACATATATCCATTCATATAGAACTACCATATTCTGGGCTGTAAAATGCAGCTGCCCTTTCCCTCAATAGTTTGTGGGCTGTTTTTTGTAGAAATATTGGGATGCATTAATTGTATTATTAAATTCAATATAGGAACAATATCTAGATCTGAAATATGCTTTAAATTTATGGGAAAATTCAATTCCTGATGGTTTGATGCCAAAAATGATGACATCCAGGAAAATATGGTAGTATGGTAGCCCTACATTCATATTTATAAATTTCATTGCAGTAGTAGTTTATGGGATCAGATATGTGCTTTACTAGAATAAAAAAATAGTATTCAGTGAAAGTAGTCTTAAGTAATCACTTGGAACTTTTTTTAAATAATATTGCTTCTACCATAATTAGTATTAATAGCACACACCTTTTTCAGGCTCAAGTGCCAATTGTACAGATTGACACTCATATTGTTTATTATTAGAGCAAAATGGACACTAATAAATAATTGGTTAATGTACCTCCTCAATATTGGAACAAAAATTTTGAGACATCTTAAATTTTATTTTTGTTACCCTTATCAATAAATTACTTATTCCTTGGGAAGAAAGAATAAGTTATAGCATAGAATCTGGTAGGTGTGTGTCTTCCTTTTTGAGCAAAGCCTGAAAATGGTGATGTGTATAGTAAATGATTTATGAGGTGTGAAACCATCATTTGCAATGTGTTTATGGTAAAATGTGATGGCATTTGTTTAATATTATCGTGACTGTGAAGTGACCCATGGGCAAATTGATGAAGTTATATTTCAGTTGTGCATTGTAGCTGTTCAATTCACCTCTAGGACTTCATGTGGATTTTATTTAATCCTTTAAACCCTGCTGTTTATTTTGATAACCTGGCAACAAAGGCTTACTATTTTTATTTTCTTAAGTTTTTATGATTTTATGATTTTGTATTCAATCACAATTCTTCCCCCACTGTGGCTTCACAGTAATGTGTATAACTATCGGTCTTCACCGAATCTCTTCTAGCACAACCTTAACCTGAAGGCCTTCCGTTGTGGTTTTTCAGCAATTTCAAAGTGTTCTTTGCGTGCGGCTGGTTGTACTTGAGGTACAGTATGCTCCGTCCTAACTAGGACAGCACACCTAATACTTTAACTTCCACCATATTTTCGCCACCATATTCCTCTAGGGCGCACCAACGGCACTGACACGCAAGGCCATAGTTTGCTACCACAACATCACCAGCATCAAGCACCATCACTGGCACCAGCTTCATGGAGCACTGGCAGCAATTAGGCAGCACATCATCAGCTCTCAATATCACCTCAATCACTCTCGCTTTTCTGGAATGCTTTAGCTTCAATCAAAGAAAAATAAAGGAAACCAGCCAAAGCATTTAGGGGGAATCACGCATGCAGAATTAGAGACCGCTGAGAATACTTCTCTTTCAAAGACCTCTCCTACCAAACAACCATGATATCATTCCATGTTGAATTTAGTATCAGTGAAATCTGTTTAAAGAGGCTTAACTTTTAAATGAGCATGATACAAATTAGGACACCAAAACGAGCATCTGAAGTTTCAATATGACATGCTTTAGCTTACCTTAGGTTTTCGAAAAACATATAGAGAATTTGGTTTACATAATAAAATGGCTGATCTCTCAAATACCTTGCTTCACAAAGGACTCTTTCCTAATGATCGACAGAGTCATTTTTTTCATGCTTGCATTGTGTCTACCTCTGCATCACAGTCTTACGGCATCATCAAGTAAGCCAAATGATTCTTTCCTTGAGCACAAATATGTCTCTCATACCAAACTTATGACATGAGAATGCCTTTCCCCACTCTTATTGATAAAACTTGTGAATTCTCTAGAAAAATTGCTGAAGTTATCCTGTGATTTCTTCTTCCTGTGATGCTTCCTTTCTTTTTTGTCTGTCGTTATGTCATTTGTCTGTCATAAGAAACACTCAATGTCCAGATTTATTTTCAGGACAGCAAATGCTTTAGAGCTTGAATTTTTAGGCTATGGCAATTGCATGAAGCATGAAAATTTTTAAAATGGGGGTTTAGTAAAAATCACATGCCTTTTGCCGGGGATCATTTTTCCTTACTCCTTAATTCATTATTTTCATACCAAATATAAATTCAAATATCACTCCTACTGAATTTTATGTATTTGTTCATTTTATATCTTCAGTATTATTGAAATTTTATGCTTAATTTTTCTTTCTTTTTTACGACCTGTTATTCAAAATTATTTCAATATACTGTACTGAGAAAATATATAGCAGTTTTCGCACTGCATGTTTCATATAAAATAAGTGTATCTATAAATGTGAAATAAATGATTGCTTAGAATCATTGAGTCCAAATGGGTCAGTATTTAAAATGTATTTTTTATCGTGAATAAAAATTTTGACTCAAAAATGTTTGGATGTGAAAAAACATCATTACACCTAGAACTATTTCCACTATCATAGTGCTACTTGAGACCAATTATTCATGGTGTAATCCAAAATATTATGCTGTGAAATAAATTAATTAAGAAGAGGTTAGATAAATTAAAAGTTAAGTTGAAATTGTGGTTTGGTATTATGGAATGTTAATATCTATGTAAGAAGGAAGTCAGTGTTAAGCATAGGTAAATTCTGTTATAGGCAAACTGAAACACCACTTATATGATCATTAAGTGTTATGCTTTTGATGTAAAACTGAAATACTAAAAAATGTAGTACCAATTGAATTTTTATATATTCTAACCATTTATGGTGAACTTCCTCAGACTATTTATTATCAGATATTTAACTTAGGATGTTGCATTAATGAAAATTGCTTAATTATTCGCGAAGCATCAGAGATCAACTTAGGATCACCGAATTATATACATAGTAACTTTATTCTTTCGTATACATCGATATTTAAATATTTTGATAGTTATCAATACAGTTTAAATACAACAATAGTTTCAATTCCATCAAATTTTAATAACCGTAAGGCAAATAACATCATGCATTTTAACCTAGCACAAATATTACTCATGTATAAGTTGACCCCCGAGTTTTTCACTAAAAATTTGGTCTTAAAAACTCAACCTATCGTTGAGTATATATGATATGTACTACATAATTACAAAATAATTTTGTGGAACTATAGGGGACATATATAAATATAAGTAGCTGTATATTAGAAAAAAGCAAGTTCATGAGCATATAGAATTTAAATTAGTTATTTAATGTTCATTTTTATATTGTTTACAGTAATGTATAAAAATGCCACATCAGTGTTATGTTAGTAAATTTATACTTGGCAAATATAAACAATCAGAAAATATAATGCATGATTATGGGATCATTCAATTTCTTTTTTAAATAATTTTCATTAGCCCTTAGCACTCATGTTATTTATTGCAGCGGTAACTGATCAGCTCATTTTAATTTTGTGAAATTAAAAGCCCTTTGAGTTTACTCATATTGGCCCAAGTAAATAGAAGCTAAGTTGTTTAAGGCGATATTGGCTCTCCCATCAATTGAATCAAGTTGCTTATTTTGTTTTTTGTTTGGCATTACTCTTATATAAAAGGCCAGGTTTGTGTATCTGTCAGGAACACTTCAGGAATGCAGAAATAGGACTACTTGTACACTTCCAGATATATCGGCTTTATCCCTTCTGTGTGAGGGCAAACATAGAAATATACCTGGTAGGAGGTATGATTTCAGGTCAAAGAAGACTGCCTCAATTTTATTTCAGAATAATCGATCAAGATATGTATTTTTTGATGAATTATTCATATTCCCTGTGAAAAACTACACCAAAATAGATTTTTATTTATGTTCCTGCGGTATCTGTTAAGAAAACCGAGCTCCAGCTAAATCAGATGAGCTTGAAATTTGGCACAGTTATATGTTTTTGGACAAAACTGATGAGAAAAATATGAAATTGTAAAAATTCCACAATTTAAAAATGCTAACCAATTCTGTATGTGCATTTTCCGAATTTATGCCCACTCAATACATTTTTATTTAGTGTGTACTGTGCCAATAAACCAAATCACTCTGCATCATTTTTGATGGACATTTAGACTAGTATATAATAACACAGCAAAATCCAGGATGTTAGACATGTTCAACTTACAATTAGTCCTTGGCTGTATCCAATTGTACTACTGATTGCTTTCTACTATTCTATTGACCAAATTTGCTCTAATTGGAGATATAGTGCAAAATAAACTCCAAAGTGAATGCCTTTAAATGGAAAAATTGATGTCCTGGTGATCACATAAGTGGTTTTTCATTATAACTGTTACTTCTCGCAAAGAGATTAAAAAGTGAATTTATTTGAGAAAATGAAACTATACAAAAGGCAGAATGAATTTTTATCTTAGTAAGCAAAATAAAAAATAAATGCTCCTCACATTTGAAATGTGTCATGATTCAAATGAAAATGTTGACTGTTTTATGAGAGTATGTTTCTCCATATGCATGATACTCAAAGTGCTTTGTAATGCAGTTCCCTATCACCATTTTCTTTCCCTCTTTCTCTCTCTCTCTCTCTCTCTCTCGGTACACTCTCACCTTATCCATTAAATTCCCAAAAATCTTTGCTATATGCAACCATTTATCCATGTTTTTTTTTTATTTTGTCATACCCATCATTAAAAATAAACCTATCCATTGTACCAATCAAATTCCATTTTTACCAATCCTCAAAATGGTTTCCCAAAATATTTTTTCATGTGCCTTGCTATGCCATCCTCTGGCAATTCCTTGCTTGGTTGCATGACAATGTCTTCTTCTTCTATTACTTCCTCACTCTCTTCTGCTATTCCTGGCCGATTTGCATGGTCTGCTCTCCAAAATACCCATCCTGTAGCTTCATGCCGGAGAAGTGGGGACCATGCAGTGTGACCTGTGGAGAAGGAGTTCGCCATCGAGTAGTACAGTGCAAGATTTTCCTCGAATTCTCCCGGACGATTGCTACACTTCCAGATCGACAGTGTCAGCGACCAAAGCCAGCAGAGTCTGAAAGATGTGTTCTTCCTCCTTGCTCTCTATCTATAAGGTTAGATCTTCCATCATTGATAAATTCTTGCTTTGAATGAACTTTAATTATTGAAAAACATTAAGTGAATTAAGTTGGCATCAACTTACATTGCAAGCATCTCACATTGTTTAAACATTTTTAATTCCGAATTAATTTTATTTTTTGGGTGTTTTTATTTTTACAGTAATTTCCATTTGATTAACTATTTATCTTGAAATATATACATCCTCAACTGAACTCTTGGTGCCATACTAGTTTTCATTAATGACTACTCTAAAAATGAACTATTTTGCTATTTATTTGCATTATTTTATTCACAACAGTGCATGACATGCCATTTAAAGGTAAATGTATGCAGAAAAAAGCAGTAGGAATATATCATTTCTTGCTATACTTCCTGAGTTTGCTCAAATTTGAGGCCTATACATGTTGATTTAATCTTGAATATCTTAAAACTTCACTTATTGGATGCAATTTACAATGTAATGGCTCATTTTCATAATTTCTGAGCTTTATCTTTTTGATTCACTGCTACATATGAAATTCGTAATATTTTTGCTTATTTTTCCTACATTACAGAATGATGATCTCTGTTAGCTGGAACCCTTTATTGAACTTCCTGGCTTTTTAAGTAATCAGATGAATTCTGTTTGATATCATACATGCTGACTAAATTTGTAAACAATGAAAATGTTTCTTGGTCAGTAAGCAATAGGAAAAAACGAGTTTGTTATTTAAAATTTAAATAAAATAAATGTAATTACTGCAGCGTGACTTTTTGGGCATCCTTTATATTTTATGTGAATTGCAATAATGCATTTTTTTCAAAGCATGGCTGGCTTTGCTAGTGGACATCAATTTCAATAGAAAATACAAAGTATATCAATAAAAAGGCCTCATTTTGGAAATTAATTGTGGCATTTTTGTTTCAGTGGTGGTATTGATAAGCCTACAATTATGCGCTCTTTCTACCATCCTCCTAATAGAATAGACAATTCCCGCGATGTCTATGGGAAGACATATGCAGACAATGTAGCTACTGGAGGAACCATTCATAATAATCAGCCAATAATCAAAGTAGCAACAGGAGGACGTGCCCATGAAACATATTCTTGGAAAGAGCAGGGATTCACCCACTGCAGCGCTTCTTGCCTTGGAGGTAAGCATGCTTGCTAATTATTTTCATAGATTTCCTTATTAGTAGTGTCATAACAAATGCCTCTCAATATTCTTCATCCATTCAGTTTACTGAAAATATTTCAGATTTATTATGGAATTAAAAAATCAAAAAATATGATTCAAGTATCCTCAATTTATGTTGGGGATGCATTCCTGGAAAGTGTGACATAAATCAAAGCAGTTTTTCTCATAAGAATCAATAATATGAGAGGGGATGATCCACAGATGATATGTCCACAGTCTTTAGGTCCACTTCCTTTATGTCCACTTCCTTTATGTCCACTCTTTTATGTCCATAGCCTTTATGTCCACTGCCCTTATGTCCAGTCTTTACGTCCACCGTAATATATGTCCACTGTCTTTATGTCCACTGCCTTTATGTCCACTGCCTTTATGTCCACTCTTATATGTCCACAGTCTTTTTGTCCATTGCCTTTATGTCCACTTTTCTTTATGTCCACAGCCTTTTTGTCCACTGCCTTTATGTCCACTATTATATATGTTCACAGCCTTATTGTCTACTGATTTTTGTCCACTTTTGCATATGTCCACAGCCTTTTTGTACTCTGTTTTCTTTGTCCACTTTTGCATATGTCCACAGAGACATTATTTCTAAGTATGAAAAATATGAAGGGAAAACCTGAAAATGGAGGAGAGTTTGAAGGAGAGGGAGAGAAAAGGGGGGGGGGGGGAAAGGGGATGGAAGGATACCGAAGGAAACACAGTGGACATTGGTATCGATCGCCTGGGAATTTTAAAACAATTATGAATATGAAGCGAAAAAATGAAAATGGAGGGGAGGTAGAAGGAGGAGGAGGGTAAAAAGGGGCAGGAAGGAATCCAAAGAAAACGCAGCAGACATTGGTATCGATCGACTAGGAATTTTATAACAACTACGAATATGAAGCAAAAAATTGAAAATGGAGGGGGAGGGAAAAGGGGGTGCAGAAGAAATCTGAAGGAAACAACGGACATTGGTATCGATCGACTAGGAATTTTATAACAATTAAGACTATCAGGCGAAAAATTGTAAATGGAGGGGGGTAGTAGGAGGGGAAGGGAAAAGGGGGTGCGGAAGAAATCCGAAGGAAACACTGTGGACATTGGTATCGATCGACTAGGAATTTTATAACAATTACGAATATGAAGCAAAAAATTGAAAATGGAGGTGGTAGAAGGAGGGGGAGGGAAAAGGGGGTGCAGAAGAAATCCGAAGGAAACACTGCAGACATTGGTATCGCTACATATTTGTAATTGTTATAAAATTCTTAGTCGATTGATACCAATGTCCACTGTGTTTCCTTTGGATATTTGCAGAGAAATATTAATCAGTGAAGTAGAAAAAGTGTCTATTCTTTAGGATAATGATGTTTAAGAATACAGAGTTTCAATTAATAAAGTGAATTAAAATTATATTGTTATCCCAATATTTTTAGTTTCTTTAATACTAAATACTTTATAGAATTTTTAGAAAATTATAATATACCTAATCAGATTCAATGTGAAATTTACTACAATTGAACATTATAATTTCATTTAAATGACATATATGCCATAATCATGACAAATTCTAGAGGGAGAGGCTAGTATATGGGCGTTGTGACTCTCTTGTCATCTCGGATGTGAAAAAACCACTCCTGTGGCCAGTTGTTCCAAGCGTTTCATGCAGAGGCATAGTCCTATCTAAAAAAAAGTTGCATACACTTGAAGAAACATTTGATTTGGCATATTACCTTGTCTTGTGGATCAAGAAATGTTGGTATTCCGCAGATTTAAAATATTAAATTAATAAAAACTCATAGAAAACTTTATAAGAAGGGGTTAAAATGGAAAACAATAAAATGTATTCCTGTAGGCATTGTACAAATAAAATCTTTAGAATAAGAACATTTTTATTCTTTGTTTAAAAAAAATTAAATTTATTTACCTATATAATTTTCCACAGTTCCTGTAAAGGTTTCAACTCATCTTCATTATAACCCCATTTTCAAGATTGGTTGTCATTAGCTAATCTGTGTGAATTTTTCCATGATTCAACATACCTGGCCAGAATAAATTCACCCAAAGGTGGCCCATTTATTTTAATAGTTCGTAAAATGCTGTTGTTTTCTACCAATTTTTTTAGTGCAAATCCATTGCAATAAGATTCTTTATAAGCAGGTTTATGACATCCTTTGATAAGATGAGTAGTATTTCAAACAGCGACTATCAGATCAAAATATCTTTTTCATCTACCAAAAGTCTGAAATGTAACTACATCAGTGCCTGAAATGGAAAATGTTATGAAACGGAACACTTGTATTGGTATTGGAACGGAAATTTTTACTAAATGTAACGCTGTTATAAGGAACAGTATTTCTAAATGTCTGACAAAACGGAACAAGCCGGAGCGGCATTCCGGTGTGTTCCGGCTCATTTCAAGCACTGAACTACATATGACCAAAATCTATACATTTACTTTCCAAATCTATATTTACAAAATTACGAGGACCAAGTTTCCCAATGCCAAGTTTATACCAACTTAAGTCTACTTTCTGAAAGAGTTATTACCCTCAAAGGTAACATATTAAGCAGTCACCTAGAGAGAATTGGCCTGAGTATGAAGCGAAGCAACATTTTTAAGATTGTTGTTTATTTAGATATTATATTACAGAGTAGATATTAAATCTCAATATATGATTTTTGTTTAGTTTTTCAATCAGATAGCAGCTTCAGGAAGGTGGAAACAAAAATTTTTAATAATCTTAGATCTCTAACAACATAACTTTAATTCAACACGATGTAAATCGTAACACAGGTATCAAATGATTAGCAACATTTCTTCAAATCAATGTAAATCGGGTTATACCTGTAATGAATTTTTAATTCAACATCCATCATAAATCTACAAACAATATTTGAATTGTTGAATTTTAATCTTTCAAAACATGATTTAGTACATCCTTGAATGGGTGGGTGTTGATTTTACAGTTAAAAATGCTGAATTACGGTAAAATATTTATTTAAAAGATTTACAACAGGCATTAAAGAACTCTTTTATTTTACAACACCAGAAGAATTAATAAATATGAATTAATGAACAAAGATTTATTTTATTATTTCAAAGAATAATAATTTTTTAATTAACAAATACAGTAAAACTCCATTATAAAGTACCTCACTAAGCCGCAGATTTGGATATACTGTGGGTCTAGTCATTTCCCCAAAAATGATTCCATTTATTTTCTTCTTAAACAACTGTGTTTCAAATTCTACCGCGATTAATTTTCTTCTTAAACAAGTTGGTTCATATTTTACCGCGATGTGCCGCTAGCCGAAGTTCTCACTGTTTCAAGACATCTTTGCCTGCCATTTATAAAAGCAGTAAGAACACCTGGATGACTCGCAATATTTTAATGTCGTGGTTGAACGACGATTTTGTGCCATTGGTAAAGAGTTACCTAAGTTCACTAAAACTGGATGAAAAAGCTCTACTTCTGCTGGATAACTGTCCTGCACATCCTCCTTCTGATTCTCTGAAATCAAGAGATGGAAAAATAGTAGCGATGTTTTTACCAAAAAATACTACTGCACTTATCCAGCCCTTGGACCTAGGTATTATCCGAGCCTTTAAAGCAGGGATGAACAACTCAGAAGTTGATGCAGGACAAAATCCACCTTGATTGGACCTAAGCGGGCCACACTTTGAAAATTTTGTCCATAATAAAAACTTAACTACACTATTGTCCATTTATTAATTACCATAACAAATTTACATGCAATTTTTATATGACAAAAAAATGAAGTGGCAAACAAATATAATTTACTTACAAATTTTAATTGTATTTTTGATATAAAAGCACTTAACCAGCTGAGTTCTCCCAGCTTCAATCAGGCCAAACAAAAGGTGTTGGCGGGCCACATTTGGCCTGTGGGACATATGTTGTGCACCCCTGCTTTAAAGCCTACTATCAGCAGGAATAGCTCACTGCTGTCGTAAACTCAGAACTGCAAGTGCCACAGTTCCTGAAAACAGTAACATTGAAGAATATGGCCTACAATACCAGATTGGCATGGAAGTTCTGTGACAATTCAAAATTGCTGGTCAAAGTGCATCGCTGTAGCAGGCGATGGTATCAAAGACGAAGAACAAACAGTTTTTGGGTTTTACGGAAGAAGACACGCATGAAGTTTCCAATGCTCTTGATGATAGACTACACGTAAATTATCTGTGGGCCTGGGTTCACGAAGATGATGAAACTCCCGTCGCTATCTATAATAATGATGACGAAATTGTAGCTGAAGTCCATAACCATGGAAGAGCAGAAAAATTATCGGAAGATGACAGCGAGAAAGAAGAGAGGTGTGAGCTTGAGACCCCTAAAATAAGCAAAGTATTGGATAGCATCAGTGAAGTGATGAATTGGATGGAGAGACAGAGGGATTGTGATCATCTTCATCTTTTACATTTGCAAAACATTAAGAGGTATGTGACGAAGAAACGCCATCAGCTGTCGCGCCAAAGGAAAATATCGGACTATTTTTAAAACACTGATTAAAGTAAGTTATGCATTTAAATCAAAATACGATATCAATTTTTTATAGCACTTTGCAATTAAATGTTGTAAAGTATATATTTTCACATTTAAAAAAAAATTATATCCCGCAAAATTTCCCGAAATACTGCGGGTTGTCGATAACGTGGGTGTACACACTGTCTCCCGAAACCCGCGTTATAACGGGGTTTTACTGTATTTATTTTGGTATTGGCACATAACAAGTATCATTACTCATTTTATAATTTTTTTTTAATCTGTAACATTTATTGCCATTGGTGATTTACTAATTGTTAATTTGATGAAGAAGTCATGGCTCAGATATCATGTCATGCCTTTTTATCAAAGTAGTAATTTCACTTGAATTAATTTTACAGGTGTTCAAGACTCAATTATCAACTGCGTACGAGATATAGACCAGAAGGTTGTGAGTCCTTATCTGTGTCCGCTTGAGTCACGGCCAGAAGGAATAACCCGTACCTGTAATGATCACCCTTGCCCACCTCGTTGGAATTATTCTGATTTCCAACCATGTAGTAAATCTTGTGGTCTTGGAATTCAAACAAGAGATGTTAATTGTATCCATGAAGTGACCAGAGGTGGTGGAAACACAGTTGTGGTCCCTAACAGCATGTGTCCTCAACCACCTCCACCAGATAGGCAATACTGCAATGTTCTCGACTGTCCTGTACGTTGGCACACTACCGAGTGGAGTAAGGTATGCTTATAAAATGATGCAAATCCAAAAGATGTGCATTACTTTTGCCCATATTCAAAGAGAGCATTTTAACCCTTTCACTGTGCCTTCATTGCTATATTCTTATGTTTTTTATTGACTGGCTTGTGCATATTCTTTTTTTCTGTTTTCTGTGTGGGATTTACTTAAGTAATGTTTCAAGGAACTAAAACACATTAAAAGTATTTATATGAGATTTATTACTTTGAAAAATGTTCGAAAAAAATTATAATTCAAACAGGATGTCTGTTCACCTCTACATTTATTTTATTTACTTATTGCTTTTTGATTACCAGAACTTTCTTGATGACTAGCTCTAGTTTATTGCCCACAAAAATGTATCATATAACATATGTTTCCTTTTTTTGTTGGTACATAGTAGTTTTGATAAGCCTAGTAATAAACAAGTTTTCAAATTGGTCTATGACCATATTCACTAAGGATTAGATATTTTGGATATTTTCTTATAAATTTTAACATTACATATTCAATATTAGGTTGTAACTGCATTTAAATGGGCAAAAATAACCAGGTAGCCAAATGCTGATATTGACTGAGTACAAAATAGATCATAATAAAATAGCTCATAGGGAGATGGCTGTTGTCACGTGCTTAGCAGTGAATGGGTTAATAAATACTAACAATATTTTAAGAGAAATACATTTTATTTTTTTATGTGAGTCATAGTTTGCTTTTATTTGTATAATAAAATAAAATGCTATAGTCTGGCATTTTTTTATGCTCTCTTCATATATAGTGTTCTAAAAGCTGTGGTGTTGGGTACAAGACACGTAAATCAGAATGCAAGCAAGTGATGGCCCAAAGTCACATAGTTAGCCGGCCTGCTGCAATGTGTATGGCTGGAAAGCCTCCAGAGAAGAAACCATGTAATACAAAACCATGCCAGGAGATGGAAAGACCTCATATAGCTGTCACTAATCAATCTTATGTTCAGCAGAGTCCAAAGAAAAAGGTCACGCTGAAGATTGGAGGGTCTGCTGTAGTATTCTGGGGCACCCAAATAAAAATAAAATGTCCTGTAAAGAGATTTAACCGGTAAGCATTTAATATTAATGTGCAGTATAGAACCTTTTATCTGGCAAGCTTGGGATATGGGGATAGCCGGTTATCTGGAATTTCTGGTTATCTGGAATATACTCGTAAACAATACTTGCAGAGAGCTAAAACTCACTGGAATGGCATTCTGGTCTGTCGCATGTGTCGATAATATCGGTCCGTCTCATCAAACATTTAGTAATACTGTTTTGTTAACTTCATTTAATAAAAATAATATAAAAAATTTTTCTATACTTTTCTTCATCATAGTACATAAGGAATAAATCAAAATTGAGCTCTATTGTAAATGTTCTATCAGTTATTTTGCATTCACCGCTTCCAGTTCCACTACCAAAACGTGCATTCCATTCGTAATACTTTCCATTTCGAACACTATTATAATATATACCTGTACTCAGTGATGAGCTGAAGCTGGCTCGCACGAGCCAATTGTTAGTTTTTCTCTGAATTTGCAAGCTGGTAGTTAAATTTTTAGAAAATATGAAAATTTATTGATTTTGTCCTTAAAAATAGACAGGTTAACTGGATTTCTGGATAACTGGAATCTGTATAAAAGGTTCTATACTGTAATTGGTTGATGCATTCATTATGATGAATATTTACTAATCTGCTGGTTGATTATCATTCTGTTTCATAAAGTGTTTACATGTAAAGCCTGTACTTTTGCTTTTCTGATAAAAAGCATAAAATACATTTTAATGTTGTCAATCAGAGTTCAGAATAAGAATGAACACTCAGGGGACTGGATGATTTGGCTGAATGACCCAAGACTTTGGCTGTGGTATAGTGTACATTTTTTTATAAGTGAATGATTACCTAATTTTTTCTTGTTTATATGAGCTGGAATACTGGTTCTCTCAGATTTGTAATGAAGCAAGGCATATACTGTATTTTATTTTCTTTCACCATAAATTAGAAAAAGAATACGATTCTGCATGTGATCAGCAATTATGGTTGTTTACGTAAAGACATGTTTAGATAGGCAGTTAACCATGCTCTGGCAGCAAGAGCTTAAATACCTCCACTATTAAGTACATTGTTCTGACATGTTAATAAGTTCGCCAGTTCTGAACACATCTTTAGATGTTATTATTTCTGTGTTCACATTGTTGTTATATTTAAAATATGTCATTCAATTTTGATTCACCTTTGTGGTTCTTTTGTTGGTTTTTGCTGTTATTTCTTCGTGTATCAGTGATGTGTTTATAATTAAGTATTATCTTAATTTTCTTTTAAATCAATTATTTTTGTTAATTTGTTATTAAAAATGAAACATACATTCTATATCAATTACATTTATTTAATTCATTTTCAAATGATATTTTTCGTTATACTTACTGTATACAGGTATACCTTGATTAATGAAGCCTCTGGGAACGAAGCTCCTTGATAACAAAGTCGGAAATTCTGCAGTGAAAATACAAAAAATTCGAAAATGTTGCGAAGTAGTGTTCACGTGTTATATGGCTCAGGTGGGCATGACAGAATTAATACTGGCGCTACTTACATTTCGAAGCTTCGCTAACATAGTATCATATGTTCACAAAATTACAACTACTAAATTAGAATGTTTCTATATTCTCGACCTGGATCTTTTAAGGACCATGAGAATGAATTGGTCTGACTCTTTACCTCGAAGTAATCAGTTCTGAGATCTTAACCAGTCATCTGGGTGTGCCGTATATATATACGGCATTGACGGACGCTCCGGTGGTGGGTATACACAGTATGCCAAATTTAAGTCCATTTGCTATGGGTATGCCATTATATTCCGTCATGCAGCTGTTCTAACTCCTAGCGGCATCCTTTTAGTTTACTGCCTCACCAGTAGATGGCACTTCCTTCCTTATTTTGAGAAGCTATACGCCTCGTAGCGAAACCCTGCCTTTGTCCTGCGGGTTGCCATCAAATGTTCATTTGTTGTTTTAAACATGTTGCCTGATTTTTAGCATTCTGAAATTGTTTATTTCATCAACTTTATCATTATTTACAGAAGTGAAACATAATTTAATGTCTGTAATATTTCATTCTGAAAATTTCGTAATTTATAAAAAAAATATTTTTTCATAAATGTTATGATTTTGACATGCAATTCATAGTTAATTATTATTTATTTCAATTAATTAATAAATATCTATTAAAATCCTCATTAATTGTCACGATTTTAAAAACCTTCTCATTCGAAGAAAAAGTACCCACCAGCTGTGCATCAGGGCAAAATTAAATACCCAGATGACTGGTTAAGAAACCTCTCTTTTTCGTATTGAAATGGGGCATACATTAATTTAACATTTTTACCATTTTCTGATTGGGATAAAGTCAACGTCAAACTTTAAACCAGCAAACACAAGAGACACAGGCAGGTCCATCTTCTCAGCATGAATCGTGACTGATCCACAGTGGATCTCTTGCCATCTCGACTACTAACAACATGAAAATGGAGGAGTAGAGCCGCAGTAATAACGACATCTTATTAATTTATATTATTAACCAATTAAAATCATACATTCAATATGTTATTAGTTCATATGCTTCAAAAGCAGTTTGATAAACTTTTTAAAATTTCATTTCACTTTTGCCGGCAATATTGGTTTAGTTTATCATATTCATTTTTTATAGTATTAATGATCTTTAAAAAATTCCAACCCATAGTCAAATGGACCATAGACAAGTCCATCTTTGAAAAAGTGCAATAGCTTCTTTCCTCCGTCTTGCCTCTGCTATATAGACTACTACCAATGAAATACAGAGGAAATGAATCCGAGAAAAACCCTGTCGTGTTTTTAAATACTCATTGTTGCTTTCGAAAATTTAAAACAAAATACTTGTTCCATGTTTACCAACATTTCTGTCCATTTCTTTTATTATTTACTGAAATTTTGGTACTAAAACCCCCTTTTCTGAAGTCTTATAACGCATCCCTACCTTTCTTATGTACCGTATTTTACGGCATATAAGATGCACTTTTTTTCAAAGAAATGGCGCCAAAAAATCACCCTGCGTCCAATATGTTAAGTTGCTAAATTTTACCTAGCCCAACTCCAAAATGAAAAATGTTATTGGTTACTTAGACATTATTATTCCATCATTATTACTACTTTTAATCAATTAAAAAAGGAATTATTTGTAACATTAAAGCTGGATAACCCGAGACAATTATCGTCAGTACAGCACCCAACTCTTCAGAGTTTCTGAACTCTTACAAGCATTACTATCTATTAATGTCATACCTGACATATTTATCTCATTATTTTCATTAGGAAGCATCCTTTAACTTTTGAAAGAAAGTTGAAGTTATGATGATAAGGGTGAATAACGCAGAAACTACGGTGCTGTCCTTAAGTTCGAAAGAAAATCGAGCAGCATTTAAAATCGAGTGCAATTCGAAAACTCAAGTTAGAACAGTATGGCTACAGAAGGAAGAAGATAAAATTATACTATTAGCTACAAACTGAAGGTGATTAGTTACACGAAAGAGCATGGAAATGAGGGTGCATCTTATATGCCCGTGCGTATTATATGCCATAAAATATGGTAATTTATACCTCTGGTAATGAAGTTTCCGATAACGAAGTGCAGCCATGGAACGCATCTACTTCGTTAACCAATGTATATGCTAGGGCAGTTAGGGAGGCTAATCCTCACTAATGAGGGTCGAACGCGAAGAGCAGGTAGTCTTCCAAAACATGGCCCTGGATCTACTACATAAATCACAGTTTTTCTGCCTTGTGCTTACTGGTATCAATAGATATACCAAAAAAATCTGCGTATTTTAAATCCTTCAGCATTTCTTTAAAACAAAACGGGGCAATAGCACCTTTGATTGGTGTCACAGTTTAAGATATTCCACATGAAAATTTTGTGGCAATGTATGAGTCAAAAAAATGTTACAAAACCGTTTGTTATTACAATCGGAAGATCAAAAGGACATTTGATGTTTTAGAATATGATAGGCCATAGTCAGTTCACTTATCATTACACTGCCTTTCTCAGCAGAATTTTGTTTTATGAAATAACTACTAATAGTTTTTGATGTTCCGGAACCACTTGAAATAGAATGTTGATGGTTTTGTGATTTTATATGTTGATGAACATCTGATTTTTCACCGTGAGCTATATTTATATAGGGGTTACACAGACTACGTTGGTCTTTCTCAACATTTCTCCCTTTCTTAATGAAACTCCATTCTTTCTCATATTCTTCTTTATAAATACATCATCTTTTTGCCATTTTATACTGAATCAAAGGATTAAAAACAGAAATAACAAAAGCATATTTAAAACTATTCTGAATATAATGAGAAAGGCATGCAAGATGAACAACACATGCAATGTATAATCTAAAATAATGATAAGTAAAGTAATATGGCAAAAATTATCGAGGAATAGTATAATTTTTTAACCTTTCAAAAAGAGCTGCTGAACTGTGTTGCGATTTCGATGCTACTGTTAAAATGATGTAATACAAAGTGGAACAAATTTAGTTAGTCGTGTTCAAAAACGATTTTTGGCGAGTCATCCAAAGCATACTTTTGATTCGAAGAGATAACAACGTCAACAGACAGATTGTTAAAATTCACGTCATATACACGATAGGAGGTTGCCCTATTACGTACGCAAGTATACTATACATATATGATATTTTTGGTGCTTTGTGCATAATATATTATTACGTAAAAGGTATCGACCAGAGATAAAAACACATGAAAACTTTAGTCTTACCTATTTTACTCACTTCATATAGAAGAGAGTGCAAATATAGTAGAATTTTTGCTATTGACTATAATTAACACTTTTTACAGCTGCTTAATAATTGATTCTTTGGGAAATATTAAAAATTCGGGACATTTAGCCATCCCGACAAAATTTTTCAGGACACCAGGACTAAGCGTGAAATATGAGACATGTCCCAAAAAAAACGGGATGTCTAGTCACCCTAGGTCAATATTTCCCAAACTTTTTGACCACAGAACCCCTTTTTATAATGATCCAGATATCGCGAACCCCCTCCTAAGAATAAAAATTTTCAAGTATTATCTTTCTTACCTTAGTATAAATTATTAAAGAATATATATTGTAAACAGTTTTTTATATTTATTAATTTATGTATACAATATTTATTATCACATTATTTCCACTTTTTATATATACTTTTCTGTTGCATATTTGCATGTTTGTAGCCTTGTGTTCATATAAGTATTAAGGGGAGCAGTGTAGGTTTTATTTTCATAGTAAAATTACAAAGAATTATCACGAAAATTTGAGATTTAAAACAAAGCCCAGAAGTATAAAATTTACTTTTTTTACAATTTGCATACAATATTATGTCTCAACATTCGTCCTTGTCTCTTTCGTTAAGAGTGCATTACAATTATCTGCCATGATATCAATTTGTGCATTGTTTAAAGAAGACAATGATCTTCTATCAACTTATTGCTTACAAAGACGAAGGCCTATACAGTTTCCTTTGTTACGAAAGTCTCCTCTATGTAGTGAAAAGGGAGCGTTGATTTCTCTTCCTAAGGCTGATAAAATAGGCTTACTCCAGACACATTCTTTTTGTGCTTCTAATAAAAGTTTGATATAAATATTGTTTAATTAATGGATTATTTTGCATTTTAATAAAAAATTAGTTATATAGAATTTGTTAAAAACTTGAAAGCCAACAATGACCAAATTAAGTGATTTACCAAAAAACTTTGCTCGCCATTATGGATTTTTTTGCCACGAACCCTCTAGGGGTTCGCAAACCACAGTTTGGGAACCTCTGCCATAGGTATACCTGTATACCCACGTATAAATGCACTTTTTCCCTAAAAATTTCAGCTAAAAGGCAGGGTGCATCTTTTACAGGGGTATATATGTATATTTACCAGGGTATTTATTATTATTGACCGGCGTTAGACAGTGCCATCAGTTTTATGTCCGCTCAATATTGGGATGTTATTAAACGTTCTGAGGGTATGCTCATGAGTTTTCTCGGTAATCACTTGAACGAAAAATGTAAATTGATGAACAAAAATGCCAAATTTATTAAATAATTATACTTGATGTACAATACAAGATATTTCAAATAAAGTTAAAAGTAAAAAAGAACATTATTATTAATCATCGCAAAATCAAAGAAATTCATGATCACTGTCCCATTCATAGGTGATGTTATCGGAATCATCTTCCATGGAAGATAGCGTTACGTTCCCCATGGTGTAATTCCACATTGTAATTTCCTCGCGATTACATTTACATTGGTGACTAATGTGTGAATAATGGAGTTGGCTATATCAAATAATGGAGCCAGTCAACCTCCACCGATGGGTCCAAAGTGCAGTTGAACTGCAACTATGTATTCTGTTTTGACTGATATTTAAAACTGTCACCTTCACACTGGAAAACTGCTAAACTATGTAATAGCTCTTTTCTTAAATGGCAGATTTTTATAACCGACTTGAGTGAAGTGCTGTCTTACTTATTGTTAGTACAAACTAAAGATTGTATATTTTCATTAATTTACTTATCTCAAATGATATTGGCTATATAACGTATAATTTTGCCGTTGAATGATAATCATGTGACAGAAGTCAAATTCTAGAGACATGTGCATGCTATGCACGGGTACATAAAAAATAACAGAATATGGTGCAAAAAACCTCCCTGCGTGTTATATGCAGGTGTGTTTTATACGTGGGTATATACAGTATTTAAATCCAATACAAGGTGGGAATGAAGTAACCGTGAGTGAAGTGAGCAGGCAGGGTGCTTGACCCCAATTATATTTATATTAATGCAGATGATAATGAAAGATTTATCATTCGAAACATTTAAATTATATTTTATTTTAGTTTTGTCAAGCAATTAAAATGTACTTTAAAATTTTGCAGGACAAAGATTTTGTGGGCCAAGGATCACAAATATATAAATTCTTCCAAAAAATATAAAATCTCAAAAAAAGGAGCCTTAAGAATTCAAGATGTTGAATATAGAGACACTGGTGTTTATACGTGTGTTGGTAAGTATTTACAATTCTTGGGGCCTTAAACTAGGACCATATATTTTTTTTTAAATTTCTTATCTGATATATTTTCATGCTTTATTAAAGTAATTTTATTTTCATGTCTTAGCTGGGAGATCATCAGCTGACTTGTCTTTGTCAGTAAAACCCAGGCCTGGCCATTTTCCAACTTCTGAAGAAATAGAAAGAAACTCAGACAGGATGATACCTCAGCAAACAAATCAAGTTGATCGAATAAGCTATGCTACCATTGATGATTCAAATGGTGATAGTTATTCCAGAAGTCAGGGTAGGCATAGAAGTCTCTATCATACTTTTTGGATCAAATCATTTAGATCATTACAGAATGCTCATCTCTATTTTATGCTAAATATAAATATTAGGTGATAGAATTTTTTATCCATCAAAATTGTATAGTGGCAAAGAATTTTAAGAGAAAATTGTAATTAGGTAATGAATAAAAGTGAAATTTAAGAATTTTAACAATTGAAATCTGTTGTCTTTTATCTTTGATCACTCAGTCAAGCAGTTTTAACCCATTAGGGAAATCATTAAATTTAAAATATAATAGTTTAGAAACCTCTTGAAGTAAAAAAATGTAGCCCTTAAGATTTATTTTTGTTTATTTTAAAATTTTTGTGAGGTAGCATATGAGTTTATTAACTAATCATCCTCTTTTATTTCATAATTTTATTGTTCTAATAGATATTTATATCACATATCTTGAAGCAATGGCCAATGAATAACATTATTTGGCATACAAAACAAAAAATGTCATTTTTCTAATTTAATTTTCTATATCTATATCTATCTATATCTATAGTTCACCCTGCAAGCCACCGCAATGGTGTGTGGCAGGGGGTGCAATAGCACCAAGGTAAAGTGCATAATAATGTATAGTATCATTCTACGTCGGCTGATTTCCTTTCGTAACTTCTGTTCTGCTCAGCTATCGTTCTAGGGAAAAACGAGCCTTTATACCTCTCAGTCCTACAGGCTATCTCTCTTATTTTACGAGGATGGTCCGTTCTACCAATATAAGTTGGCGCTCTTATTATTTCTTCGACATCGCTGGAGAATATATGCGTTCTAAATCTTTCGAGAAGTTTTAACCTAGAGCGTGATCGGCGCTCGGCTAGTGATTCCCATCCTAAGTCCTGTATCAAGGCTGTAACACTATTGTTTCTATCGTAACAATTTTTGACGAATCTAGCGGCTTTTCGCTGCACTCTTTCTAACTCTGAGATTGATCCTTTCACGTACGGATCCCATATGCTCGACGCGTACTCTAATAGTGGTCTTACTAACGAGAAGTAACATGTCTCTTTGACTTTTTCCTCACTTTTACCTACTATGCGTTTGATGAATCCTAGTTTCTGTTTAGCCTTCCCGCATATATTTCGTATGTGCATATCCCATGAGAGGTTGCTTGTTAAAGTAACGCCTAAGTATTTTGTTTGTGTATTACCATTTACTTTTGTAGAATGAGTTAATCATCTGAAATGGACTGTAAATATACAATTATACAATTTACGTCATATTTCCTTCTGCATGAAAGGTGGCACCAAGAGACACTAACCTCACTCTATGACTCTGAGATATAATTGAATGCTTGATAATGCCCTTAACATGAACCTCACTATCAAAACATTTGAAAATACGCATAATGAATGCTTAATATTTTTGCTGCCCCTTAAGTGATAGCCTGTTAATACAGTATGTGAAAGAATAGGAAGATGTCAGAAAACCTACATAAGGATGTTTTATCGAATATGAGTAAGGATCCTCTTCCTTGCATCAACCAGTTTTAAAATAACTTAATAAAAATACACTGGGATCTCATTGATATTGTATTTTATTACAATGTTTGTGTATTTTATTGAAGGAGGACCAGAAATGCTCCGTCCAGGAGATTCCTCAACTGGGAATAGCCAACAGCATTACCCCCTCCCACCAGCTCCTCCAAGGTCCATTAACACATTGGAAGACCACAGTCATGAGCTAAGGGCTGGTGAAGCAACCCCTGTGCCTTTGCTGAATAATAGATTGGGTTCAGATCAAAAGGGGCGTGGGAAGACTTGGTCAGGATCTGTAGCTCAGCCACAACCACCTCCACCACCTCCAAAGCCATCACTGATGGATGTAGATCAGGTAAGATGGAATACATACATAATCACTGATGGCTTGCTTATTTACTTTTAACTTATTTGCTCTTAGAAATTGTTTTTATGAAAGCTGTTTATCTTTCAGAGCTCTAAAAATCTAATGTCTTCTGGCAATATTTCAAATGTATTTCTTCTCTGAATAGATAAGTTTTACAGCCTTCTAATCATTTTTCTCAAAGAGATATCTGAGGAACCTAACCTAACTATTCTAGCATAGTTAGGCTTTCTGTAACAATATTACAGAAATTAAACTTTCATTTTAACCTTATAATAATATTTGGTCTACTAAAATTCTCACCAAGCTGATTTTGTTCTTTGTTTATATGAGGCAGATACAAAAATAATAATAATTTGATGCAACCTGAAGCTCACCTCCAATGCCCATTAAAAAATTGATAGTATTTTTTGTTTCTCAATCCAAACAAAATAATATTATTATTAATACACTATAGAATCTTTTATCTGGCAAGCTTGGGATATTGGGATAGTCAGTTATCTGGAATTTCTGGTTATCTGGAATATACTCATAAACAATTCTTGCAAAGAGCTAGAACTCACAGAACCGGTGTTCTGGTCCGTCACATGTGTCAATAATATTGTTTCATCTCCTCAAACATTTAGTAATACCATTTTGTTAACTTCATTTAATAAAAAAAATATAAAAAATTTTTCTATACTTTTCTTCATCATAGTACATAAGGAATAAATCAAAATTGAACTTTATTGTAAATGTTCTATCAGTTATTTTGCATTTACCTCTTCCAGTTCCACTACCAAAACGTGCATTCCATTCGTAATACTTTCCATTTTGAAGACTATTATAATATACACCTGTACTCAATGATGAGCTGAAGCTGGCTCGCATGAGCCAATTGTTAGTTTTTCTCTGAATTTGCAAGCCGGTAGTTAAATTTTTAGAAAATATGAAAATTTATTGATTTTGTCCATTCAAGTACATTTTGCCCTATCTGACATTCAATTACCGACAGTGTATGAATTGGAATATATTACGAACAGGACACTTGTTAAGTTGGCGTAACGGTATTACTAAGATAGAGCGATCTGGTGCCCCCGAGGTGTAGGCCTCCCCTGCCATCCTTTTCCAAATTTCCTTACGACTTCTTTCTTTCTTTTTTAGAGAGCCAGTGATTAATTTTATTCCAGCTCATCACTGCCTGAACTGTACAGTAATAGTAATACTACAGTAATCGGCAGGCTTGATGGCGGTGCGAACGGTGCAATTGCACCGGGCCCTGCACTTAAAGAGCCCCCATGCTCCTAAAAAATATTTGTCATACTTATAAAGTACACGCATTTTTAAAGAACATCTGAAGAAATATTGAAGTGTCATAGTATTTTCCAATATTTATTCCTTGTTCTCTTCCAAATTACGTGTTCACTTGTTCACTGAACTGTACCCAAATTACTAACAAAGCTTTAAATTTAAATTTCTTTCTCCTAGCAAATTTTGGAAAAAGGCATTTTTTTAAATAAATATTTTTGGATAACTGGAATCCGGATAAGAGGTTCTATGCTGTATCTGTAATAATGCCGAAATACCATAATATACTGCAGAATTTTTCTAAGAAATTGCAAATTGTATGACAATTTTGATATTAATGCTAAAGAACATCTTAGATACTGTAGTTAACAATGAATGATAAATTGATGTGGTAAATCTCTTAATGTACTTTTTGTCAATATATAGGGAAAAAGTTCTATATATCTGTTAAAATGAAACTATGAAATATAAAAAATTACATCTATGTATTCATTTCAAATGTTAAAGTTATAAGTTGTGTCAAGAAAAATATTTTCTATTCAGTATGTTAGTGCCAGAAAAGTTTAAGCTCTCTCCATCAAGTTTATTTTTATTTTGATAATCAATATTTAAAAGCACATTATTGCAGTATTTATTAAAATATTAACTAAAAAAGCACCCCTTTTTGCCTCCTGTACTGTGGCAGCCTTGATTGTATAATATCTACCATAGAGATATATGTAGCATGCCATTTTAATTTAATTGGCAATCCTTATATTCTTCTCCTACTACCTATGCTGTGTTGCCAGGTGCAACTACAATCAGGGCTATGCCAAGGACGTTTGGTGCCCGGGTGCAAAATAATTCTGCGCCACCCCTTCCCCTCCCCCAAAGTGACTACTAGTCAATCCAAAAAAAAAAAGACTGCCACTGTCCCCTACGTCTTATTCATATTATGAACAGCCTCTAATTTAAAAATAATTTATTGATAATGTTTACAGTTAAACTTTGCTACATTTGTTTAATATTAAAAGGGCATCACCCCTAACCCCTGCCAACTCCATCCGAGAAACAATTTATGATTGCCTCTAAAGGTCATGGGAAATGTACAAACGAAATACTGCCACGCACCCTCGCTAGGACAGAGAGTTCAATTAGGACAGCACCCTATCTCCTCTGCTGATTCCGAGCTCAATTTTCAGTCACCTATAATAATACATCCTTTCCGAGGATAGAACAATGCGATTGCATACTGTGAGGGTTTTTAGGTAAATTTTGACAGAAATTTTGTATCGCTCTGCTATTTCTGCCTTTCCCTTCCTGCTTGAAGGGAAAAAGATGTGGAATGAAAGGACTAAAATCATCACACATTCATCGTGTTCCAATAATATATAAGTACAAATATCTTGATGGGAAGGTGCCCCTGACTAGTTGGCGCCCAGGTGCTGTGCACCTTTTGCATCCTGGGTTGGTGCAGCCCTGAATACAATTTAATGATTCAAGTAAAATGAAACGATAATACTTGGAAGACATATCAATAATTTCTATTTTAGATGAAAGCTTATTTTAAAAATCTTTATTTACTGTTCATCATTGCTGTGCACCACAATGTTTTCCCAAAAGACCTAGCGATTTCAGTACATATCACATAACTCCCATGTTTTTAGCCACCTAAAAAATATCTTTAAGAATGTCTGTAACTTGATTATTTTGCTTACAGACCTCAGATATTGTGACGATAAACTTGTTCCAGAATATGCTAAAGTGGTAAGGGCACTTCTCTGCTTTCAGAAAAGCAAAAGCCCTATGGTCCTTATTACTACAAACAAAAATTATACTATTGTCCTATCTTTCACATGTGAAATCCATGACCTATTTTTCTCGTTAATTTATGTACTTAACTTCTGTAGTTTTTAGTCTTCAATGTTTTTCAGGAATACAACCCCTGAGAAAGTCGAAGGAAACATCTACTTGTTAAAGTGAAATAACGCACTCAATTTTCCTATGCATAAAATTACTAAATTGATGGTTCTTATAAAACCTTTCATAATAGCAAACTTCTCATAATATACCATACTAATTACAGTAGACTTACGTTGGACTCAATATTTGTTCAGTATAATCACGATAAGAAATTATTTTTATTGTGCTATCAAATTGTAATATTGTTGGCATCATTTTAGCCACTGAAGCATCATAAAAACAGAAACTATATAGGTAATTTTCTCTAACTTTGATGATAGTTTCATTTGATGATAACAATTTTTCAATGTTGCAGTAACCATCTTCAGGTTGAAATTATGACTTTGAACTGAAAATTCTAAACATGCAAGATTCTGTCATAAATGCAGCCAAAATGGTGTGGCCATTAATTAAATGTTTTATATTGGAAAATACTTTCCAGAAGAAATGCATTGAAAATTCTAAATTTAACCTATAAGAAATTCAATCTCCAAGCATTGTCACCGGTATATTTAATAATATTTGAGTGATAACTTTATATTGCTACATTTAACTTTACAAAGTAGATGTAAAATGCTATTACTTTTTCTTACATTTCTTGATTTCACAGAGTAGTGAGTAGCAATAAAATTGTAATTTAAAAAGCTTGGATTTATTGTTTTTACATTACTGATTAGCTATGCTTGAGCATGTAGAATTGTCTTTTCATAAGTACTTGTGAAACCCATATGAATTTATAATAAAAATGCAGTAACTTAATTATTCTATTTCTGTTTTAATAACAACTTTAATTCATGTACTTTCAATTAGCACTTTTCTTTTTAGTAACTTGTGATACATAGAAAATGGGTTTCACAATCTCTAATAGATAATATTCTTTACAAGTAATATAAATCTTTTGAAAACAAATTATATCTGCTAATAGGCTTATTGTGATGCATAAAATTTTTAAAAATTGTTTAAATTTCTGACTTACATTTTCCTGATTTGTTGTGTATAATCAACATTATTTTCTGCAGTCAGGGCGAGTACACCTTAAAATGTATGACTTTGTTACCCTGCAGTTGTATCCAAAGTTTTTTGCAGATCCTCTTCAATGTTTTTTTTTGAGCAATGAAAAATATAACCTCGGAACATCTCTTCCTGGTATGTAATATCATCAAGTGGTACAATCATTCACATAATTTTCCTTCTCTCTTCAGCTCCTTATCTCACATGGTTGGGTGACCAAATTAAAACTGCAAATTCTCATCTCTCAAATTTCATTCCAATAAGATCCTTTTCTCTTGCTGAACATCTAGCCCTTTTGTCATCACGTGCATATGTCCCTCCAAAAAACCTCATATCTTCCATTAGTTACTAACATATCATCATACCTCATCTCCTCTACCTCCCACAGGGGAACCTCATGCCCTCCCCCTATGTACCCACGATGGGAGCGAGCCCAGTCACCCTTGCGCCCCCACGTTTGTCCTTTGATGGAACACTAGGAGATCTCAACTCCAACCCTACTTCCAGCTCTGGGAGCTCTCGCCCCATGCCCCACTTCCAGAGGCTTCTTGCTAATTTGCAGGTGAGGGAGGAGGGAAAGGATGTTATAGATAGGTGTGAAAATAAATCAAGTTCCAGTTGGGTGAGGGGGAAAAGAATGCTTTACGTGATGGGGTTATGATATTTAGCACGCTTGCATCTTTTATCTCCGCACATTTTTATTCCCTTAGAACACATTTGTTTAGTAAGCTTCCTCCTCTTACTTGCTCAGATTCTGGTTGTGATGTAGGAAAAGAAATACTTTCCTGTGGTTCTTTCTATTCTTTATGAGTTCTAGTATTTTTTCTTTTAGTTGCTTGGAGTGTGCTATTCACTCTTTCCTATGTGCTTCATGCATGATGTTTATATGAATTATTAAAAGAAAATAGTTGACATTTTATTTCAGTTCTACTTGGTTTGCATTGTTATTTACATTGCTGTTAAATAGTATTATGTTAATCAATTATGAGACTAAGAAACGTGATTTTGTTATTCATTTTTCTTTGCTCATTAATAGTTTTGCATGAATGTAGTAATCTGAAAATAAAATCATATAAAAATAAATGAATGGGTATTAGTAAATTTTAATATATATGTAATCAAGATTTAATTTTGATAAAATAGTTGTTCATAATTTACATTAAGCAATTTCAAGTAAAGGGTATTAAGATTAACTTCTTCATCATTGACAATATTTTATCAAATGAATTCATCTCAAGTCAGCTTTTCAATCATATATTACCAAATTCAGAGGGAGGTATGTATGTTAAATTACAATTGTTCATTCTATGTGTTAAGATAGATTGCTGTGAGACATATCTTTGGAATTCGCATTTTGTGTTGCTGCATGGTTTGATAAACTACACTTTCAATATCCCATGCAAAAATATTCATCAAAATTTACATCTCTTGCTTTCAAACATAATTTGTAGATTCTTGTCAATTTTGGTGTTTATCTGGTACCTTTTTGTTATTATTGTTTGGGGATTTTTTATTTTGCATGTCTCATATTTTATGTTGCAGTTAATTAGTTAAGAAATTCTATACAGAATAGATTTCTATAAATGTCATTACATCTCTCAGGTTTTATAATCTGCATCATTCAATTTTTCATGTTTTGAAATTTTATGTAACTTATTCTGGCATTAATATGCTAAACCTGATGATTATAAATTGATTAAAACCTCATTTTTAAATAAAACAGAGTTCTATTTAATAAAATTTTATTATGTTTGAAGTATATGATTAAATTGCTTGTTAACCTTCTAGAGCTGTATTTGACTAAGGTATTTTTAACTAAAGAAATTAACAGTTGCCTAAATTAATTTTTGCAATTTCAAAGTGACTGAGTTAAGTTTAATCAGATTCAGCAATAAAAATTGGTATAAAAAGAAATAATGGATAATTTTAAAACTATAAGAGCAGCTCTAGAACTCCTATCAAGGAAGTGCATTTACTATTAATTATTAATGCCAAAATAAGACTTTTAAATCTATTAAATTTATACAAAACATATCAAGAATTAATGTGGCCAGTGCTTGAGGTGGAAGAAAAAAAGAAGTGGTATGGTTTCCCATGTTTTTGAATGCTGAAAATAAGGCAACGGTATGGTTCATGAACTTCGTATATTTTACATAAAAGTTATATATGGGTCTGTTATTTTGTGTACGTGTACCTTTAGGCTGGTTTAACGTATATCTGGGTAAAATAGGAACTATATATTTTATTAGTTATTGAAGTTAATATGTCCTGTGTTAAATACATCATGGTAGGCTAATAGCTAACCTGATATGGACCCCTTTACTAATATACCAGTGGGAAAGCCCCATCTTTTGCTCACCCATTTGTACAACCCAAAAATATTTCAGGTTTGAAATTTTATAATACCTCAAAAAATATTAGGGGCCAAACTGTTCACAAGTCTTCTTATTGAAATTTGAAACCAAACGTGAAAGTTTCCAACACTAAGGCACTAATGTTAATGAATTAATGAGGTACCAGTACGATTTAATGCCTGCTAAATGGTGGCAGGATGGCTTCTGACCAGGGCTGGTTTCAGTTAAAAAATATGTGTAAGACAGGTAAAAATTTGCCACACCTCTGGATATCAAAGGCATGAAATAATATTACTGATATACTAAAAAAAATCTGATGTGGCCAACACATGACTTTCTCCATATTTGGGGTATAGATATTTAAATTATTATCAACAGCATTATAAGACTAAGACCAAAAAGGTTATGCGCAAAGCACTAACGGACTTCAAGAAAAAGACTCTTAGTGAAAATCTAAGTGAAAATCCTAAATGCTTTTGGTCATATGTTAGAGAAGTTCAAGGTCGACGCCCAACCGTAGCCCCGTTAATAAACGACAAAGGAGAGTTAGTTAGCAATAGCACAGATAAAGGAAATTTGTTAAACTTACTTTTTCAGAACATATTTACTACCGAAGATGTGAGAGCGAAGGTCGTGACGATATAGTCATATCAGCGAAAGGGATAGCTCAACAGCTTAAAAATATCAAGTCAAATAAATCTCCAGGTCCAGAAGAGATACCAGCTAGAGTATTCAAAGAGTTAGCGCTGGAAATAGCACCTTATCTCGAAATAGTTTTCATTAAGTCACTTAGTCATGCCGTTGTACCTAAGGAATGGAAATTAGCCTTTATAACGCCATTACACAAAGGTGGGAAAAAAGACGACAGAGAAAATTATAGGCCAATTTCGCTTACCTCCCTATCTTGTAAGGTTCTCAAGCACATTGTCGTTAGCTCCATGACGGACTTCTTAGATAGTCAGAACTTGCTAAGTAAATATCAGCATGGCTTCAGGAAGACGAGATCTTGTGAAACACAACTCGCTCTGTTCGTTCACTATATACTAAGATCAGGAGACCGTAAGACTCAGTTAGATGCGGTTTTCCTCAACTTCAAGAAGGCTTTCGATAAAGTTCTGTACAGTAAGTTAGTGAAGAAATTAAATGACTGTGGAATTAATCGAAAGTTAATCGAGTGGATCAGGGACTTTCTTAATGTGCGTGAACAAATAGTAGTTATAGATGGATTTAAATCAAATTCAGTCAGCATAGCCTCAGGCGTTCCACAGGGAAGTGTAGTCGGTCCCCTACTATCCCTTTTATATAAAAATGACTTAGATAAGGTTATTAAAAGTAAAATCAAGTTATTCGCAGATGATACAGTAGTTTACAGAGAGATTAACAGTCCTAATGAACATTTATTACTTTCTGATGACATAAATGCAATTCTCGAGTGGTGTAAAGAGTGACAGTTAGAATTGAACTTAGTAAAGTGTTCCTTTATGAGATTCTGGGGAAACAAAAACATCGACGTGACGAATTACACTGTTGAAGGCGTTCATCTAAAACTAGCCGATTCCGTCAAATACTTAGGCGTTACTTTAACAAGCAACCTCTCATGGGATATGCACATACAAAATATATGCGGGAAGGCTAAACAGAAACTAGGATTCATCAAACGCATAGTAGGTAAAAGTGAGGAAAAAGTCAAAGAGACATGTTACTTCTCATTAGTAAGACCGCTATTAGAGTATGCGTCGAGCATATGGGATCCGTACGAGAAAGGATCAATCTCAGAGTTAGAAAGAGTGCAGCAAAAAGCCACTAGATTCGTCAAAAATTGTTACGATAGAAACAAAAGTGTTACAGGCTTGATACAGGACTTAGGATGGGAATCACTAACTGAGCGCCGATCATGCTCTAGGTTAAAACTTCTTGAAAGATTTAGAACGCATTTATTCTCCAGTGATGTCGAAGAAATAATAAGAGCACCAACTTATATTGGTAGAATGGACCATCCTCGTAAAATAAGAGAGATAGCCTGTAGGACCGAGAGGTATAAAGGCTCGTTTTTCCCTAGAACGATAGCTGAGCAGAACAGAAGTTACGAAAAGAAATCAGCCCACATAGAGTGATACTATACATTATTATGCGCTTTCCCTTGCTGCTATTGGATCCCCTGCCACACACCATTGCAATGGCTTGCAGGGTGAACTGTAGATATAGATATAAGGCAAAATTATTATTTCGTATCGTAAAAGAATACGGTTGTCCTTATTGCCGTAAATCCTATTTGAATATGTTTACAGAATTCACTGCTACATGTTGGTGGCACTGTATACTGGAAATTAAGAATAAGTTAAATATATCCGAAATGGATGGTTCTATAAAAATTTGTTTCAAGCAAAACTTGGAATAAATATTATTCTCTACAACTTTGGTCCTCACAAACATTACCAATAACAACGTTTTTAACCCTTCAAGCACACAGGATATTTACCTAAATTGGGTGTTTGAGGTCAGATGTGGTTTTTAAAAATTTGCGAAAATTTGCGATTTCAATACCTGAAAATTGAAAAATTCGTAACTTTTTCATTTTTATTGGATTTGTATAAAATGTTTTGAAGATTTTAGTAGAACATAACATTTATAAACAATTTCTTTTACATTATCTTACATTAAGCACACTCTTTACAGGAGAGAATAGAAATACGAAATACATAAATTACCCCGATCGCCAACCAGTTAGCGTGCACCCATGCTTTCATATATCTTTCAGTATTACAAAAACTATAAACGGCATTGATATGCAATCCTTTTTAAAATAATATTTCAGCTTTTATTAAGATTTCATTCGCTGGATGTACCTACCTAAACCAAATAGGAAAAAAGTTTCTCGCAGGTCAACTTTTTCATGTCTTGACTAAAAATTTGAAATAAATTCTACATTTCATATATTTTTTAAAGACATTTCATAAAGCTTATAAAGTTTTGAGTTATACAGTAGTCATTCATCGTCATATCATGGTGAAATTTGTCCTATTTCATTCAGTAGAAACAGAGCTATGATATTGTATGTATCAGAATGTATGCATAATATGGAAATTAGAAAAGTTAAAAGTTTTTTAAAGGCATTTACTTTATCCCATTCACCATGAAATTTACAAGGAAATATAACTTCAATGAATCATCTATACTGAATTTTTTTACTGGCATTCACTTCAGACTAACTTATTGAGAGCGACATGAGAATATTTCTCCTGCGAAGACCCTAACGTATGGGCATGACACAAGCGCTTGCTCCGAAACTTTCGCTTACTATGCATTATCAGTGATTTTTGTTTGTAAACAGACCTTGGACCCAAGAAGAGACGTTTCTTCTTCTCTATCTTATACTATAATGGTCTCAAGAAATGCTGAAGCGAGCACAGGGACCGAAGAGAGTCGAGCAATGGTTTTTGTTGTTTGGCTCTCCTCGTCTTATACCTCTCAACCTCTGACTTATAAGAAAAACCAAAGAGAAAGCGATGTTTTGGGCAGAAAAGCAGTCTAGATCTTGTTTTACTTTGCGGTAGCATTCGTGTCGAGATACGGTTCCTCTCAGCATTGGATAAGGGATTTTTAGAATATGCGATTTCCCAATTCACGAAAAATCAATCACGAAATATAAATAATTCCTAAACAACTGCTATGGAAAATTGTTTTAAATAAAAGATGTAGGAAATTATATTTTCTACATTCTTAGTAATGGTCAATGTATACAATAATGACGTATTATTGGAGAAATATCGCAAAAACCGAATCGGTTTCGAATAAACCTTGACTTCCAGTTAACTGGTATTGTCCAAAAACTAATCAGTTCTTTGTGCTCATGCTAAAGTGTTATATATGAAATTTGGTATTAATATGGCAAGTACTTTTTGAATTAGAGCGCCCACAATCACATACATCCATCCACACACACACATACATCATTCCGAAAATAGTCTAAACGTGTTCTAGGCACCTCAAAGTGTGTATTTCCGTTGAAATCTCAAAGTCGATTTTTTTTCGTGATCACAATACTTTCCCTATACTATGTATGGAGAAAGTAAAAGGAAAATAAACTTATTTTACTGTTTTATTTTTTCAAAAACATATTCAACTAAGTATTTTGAGGAAATAGAAATAAAACATTCACCGACCTTATAAGAAAATTACCATGTAATGATTATATTACCGAGTATTTTTATATTGCAACTTTATGAACCCACTTTTCGGAAAGGACGAGATTAAGTTTTTTCGGGCTTTTTTCTTTGCAGTCTTTTATCAGGGATCAGAGATGGAAGCTATGTGCAAAAGGTGGAGATCCTGAATGTTAAGTAGTTGCACAAAGAGACAAACTCCGAGTAATCAAAATCTCTAATATTGAAGGTTCACTGTATTTAGGGCGGGAAGGTTATTTGAAATTACAATGCTTAATCCCTAAAAGCACATTAAACTTAGTAGTATAGTTATTGCTTTTGCGTGTATATATTCTGCTAAAGAGGTTAAGGAAAGTGCACAGTGTATCGGCATGTTTTAGACATTTAGACAATGTAAAACTTTAAAACGTTCATCTTGCCAGCCTTAGGTGACACCTGTAAGCGGTAGGTTAAGTCGCTTACACCTTGAACCAACCCTGAATGTAAATGACATATCATGGCGTAAAATATAAGTTTTTCGCGATGTTGTCAAGTGCTGTGCAATAAACCATTAAAAAAATGAAAATGCCAAAATCCGAAATATTGATTTTGCCACCCATCTGGAGTGGTGTCTGTAAGCAACCACTTACGTTGCTTACGCCTGAAATCGGCCCTGCTTCTGACCATCCTAAGAAGAGCTGGTATGCCATACCGCCTCATACCATCTTACCTCAAGCACTGAATGTGATATTTTAGAAGTTAGACATGAATGAATGTTGTAATTTTGTTTGATATATAAAGTATTTGCTGTTTATTGACAAAAGTGATTGATGATACCTAGAGCATCATCTGTATAGCAATAGATTAACTCCAGTATAAGCATAAATATCTTTCAATGTTGCGCAAATGCAAATATATAACTTTTATTTCAATACGTGAAATTCAATTGATTAAGAATATAAAATGATTTAAAATGACTTCATGATACTTTATTATTATTGGTTGTAACAATACAAATAACAAGAAAATATCCTTGATCAAACATTGTGAGAACACATAACTAAAATTGCACATGCCATGAAAGTGAGCACTTAAAGTAAAATTAAAACTAGCTAGTACATTTTTCAATACCCTTTTAGTCCATTTGAATTTTTCTCAGAAGTTGTATCAACTTTTGAAACTAACTGCATTTTAGTTCAAACTCATTAAGATGTGCATGGAGCATGTTTTGTTCATTTTCAGCATTATTTGCAAAATTGGAAGTATTTTTAGTTGACATGATATATTATAAATGAGTTAAACAAGATTTTTAAGAACTTAAATCACACAAAGCACAGAACCTTTGGCCATTTCAGACATTTGGGAATTCGCGGGGTCACCGTATGGTGACCACAGCACAAGAAGAAGTACAAGCTGCAATGGAGCGAGATGATTACGAGGGTCCAAAATCATCTGAGTCAGCCAGTGAAGACACCATCAGTCCTGTGGTTGTTCTTGGAAAGGGTAAAGTTTTCATTCCAATTTTTAATCTACCTTTTCTCTACAAAATAAATAATATGTTCAACTATTTATACTTGATTATGGTATTGATAAATCATTTTTCTCATGGATTGGTTTTATTTTTATATTGTTGTTTCTTCTTAGTATGTATATGGCGATACTTTCAGTCCTCTATAAAATGAAATTTTCTTTATTATACCCATAGGAAGTCCTGAAAATCTTAAATTTGATTGGATGATAACTGGCTGGTCTCAATGTTCTCAAACCTGTGGAGGCACTGGATTTCAGGTTTGTGCAAAAAATATTTTTTTGCTAAGGTTTCATTTTTATGTTTGGTAATCAAATGAACTTATTTGGATAATGTGCCATAACATCAACTTGTCACATAAAGAATGCACTCACAGTGTATTTTGTTGATAGATGCGAGCAGCCCACTGCATGGTCAGGTTGCACAATACAACGCAAAACGTTGATGGAAACTTGTGTGAAGATGCTGGTTTATCAACTCCACCAACAATACAAAAGTGTGGCATGGAGGAGTGTCCTAGGTGGAAGACTGATATGTGGACATCTTGTGAAGATTCTCGTTGTTTCACGTGGAATACAGGTACTTTCAAAGTAGAATTATATTGAATGAGGTGCATTTTATAATCATCCTTTATGCATGACTAGAATTCAGAACTTAGTGTTCAGAAAACATTTTTACATTTCAGTGTTTTAATCTAAATGTCTCTATAGTCCATTCGATGTTCAATTATTTTAGAGAGTTTTCAAACCATGCCTGCCAAACTCTATTAAATTAACATTCATATGTTGAAACTTCATTGAAAATTCAGGATTTTAGTTGAAACATTTCAAGTTAAACCAAACTAAACTGAAAAAATAATTCTCAACATTACTTTTTTCATATTACTGCAATAATACATGGTTGTTCCGTCTACCAATAGTTATCTCTCTAAAAGACATGCATCACTGATTAGCTCAACTTAATAAATTTTACTTGTTATACCACAATTTTCAGCCTTTGATGTAACTTTCCAATAGATGTATATTGCTTATTATATTTTGAAAGAAATTGAAATATAGTACATATTACAATTAGTTTCAAAATCTTAATAAAAATTTATAAAGCATTTCTAAGAGTTTTAACTAGATTAATTTTATTCATTGGCTGGCTTTGGAAACTCTGATTTTATATGATATAATGTTTTATTGTAATAGTTTTTGTTAACATTTAGAATGCTGTGGGTGATGCATTTACTGATTGACTCTTAGTCATGCATGCTTTGATTTTCCCTAGCATAATTGAGAATATTTAAGTGTTATTTTATGCATATTAACAAAATCTCAAATATTTATGTTAATTTTGATTACAATTGCATAAGACTTGATAGAATGTACTTGTTTCATTGTTGTGGCTGGTTTATTCTTTTTATTTTCTAAATAATAAGCAATCTAATTTAGCATTGATGTGTTTATGGTTATTTTCTTTCAGCCACCACTTAGAATTTCAGATTAAATCATTACTTTTCTTTATGCTATGCTATTTTATACGTTTTTTTAAACTCCTAATCTGGAAATGTAATTGACCTTGCTGTATAACATTTTTGTTGATATGCAACCTGTTATTTTTGTTTAACAAAATACATTAGAAATTCAAAAATAGCTCACCTGTAATTCCAGGTGTAAATAGTCCTATTCCCAAGGTGTAAAAAATTTTCCAGGTAACCTCCTCTATCACTCAAAGATTTGATTGCAGCGACAAAGAAAATGATGACTGAGTGATGGGATGATTTTGAACTCAAGGTTTCATTTTAAACATTATCACTCTTAAATTTAAATGTGCTTTCTTTTATCAGCCATGCAAAGGCGTGAAGTATCTTGTCAGTTACCAAATGGCTCCAATGTGGAAACACAGTTATGCAGTGAACGGAATAAGCCACCTCAAAGACAAGAATGCTATAATGATAAGTGTAAAGGCACTTGGAAAGTTGGTGAATGGTCAGAGGTTAGTGTACAGTTGATATAAAAAGGTGTGAGATTTACAGGAAAACATTGTGTTCAGAGGTAAAAAGTAGGTAATTCAACTTGAATACAGGCACCCAAAAAATGTTTTCTTAAACCCCTTACCCAGAAGATGGAAATTTTTAAAGTTACGTAACAGTTTTTATGCATCTTGCACAAGTAACTTTCAATAATTTTCAAATTCATGAGAGAGAATTTCTGTCTACATTTACTTTTTCATTAACAGGGTAAGGGAATTGTTTAAAAAAATCAATGAGCTAAAATGAATGTTGTGCCAACAATAGATCAAGATTCAGAATGTAATTCAAGGGTAAAGGGTTAATCACTGTTTCCACTTGACATTTGTTAAAAATTTGCATCATTGTATCACTTATGCACCTGAATGAAATCTCAGCACTACTGGAAGCATGGTTTCAATGTTATAATGCACATCACATCTGTGTTATATTTATTTTATCATAGAATAGATATTTAATCAAGTCTTCTTTACTGTAAACTAATGTAAGTTTTTCACACTCGATTGACAAACCTGGAATTTTTTATAGAAAAGGCTTCTTACTCATTCACTGTTTTATTTTAAACCTAATGCAAAGTAAATTGTGAAAGGAAATAAAAATTTCTTCTTAAATTCATAAATCGTATTTTTGTGGTCAGGGACTGTCAATACTTGAGGCTTGTATGAGAGAATGCATTTTCTATGACGTATTTCTCAATAATCACTGGTCAAAGAATTTAAGAGAGAGTATGAGAATAATGAATTTATAGTTATACGATTTGAACAATCAGGTTAGATAACTTGGTATCTGATCATTCCACCAATTCCAAAAAGTCAAAAAATTAAAATTTAAGAATCATTTGGCTTAAATTGCAATTATAATCCAATAATTATTAGAATAGCTCTGAGTGAATTGCATCCATAGCCATTCTATTTCTTTTTAATGAGATGTTGGAATTGAATTTTAATAGGTTATGTAAAAAATGAAATCATAAAGAAGTAAGGTATATTATTATTTCTTTGTACCTGTTTAAAAAAAGGATGATAAATCCCTTTAAATAGAAATCTCTAACATTATTACTTATTGGAATAATTAGAAACAATCACCATTCACATATTTGACTTTTTCTGAATCAATCAACCTAATAAAAATCTAAGATACTATATTTTATTTATATAGCATATTGATTTACTTTTTTTATGGTTGCAATAAAAATCAATCACATAAATTAAAACTTTCATCTATAGAGAAGTCCACATAAGGTTTTATCAACATTTTCCAGAACTTGGTTATTTACGCAATAAATTAACTTCTTGAAAATTAACTGAAATCAAACTCTAAGGAGTAATAAACTTTTATTATATGATAATGATTATAAAATTGTCTCTAAGGGTAGCACTTTTAATCTACTGGAAGACAACTAATGCCATATAATTTAATGTTTAATATGCAATTTTACAACTGACACAGCAGTGAATGGGGAGTTTACCCAGCAGCATTGTAGGGTTTGAGCATGCTGTAAATTTTATTCTTGTGGCTTTTTACTCCGATATGCCCTCTTGACTATCCTGCCCACTGTTTCCACTTTTGTGCACTTACCTTATGCCTGCCTGCCCAATGGCTAGTGTGCTGCTCCATGCGAGACTCAAGGAATCAAATACCGAATCCTGCAGTGTGTTTGGTTCGGCACAAAGAAGCCTGCTGGAAATGCATGTCGGGATCAACCGAGACCTTCCGTCATGAAAGTTTGCAAGGGTAGACCATGCTCACAGAGTAAGTGTCTAGGAATGGTTTCTATGTGGAGCATATCGACGGCTGTTTAACTTTTTCATCAATGAATTTGACTATTTGCATTACTGTTAATTGGTGTGAGACTGCTGAAAATCCAAAAATTGTCTAAATTTTTTAAAGTGTTCCTCATTTTAAAATGTCAATTGGCATGATTAAATTAAATTCTTCATGTTTTTGTTGTGCTTTTTAGAATGAAGAGTTGCTTTATAGTTAGGTTTGCTAGTACCTATCATGTATTTACATACATAGATGGGCTATAAAACTTTATTTAGTTGCTTTACAATTTACTATACACTAATATTTAGTATTATTTTTCCAACTGATGTCATTAATTAAGTTTATTATATAAATTTGAGACAAAATTTTGATATTTCATTCTAGAAACATTACTTCTTAACTAGAGATGCACTGAATATGGTTTTTGGCCAAATACCAAATGGCCGAATATTAAAGTCGAAATTCGGCCAAAACTGAAGCTGAGGCTGAATAACACTGTCATAGGATTGATTTTTAAATTACCGAAATAAAACTAAAAATTTATGAGAAAGTTTGTACAATGTATGTTGTACCAATTTTTTTAATAGTGCCTCACCAAGGTATTGAATAATTTCCTGATTAACTCCATACAAATTTGGCGGTTTGATTGATACTAATGGATACACAATTTCTTTGAAGCAATCCCATAAACTGACATAACAATAGCACACTCTTTTGTCTCTTTTAGTTCTAATATCTTTGCTCCACTTGCTACTTCACTCTATTGTCTGTGAAAATTTTGTTCTTAAACCTATAGGATCTAGAAAAGTGGCATATAGTGCAATGTAGTTCATTTTCAAGACAACAAAATCATCTCTGGATTTCATTCTGCATCTTAGCCTTCATGGCATGTATACCAATGTCAGTGTGTTCCCTGGAGTAGAATGTTGAAAGGCTTCTTAATGTTGGTATCAACTAAGAAATACTTGAACTCCCAAGGTACATCAGCATTGTTTCTTCCTCAGCAGGCCCTAGTAAATGAACTGTTTTCTCTGCAAGCAACCATTGGTGGTTTGTGAGTTCTTTTATGTTGGCATTGTTATCTGTAAAGTACAGGATGATGGCTTTCTTTTGCTCAGGCAGCTTTTTTAACATGTATTACCTGCTATTTCATCTGATTTGTACCTCTTGTATAAGCACATGATGGGGAAGTTCCAATCTCTCTTGTGTCTTGTGTAGTTTGTCTTTTGCAAGGGAAAAATGATGAAATATCCCACAGCCTTTCTGCTTAGTCAGTAGCTCGACTACATCATGCCCTGCTATAACTTCTTTCTGCACACATAACTGAAGTGTGTGAATAAAGTATCTTATACCTGTGATTTCAAGATCATTCATAGCCTTCACCATATTTTTTCCATATTTTTACAGTTTGTATTGTTTTATTTTACAGTACTTTTTTAATTAGGCAATTTGTGTATAACAGAAAAAAATTTGAAAAGCAAACAAAAAACAGCATTTCCTCTCAGGGATTCAGAGCAAAATCTCCAGGTCATGAAAGTCTTATATTTGGTAACCCTAGTCTTTAACCCATTGAACACTGAGGATGTCAATTGACGTCCTTCAGTGTGCTATTGGGGGACTGAGGACTTCAATAGATGGCCTAGTCCCCTACTTTTGAATGGATAAGTGAAGGCTGCCAGCCATCTCTATATATCTCTTTCTCGCATTCACGTCATCTGTTAAGGTTCAGGTCAAGGCTGAACTTGGTGAGCTGGTTTTCATAAGTGAAACCATTATGAGGACGTCAATTAACGTTCACTTTTATTATTATGGAAAAGGACATTTCTCTAATAATAAACTTCAAAATACTTCACAAAACTATTTTAGGGACTTATTGCAATAGAATATATTGGAAAAAAATTCAGTCACTGGGTATTTTTCTGCTGCGTTCAAAGGGTTAACCAAAATTTTTAGTTTAAATTTACACAAGCACTTTATAAACACCCCGTATATTATTAAATAATATTAATATTCCATATTCTTCCCTTCATTTAAAATAGTAAAAATATAGAAATAATTTTGTATTTGGATAACGTTCAGTTATTTAAACACACACTGAGGCTGAAGTTCAATAGTAGATTTAGTAGATATTTGGCCGAATGCCGAACCCAAACTTCGGTGCATCTCTACTCTTAACATATGTTGTTATTTTAATTATATATTTGCAACATTTGCATTTCACAGTATTTGGATTTTATAGATTTTACTGACATATACCTTACCTTATTTTCATTTTAAGGAGGATTTATCATACTTGGAATATGTTTTTGAATCCAAGAGTTTCATGCACTCTTTATTATTTTTTCCAGCAACAGAATGTAAGGATCACTCCAAATATTGTCAGAATGTCAAGGCCATGAACCTTTGCAGAGTTTATCGATACCAATACCAATGTTGCTATTCTTGCCGCAGTAAAGGGTAAGAAGTGCTTCTGGACTAATTGTTAACTTAAAAAAAGAACTTCTCCTATTTATTAATTCCTGGTGCTTTATTTTTGCGGAGAGACTGTTGTTTTTCCTATCAAATAATGGGTGAACAGGGAGTATCCACAAGAGAGGTGTTGGCAAGATGCCGTAAGAGCTACTGATTGTTTAATCATGTTACTTCACCCATCCAAGCAAAGATAGAGATGTGCTCCAAATCCAGGGCAGTGTTCACTTAGTATCCTTGATCTCAAGAGACCAACTCATCATCATGTCTGAATGAGAAGATATATGAAAGTGCAGAGTGGTGAATTGTTGTTAATGTGGGCAATTGGTGCTAGAAAATGGATACAAATGTATGAAGTGACCAGTGATTGTGATTAAGTATGAGAGAGAACTTTTGACTGACAAGAAATATTTGTTACTTATGATATGTGGGAGTTGGAGGAATTAAAGAAAAAACTCAAAGCACTAGCAAATTAAGACTGATGTCCTTAATGAAGCTATCAAAAGGATTTCTATCAATCCTTCAAAGCTTTTCTTTTGCTAGTAGCGAGATATGTGTGTGCATTTGTGTAGACATTCCTTATGTTTTTGCATGTAAATATTAGAGATTAGGTCCTTTAATGTAAATATGAAAATATTTATAAATCGTGCCATTTATTCAAAAAATGACCAGTAAGTTTGATAGCCCAGATCTTTTGCTTGAGATAATACATTTTTACTGTTAATGACCTACCCTTGCATTGTTTCAGTTTGGCAATTATTGTAGCTGTTGAAAGGGTCAAAATCTACACTATTATTGTAACATGATTGTAAATACATAAAAAGGAAATATTTGAATGAAAGATTGCAGTATTCTGTGTGCTGTCATCCGAAATGAGTACTTAAAACACTTATGTCTTGGACAAGATATATTTTCAGTAGTAAACCTAGTGTGGTGTGGGAATCACTATAAACAGAAATACCAATGGACTGAGTGGGTGTATAATGTGGAAATATGAATTCTTATACATAAGCCTGTACTAATATTATTCAATGCACTCCACCATGCATTTTGTTTTGCCAAAAATGTAAGATAAAATAAAGTATGCATTCTTAATTTAATTGGGTTTTGAGATTCTGTAATAATTGATCTATGATCAGTCCGATAATTCTGGGGCATTAATTTTATAATGTTATAAATAACATTTTTGTAAATTTCGTCTTATTTAATTTCTTCAGAGATTTTATAGTAATAACAATAATAATAATTTTATTTGATTCACAGAAATGAATAGTAAACCTAATGGACAAATCAAAAATCAAATTAAATACTATATAGCAATACTGATCTTGTTGATTGGATTAACAAGACAAGAGCAATAACTAATTAAAATATTGGTACATATCAATACAGAGTTTAAAGTGAAAATATAATACAATTAATTACTAGTATTAGTATACTAATTATAGAATTAGTTACTTTTATAACATTTTCTCCAATAACAGGTTTTTTTGCTTTTTAAATGTATTAATATTGTTTACTACTTGTATTGCTTTGAGCTGATTCTTATAAAGGTGTAGACACATTATATATGGACTGTCTGGCTATTTTATATGGATTCATGGAATTTGGATATTCATATAGCTTCTTTGCTATAGTTGAAAACTTTGCTATTTTAATCAAAGTCATCTATTATTTTATTTTTTAAGATTAGAAGCATGCACAAATGGCAGCGGGAGGAGAATATCTAAATTCTTAAATGATGGGTACAAGGGAGTATGGTAAGATTTCCCTGTCATATATCATGTAATATCTTTTTGTAATCAGAATACCTTTTCTATATGCAAAGAGGAGCCCCAGAAAATAATTCCATAGATTGTGCTTGAGAAGAACTCACTATAGTAAATTATTCTGATGATTTCAGTACTCATACCATCTTCTGCAGATCGGAGCATAAAGCAAATTCTATAAAGTTTTTTTTTTAAATATATAATATTGATATGGTGTGGTCTAAGTAAATTCTGAGAAATCTGGAGTGACCAATTTGCCTCAATAACTTATTGGCAATTTTCATCGGAAGTATGTCTTTGATCATCTTATTTAATTAAATTTTATTATGCTAGTATTTTTACAGTTAATACCGAGGTAAGTAGTCCTTTGCTCTTGTGAGTGCATCAGTAATGGGATTAACATTAAAAGATGTGGGTAAATTAATGAAATCAGCTTTGCCCAAGCTGTTTGAAAGAAAGTTACAATCAAAGTCTTCAGCTACAACATTGAAGTGATTGGATGATTCATTGCGTAGCATATTTAGTAAATCCCAAGGCCTATTGTATAATTTGCTAAAATTATCATGTGGAGAGTGATAGATTGACAGAACTGTTACCATACTACATTCATTTTCAATATTTATGGTAGAACTAACACACAGGGTGGTGCACAAAATGTCTGACAATTTAAATTTCAATGGAATCTTTATTTTGGTAGAAAACATTACATATTACACACACATTGATTCAAAAATGCATAGAAATTTGTTTCTATTGCAAAACATGTTCAGTGTGACTCTCATTCTGCCTCATGACTTCTGCAAGATGAGCATGAACATTTGTGATCACCTTTCAGCACAGATCTTCAGTAATTGTGTGGCACAGGTAAACGATCATGGCTCTGAGTTCCATCAGTGTAGCAGGTTTACTTGCAGGGGTGTATCTAGGATTTGGTGAAGGGGGGTGCTGTTAGGAGTTTGTCGTAATTTGTGGGAATACTTGGTGCAATCCTGAGGGGGGCAGAAAAATTATAAAATTATTAGTAAAATTTTGTAATTTCAAGCCTTTCCACTAATGAAAAAAGAAACAATTATTTGAATTCATATAAAGTTAACACGAACTGGGTAAATTTGAGGAGCGAAAGTAATTATAACGATGACCATAAAGCTCAGAACATTTTTTATTTAAAGAAAACATATTCTCATCAAAACCCTTAAAAATAATAAAAATTCAAATTAAAAAATAAAATATTTTAAAAAAATGTTTACAAAATCAAATTAATCCGTTTATTTTTTCCACTATTGGCATACTTGTCAATAACTTCTTCATCAGTTATATTAATATCTCTATGTATGGATAACAGTGCCAGTCCTACGAGACGTGATTCAGATATTGTGTTTCGTAAATATGATTTAAGTCTTCGCAAGGATGAAAAGCTTCGTTCAACAGTAGTTTGATAAGAACATATATATTAAGAAATATATTCCCGTCATAACCAGCTAGAGCATCCATTGCGGTGGTCGGCCAGGTTCTTTGATCTTCTGTTTGCCACTTAACTTTCCACAGCTCATATTCTGCTTGAACGATATCAGCACATCCCGGTAAATCATCTTCATATATCTGCATTGCAGATTTAATGGTTGAATAAGGTTTATCTATTGAATGTGCAGGAAGAAGGTATTGTAAAGAATTGATTGTTTCCTCGTGAGCCAAGAATCTTTCATTTAACGATGCAACAAGGTAGTCCATGTATGGATAAAAATTGTCCTTTGATAATATTCTTCAGGAGTGTTAAAAGAAACATTATGTCTATTTCTCTGCAGTCCGCATACTCGAGGTATTTCTTCTTTGACATTTAATTTGTCTGCAAGATTCCTAGCTTCATTATAAATGACCGCAAAGTTTGTTTCAGATTCCTCACAGTCCTCTCGTATACTTTTTAATACATCAATACTTTGACGAACTTGTTTTAAAGCATTTATCAAATCTTATCGACTTATTTTGCAATTGGAAAGAAAGGTTGTATGTCAAAGCTAACATTTTGCTTGCAACAATGCGTATATAAAGCTTTTGGGTATTTTGTCTAATAATTGTTTGTACTCTTCGAAACTGTCCTTTCAGCTGCTGAGCCATCATAACCTTGTTCACAAAGGTTCCTTAAATCAAAACCAAGATCTATTAAAATTTTTTCAATAGTTAGAGTAAGTGAAGCACCGTCCATATCAGTTACTAGGACAAAAGTGAGAAAATCTTCTCATAGTTTCATAACTTCCTCATCAACATATCGAACACAAAGTGAAAATTGCTCCATCTGTGCAAAGTCTGTTGTTTCTCCTGCTAACACAGTGAAAACTTCGGATTTATTAACGTTTGATTGAATAAGATTGCCAAATGTACTTATTAAATTGTTTTGTGTTACAGAACTAGTATACATTGCATTACTAGCACTTGTAACTAAATTTTCCTCCAAAACCTTATCACCGCTATTAGCTTGATATCTCAATAAGGAATGAAAGTTACCATCATTTTCAAGTGGTTCATACAAAGTTTTCCGCCCTGGATCATTGTGGCCTCTAAGCGGAAGCATTTGCCTACCACAGAAACGAATAGTTTGTACTATTGGTAAAAGTTTAAGCCTGTTTTGAATTATAACTTGCTTCCTTTGTGAATCAAGTTGTTCTGTTACAGTAGTTTGTTTTTTGTTTACAATACTAGTCAAGTTTTCAACAGAGATCATCGATTTTTTATGATATTTCGTTTGTTCATGTTTCTTGAATGATTCTAATGATTTTTTTATATTTTTGCATGGTTGGCTTACTAACGCACCAAGTTCAAATGGAGTGGATTCTTGGAACAGTACACAATATTTTCAAAATGAGCCTTCTTTTAATTTGGAATAATTCAACCATTTGTATATTTCCATTCATTTATTTTGGAATCTGCGCTTATAACTTCCATCCTGCTTAGCTGGAAATGAATATTTAGGTGGTGGCTGCCATTCTTCGCTTAACAATCGCACCTTTTCTTCATTGCTTAATATTGATCGTCTTTGTATATCAATATATAAGCCAATGTCATATTTAGTTTCCAATAAAGATTTATTTAAGGAAATTATAGAAACATCATTTCCAGATGCTGATGCTAGAGAATTTGAGCTTTGAAAGGATATAAATATTAAATAAAATTTTACTTACCTACATGGAGAGCAGAATTATTTTAAAACACATCACTATCACACAATAATGAAAAACACAGTCCACAGTAGGGTTGTCAACTGGGTCATTTTGACCTGGAGACTCCGGGTATAGCAGTGCTTCTCCAGGTTCAGGGTTTTACGTCTGTTTCTCCTGTCAGTGTCGGTAGTGGAACTAAGACTCTTTGCCTTTCCCTCACAACTTCAGAAACTGCGACATATTAGGTCCAAGTGAAATAGATACATGTAACAGCTAAACAAATTTATAAATAATACTATGTACACAATGTACAACAAATGAATTAATTCATCTTTGTGGTACAATTTATAGCCCTGTGACGTCTTCCACAATGAATCGAGGTAGATGTTGCTATTAGCAAGATAAAACGCTTGAGGATGAAAAGACTGTTATATTCATATAGAAATGAAGTCACTTCAGGATTGAAAAAAATGTTTGCATTTAATTTTTTAATATAAATTCTGTAAAATTTACATCATAAACAATAATTTGAAAGCTAAGAAAATTCTGAAGTAATTCTTGACAAACCTTGGGAATCTGGGAAATGATTCCATCCTGTACCTGATAAAGGTTCTAACTTGGAATCGGAAGTCATCTCGATATACATATAAATATTCAGTAATTTAAACTACATTTCATAAGTTGTATGTATCGTTTTAATACCTAAGACTGGACCAATTAATCACCTTTCTGGCCAGGCAACAATCCTCCCTGTTCATTCTGCATCTCTGCACATCCAGGTTGGGTTGTTCCTGTCCGATGGGTGTCTCATCAATCATCTTAGATCCTGAGAAGTGTACGTTAAGCAATTCCCTTAAGGTTTCCTTCCCAGTTGTTGTAAATTTCCATCTGGTAGTTTCAAAACATGGCAACTTCCAATAGCCTCCTTAGCCATGATTTTCATCAGTCTGGAGCTGCCAGGTATATCCACGAATCCCTGACAGTACCTCCTCCATGTTGATCTCTTGGCTTTCCTGACTATAGTCCATGAAATTTTTGAATGTCTATAGTCCTAAGAATCTTTGAAATTTTTCATAGATTATATTCGATGAATTTTTCAAAGAATATAGTGCATGAAATTTTTCAAAGATTTTAGTCCATGAAATTCTTGAGTCTTTAGTTGATGAAAATTTTCAGACTAATGTCCATGAAATTTTTGAGACTATAATCCACAAAGATTTTGAAAGACTATATTCCATGAAATTTTTCAAAGATTATAATCCATGAAATCTCTCAAAGATTATAGTACATGAACTTTTTGAAAGATTATAGTCCATGACATTTTTCCAACTATATTCTATGAAATTTTCAAAATTATAGTAAAATATTTTTCAAATCTATAAGCCATGAAATTTTTTAATATCTTTAGTCCTAGGAATTTTTACAAGACTAGTCCATGAAATTTTTCAAAGTTACAGTCCATGAAATTTTTCAATGATTATAGTTCATGAAAATTTTGAGACTATAGTCCATGAATTTTTCTAAGAAGATAGTCAATCAAATTTTTTAAAGAATAGTCCATGAAAGTTTTTAAAGAATATATTACAAGAATTTTTTGAAAATCAATAGTCCATAAAGTTTTTTAAATCTATAGTTTATGAAATTATATCAATCACTACAACAAATACTTTTAAAGACTATAGTTCATACATTTATTCAAATGCTATAGTATTTTTTTAAAATTCAAACAATATATTCCATGAAATTTTTCAGAGATTATATTCCATGAAAATTTCCAAAACTATAGACCATGAAATTTTATAGTCCATGAACTTTCTCAAAGACTTATAGTCTATAAAATATTTTCAATGACAGATTAATTAAGACGAAAGTCCATGAAATTTTTTCAGTCTAGAGTTACAGATATTTTTTCAATTCAATTTTAACAATGTTCTTATTGGAAGATGTGCTCTGTCTTATGACACTGCATCTAGCAATGCTGTCTGGAATGAATTGTGTCATAAGACTTAAGTACGTACATGAAGATTTAATCAAGATTATAGTCTTTGAAACTTTTTCAAAAATATAGTATTTGAATTTTAAAAATGTTAATGGTGAGGTAAAGCCAACATCCCCTTGAGCATTGAGTAATTCTACTGTGTGTATGTGCATACGTTGGACTAGGTAAGAGCTTTTAGGTTTGGTAGCACCGTTATTGTGGTCCGAGTGAAGGAACCTCCAAATAGTTCCTTGGGCGTCATCTTGCGTAGAGGTAAGTTGTCCTCATTTATTATTAGATTTAACTAATCAGGAAGAATCCAATTTTATTTTATGGAAGGATCGGATTAATCGACGGGCTAATAAGGCAGGCCTTAGGCCCTAAACTCTTCATTTAAAGTAACAACTGAGTGAAAGTAATGTGGATTTATAGCCTTATCATTGATATCATCCGTCTCTTTTTTATGATGTTATTGTGTAAGAATGTAGTCTAGCCCCTTTAGATCATTCACAATTTCACGACGGGGTTTTCTTTTATGTACATTGATATAGGTATCTCCTTGAGGACATCCGTTGGGACTGATTGATACTATCATTGCTAGCTTGTTCCCAACCTTAGAAAATATACCCCTTCTGAAACAGAGAAATTGGTTAGTTCAGTGGTAGATTATCTGCCCAGCAAGTGGAAGACCTGGGTTCGATTCCTAGTCATAGCAGATTTTTTCACCTGTTTTCACATTTCCCATCATCACAATTTATGCCTGTGGCATAAGGATTTTCGGATGATTCATACAATCAAAATTAAGTTAAATTTATTTCATTCTGTGGAAAGAGGGTCATGAATTTCGTTTAATGATGAGAATTAGAGCTAATGGGAAGCCTTAAAAGTGGAATGCTTTAGGTAACGAACAGGAAAAAAAGTTGACAACAATTGCATGAAAGAGTTTGTATGATACATAAATCAGGGGCCCCAACTCTACCGATAAATAAAACTTTTTAATATCCTCATTATGTGTCAGCAATCCCTCATCATATGAATGCTCTATTTGCGGATTATACGTTTTCTTCGATTATCGGTGCCTAACCAAGTTCCAATTAACACGGATAGTCGGGGTTTTGCTATACTTAGAATCAGGGGCATTTTTAAGGGTGGGGCTGTGAGGGCAGTCGCTAAGGGTCCAGCGCCTATGGGAGGGACGGCAGCAGCTGGGATCCGCGCTTACTACTTTTACTAGAAAGACCTAACGTGCGTGGACCGTGATAAAATCGCTCTGGATCAGTGATGGGCAACCATTTCTACTTGGTGGAGGGCCGGTTTCGCGGTTGCAAATTCCTAGGCCGCATTGTAAGTTGCCAATGCTTCACCGCGCCGGATTATACTTTAATTCGGACGTTAACTAGAGAATACAATCATAAACATGAAAATTCGGTTTTAAGGGTTGACATATCAATATCAGGTATTATATTGTTGTAATTTTTATTTTTATGGTATGAATTTGTGTTAAATCTCTTTTTAATCCTAACTTTTCGGGCCGCATATAACGCTCTCGAGAGCCGCGTGAGGCTTAAGGTTGATCACCTCTGCTCTAAATTTTTTTATAAGTCAGATATAATTTGTGTGTGTGTGTATGATAGAGGGGGTTCGGAGGCTGCCGCTCCGCCAAGGGCCACGCCAGAGGCGGATCCAAGGGGGAGGCGATGGGAGCGATCGCCCCCTCCTTGGATAACCCCATTGCACTCCACTGGGCGCTTTCTTAAATTCATTCCGTGCAAAAATCCTCAATTATACGCCGCAGATTAGGTCTGTATAGCAAGAGAAAGAAGGATTCTAAAAGGGGTAGGGACTTTCAAAATATAGGGTAGTTGGGAGGGGCGGATTCGATAGGTGGAGGGGCGATCGCTCCCCCCATGAGAAGTTTCTGGATCCTCCCTTGGGCCCCGCGTATCCTAGAGACCATATTTAGAATCATCGAAGGAGTTCGAGACTTAAAACAAAGAACGCATAAAAGAATGACTTTTCATTTTCCTGCCGTCGATTTTCGAAAACGTTTGGAAAAAAAGTAAAATTCAACGAATTTTTCGAGTAAATCTTTCGTCGTGAAGGTGATTTGCAGTGTTGCCAGTTTCTTACAATTGCGTAAATTGACTGCGATTATAAATTCCTTATGCATCTGCTCACATGTTCAAGAATTTCAGCGATGTTTTGAAGTTTAACAATACCTTCGTTACGATAAATAATATGACGGCAATGAAAATGAAAAACATTCAATTATTCATTTATATCGTGTTAGTGAAATAATAGTATAGAGATAATTTGTGATTTTTTTAAGGTCGAGGAAAAGCTAAGTTTATAATCTTTGACGAAGAAAAGATTGAAAAATGTATAAATTTATTTGAGTGAAACTTTCTATATCCACTAAAAAGGTGGAAAATATGGGGTGGCAGTTAAAATTAAACCGTGATAAATGTCCTTAGTTTTTGGCAGGGTAGACAGAATCAACGTATCAATAGTGAGTATTTTCTCGACACGGGTCTCGTAAACACCGTGAAAACTGAAATATCTTGGTGTCGTATTAACGAGCGATTTATCTTGGAAAGAGCATATTCGACGGATAATAGGAACAGCTCGTAAAAGGCTAGAATTTATCCGTAGAATATTAGCTGTATGTGATGAAAATACCCGCGAGGTTTGTTATTTTTCCTAGTTAGACCGTTAATTGACTATGCTTGTAGCCTATGGGATCCTTACGAGATTGACCATATTCAAGAGTTAGAAAAAATTGAAACGTAGATATGGTAGTCAAGTAAGTATCACATGCCTAATAAACGAGCTTGGTTGGGAGTCTCTGGAGAAACGGCGGGAAAGATCAAGGCATCGTCTATTGCATATATTTAGATCGGAAGATTTTAATGATGAATTTACAGGCGTAATTAATAGTCCAAGTTACGTAGGATGTGGCATCCTACGTAACTTGGACTCTTAATTACGCCAGACCAAACTAACAAGATTCGATAAATTGATTGTAGAGCCGATAGATACAAGGGATCCCTTTTTCCTAGGACGATAAGAGAGGGTAATAATATGATAAGTCGGAGTTGTCTCCCCCTGCCACACACCAATTGTGGTGGCCTGCAGGGTATTTATTCAGATTCAGATATATGTCGTGTCTGATACACATGCATCACGGAGGGTTGTAGATTCATAAAGGTTTAGAAACGCTGGCCTATGGAATACATCGTTGATATTTCTTCAGTCATTCGTTAACTAGATTATAATGAAAATAGTGATGCGAAATGTATTAAAATCTATCTTGTGCCATATAATGCGGCGAAACTTTTCCTAAATATTTCTCTTTTTTCTTTTCCAGTGGACGGAGTTTATCGTCAGATGGTCAATTGAGTTCGCTCTGTCCAGGTAACGTGTGCGTCATCTAGTCGCTAAACAGATATCCGTGTTTGTCGGCTTTATTCATATGTGCAGAGCCGTGAGGATGAGCCTACGACGACGTTGAACAAAAATCAGAGAGAGGAGATGGGTGAATCAATCGTCCGGGGGCCCGAGGAATCACGACAATGGTCATCTATACTATTGTGCACTTCATAATGTTTTCACCGACGGAATCATATCTTTGCTGCCCGAGTAAGAAAGGTATGCAGCGCACGACAATTGCATACAGCCTCAAAAATTATTTATGATCATGTTATACTAATGATATGAATATGACCATGTATATTTGTAAAAATAAAAATTTTAAAAGAAAAATTTACTCCATTATTTACGTAGAATACTGTTCAACGGTACATCTTATTACAACAAATGTCAATATCGAGCTAAAAGATAACCATTAGAAAAGAAAAGCAAGAACAAACGCCAAACTGTAAATGTATCCAAAATAGGTTATGGAGCGTAAGCTTAAAAATAAATGAAAAAACTATTACTACAATATGTACTTGAACCCCCGACATCAATTTAACAAGCCAAGACTCTACCACATAAGCTAGCGACGTGTTTGATGGATTTCGTTTCTACTGAGAATAGTTTCCCATTAAGAAAGACCAACTGAGGCACATTCAATAGGTCCGGGAACTATCCCTTTTGATTGACCATGGCTGTCGAGGCTTAAACTTAGGGTACTGCCGAGGAAGGCGAGTCGGTCGGTCGTTGAAGGTCGAATAGAGGTGAAAACCTGAGTGGAGTGAGGTTTTGGGCCTGTTCAAGGTCAAATTCGGGATTGTGAGAATTCGCTCGAAGTTGGGAAAAACCGAAACCGCCGTTCAAGGCCAAATTCACGCTACGTCACGTCCGGTGCGGGCTCGAAGCCGCCCTTCAAGGCCAAAATCGCTTTCACTTTCGTCGGCTGACGTGACGTCAAACACGGAGGGATTTTTAAACGTCTAATTTGAAACTTGGACTATGCGGGACGTCTCATGTAGTATTATTTTAAAGAATTGAATTTATAATGTCGCTGTGACAGCCAAATATGCTTTAAGGGACATTTTCAAATAAAAGGGACGAATGAAGAGTCATATTCTGATTAATTTGTTGCTATTATTTTGTGACGAAACAGTAATTAATCCTTTACAATGCAATATTCGTAGAATCATGTAATACGTTCGAGAAATCACTTAAAATTTTATTGCTCTTTTATTAACACTATCTTCGACAATTTTCGAATATTATTAAGAAAACATTTTAATATAACACTTTTATTTGTTCGAATACTTTATTGGCATATATATTCACGAATTTAACAACAGCAATTTGGATTTCTGATCAAACATTCCCATGAGTACACTTAAAGCAATAAAACTAGAAAATAATTCATTCGGGATAGGAAATAAAAAAATATTAAAATGTGAAATGGAAACTATACATACGACATGAATTTTCATTACAGACGTGAAGGCATGTTTTCATCAAGAAGTACATTGCTATCCTTCAGAGTACGTGTGCTCAATATATCACCAACTATTTACTTATAAATACAACAATAGACAATATATTTAACACTAATATATTAATGTATAACTCCATCTCAGAAAGTCCCTCTTATATTGGATCCAATGCTTCTGTAAAATACCAAATTTCTCATCCAGAGTGACAAATCTTACGTATTCTGAAAGTAAAAAACGAGTTATTTCTATATTGTACATAATATACGCTGAGCTTTTATTACGCTCGACCCTGTCGACCGGCGGTGTAACATGTGATTCATGACCGTGGAGAAGTGTAGAGGAAGGCCTGCGCCAACACGTTGCGCCGTGGAAACTGGAGGGGAAGAGGAGGGGAGGTAAGGAGAATATATTATGCTGCAAGAGGAATACATTCGTCGATTATTTTAAACTAAGAACAATTTATTACACATTAATCCCACTGAGCTCCCTTAATACTGTTCAAATCTACTAAACACGTTGCGCAGCGGAAAATGCAGGGAAAATGGAGGGGATGTAAGGACAGCACATTATGCTGTAACAAAAGACAGTAGCAGTCGTTTCATCTAAAAACATGTTAATTTATGCACATAAAATTGAGCATACTTAATCGTTATCTTTTTATCCAATATATGATCTACATCTGAAAAATCCGTCTAAAGTATCGTTTTGGAATTAAACTCTTCGTTAATCTAAATTTCTTCTTCCGAGTCTGCATCAACAAATTTTCATTGACCTCCTATAATATAGTTCCGATCTAGTAAACATTATATCCACATATTAGCAATCCGTATAACACTCATTTACGATTTGTTCTTCCTCTATTTAATTCTCTTCTTCCGAAACTGTATGAACCACTTCGCCGCCGCCAACTAATGGAGGATAATTTCCCTTATTGGTTCAAAATGTTCTCTTTAGTTCCGAATTTTTACTGTAGGTATAGTTTGAAAATAATAAACGAATTAGTTTTATGTTGTGCATTAATAGTACTAGAAGCCTCTGATACGCGTGACCTCGTCGGCCAGAGAGGTAAAAGGAGATTCATTAGCGCGGACAAGTGCAGAGTAAGGCCTGCGCCAACACGATGCGCAGGGAAAAAGGAAGGGAAAGGAGAGGGTATAATTCTCTCTCTCTCGTCTTTTTCTCTCTCTCTCTGCTTTCCTTCATCTTCGCCCGCGACTTCTATCGCCATTTATTCTCCCCTGACTTTCCTTCTTCTTCGCCCGCTAAATCTCTCGCGTTTCCTTCTCTCTCACTTCACTATCCCCGGCTTTCCTTCTCCATTTCCGCTATTTCGTCTCTCCTGATCTACTCCTCTCTCTCTCTCGCCTTCTTCGCTCTCTATCTCTCTCGCCTTTCCTTCTCTTCACCTTCTCTCTCTCGCGTTTACTTCTCTTCACCTTCTCTCTCTCTCGCCTTTACCTCTCTTCACCTCTCTCTCTCGTGTTTCCTTCTTCGCTCGCTATCTCTCTCGCCTTTCCTTCTCTTCACCTTCTCTCTCTCGCGTTTACTTCTCTTCACCTATTCTCTCTCTCTCTCTCTCGCCTTTACCTCTCTTCACCTTCTCTCTCTCTCGCGTTTCCTTCTTCGCTCACTATCTCTCTCGCCTTTCCTTCTCTTCACCTTCTCTCTCTCGCCTTTCCTTCTTCTCCCGCTAACTCTCTCGCGTTTCCTTCTCCCCCAAATCTCTATCCCGGCTTTCCTTCTCCATTTCCGCTATCTCGTCTCTCCTGATCTACTCCTCTCTCTCTCTCTCGCCTTTCCTTCTCTTCACCTTCTCTCTCTCTCGCCTCTCCTTCATCGCTCGCTATCTCTCTCGCCTTTCCTTCTTCGCTCGCTATCTCTCTCGCCTTTCCTTCTCTTCACCTTCTCTCTCTCTCGCCTTTCCTTCTCTTCACCTTCTCTCTCTCTCGCCTTTCCTTCTCTTCACCTTCTCTCTCCTGGCTTTCCGCCCTCTAATACTCTCGCGTTTCCTTCATTCCCTTTCTCTCTCCCGCTTCACTTCTCTAACTACTACGCGCGAACCTTTTCTCCTCATTCCTCTCTTCCGCCATTCCATCTTCTTCGCCCACTACATCTTTCTCGTTTCCTACTCTCTCCTTTCTCTCTCTCGGCTTCCCTCCTTCTCACGATACCTAACTCTTTCGCGTTTTCTACTCTCCTCCTACGTGTTCTACTCAGTGCTCGAAATGGAACATGTTACGAAACTGAACATTTGTTGTAAGGGACGGTGTTTCTAAAGGTTTTACGAAACGGAACGGTATGTGACGAGCCGGAGCAGCGTTCCGATGCGTCCCGGCTCATTCCGAGCACTGGTTTTAATTCCCGACAAGCTTCAATGTACACGCGCGTGAAAAATCCACTTCCCATCATATAACGCGTCATATTGGATAACCTGCTTATTCCTCAATGTCTATGGATTTTACTATTATTAAATCGAACTCCTATACTGCAGATCAGATCTAATAAACATGCTCTCTGCATCCGAAAAAAACTTTATACCGTACCTATATTACGTAAGAAACTGTTCTTGCCAATCCGTGTTAACAACTTTGCCGTCGCCTTCGTAAGAGAAATCTCTCGTGTGAAATCAAATGGTTCCCTTCAAAATCCAAATTTTTCAGAAATAGTGGTAGCTCTAGTGTATCTTGATAGAATATTCTAAAAGTTAGAAAATAATTCTTTTGTATTGTGATTATAATAGGTTATGCCACCGAAACGCTTGGCCTTGCCTGCCGGAAGAGTAACAGGTGATTCATGAACGCTGACGAGTACATTGGAAATTGTGCGACAACACGTTTCGCAGTAGAAAATGGAGGGGAAGTGGTGGTGAATTAAGTCTGAAACATATATCTACGTACTTTAACAGAAATACACTCGTCGTGTCTTTTCAACTTAACAAAATATGAATTTTGTTCTCATGCATTGAGAATACGCATTCATTACCATTTCTTCCGTCAAATGGCTCAGGCGCCTGGATATTTCGCAGTATTGATTGATTGAATATTAATTCCGTTGTGATTCTATACTACAGTTAAGCTCAACTAAACAGGATCCCCAGATTCGGAATATGCATCTAAACATTCATATGGTATTTGGTAACTTTAAAAGGAGAGAGAGAGAGATGGAAGGTGGTGAGAAGAAGACACGAAAGATAGCATACGAAGAAGGACAGAAATTAGAGAGCAGACGTACAGTAGGAAACGTAAGAGAGCGGAAAGAAGAATGAAAGCCGAGAGAGAGAGACAGAGAGAGGTGAGTGTAGGAAACGCTATTATAGTCAGCGGACGAAGAAGAAGGAAAGGGAGAGAGAGTCAATGGGTAAATTTTGAAACGCGAAAGAGTTAGCGAGCAAAGAAGACAAAAAGTCGAAAGAGAGAATACGGTGATAAAGAATGGCGAGAGAATTGGCTGGCGAAGAAGAAGGAAAGCAGAGAGAGGGAGAGAGAGAATGTGGCAAGAAATATAGCCGAGAGAGTTAACGGGCGAAATAATAGGATAGCCGATAGAGAGAGAGAGAAGTGTAAACGGGAGAGAGATATCAGACGAAAGAGAAGGAAAGCCGAGAGAGAGATTATGGCGAAAAATAGACGCGAGGGAGTCAGCGGGATAAGGACTGGTGAAAGAGGGAATATAGTGAGATATAGAAGCGAGAGAGTATGAAGGTAAAAGAGGACAGCCGAGAAAAGTGTAAGGCGAGAGTATATGCAGGCGAAGTAGAAGGACGGCATAGAGAGAGAATATGGCGAGAAATAGAAACGAGCAACAGCGGCGAAGTAAATGGACAGACGAGAGAGAGAGGAAGAAAGGCGAAAGGGTTACTCAGGGAAGGACAGCGGGAAAGAGGGAAGGAAAATCAAAAGTTATCGGGCGAAGGACAAGGGAAACGGGGAGATAAAGGAACACGATATTATATTCGGACGAAAGAGAACGGAAACCGAAAAAGAGACTGGGAAGAGAAAAGACGCGAGAGTGGTATGGGCCGAAAAATAAGAAAAACGGAGAGTTAATGGGGAGAGAAGGAAACGCGGGAGGGTCAGCGGGAGATGGGAAACTTAGAGGAAAGGGCACGCGAGAGAGTTAGCGGGCGAAGGAAAAGATAAACTGAATACGGAGAGAGTGTTACCGGGCGAAGGAGAAGGTAAATAGAGAATAACGGAAAGAAAAGGAAGCGCGAGAGATTTATCGGGAGAACAAAAAATTAACAGTGAATAAAGGGAGAGAAAAAGTAACGCAAAAGGGTTAGCGGGAGAAGGAAAAGGTAAAAAAAGAGTAAACGGAAAGAGAAGGGAACGCGAGAGAGTACGCGGGAGCAAGAGAAATAAACTAGATAGGGTTAGCGGGGAAAGGAAGAGGAAAGCGGGGAGTAAGCGGGGAGAGAAGAGAACGCGAGCGAGTAATGGGGCGAAAGAGAAAGAAAACGGAGAATAGAACTAAACAGGGTTAGCGGTCAAAGTAGGTGGAAATCGGGGAGTAAGATGAGAGAGAAGAGAACGCGGGACAGGAAGCGGGCGAAAGAGAAAGAAAACGGAGAGTAAACGGAGAGAGAAGAGAACGCGAGAGAGTTAGCGGGCGAAAGAGAAAGAAAACGGACAGTAAACGGAGAGAGAAGAGAACGCGAGAGAGTTAGCGGGCGAAAGAGAAAGAAAACGGAGAGTAAACGGAGAGAGAAGAGAACGCGAGAGAGTTAGCGGGCGAAAGAGAAAGAAAACGGACAGTAAACGGAGAGAGAAGAGAACGCGAGAGAGTTAGCAGGCGAAAGAGAAATAAAACGGACAGTAAACGGAGAGAGAAGAGAACGCGAGAGAGTTAGCGGGCGAAAGAGAAATAAAACGGACAGTAAACGGAGAGAGAAGAGAACGCGAGAGAGTTAGCGGGCGAAAGAGAAAGAAAACGGTCAGTAAACGGAGACAGAATAGAGCTAGATAGGGTTAGCGGTCAAAGTAGGTGGAAATCGGGCAGTAAACGGAGAGAGAAGAGAACGCGAGAGAGTTAGAGGGCGAAAGAGAAATAAAACGGACAGTAAACGGAGAGAGAAGAGAACGCGAGAGAGTTAGAGGGCGAAAGAGAAATAAAACGGACAGTAAACGGAGAGAGAATAGAGCTAGACAGTATTAGCGGTCACAGGAAGTGGAAATCGGGCAGTAATCGGAGAGAGAAGAGAACGCGAGAGAGTTAGATGGCGAAAGAGAAATAAAACGGACAGTAAACGGAGAGAGAAGAGAACGCGAGAGAGTTAGCGGGCGAAAGAGAAAGAAAACGGACAGTAAACGGAGACAGAATAGAGCTAGATAGGGTTAGCGGTCAAAGTGAGTGGAAATCGGGGAGTAAGCGGACAGAGAAGAGAACGCGAGAGAGTTAGCGGGCGAAAGATAAAGAAAACGGACAGTAAACGGAGAGAGAATAGAACTAGACAGGGTTAGCCGTCACAGGAGGTGGAAATCGGGCAGTAAACGGAGAGAAGAGAACGCGAGCGAATAAGCGGGCGAAAGAGAAAGAAAACGGACAGTAAACGGAGAGAGAATAGAGCTAGATAGGGTTAGCGGTCAAAGTAGGTGGAAATCGGGCAGTAAACGGAGAGAGAAGAGAACGCGAGAGAGTTAGAGGGCGAAAGAGAAAGAAAACGGACAGTAAACGGAGAGAGAATAGAGCTAGATAGGGTTAGCGGTCAAAGTAGGTGGAAATCGGGCAGTAAACGGAGAGAGAAGAGAACGCGAGCGAGTAAGCGGTCGAAAGAGAAAGAAATCGGAGAGTAAACAGAGAGAAAATAGGACTAGATATTGTTGTCGGTCAAAGGAGTTGGAAATCTGGGAGTAAGCGGACAGAGAAGAGAACGCGAGAGAGTTAGGGGGCGAAAGATAAAGAAAACGGACAGTAAACGGAGAGAGAATAGAGCTAGACAGTATTAGCGGTCACAGGAAGTGGAAATCGGGTAGTAATCGGAGAGAGAAGAGAACGAGAGCGAGTAAGCGTGCGAAAGAGAAAGAAAACCTAAAGTAAACGGAGAGAGAAATGAAGTAGACAGTATTAGCGGTCAAAGTAGGTGGAAATCGGGGAGAAAACGGAGAGAGAAGAGAACGCGAGCGAGTAAGCGGGCGAAATAGAAAGATAACTGAGAGTAAACAGAGAGAGAATAGAACTTGATAGTGTTAGCGGCCGAAGGAGGTGGAAATCGGGGAGAAAACGGAGAGAGAAGAGAACGCGAGCGGGGAAGCGCGCGAAAGAGAAAGAAAACCGAGAGTAAACGGAGAGAGAATAGAACTACATACAGTTATATAACGGCCGAAGGAAGAGGAAAGCGGGGAGTAAGCGGAGAGAGAAGAGAACGATAGCGAGTTAGCGGACGAAGGAGAAAGAAATCAAGAGTAAATGGAGAGAGAAATGAACGAGAGAGTGTTATATGGCGAACGAAAATTTAAAGAGTGAAGAGAACGAGAGACTGGTAGCTGGCTAAGGAGGAGGAAAACGGTGAGTGAAGAGAACGGAGGGAGAAGGAAATGCGACAGGGTTAGCGGACGATGGAGAAGGGATAATGGGAGATAAAGTGGAGAGAGGGATACGAGTGTGTTAACCAGCGAAGGAGTAGGGAAACCGTGAGAGAGAATTGAGGATAAGAAAACGCTAAAGAGCCTGCTAAGTAGAAGTGAAACGCGGAGAAAACTGAAATAAGTAGTAATAATCTGTTAGAGAAAGCTTTGGGAATAACTAAACAAATAAGTGATGTCCAGACGTTGTTTAAGAAGGAGTTATACTGGCGGAATTATAATTGAATGGCAAAATGAATTTGAAACGCCCGCGGTATTTAGCGTCGAGCTCAGGCCTGCCGTCTAGCGGACGACTCACGCAGTTATTGAAGGCCGTATACCTGAGTGGGGTGAGAATTTGAGGTTATTCAATGCCAAAATCGGTCAAAACAGCGAAATCGTGTCATTTCTGGTTTTTCACGAAAATGCTAATGAAAGTGAGAGTGATCCGCCATTTTACTTCCCCTCGTCGGCTTCTTGTCCGCCATTTTAACTTCCCCTCGTCGGCTTCTCTTCCGCCATTTTTAATTTCCCCTCTGCCGCCTTTAGGGTTACCCCTCTTCCGCGTACAGCGATTACTCTTATGCCTTTTGAGTACCGTTAGTTTCAAGTGTCTCCGTAGACGTGTAGTTAGCGTTTCTGGTTCTCAATGATAGAATGGCGGATTCGGATCCTGAATGTAGGCTTGATTTTTTTTTCGCATTTGTAACCCTTATTGCGCTAATTGTAACAGGATGGTAAGAATTGCTTATCAATTAATTTAAACAATAATTATAATGGCTTACACATTCAAATTCACTAGCCAGAAGTTTGATCGAAAATACTAATATAGTGAATGTCTCCCTCAACTTCACGACTTCCCCTCTTCCGCCTTCGAGGTTCCCCTCTTCTCTCTCAAAGGTTACCATTTTGCGCTTATTAGACTTGTCCTAATTCACCCCATCTGATACGGTCAATTGAATAACAGTTGCCATACTAATGTTTTCATGGGTCAGAGGTAACTTGTCTGTCTGCAGGCAGAATGCCCGAGATCGATTCAAATTCGGAAAGTAACAAATTTTATTCATAGGAAACTTTTGTTACGAATGATATCAATTCATTTTTAATGGCAAGGAAAACATGACTACCTATATTTATTCTTTAAGTTCTTAAATGAATTTTCAGTAATTGTCACATGGTCTCAGGTTCAAAGTGGTCACCAAAACTGGATAGTAATTAATGAAGTAAGATAAAAATAATTGTCCCTAAATTAAATATATCTCGTTCATTCTATGATTTTAGAAAGATTCTTTGATTTTCTCAAATACCTTTTTACGCTAAACTTCCTCATTATTTTGAGATATTGTGTTTGTATTTCATTAGGCAATTAAAGGAATGTTAAAATACAGACTGCCTGAAACATCACTTCCCAGGCAGGTGGATTGGACGTGGGGGTCCCATTGATTGACCTCCACGGTCAACAATCTTGACGCCAATGGACTTCTATCTTTGGGGTTACGTCAAGAACAGTGTTTATCAACCACCATTACCAGCGAATGTGGATGAACTGAAGACCAGGATCACTGCTGCAGTATCACAAGTCACCTCTAAAACACTGCAGGAGTTACGGGAGGAGCTGGAGTTTCCCTGGGATGTTTGTCGAATAACCTCTGGTGCTCACATTGAAAATTTGTAGCCCATCGAAAACTTGAGGTGTTACTCATTAATGTGATGTCTTGCATTACTTCATTTTCATAACCATACAAGATGAATATATTGTTGAAGTTGTAAAGCTACTTTATAATAACCCTGTATGTAAGAAATAGGACGGATTGCCAATAAATAATATAAACAAAATATTTTTAAAGTTACCTTTAGTTTTTCCACATGAAATAGTTATTTGATTATTAATAAGTATTCTAATTAAGTTACGGACATTTGTAACACAAAATTGAACATACAGTTCTTAAGAACTCTTTTTCACTCCAGTGTTAACTATATCTGGCATCGTTGACATACTTTATTAGCACACATTCAACATCGCGCGAGATCCAATTATTCACACAGGTTATTTTAAAATTTGGTGAGAGAATCACACAGGTGGACGCTGTATTTTTAGATTTTTAGAAAAGTTTGTTACAAAGAGTTTCCTATCATAAGCTCATTTGAAAACTGAAATGATACCGAGGC